>CM076576.1:174023192-174723192 GCA_034641835.2 Pinus albicaulis | reverse complement strand
GGAGGTAAGAATAAAGACATACAGAGTGAAAGGTGGAGAGAGAGAGAGAGAGGGAGTGGTAAGGAAGATGAAGAGAGAGGGAGAGAGGATAGCAGGAGGGAAGAGAGATAGAAGTGGGGGAGAGGGAGGGAAGAGGAAGAGAGAGAGAGGGGGAGAGGAGGGAGTGATAGATAGATATATTGGAGATTGAAACTGTATGTTTTGGGGTTGATATAGAGAGACAGAGCGCGATAGATATATAGATGGAAGGTTAAGAGAAAGAAGAGATATATGAAGACAAGGAGGGAGGGACAAAGAGATTGATAGATATGGAGTGATAGAGTGTGTGTGTTTGGTGGGGTGAAATAAAGAGACAAAGAAGGAGAGATGGAGGGAGAAATAGATATAGATGGAGGGGGGAGAGAGGGAAGAATATTTCTTGAAATAGATGCATTGATTTCAATGTAAATGGTGATTTCTAATTATATTTGATTGCTTGCACTAGATGCATTGATTTTAGTGTAGATGTTGATTCCTAATGATATTTGATTACTTGCACTAGATGCATTGGTTTCAATGTAGATTATTTATAATACTATTTGATTGTTTGTACTAAATGTATTGATTTCAACGTAGATGGTGATTTCTAATCCTATTTGATTTCTTTCACTAGATGCATTAATTTCAATGTAGATGTTGATTTCTAATTATATTTAATTGTTTGCACTAGATGTATTGATTTCAATGTAGATGATTTCTAATCCTATTTGATTGCTTGCACTAAATGCATTGATTTCAGTGTAGATGGTGATTTATAATCCTATTTGATTGCTTGCAATAGATGCATTGATTCCAGTGTAGATGCTGGTTTCTAATCCTATTTTCTTACTTGCACTAGATGCATTGATTTCAATGTAGATGTTTATTTCTAATCCTATTTGATTACTTGCATTAGATGCATTGATTTCAGTGTAGATGTTGTTTTCTAGCCTTATTTTATTTCTTACATTAGATGCAATGATTTGAGTGTATATGTTGATTTCTGAGTTGATGTAATTGGATGTATGATGGTACATTAATTTTTAAGTCATTGGATTAATAATGTGCATTGATCTCAGTGTAAGCATAAAAAAATATTGAAACATACATTGATTTTTGTGTATAGTAATTAAACCTATTAATACTGGAGAGCAATAGAGACAAGATAAGATGTTTACTACAATAGTTTAAGCTAAATATTTAAATGGTTTATGATTCCAACTGCCATTTTCATATAGTATGATGTTTACTACAATAGCTGAAGTTAAATATTTAATTTTTTTATGATTCCAACTGCCATTTTCATATAATCGATATGAAAAGATGACAGAACTAACAAGGGTGACAATAAGAATAGTAGAAAAAAATACTTTGGGATTACAATCAAGACTATTTGTAATTAACTACATTGTTTTTTTTTCACAAAGGAAAAATTCGTAATTTTATTAATAAAAACAAAATTACATGTTAGACTTTGTTGTAATTTCAGATAAACAGGAAAATAATTTGCATCTATTTGTAAATGCCCTGTATTCCTACATATTCTACATCTGAAAGCAGTGTTCTCATAATCGAGATGCTGCGTCCATTTTTGTTGTTTGTGAGTTAGCAGGATGCATTCTGGAAGCCCCTTGCTGAGATATGCTTCCACGCAGATGCGACCAAAAGTGTAAAACCTCTCTTCCATGCATTTGGTATCCGTTTTAATGTCTCCAATGCTGCCCAATACATCTTCGTTCCAGAAATGTAGTGGGAGGTTGTAAAGCCGCACCCAGACCGGCATTTTGGAAACCTCCATGGTATTTGCATTGAAATCTGGAAACCATGGTGTGGTGAATAGTCCGATGGAACCCCAGAACCATGGTCCAGCCTTTTGAATGTGTTCTCTGGCTTCCGAGGAAAAAAATTTAACAATAAAAAACCCTCTTGAGCAGAGGTGTATTTCACATTCCGTCGTCCAGTTAGTGAAGATCCACTGAAAAAGCTCCATTGGTTTTGGCCAGAAGCAGTTAAATCTGCAAATGAGCACTTTTGTTTCAAATACAAATCTGTATTCATCAATCTCAGGTACTTCAATCTGCAGCTCTGGAATCTGGTTGAGTTGTTCTACAATATACAGTTTAGGGGCATTTGCTGTTTGTTATGTAGGAACATCAGATTTGTTTTTCCCATTAAGAATGTTCTTATAGGATGTTCCTTTGGGGTGCTCATGGAAAGTAGAGTTTTATCCCTGGGGTCCTTGAGCATTGTGCTGCCCAAAAACACCTGCTCTCAATCACAGATTGAGATGAATGGTGGATGCATGGCAGATGCCATAATCCTTAAGAATGTTGGAATCCTGTAGTGCCTTCCCTATGAGGGACTGTATCTGACGAGGGTATCTAGTGGTTTTCCCAATAGTTTCCTTCAGGTCTGTAACCTGTGCAAATGCATGTGTCCAAACCAATATATTATTCCCCATAGGGGTAATGATAAAGATCTGAAAACTATATGGGCTCACCTGATTTCCGATTGCGTTGGTGTTGTTTGTTGGCTCTCGCAGTTCTTGTTCAGTTAGCTCCAATGGAGTCTTATCAGTGGTTGGTCTCCCATTGCTCATGCAAAGATGAGCGGATGACCGAGTATAGCCCATCACCGAGGGTTCGCAAATGTCAGAAGCCAGCATACAAAACGATGCATAGGCTCACTGCCACCAAGTGAATACAA
This sequence comes from Pinus albicaulis, assembly GCA_034641835.2. Lineage (NCBI taxonomy): Eukaryota > Viridiplantae > Streptophyta > Pinopsida > Pinales > Pinaceae > Pinus > Pinus albicaulis. The sequence continues at coordinate 174,720,468 of CM076576.1, read as the reverse complement.
ATCTGCTAAGGGGACAAGAGAGGGTTCGCGCTTTGCAGCCTTCAGCAGCAAGAATCTGCCATACCCAACAGAGTACCATTAGTTCAAACCAACGCAGAAGTCATGCACAACAGCTCTGACCAAGTATGATGGCAAGTGCAAATACACAGTCCATCGATCGAGTCTACAAGGGTTCGCCGCGGAAAACGTGCACCATCCCACCCCTATATCCATTTCATCCGACCACAGCCCCACAGATGCATCACCGCTGGGAACATCAGGGGAAGCACTGTGCCAAAATACATGGTAGCACCTTCTGTTCGGCACAAACCAGCATGCGGCGGTGACAATGGACGCAGGAAACCGAAGGGCCAAATCGTTCACGCGCTCCATCTTTTTCCCTCTCCTATGAAGGTATTCAATCTATCAATTAACTACATTGTTATTATTAACATTTTCTATCATTCAATATTATTACATTGCCACTTTGCATTCAAAATTTTTATTTCATCATTTTTCATCATTAAATTTATTTTACAATATTTATCATCTCAAAAAATTAAGGTAACTAAGTAAATTTAAAATTAAAATGACTCCATAAATCTCAGGCATATTTAGCATATTTAAAATGGTTATATTAATATTAGATGTATTTCCATATTATTGAAAAAAAATTAATTATATGTTGCCCATATTATCGATAGATTCCTTAGCTGCACACGACTGAAACTAGTCTAGATCCATCATAACTCTGGATCTATCAAGCATCAAGAGGGATCAAATCTCTCGAGGTGCAAACCTTTCCTCAAATTTTGCACTCAAAAAAGAGGTTTGTACCTAGAGAGATTTGATCCATTCCTCAAGTTTTGCACTCAAAAAAAAGATTTGCACCTAGAGAGATTTGATCCCTCTAGATACTTGATAGATCCAGAATTGACAAATCTAAACTAATTATATGATAATTATTCTTTTTCATTTAAAAAAAATGATAATTTAATTACACTTCCCCATCCCAAAAAAAATATTTGAACTTTAATTTTCATAATAAATTTATTATATATATATATAATATAAACGGGATGTTTTACGCCATGCCTTTTATATGTTTATTATCATTTTTAACTTTTATTTGTTTGTTTTGTATTGTTGTTGTATCACTTTGACTTTTTAATAGAATATGCATCATTTTATAAATCTATGCTAAAAAACGAATGCATGCAAGAAGGACATAGGGCAATTAAAGAAATAATGTATAAAGGCCAAAAGCATAAAAAAATCACCAAGGAAGTGAAGCCTTCCATTTCTATGGTTGTGCATGCCATTTCAAAGTCATACATTACATTTGTATTATAGTAATGTAGCATAATTAAAATATGTAACATATCACTTACTAACGTAGTGCATTACTAATTATTTACTACCACAATTGGTAAGTGGGAGGGTAATTATCATTTTAATCATAATGTAGTTCATTACAAAATATAGTTGAAGAAATTTTGATTTTTTATATGGAAAACGTCTAATTTTATTGATATATGCAAAATTACAATGTTGTAGATGCTTGTAACATTTTCAAAAAATATAAATATTATTATAGCTTTATTTTGATATGGAAAATATTATTGAAGTTTATCAATTTACTTTATAATTATATCTTTTAAAATTTTAATCACTTTTTTAGGTGATAACTAAAAAAACATTTTACAAAAGTTTATTTTAATTGATTGACCAAAATGACATTATCCCATCTTATACATGGAAAAGGTGTCAAATAAAAATAGGTGTGAAATAGAAATAGAAAACTTTTATAAGTCATATATTATGAGTATATTTGGAGATAGTTCTCTTTAATTGTTTGGAGCCCAACTAAGTTCTATATTCTAGTCTTGTTTTATCTTGCAAAAATCCATCACTAATTATGTTTTTATTCGCATAAATATGGGAAATGGAATTGTGTGAGAATACTAATATAATCAAGTAAATATCATTATAAAGACGTTGTAATATGAAGTCTCTAAGAGCATTTTACTTTTGTATACATTGAATAACTAGCAGATTCTTTCTTTAAATGAAATGTTGTGTGTTGGAGTTATAAATAGTATTACACTTGCTCCATCCATAGGTGGAATTTCTTGTGAAACTACATCTAATAAAACCTAATGAATGGACTTGTTAATTTTCATTTCCTTGGATCTATGAAAATAAAGTTTATCATGAGATTTTGGCTATATGGTAAGCATATTTAATGCCGAGATAACACATTTTAAAGGCAACAAACAATTTCAAATTTCAGGAAGTCTAAATGCCCTATGCAATTTTCAAGGCAAGGCTCTAACATGTTTTAAGGCCTTGTTTTCATACCAAAACTAAAAGGTCACTTCAATTCTTTCTCCTACTCAAAAATTTTGGTTCCATGTCAAACATTTCTCTTCTTTAGTAAAATTTCAACATAAAAGAACACATCATGAAGATATGAGAACTGATCTCTTCTTCTTTATGGCATAGACTATGCCATCCATGCCCAATAAAAGATATTTTTTGTAGAATATCTCAGGTAGGAGCCTTTTTTTTTCAAGATAAACCACATAGAGAATTTTTATTTTGAGGGATCTTAAGTTTCCATATGAATTCCTACCACTAAGCATACATATCTTATATATCCTCCTTATCTAGAGTATCATATCCTAATTTTAGTACATAGTGTCCTAATGGGATTATATACTAAACTAATTGGACTTCCTCCTCTCTATTTCTAACATTGTTATTTTTTTTAAGAAAATATGTGTATAAGTTGAGATATGTAGCTTGACATGTACTCCTATAACCCCTGGGTTACTGAGTTTGTGTGGAGTTGACCCATGAAAATGAAGTTTTGTGGGCAATGTACCCAAGCAGCGGGCTTTGGACCCAAAACTGTGGGCTAAAGACCCAAGGGAAAAATTATTGTTTATTCTATTGGATGCATAAGGGGCACTTTGATGGACTAAAGGGAACCTATGGTTACAATGGAGAGGGAAAAAGTGAGTGAGAATAATTTTATTTCTTAAGTTAATATTTTTTGAGTATCCAAGCTCACGCCAACATGGGAAAGAGGATGTGACCTTCAATGGAACATTAACTCCACCAAGAACACTATAAGTAGAAGTACGATTGAGCTCCTTTGGACACACATTGAACCTCATTTCTTTTATCATCATCTCCACAAGAGAGAGAATTACCTTAGGGAGTTGTAGGAGCATGTTTCATGTTCTATTCTAAAGAAGAAACGTTGAATATTTAGTAGAGAAGTTTGTTGTTTGTGGGAGATATTTTTTGCCCTAGTTAGGGTTATGTCCAAGCTCGTAATACACCTTAATCTCTTTCCCAAAATTTTATTTGGATACGCTAAGGTTCTGTGCATAAAGGAGAGGATCAAGACCCTAATAAGGTGCCCAAAATAACCTTTTTTTATGACTCTGCAAGGCCACAAGCCTCAAGAAGTCTCTTTGGTGGTTATATGGCACAGGTTGTCCTTAGAGACGTTGAACTTACCCTTTAAATGTGAATAGGAGAAGCGAACTAGTTGGGTAGACGAGAAGGACATGTGAAAGTATGAGAGTCTTTTTTGATGGAGTAGAATGAGTGCGGAGATAATGTGTTAAGGTCTATCTAGCAAAGGTGTGATTGGGACACAATTTGAGGGCTTAATTATATTAATCTGAGTGTATTGATTGTGTTGTAGACCTTGCCTTGAAGGCCATGTATATCCATATTGAAGGAGAAATGTGATTGTTAGAGTTGGTGTATTTCGAGGTCTATGAATAGTGGCTTGAAGAGGAAAATTATTGTTAGAAGGAAGAATTGTTATAACGACACTGGTGAAAATTCCATGTGAAATGTAATAAAGGAAAAATTAATAACCATGATCGATGGGACATGTATTCAAAGCTGAATGATGCGAAAAGCATCCTAGTGGGTGTTCATTTTGGTTATTATGGCTAAAGGAAATTGGAAAATGCAATGGAAAAGGCATTGGAAAGGCATGAGGCATTAATTGACATTTTATTTATGAAAATAACGTAAATTAGGAGAAAAGGAAATTGAAAGGTCACAAGTTTCATGTGAGGAAGAAAATGAATGAAAATAACGGAAAATGAAGAAAATAGAGGCCTCATTAATAAAAAGGCTTACGAGGATCAATTAGTAACCTTTTGTCAGTTCATTTTGGGAGCTCTCTCATTATTCTCCCTCTCTCTCTCTCTCTCTCTCTCTCTCTCTCTCTCTCTCACTCACTCTTAGACACTTAGAGTTTTCTTGGATCACTTTGGCATTGGAGAAAGAAAGGAAAATCAAGCAAGGAAGAGAGGGACCAAGAAACTACAGTGGGCTTATTTGCAGGTATCGATCTTCATATGTGATTTCCTTTCTAGATCTAGCATGCATGGTATTTCATGTGGTTGTTTACGTCTTGGCATGGGTTTTTTCAAGTCTGACAGTGTTTTCAACCTAGCCTTTCCATTTCTATATATCTTTGATGAGATGGGTTTATCATACTTCAGTTGAGCTAGATGGCCGGATTGGATTTGAAGCAAAGTGGGGTGGATCTATGAAATGAAAAAAATATGGCCTAGTGTTCCTGTTGGAGCAAGGTCCCATCGGTAAAGAAATTTTGGATAAATTTTGGTTAAGTTTTTGTTTACAAGCACCGCGCACAGATGTTAAGGGTCTTTGGGGTGAATAAAAGTCTCTTAATTATTGTAACAAGTAAAAGAGAAAACCATGAGTCACAAACCGTGGTTTGAGGCCATGGTATGTGCGCATTCAGAAAGATATAAATATGAAAGAGTTGAGTGAATAAAGTGATCTCATATCATCTAATGTATAAGCTATGGTTTTGTATGTGTGAATAGTTGATCTGAGTTTTGTCTGGGTAGAAAGGCTCCTGCTGGCTATGTGCGTGGAGACCTAAGTGTTGAGCTATGTGCAAGGACCCTTCTGCTATGTGTGCAAGCGGAAATATTGTATTGAATTGAAGATATCTTAATAAAGAAGGAAATTTTGGCAAACTTAGACTTTATATGATTCATGTAGTTAATTGTCTTAGATTTGTTATGTGCATTATATGTTTCTTATTATAGATCTAGCTCTATTCTATTGAATGCATATGTATTTCCGTGATTGATAAATCATGTTGGTAAAATGCATCTATGCGCAAGTATTTTTCTACTTAATTGTTAGATCTAAAGGTAGTAAGTTTTTCTAAGGAAGTATATATCAATGTAAGGGTTTATACCATAATAATCTGTGAATGCACAAGGGATAAGTCTTTTTATCACTATCTAGGTGTGCACAATTGCTTTAATTTTTGTTTGCAATTAGATTTGGTTATGTGAAGTTGCTCGCAAGGGAGTAGGCATTAGATCTGTTGGATCCATGTCAGAATATCCCTCAGGGTGCGGAAACTTGGTTCTAACACCCACCCATACTACTTCGGGTGAGACTTTGGTCTACGCAAGCAGATCACTGCTGAAAGGGCTAGTATTTGGAGGGTTTTGTTGGCTGCGCCATTACTCTAAACTTGGGTCGGGACCCCTCAAGCCAAAAAATGGTCTGGCATTGACTTGGAAATGTTTCCCATAGGAAAACTTCATGCCATGCACACGATGATCATGGACAAGTTGCAATACTGGGAAGTCCACACTTCCAAAGTGGCTACAGAGACTCAGCAGCAAGTGGCGATGATGCAGAAGGAAAAACAAAGTGCAGAAGAGGCTCATTGAGTATCTGAAGATCAACACACTACACTAGAATCAATGATCAATCGACTATGCGGTGACCTGCTAGAGGTCATAGTACCTGCCACAGTCACGCAAAAAATTAACTGGAAAGCCTGGTAGTCGCATTAAAGGCATCATGCTTAGATATCACGATAGTCCACAAAGAGCTTAAGCAAAATACCGTTGATATTCAGATGAAATTGCAGCCAGAAAGGCCTCCAAAAGTACGTGTACAGCACGTTGTAGTTGTCGAAGAATCAACCGTTAGCATCGCTACTGCCGTGGATGTTGGCAACCAATTTTTTGAAGAAGCCATGGGTCTTTGGACTTCCATCAAAAATGACCCCATCATCTAGCAGCTAGAGGAAGAGATGAGGACAAAAGAGCAGCAATTTGATGACATTCTGGTCATGACATCGACCCTTGTGCCCGCCTAAAGACTAGCCCGATTACAGGAGAGCCATGTCATCTAGGAAGAGATCGAGACGCTGCGCCAACGCGAGAATTTATTGGAGGAGAGAATAAAGCCATGGAAGGATGATGCCTTGCACCTCTTGTGGACCATTGATTCAACCCTTAAGATCCTGCAACAGACACAACGAAGCATCATCATGGTTGCTAAAGGTCCAACAATGCAGAAGTTGGTCGAAGAAGCGTAGATCACTTCAACATGAAGCGCATAAGTCATCCTGTCATTTAAGAGTTTGGTATAGGTGCTTAAAGAAAAGATGCAGGTAGTCAAATCATAGTGACTTGGGATGAGTCACTAGATCGTGTTGCAGGCCTATTGGAGTAGGGTCTCCTGGGTAAAGCAATTTTGGATAAATTTTGGTTAACCTTTTGTTTGAAAGCATTGCACACAGATATCAAGTGGCTTTGGGGTGGGTCAGAGTCCCTTAATTACTATAAGAGGTAAAAGGGAAAAAAAATGAGTCTCAAACCATGGTTTGAGACCATGGTATGTGCACATTTATAAAGATATAAATATGTAAGAGTGGATTGAAGAAAGCGATCTCATATCATCTCATGTCTAAGCTATGATTTTGTATGTGTGAATAGTTGATCTGATTTTTTTCTGGGTAGAAAGGCTCCTATTGGCTGTGTGCGCGGAGACCTAAGTCCTGAGCTATGTGCAAGGACCCTGCTGTCATTTGCATAGGTGGAAAGATTGTGTTGAACTAATGATACCTTAATAAAGAAGGAAATTTCAGCAAAATCATATTTTATATTATTCCTGTAGTTAACTGTTTTAGATTTGTTGTGTGCATTATCTATTTCTTATTATATATCTGGATCTGTTCTCTTGAATGCATATGTATTTCCATTATTGATAAGTCAATTTCATAAATTGCATCTATGCACAAGTATTGTTCTGCTTAACTATTAGATCTAAAGGTATTAAGTTGTTCCGTGGAAGTATATATCAAAGTAAGGGTTTACACTGTAATAATATGTCAATGTGAAAGGGATAAGTTTTTTTATCACTATCTAGGTGCGCGCAACTGATTTACTGTTTGTCTACAATTAGATTTGGTTTTGTGAAGTTGTGCGAAAGGAAATAAGCATTAGATCTGTTGGATCCACATCAAAAGATCTCTCAGGGTGCGGAAAACTAGTTCCAGCACCCCCCCATACTGCTTCAACTAAGACTTTGGTCTATGCAAGAATATCACTACCAGAAGGGCCAGTAGTTAGAGGGTTTTTTTGGTTGTGCGATTACTTCAAACCTCAATCAGGACCCCTCAAGCCAATAGGTCCCTAAACTATAATGTGGATTAGGGTAAATCCACTGGCCTAGTAACCCTTGAGCTAGAATGTGGGTTACGATAAAGTCATATTTTATGCCTCAGTGGGCCTAGGAAAACTTGTTGGTGAATGGTAGGATATACAGTAAAGCCAAGAGGTGGATTTCTCTCCATTGAGCCTAGTAGTCCTAGGATGGGATGTATAGTAAAGCCTGGAGAGATGGTCTCGGTGTAGGGCCTAGTGACTTTTGGATCAGGCCGTGGGTGATCCGGATTTATGCAGGAACGCAACAAAATACACATATAACCATAAATACAAAGATGCAGCTGAAATAACACTTCATTTCATTAATTTCAAAGAACTGAAATTTTCTTATAGATAGAATGGAAATAAACTAGCTAGGGTGTTGGTAGCGAATCTCTGAGAAGAGATGTGGCGGCTATAGACCTCTGAACTATGTTACAATGAGGCTAAAGGACCTATTTATTATTTAGAAACAATGGAGAACTATAAACTTCCAAAAACCTAACCCTAGGAGATGAAGCGCCAAAACTATGGGCCCCGTTTGGGTAAATTGGTGTTTCAACTTCCTGGAGACGTAACTTTGACATACGATCTCCGTTTGACGCGTATGATACATCGTTAGAAATATCTATCAGAGGAATACAACTATTTTTTTAAATATAAGTTATGAAACAAAATCATATACGCTAGACAAACGATGCCCAAAAAACGTCATTTAGGGCCTCAAAACGTCTCCGGAAGTTCAGGACCCAAAAAACTGCTAAAAATAGTAAGTTATGTGGAAACTGAAAGAGACAATGGTGGGGCCCCAAGTGGAATAGGCGGGTGGCCACCAATATTCACCTAGATCATTCCTCCCCCCTTAGGAAGCAATGGTCCCCATTGCATTGAGTTCCTCCATGAGATGAGGAAACTTCTGCTGAACTTGGTCCCTAGTGAACCACTTGCCTTGGTGCAGGAGTTGGCCAGATTTGACAACCCGATATAGTTGGATCTTTTGTTGGTGAGTGTTCTTGATTTTCATGTCCATGATTAAATCTGTGATGGCCTGTTCCATGCAGTCTGGGTTTAACTCTTTTGGTGTGAGTTCTTCTGCAATGCCAGAGGTGTCCAGTAGAGGTGGGAAGTAGGGACGAAGGCGGTCTACATTTAATACTAGGTGCAGACCAGGGAATGGTGGAATACTGAGCTCAAAGGAATTGTTACCTACAACCTTAGTGATGGTGTACGACCCATATTGGAGCAGGTGAAGCTTGCGATGGGGTTTAGTGAGGTGCTCCTTCTACAAATGTAGCCACACTTTGTCGCTCACCTGGAAGTTGTGTGGCACCCGATGTTGATCATGTCATTGCTTGTACTTAGCATTGGCTCTATCCAATATGTCATGAACATGTTGGTAGATGTGCTGAATGCGCTCGATGAAGTTTTTTTCCTTGTCATCTTTAGACTGGACATGAGCCGAATTGACCAGAGTAGCCGCAAATGGCATGGCTATGTCAATGGATGTTGGCAACCGTTAGCATCGCTACTGCTGTGGATGTTGGCAACCAATTTTTTGAAGAAGCCATGGGTCTTTGGACTTCCATCCAAAATGACCCCGTCATCTAGCAGCTAGAGGAAGAGCTGAGGACCAAAGAGCAGCAATTTCATGACATTCTGGTCATGACATCGACCCTTGTGCCCGCCTAAAGAATAGCCCGATTACAGGAGAGCCATATCATCTAGGAAGATATCGAGACGTTGCGCCAACGCGAGAATTTATTGGAGGAGAGAATGAAGCCATGGAAGGATGATGCCTTGCACCTCTTGTGGACCATTGATTCAACCCTTAAGAGCCTGCAACAGACACAGCAAAGCATCATCATGGTTGCTAAAGGTCCAACAATGCAGAAGTTGGTCAAAGAAGCGTAGATCACTTCAACATGAAGCGCAGAATTCATCTTGCCATTTAAGAGTTTGGTATAGGTGTTCAAAGAAAAGATGCAGGTAGTCAGACCATAGTGACTCGGGATGAGTCACTAGATCGTGTTGGGGGCCTGTTGGAGTAGGGTCTCCTGGGTAAAGAAATTTTGGATAAATTTTGGTTAAGTTTTTGTTTGAAAGCATTGCACACAAATATCAAGTGGCTTTGGGGTGGGTCAAAGTCCCTTAATTACTACAAGAGGTAAAAGGGAAAAAAAATGAGTCTCAAACCATGGTTTGAGACCATGGTATGTGCACATTTATAAAGATATAAATATGTAAGAGTGGATTGAAGAAAGCGATCTCATATCATCTCATGTCTAAGCTATGATTTTGTATGTGTGAATAGTTGATCTAATTTTTGTCTGGGTAGAAAGGCTCCTATTGGCTGTGTGCGCGGAGACCTAAGTCCTGAGCTGTGTGCAAGGACCCTGCTGTCGTGTGCGTAGGTGGAAAGATTGTGTTGAACTAATGATACCTTAATAAAGAAGGAAATTTCAACGAAATCATACTTTATATTATTCCTGTAGTTAACTGTTTTAGATTTGTTGTGTGCATTATCTATTGTTTATTATAGATCTGGATCTGTTTTGTTGAATGCATATGTATTTCCATTATTGATAAGTCAATTTCATAAATTTCATCTATGCACAAGTATTGTTCTGCTTAACTATTAGATCTAAAGGTAGTAAGTTGTTCCGTGGAAGTATATATCAAAGTAAGGGTTTACACTGTAATAATATGTGAATGTGCAAGGGATAAGTTTTTTTATCACTATCTAGGCACGCGCAACTAATTTATTGTTTGTCTACAATTAGATTTGGTTTTGTGAAGTTGCACGAAAGGAAATAAGCATTAGATCTGTTGGATCCACATCAAAAGATCTCTCAGCGTGCGGAAAACTAGTTCCAGCACCCCCCCATACTGCTTCAACTAAGACTTTGGTCTATGCAAGAATATCACTACCAGAAGGGCCAGTAGTTGGAGGGTTTTTTTGGTTGTGCGATTACTTCAAACCTCAGTCAGGACCCCTCAAGACAAGAGGTCCCTAAACTATAATGTGGATCAGGGTAAATCCACTAGCCTAGTAACCCTTGAGCTAGAATGTGGGTTACGATAAAGCCATATTGTATGCCTTAGTGGGCCTAGGAAAACTTGTCGGTGAATGGTAGGATATACAGTAAAGCCAAGAGGTGGATTTCTCTCCATTGAGCCTAGTAGTCCTAGGATGGGATGTATAGTAAAGCCTGGAGAGATGGTCTCGGTGTAGGGCCTAGTGACTTTTGGATTAGGCTGTGGGTGATCCGGATTTATGCAAGAATGCAAAAAAATACACATATAACCATAAATACAAAGATGCGGCTGAAATAACACTTCATTTCATTAATTTCAAAGAACTGAAATTTTCTTATAGATAGAATGGAAATAAACTAGCTAGGGTGCTGGTAGCGAATCTCTGAGAAGAGATGTGGCGGCTATAGACCTCTGAAATATGTTACAATGAGGCTAAAGGGCCTATTTATTATTTAGAAACAATGGATAACTATAAACGTCCAAAAACCTAATCCTAGGAGATGAAGCGCCAAAACTATGGGCCCCGTTTGGGTAAATTGGTGTTTCAACTTCCTGGAGATGTAACTTTGACATACAATCTCCGTTTGACGCGTATGATACATCGTTAGAAATATCTATCAGAGGAATACAACTATTTTTTGAAATATAAATTATGAAACAAAATCATATTCGCCAGACAAACGATGCCCAAAAAACGTCATTTAGGGCCTCAAAACGTCTCCGGAAGTTCAGGACCCGAAAAACTGCTAAAAATAGTAAGTTATGCGGAAACTGAAAGAGACAATGGTGGGGCCCCAAGTGGAATAGGCGGGTGGCCACCAATATTCACCTATATGATTCCTCCCCCCTTAGGAAGCAATGGTCCCCATTGCATTGAGTTCCTCCATGAGATGAGGAAACTTTTGCTGAACTTGGTCCCTAGTGAACCACTTGCCTTGGTGCAGGAGTTGGCCAGATTTGACAACCCGATATAGTTGGATCTTCCGTTGGCGAGTGTTCTTGATTTGCATGTCCATGATTAAATCTGTGATGGCCTGTTCCATGCAGTTTGGGTTTAACTCTTTTGGTGTGAGTTCTTCTGCAATGCCAGAGGTGTCCAATAGAAGTGGGAAGTAGGGATGAAGGTGGTCTACATTTAATACTAGGTGCAGACCAAGGAATGGTCGAATACTGAGCTCAAAGGAATTATTACCTACAACCTTAGTGATGGTGTACGATCCATATTGGAGTGGGTGAAGCTTGCGGTGGGGTCTAGTGAGGCGCTCCTTATACAAATGTAGCCACACTTTGTCGCTCACCTGGAAGTTGTGTGGCACCCAATGTTGATCATGTCATTGCTTGTACTTAGCATTGGTTCTATCCAATATGTCATGAATATGTTGGTAGATGTGCTGAATGCGCTCGATGAATTTTTTCGCTTTGTCATCTTCAGACTGGACATGAGCCGAATCGACCGGAGTAGCCGCAAATGGCATGGCTACGTCAATGGGACATAGTGGCTGGAATTCCAAGCCCACCTGAAAGGGGATGTGGCCGGTTGAGCTGTGGAGAGCCCGATTATAACTGTGTTGTACATGGGGGAGGCTCTCATCCCATGTGCATGGATTCTTTTAATTTTACATGTGCATAGTGTGTACAATCATCCTGTTGACGACCTCTGTCTGGCTATTAGTTTGGGGATGGAAAGCTGTGGAATTGGTGAGCTTGGTGTCCAACATTGACCAGAGGTTGGACCAAAATGTGCTAAGGAACCTGTTGTCCTGATCTAATATGATAGACTGTGGGATCCCAAAGTGGACCCACACTCGTTCAAAGAAGAGTTTAGCAGTGGCTTCTGTTGTGATATTCTTCTTGCAGGCCACCATAATGGCCATCTTCGAGAATCTGTCGACGACCACGAAAACATAGTCATTTCCATGCTTAGTATAAGGAAGGCCTGACATGTAAACCATGGAGATGGATTCCCAATGTAGAATAGGGGTAGGTAGCAGAGTATAGAGCCCTTGCTTCTTGATGGTCGGTTTTGTAATGGTGCAAGCAGTGTAGGATCTGATGTACTTCCTGACATCCTGTCAAAGTTTTGGCCAATAGAAATACTTCTGCAGTACTACCACTATTTTCTCGATCCCAAAATGCCTAGCGACTCGACTGTAGTATTCTTCCCATACCATCTTGGCATGCTCACTTGAAGGAACACAAATGTGTCCCAGGTGACATAACAGTGCTTCCGTAGTGTTTGGAGGACTTCTCAGATGTGGTGGAGGTGCTCTTCCCAATTCTGGCTGAAGATCAGAATGTCATCCAAGTACACCACTACAAATGAGTTGGTGGATGGATGTAATATGTCATCCATCAACCTCATGAAGGTTTCGGGATCATTCGTCAACCTGAAAGGCTTGAAGAGCCATTCGAAAAGGTCCTCCCTGGCTTTGAAGGCAGTCTTCCACACATCAGAGGGTTTGATTGGTACCTGGTGATACCTAGACTTCAAGTCGATCTTGCTGAAATATTTTTCCCCTTTCAGTTGGTCCAAAAGGTCATCAATCTGTGGGATCAGGTACCTATTTCGGACAGTGATCTTTTTCAACACCCGATAGTCAATACAGAGTCTCCAATTCCCATCCTTCTTCTGTACCAACATGATCGGGCTCCCATAGGGTGATGAACTTGGCCGGATGTGACCTTTCTCTGTAGCTACTGAATCTGCCTCTTGATTTCATAATTCTCTAGAAAATAGTGCCTATAGATTGGTCCATTGGGTAGCGGCGCACCTGGGGTCAGGTCAATGGGGTGCTTGACCTGATAATGTAGAGGCACCCATGTGGGTGAGGTGAAGATGTCCCCGTACTCCTCCACAACCTTGTCCATTTATTTTTCTCGTGTAGAGGAGCCATGTCTGGAGGTCATGGCCACAACATTCTTCTTGCCCTGGGGGTGGATCATCAGGAAAATAAATTTCCTAGTTTGGGAAATGAGCTTACTGCATTGTTTTGCAGTAACCAAAGAGATAGTGGGAGGCGGTGGTACCTCTGCTATCCTGTACAACTTATTTCCCAAAGTAACAATAACAGCATGAGGCCAGGACTCATATACAACATGTCACTTCCACAAGTATGGTTGGCCTAATAATACATCAGAAACATCAATAGGAGCAATGTCACATAATACCTCATCAGTGAAGGGCTTGATGTTATAGGGAAGGTGGCACTACTGGCTGACGCAGAGATCCCGTCCTTGGTGAAGCCACCCGATGGTGTATGGTTGTGGGTGCGATATGGTCGGCAAGCCCAACCTCTTCACGAAATCTACTGAAATGAGGTTCTTTTGGCTCCCATTGTCAACAATGAACTGTAGAGGGGAACCGTTTACCCACATCTGGGAGTGGAAGAGATGCTCTGTCTCCTCTGGATCTTTTGGTTCCTCTTTCTAGATCTTTGTAGTGGAAACAATGGCATTGGGCTCTGCATCAATAATCTGCTTCCCTTTGTCAGGTTTTGATTCAGAGTTGGAGCATGCGTCCCATTTAGAAGCCCTCATCTCGGCCACCAGCGACTGCTTGGCCCGACACTTATTTTTGTTGTGAGTGGAGCTCTTATGGAACTCACACCACTTTCCCATGTCCTTCTTTGGCTTCGTGATGTTGTTCTTTGCTTGTGGTCTTGGGCCGCCATACCTTGGCTTTGTCCTTTGGTTTGTGGTTTGGGGGCACCTTTCCCTTGCTTTTGATTCGCAGATCCAAAGTCTCGCTTCTTCTGTTTGAATTTCTACTCAATCTTGGCAGCGTACCGGTATGTTGTACCAAGTGAGGAGATGTTGAGGAACTCCATTTCCTCCTGAATGTATCTGTGCAGACAACTGCGATAATTTAACACCAAATTTTTCTCTGAATCTTTGATTCCCAACTTTGTGCATAGGGTATGGAATAGATTCATCAGCTCATGCACATCTTGATCCCTTTGTTACCGCAGCGTGGTCCATTGTATGTACTTGTCCTCATGGCTCCCCACAAGATAGTATTATTCCTTTATGGCATCTCAGAAAGAATTCAAAGTGGGTATGACTGAGAACAGAGAGGGTTATGTCTCGTCCTTTTTCTCATAGTAGGTTTCCCACCAGTCCTTGACATGGGGGATAAATTTGAGGAGTGCAAAAATAACCTTTTCTCGTTTGGAAAAGTCATGAACCGAGAAATATCCTTCTAATAGATTCAACCATCTATCTACGACATCTGCATCTATTTGACCCTCAAATATGGGGATGTCAAAGTTCACTTGTACCTTAAAGGGAGTTGCGCCTCCAGAGTGGCTGCTGGATGTAGATGCGCTGCCGATGGGTAGTCGTTGAAGGATTTGGGCAAAGTTATCCATCATCATGTTCCTTTGTTTTTCGAGGGCCTCCTCGAGCAATATTTTGATAAGATCTCCTGCTCCCTCATCTTTCTTTTCATCCCCCATGGGTGTCCATCGGGGTTTGCGAGGCTGATCTTGCAAAGGTTCCACCAGATCGAGCCCTAACTCCTTATACCTAGACCTTGTTGGGGACATGCAAAGAAGGATCGAGAAAAAGCAGACTGCACTAATACCACTGATCCAAGTTTATGCAGGAAGGCAACAGAATACACATATAACCATAAATACAAATATGCGGTGGAAATAACACTTCATTTCATTAATATCAAAGAACTTAAATTTGCTTACAGATAGAATGGAAATAAACTAGCTAGGGTGCTGGTAGCAAATATATGAGAAGAGATGTGGTGGCTACAAACCTTTGAACTGTGTTACAATGAGGCTCGAGGGCCTATTAATTATTGAGAAATAATGGAGAACTCTAAACGTCCAAAAACCTAACCCTAGGAGATGAAGCGCCAAAACTATGGGCCCCGTTTGGGTAAATTGGTGTTTCAACTTCCCGGGGACGTAACTTTGGCATACAATCTCTATTTGACACGTATGGTACATCGTTAAAAAGATCTATCCAAGGAATATAACTATTACCACAAATATCAATTTAGGAACGGAATCATATTTATCGAACAAACGATGCCCAAAAAATGTCGTTTAGGGCCTCAAAACGGCTCCGGAAGTTTAGGACTCAAAAAACTACTAAAAATAGTAATTTATGCTGAAACTAAAAAACTGAAAGAGACAATGGTGGGGCCCCAAGTGGAATAAGTGGGTGGCCACCAATATCCACCTGGATCAGTGGGTTATGATAAATCCTAGGAGACTAGAAGGAACTCAAATTCCTTATGTTGTAGGTGGAGAGCTCCAGTAGTATCCATGCTTGTTTAGTTACTTTTCGTTGATTATGAGTCCCACATTCATGCTTGGAATATGGCACGGGGGTGATTTCCTGAAGAGATATTTGGAAGAGCCAATCTATGGCCGAGTGGAACATGGTAGTCCCATCTCTGGTTGGTTTTTACATACATTAATGAAGAGCTCATTCCTTTGGTATTTGGTATGAAAATGTACTAGTTTATGTATGGATTTTATTGTTGTTGTTTCCATTGCATTTCCGTTGTTATTATGTTGGTTATAATCATGTAATTTATAAGTGATGATGTATGGATCTCTCCATGTTTTTACCTATAAATGAACACATCATGTATATTTGGTCAAATATAATGTATTGCAACTTATGATGTAAGGGAAAAATGCTTCTTAGCAATTCTCAGATAAGTATAAGACCCCTATGTTTAAATCTATTGTTTATACCTGTAGATGCAATGTTTGTGACATGTTTTACGAATTTTTTTTCATGGCTAGGAGGGGTCCGGATGAGTTCCTGATGATGTGATTGATTCTGTACCTTTTTTATAATGTTATTTATCATCTCCTACAGATTCATGATGTTATAGGTAGTAACCTGGGCTCTGGGGCCAAAAAGGTGGCACAAATCCCAGAGTTTCCACCACATAACGGACCAAACTAGGCCTTTCCCTCTACCTTTCCTCGGAATTCCCATGGCTATAGGATTTTAGCCTCTACCCTTCCTTGGCATGCCCATGGATAAGCATACAATTTGTCAAAAATTTAGTCTCCCTCAGGGTTCAGGGGCCTGGAAGGTTGGGTTACCTCCTAAGGATGTCTTTGATGTTGTGTAAGGTGTGTTTGTCTTGTTTTAGCCGGTTCCAATTCCTTAAGGTCATCTAGGAAGTTGAATATCATATTATTATCCTCTGATCGCATGTTTACCCCAATTGGCTGGTTACTTGGGTAGATGTGGGAAGAGGGTGTTACAAAGTGGTATCAGAGCATGGTTCAACCCTCAGACTGGATGGGAAGTGGGTTGATCATGCATTTATGTTAATTGCATATGTGTTTATTATGATTGTGGTGTATTTGATTGTTGCAACATTGTTGTGTTGGCCATGGTGATAGTGGTGTTGCCTTGGAAGTGTTGATGGTGTTGTTTTCAACATGTTGTCATGGGTGTATGACTGGTTATGTGTTGTTCACACTTATGTATTGTTTGTGCACAGGCTTTCTTACATGTTTCTACATGTTGTGTATGCATTGCTTGTTTATGCTAGGTCACATATTGGTCATGCTTGTGTGTTGTCCCTGTATGCTTGCTTATGTGATGCTATATGTGGGACATGCATTAGTCATTCATGACTGGTTATACATGTCAAGTGGGTGCATATGGTCAAGTTTTCATTGGTTTGATTGAGGTTGTTGTGCATAAGGTCATTGTATGCAATTAGGTCATCATGATGATATTGGTATGTTATGATGCTAATGTGTTGGCTAAGATAGAGCAGGATATGTAGACCATCAAAGTGAAGTTGCAACATTGGACCTCAAGGTAGGAGAATGTCGTCATACAGGTTTGGATGTTGGGTATGTAGGTATGTAGAATAATGATTGTTATATTCATTATGGTTATGAGTATTCCTTTCATTCTATTGATGTTATGGTTACATACATTATATATGCTAGTTGATTGGTGCATTTATATGTACATGTGTCGGATAGACATGAATGCTAGCAACCTCTGGTGGTATGAATTGTTATTGTTGTTTTATGTTAGATAACTTATATGTTGTTTATGAACATGTTATAGGTTAACTTATTGTTGTTGTATGATAGTTATCTTGATGATTAGGTTACATGCTATTGATGAGCATGATATATAACTTGTTGTTACATGATGATGACTTGATGATTAGGTTTATGACATTCAGGTATCAGTTGACCTAATTATGATAGTGTGTTTTATTATGTCTAGACTGAGCATGCATATGTGATTGTATGCATGAACGACAAATGTTTATGAGCTTATGATGTGAACATGTCACATGAGGTTGCTGTTATGGATATTATGACCTTATTTATGTTTGAGTTGATATGATATCGTGCTAAATAGATTGAGTGTGCAGAGAAGATAGCCTCCCCTGAAATACATTAAGGTATGAGCTTTATTATGTTATTTACTTTGTACTTGAATGTTTGATTATGTCGTCTATTTGTTGTTTGAGTGTTGGTGTCTATTATGTCGTCTATTTTTGAATTTTTTATTAACCGCATGATATGAGTATGTGTCTATAATATTTCATGAAGAGATGATTTGATATTAAGATGGTTTTAATAACACAATATGTGTTGAGATATGATCTGAAATTGAACTTTTAGTTCTAACTCAGATTAAACTTTAAAACATGTATACGGAAAAATGATTAACAAAATCATTTAATTGAATGCTTTAATAAAACATGTTCAATAACATAAGAAAACATTCACAAGAAAGAGAACAACACAATTGATAATAGAGTTCACCCTGTCCATTGGGCTACCTCTCCAGATTCGCCTCCAATAGGACGAATCGATCTGTTGTCTTTCTAAATAGAGATAAATGTACATTGACTTTTACATCAAGGTGACCAACCGATAACTCTCAACTATACATCCATACTCTGAAAGACTCATAAGATATCCAAGCTCTGCTCGAAAATGAATTTTTCAAGCACTCCAAATCTCTCCTTAATCTCTTTCTCCTTTCCTTTCCTGTACATAGAATGAAATTATATAGCTTTTAAGAGCCGAAAACTGAGGAAATACCTCCTTATCTCTAATTTTAAGGAGAAAATAATTCTCATATCCCGTAAAATTTTCTCATGAGATATCTATGGAGGAAATATCTCAATCTATACTTTCAAGGGCCTTATCCCCAAAACCTTAGGGATGAGAATAATCTATCAACTTCAATATGAAATTAGAAATTGAAATTTTGAATTGTTGAGGAAAAATCCTCTCAACATTTGCAATTTATATTTTACAAATATATGAGCACATTTAATTAAAAATTAAGACATCCTCAACCTAGGCTTAACATGAGTATATATTCTTCATAGTGCTCCTTGGGTTGTCTAGATCCTCCTGGATCAAGATAGTTGATGTTTACTTGAGTATAAGTAGGTGATAGTTGTAGTGTTGTGATTTTGATTACTAATTGATTATGACATGACTGTTAGTATTGGTAAAGGTTGATTTCATATAATAGATATGATGTCCTGATATTTGGAACATGTGATTGACATGTGTGAACAGTTTCAGGGAAAAATTCTTGTTATTAGCATTACATAGTAATAGTTGATTTTTTATATAGCTAATAATAGGGTGATGTGATAGCATATAGTAATACTCAATAGTAGAAAGGTAAGATAATTGGTATATTGTTATATTTATTTATGCGCTGACATTTATGTGTTTATGATAGTATGATGCAGGGGGTTGGATAGAAAAGAGATGGACAGGAAACCATAAAGAAGGCTTGGGTTGAAATTTCACTTGGAGGCACTGGGAACCATGGGGATTGAGTCATGGTGTTTGTTGTAAAGTCTTGTGCCTTTGGTATTTTGTGATTTTGTTGCTACTAGTTTTCGATTTTGATTGTGTCTAGTGTATGGCCATACCATTTTGTTTTTGGTGTCTTATTGCTATTGGTTTTCTTCTTTTTTGTTTCTTGTTCTTTTCCTTATATTTTATGTTTTGAGGCTTGGTAATTGGTTTGGGAAAGAGGAGAGTTGATGGAGCTCATGCAGAGCATTGTGGTACCCACTAGGTAATCTAAGTCCTAAATGGAGGTCATTGCATGAGTAAGCGGAACAGAAGGTAAGAATATGACAGTCAGATGGATTGGTTGAGTACATTATGGTAAATGGACGGTGTCATGATAGTCATGAGCAAGGTAAAGTAAATGGATATGAGATATCGAATTCCTTGACTATTTTGGGAATTTTTGTTCTCAATATTTTTCATATTGTGCATGGATAAAGGAATTTTTCTCAACCTAGACCTTATGATATCTGGTAATCATATTGTGATCATAATTATGATCATGTTTATATATGTATGTATGCATGTATGTATGTCATTGTCTGATGAGATCATGATTGCTTTATGCTGATGTTTATATATGTATGTATGTATGTCGTTGATTGACAGGTTCGTCATGGATCTTGACGGTTTTATGTTGATGGTTTATATGTATATACGTGTATGTATGTTTTTGTCTGACAGGTTCATGATTGTTTTATGCTAATGATTATATATGTACATATCTATGTATCTATGTCACTATATGACATGGTTTTCAAGGGTCATTCTTGTGGAGGAATGATTTCTTATGCTGGTGAATGGAATGAAGAGGTTCTTGGTCTTATGAGGAATCAAGTGGGAAGAGTAACTAGAAAAAATATATGAGGTCATCATCATGTGGATGTGAATTGATATTATATTCTTTTTCTATGATTATGTTTATGTTATGGACAGGTAGTGTTGAGGGGTACATCAACAAAGTGAAATTAGTGTGATCTGAGGCATGCTAGGATAATCATGGATAGTGGAATGACTCTAGAAGCAAGGTTTCTTATGGGTTCAGTGTGTGGTCTATGGATGTACAATGCTATTGTTGTGTATATGTTGTGCATGTTTTATATTCAATGATTGTACCTATGGTGATGTGTAATGTTGCATATGTGGTATTTTGTGCATCTGATGTTGTATGCCTATTGTATATATGGTGTTGTGTGTATATTGCATATGAAATTATAGGTATAGATGGTGTTAGTATGAATCCTTTGTCGAAGTGTACGAAAAAGGACCACTTTAGCTACGCATAACTAATAGCCCTAACAACAAAAGTGGCTGCCAATATCTTCAGATATGCGATTAGTTAGACAAGAAAATAGCTGCAAAACACCAGATCTATGTATGGAAAGACATTAAGCAGTAAAATAAAGGGTTTGCTCCATGCATCCAACAGACAAGACAAGAACACAATTTTTTGAAAGAATTTTATATTACAAGGCACCTGGGAGGAAAAAGAGAAGGTGTATCAAGCTCTCCTCAATGGGATGGGTTCTTAGTAGTCCTCAACACTTCAGATCTAAGCTTTCTCTCTCTTGTAGATGTAGAAAACCCAATGCAAAAATGAAGCTCAATGGGAGCAAATGATGAAAAATGAGACCAAGTGTATAGATCCAGAGTGATCTAGTAGGCAAGAAAAGGTGAAGAATGATGGGGAAAACCCTCCTATTTATAATAAAATATTGGGTCATTCTAGATCTTGGTGCATGATTAAAATAATGTTAACCAAATCTAGATCCACCTTTTATGGAATACTTTATTATATTTGTTGGAGGGAAAGGGTCTTTGACTTGGGTCAAATCCCTTGATTAGTCAAAAATAAATAAATAAATGATTTATTTATCTTTTTAAGGAAGTGGTTTGAAGATAATCAAATAAATAATGATTTATTTAATTATTTGTGGGTGATTTGGTCATATTTAACAAGGAATATTATCTAAATAAGATTTAAATAATTATTCCTAGAAATTAATAAGATGAATAAAGGTTTATCTAATTAATTTCTTTGATTTTGGGTTAAACATGACTCGGAATAATAATTAAATTATGGTTTAATTAATTATTCCATGAGGAAAATCAAACAAATATGGGTTTGTTTAATATTTCCTTTTGGGGTTTCATGTTTTAACATAGTGAAAGCGGTTTTACTTAGGGTAAAACTGGTCTTACATGGTGTACTTGGGTCCATCTAATGATAATAAGTTAGATGACCAAAAAATGGTGTAACAGATTTCCCCCCAGTGTGCGAGTGTCAGGAGAAAATCGTATGACCGAAGTACGTTGTAAGAACACAATCACTAGACAACAAAAGGGGTGTCAGAGAAAGAAATGTGAGGTAGATAGTGTGCTGGAGGACTAGACCCTGAGGAGACGAGACTCACAGGTGCAAAAAGTCTCTTTTTATGAGAGGGTACCTGTGCTGAAGGCAGCGGGGGAGGCATACCTATGCCCGCCGAGACAAAGTACAAAAGAATAGTGTGTCCAGTAATCAAGGGACCGAACCATAAAGTACAGCTAGCAGAATCATGAGCCAGATAAAAATACAATGAGTAATCCCATATACATGCTGTGCCTGGGATAAAATCCAGGACTTGTACAATAATATCTGAGTACATGAGATACAAATACAACCCAAATGCCCTCTGCAAGTGGGGAAGGGCTCACAAAATCTGACTGATACATGCAAATCAAAGAGGCGCTACAAGTAGCTATGGCCAACATCATCAAATATCTAGAGCTGCATCGAAGGCTGCGAAGAAGAGGTCATCCGGGCATGTGGGGGGCTACCTGCAGGGCCACCCCCTCATGAGGGTTGAAACATCTCACACACGCCCGGGAATCATCAAGAGCTGCTGCTGGATCACTGGACCATCAAGTATACGAATCTCTATCATGCTGAAAAGAGCTGGAGAAACAATCAAGCCAAAGGGAAAGGAGGTATCCCTTTGCCTGATCCAAGGCACCGAACAAGAATGGAAGCTGGAACCAAGGTACACCGCCCTCTAGACCTGGCTTCTGGAATGAAAGAGCTGATGTCGACAGAAGGAGGTCCGCCATAGTTGAGATAATGAGAGACCCTCAACTAAGGCATGAGATAAAAGAGTAGAGCAACGGACAGACTGACACTAATGATGATAGGGAAGTGGAAAGGACTGAGTAGCTAATGGACGACTTCCCTTGCTAGAGCATAAAAGGCATGAATGACACGACAGCGACAGACACAACATCATCAGGGGTGGGGGACAGTGGAACTGAAGGTCATAATGTGCGACACAAGAGAGAGACCAAACAATGACGGATGGAGGGCTACAGTGGGGTACAAAGGGACTTGGTATAGACTCCATGGAGGGGATGATGACTCAACTTGGATGCTCTAAACAAGGGCGACTCGATGGTGCTGCCACACAATAAAGGCCCCAATGGGGGACCGTGGAAACATGAGTATATGATGGGAAATCATGACGAAAATTGACACGAACAAGGACAGGTAAGGGGGCAAGATGGTGCCCCAAGTACAAGTGTCGTAAGTGAGGAAATTCGATTTTGAGGAGGGGTGAAGTGACCCTTCATGGACAAAATGTGTCCTGGTGGAGTATCAGATCTCAAAAAACTAACAGATACCCATTTGAGGGCTCGGTGAGAGCTTTCCAACGGTGTAGACGGTTCATCAAACGGGGCTACGGTGTGGTCACAACAGTCGAAAGAAGAAACATGGGTTCTCTTTTAATAAGGCAGTTTTCCCTCCAAAATCACTCATTTTCTATTGTTGCTGTGGTGAATGTAGAGAGGAGAGAAAGCCCTAAATCTTGTGGTGAACATAGTGGACAAACCGACCATTGGAATCGCGATCCGTCAGTTGCAGGTAAGAGGTCTAACTTTTCTCTTGCATTTTGATGGATTACATCACGCTTTAGGCCCGTAACCAGAACAAACTTCTCCTTCATTTACGTACCCGGTCGTGACGGGGGAGGGTACACCCAGACTTGGTATCGGTGAAAAAGTGCGACCTGGTCCAGAAGATGGCAGAACCCAGACCGGGGAGACAGGGGTTTTAGGGAGTGAGCAGGTTTTCCCGATCCGTACGACTAAAAAAATGATGTTTTTGCGCAGTATGGCAGACACGGTCAACAACTCGGAGAGAGAGAGATTCAGACACGACGTTGGACAGTGATCCAAAGTGATTGCATGGTGCCATGTGGATGGTCGTATTTGGGGTTCTCAAGTTCTTGGAGAACCCTTTGATGAGAGCAGGAGAACCATTATTGGCCCGGGTTATCAGTTACTGGGATCCAGATCAGGAGGTCTTCGTAGTGCAGGGGCACAGGATCGAACTGACAGTCCAGGACGTGTATTTCTTGGCTGGTCTCCCGCCACTGGGGATGGTGGGGAACACACAACCAGTACTGCTGCGG
Organism: Pinus albicaulis; assembly: GCA_034641835.2. Classification (NCBI taxonomy): domain Eukaryota; kingdom Viridiplantae; phylum Streptophyta; class Pinopsida; order Pinales; family Pinaceae; genus Pinus; species Pinus albicaulis. The sequence goes on along the minus strand of CM076576.1, from coordinate 174,696,639 downwards.
GGGCGGCATATCATGGAGTTTGTGGAGCGCCATTGTCGACCGGGTCTCCAAGTCAAGGGGACTCGAATACCGACCTGTGATCTGGAGACTAGAAACCCGTGTAGTGGCCGCAGCTGTGCTGCGAATCCTGGGCCCCCAGGCATTCCATCACATCACCGGTGGGCAGATGATGATAGTGGAGAGTGTGTTGGGTGGGACCTACTTTGGGTGGGCCCAAATGATGCTGGTGTCGCTAAAGCGACAGTTGTCGCTATGCAGGCGGCAGGTGAATCATGATTGCTCATATGGGACTTTATTGTGTGCCTTCTTCTTTGAGAAGATCCCGACCTCGAGGCCTCATGTGCAGCTTCCAGATGGGGGCCCGAGAGAGCCCAGGATGCATCGTTGGGGACGACTACTCTGCAGAGGAGGAGGAGGGGCGGTCGGGCGAGTGTTTCCGACTCGCAGTTTTTTGCCCACGACCTTCGGCGTTCTCGGTACATAGACGACCATCCCTATAGTGGGATGAGCTACCGTGGGGATCTGGATCTGCCACTTCCACCTGGTCGAGTCTGGGGGCCCGATGGTAAGTGACAGATTGTTATTCTTGTGTGGGCATGTTAAAGTTTTTGAATAGTAATTGATGGTACTGATTCATGTACCTTTGGTATGCAGATATAGCACTGGTAAAACCGGCCGGATATATGGGACGACCGGCAGCGTCTGGAGCTGCAGGTCCAAGTGGGACGAGAGCGGTGCAGAATGAGGACGCAACCGCCCTGCTGGAGGACATCCGCCGTAGATGCGAAAGGTTGTTGACCGGAGTATCAGAGCGCGGGTGGCAGGACTTAGACGACCAGTTCATAGAGCCATGTGTTGGTCTACCCTCGGAGTGGCGAGGTGTCATGCGGTGCATGGCGATGGCCGGTCAGGCTATGCGCGATCTACATGCTGCAGGGGCAGAGCCATTGGCCCGGGAGCCTCCAGATAGTGATTAGGGGTAGGGGCATGTGGTGCCCCCTATGATGTATGTAGGGGCAGGTGGTGCCCCTAGTTTTGGGTTGTGGTTTGTAACATGCTATGGGCATGTCATATGTATCAGAGTAGATGGACTCTAAACACATGTTTTGCGACACATATTATGGATATGCATCGTTTTTTGATGGTTTATTTAATGTTATGGTCTTGTATGAAATGTGTGTGATAAATGCCAATCTAGAACATGGTTTGCAATACTATCTACATAGTGATTCTGTTCTCGAGGTACATGGTTGAAAGTTATGGTTTCAAATGCACGTATTAAGATTTTCACTCGTAAATAGCGTCTAAACAGCACAGGGTTATGCACACGATAAACACCATTTAGTTTCATGACAAGAAGCAGGGAATCCAAACGAACGTGCAGATGGAGGATGCAATGAAAGAGGGCATCAGCTAAAAGGCCACGCACTGCATCATATTCGGCCTGATTGTTGGTGGCAGAACCAATGCATACCCCGTTAGAGAGAACGAGGGAATGCAAGGGGGTGAAAATGGCCCAACCTGTCGAGGCTAGATTCCTGGAGTAGCGACTTGCACCATCGGCGTAACCGATAAAGGGTGTGGACGGGGGGTCCTGCAGAATGGTGTGACAAGACAACAAATGAGGGGAGGAAAGGGAATGACGGCAGCGAGAGTGGACAGAAGTCATCGGGCGGCAATCGCAGGAGGGAGTGCAAGGGGCAGGATGATCATGACTCATACAGAGTGGTATATGAGGGCTATCTAAAGCATGGTGAGGACTCGGGCTGCGGAGGTCAACAGAGACATGGGTGGAGTGATCGCGTGTATGGGTAGGAAGAGGGTGGTCAAGGGACACAACAGGGGAGGATGCAGATAGGCTGGGCTCCGAGTGTCTCGCAGAGGAGGATAAGTAAAGAATGGTAACAGTAGACTCCGTCATTGGAACATCAGGGGGGGGAATGTCGATGGGAGCGGGGGGATCCTCAGGTTGACCTGAAGCGTACTACGCGAGGATAGGAGAGGCGGATTAATTTTTTTCAACCTCATACTCTCGGATTACCTCTAAAGAGGCGCGGTAGTGCGTCAGGTGAGGAGAATGGTGGGAGTAATGGCCATGAATGCTGCACAAAGCATAGGGCTTGTTAGTGCGGAGAGTCTTGGGGTTCTTGGCTACGGACGGAGAAGGAATGGGGGCTTCAGAGACCATAGACTTGGGGAACGTGATTTTAACCATGGGCTGAATACAGGGCAACTTAGGACAAGCATGGGTGGCATGACCGGTGACATCACATAAAGCGCAAGGCTTTGCGGGCAGTAGAGGTACCGGGTCAGTCGTGGTAGTCTTGTCTTTGGGTGCCCCCTTGCGGGCTTTGCCTTTCTTCCCGGGGGCCGGCACGACAGGAGAAGGGTCCTGTGGAGGTGCTGGGGGCACGGAGGCAACGGAGGAAGCTCGGGGGACCGGTTGAACCGGTGTCAAAGCCATATAGGGCTTGGGGTGACCAGGAGGGGTGGCGGCTGGGGGATCAAGGTACCAGACCGGTATGCCCAAGGTCAAGTTAGGGAGAGAGAGGTTGGCCATAACGGGGACATAATATACTCTGGGAAGGGGAGCTAGGAAAGGGATCTGCCCAGCAGGGAAATGACCAAGAGGGACGGCTTCGAGGTGGTTGAGGCCAGGAGGGATCGATCCGAGAGGATAAAGAGGTTCAAGGATACCAGCTGTAGGGGGAGGGCCAGAAGGAGGAGGTCCGGCTGACTGAGATGAATGGCTAGGAGTGGGTTGCGGAGGGTGAGGGGGAGGTTGCTGACTAGCCGAGGCAGGCCACTTACGGGAAGCCTGAGACGATTGCATCATGCAAACATTCGAGGAGCTGGGATCAGTGATGGGAGGAGGAGGAAGGGTAGGGAAAGTTCCAAGTAGGGAGGAATCTTTGTAAACGCCGGGAGAGACACTGGTCAAGGAATCAACGGTTTGCTTGTTGGCTACAGAAGAGATATTCGTCTCAGGGAAGGTATGAGATTTTGGCTCATGATATGTCAACTGGTCAATGGTGAATATCTTTCCATTATGGGGGAAAGACATCTTGCAAAAGACCGCGGATGGGACGGCAGACATATCATAGGTGTAGCTTCGCCCCAATAGAATGTTGTAATCTAGTGGGGCGTCGATGACTTCGACGTCAATGCAAACAGTCTTACCGGCGAGGGTGATAGGACAATTACGAAACATGCCAATGGGCTGGGAGGCATGACCGTTCCACGCTCGAAGGTTGATCGTGGAAGGGGCCAGTTCAGGGCATCCGAGTTGCTTCCAAACCAAAGCAGACATCACGCAAGTGGATGCCCCCTCATCAATGATACACCAGGATACGTTGGCGTTCCGGATTTTGACTGGGATTTGGAAGGCGACGGAAGGAGGAAGGGGAGGATGGTTCGATTGAGTGGCGTCGAAAACAATCATTTGGTCATCAGTAGGATCTACAGCGCCCACGACAGATAATAGAGCCTTCTTTTGGGAAAGGCACGACTGGAGGAGTTCCAGTGTGGAAATGGCAGCAGGAGACTGTGCCAGATCATCTACTATGCTATACGAATGAGCAGCTCGACCAGAAGCAGCATTTCGACGTAATGGTCCCTTAGGAATCTTGGTATGGACGGTCCTATTGTTCGGGGGATTATATAAGGACTGTCTATGCTTCGAAAGAGGCTGCAACAGAACACGAAAAGAGAGCGGGCTCGGGGCGGGCCGAAGCGAGGCTTGGTCTTGAAGGGGGCAGGTTTGAAGGTGAATCAGATCGACGGATGAGGTAGGATCGGAGTGCATCATAAGGATCTGGTAGTCAGAGGAACCAGAAATGGACGAGGGGTTGGCTACATGACTGTCGGGGGGTTGGGTAGCCATGAATCCTTGTTGAGGGAAAGGATCAGTGAACACAGCTGGCTGGGTAGTGGCCACATTAGGAGGAGCATGAGGGGAGGCGTGTTGTCCGCGCAATGTGGCTTGAGACTCCCACATCTGTCGCATCTGGGGTAAGAGAGGACAATCGTGAGTGTAGTGACCGTAAACACCGCAACACGAACAGGGCTTGCTTGTGCGAAGCGGCCTGTCCGGCCTGGGCGGAATGCCCTGAGGCTGGTTGCTAGTGTTAGGGTCCACACCAGAATTGGGTCCTCGGTTACCGGGGGCAGATGGGTTCTGGTTGCCTCTCCGCCTTCTTTGAGAAGAAGGGGGATTAATCGCACCCTGTTGTGCAAATACTTGCCCTGGAGGGGGTTGTAAGTGCTGTTGCGGGTTGTGAGGAGGCAAGGGAGGCGGAAGCGCATATGCTGGAGGAGCTGGCGCACCAGGCTGTGGATAAAAGTAAGGGGTGGGTTGGGCGACATTGAGGTAAGCAAGAGCATTGAGGTAAGCGGAGGTTGGGCAAAAAGGAGGAGAGCATTTCGTATCACGGATACCATGCTACGGGAGGGGAAGAGTCTTTGGGAGCGGCCTCACACAGGGAGACCATAGCCCACAGAAGGTTGAGCATACGGGTGGGAAAGAGCTCCAACGATACCGTCGGCGGAATGAGATGCCCCCGGGGCGTTAGCGCCACCGGGCCTGGGGAGGTCAGGAAGAACGGTATAAACATAACCAAATTGAGCGTAGATCAGGTCATATTTCAAGGCTATTTGGAGGGCGGCTTCTTCAGTTTGAGAAAAGTGAGAGGAGACATCTTTGCCGATGGGAGCGGGAAGCGTGCGAAGGAACCAGTCCATATAAACCCGATCTTTGAAGGGAGGGGCTCGACATAAGCTCCGTCTTCGTCGTCATTCCTGAACATGGGCGGAAAGGCGTGTGGAATAGGATTGCTTGAAGGAAGTCAAGAGCTCCGTGCCAGTATCATATCGGAGAGGGAGCTGGAAATACGACAAAAAGGCTTGGGCAAGAGTCTCAAAGGTGGTATGGGTAGAGGTGGCTTGTTCAACATACCATTTAGAAGCTTCGCCGGTAAGCGTGCGTTGGAACAAACGAAGACGGATGGAGTCATCGGTAATGGAATTGGAGGAACACCACATGTGGAAAGACCGGACGTGATTGGTTGGATCTTCTCCATTAAGGCCCTCAAACTTAGGGATGTCAGAGGGCAGCTTGGTTGGCATAGCGGGCCAGGTAGCATTGTGGTGAATGGGGTCATTAATCAACTGATGGAAATCGGGGAGGCTGAGGCCTGCAATGTACGACAGCACAGGGGTGGCCAGGGTAGTGCTTGTGGCGGTTCCGCTAGAAGTAGGGCCGGCATTGGGGCCGGGAGAACCGCTAGCGTTAGGCCCTGGACCAGACATAGTGAAGGTAACAGGGGGAGAACCGGGAGGAGAAGGAGGACCCGATGAATCAGGAGAGGAGTCGGAGTGCGGACTCGAAGGTGGACTGGCTCGACGACGGCGGTGCGGAGCAGGTCGATCAACCGGAAACTGAGGGTGAAGGCCAAGAAGTCTCCGGGAAAGGCGCCAGGAGCGCGACGTGTGAGGAAGAAGGAAACCGACAAGGGCAGAAAGGGACAGAATCAAGAAGGTCAAGGGCAGATAAGGTGCAGTGACAATTGATTTTAGAGTCTTTGCCAGGCGGTGTAAACCAGGCGCTTCTTCACTTAGGGTCAGTGTGTGGTGTGCGTTAATTTTAATTTTTAAACCCTTTCCGTTGTTGAGAGCAAAAAAGTGTGCAACGTAGCTGAAAAGAAACCTACAGAGAACAGAATAAAAATGCTGAAATAACAGAAAAATAACAACTGCTTGACATCTATCTAACCCAAGAAGGTGGCCTCTCAGAAACTAATGCGAAAGTAAAGGGAAAAATATGTAAAACACACAAAAAAGGGGCCAATAGATCTAAGGTCAAAAGGGACAGGGATCTAAAGGATAAAGCTGCTGAAAAGAGGTGCAAATCACAGCCAAGAGACAGAGGCAAGGTGGCTGGAAAAAAGGAAGGAAATCAGCAAAAACCGAAGGGGGCAAGGCAGAGGCCTTCAAAGGAGGTCCAAACAAAACGACAGGAGGTGATTTGAAAGGAAGAAAGGCTGATTTCAAAGGATACAAACAGTGTGAGATGCCGGAAAAAGGAGGGCGAAGCTGCGAAAAACGGGGCAGGCGGGCGACTAAACTCTTCCACGAAAAAGTGGAGGGTGTGACACGGGGAGCTAGGTTCCCCATAGATGAGTAAAAATATGTCAAAACCGAATTCGAGGCGGGGGTGAGACGGTGGAAGACACGACGAGAAGGCTGTGACAAAACACGAAAAAATTGCGAAAAGAAAAAATGACGCAGAAAAAATGGCGGTCCACGATTTAAACCCCCGATTTCGGTGCGGTGCGAGAAACGGTGCCGAAAAGTGCGACCTCGGTCCGGTCACGAGGGTTTGGGGCCAAAAAGAGGTCGACCCCCCGTTAAAAGTTTCGTGCGGCGGCGATTTTAGAAAAAGTTGCGTGTCGATTTGCGGTGGTGTCGCTTACTGCGCGTGGGGCTGAGAAACACACGGAAGTTAGAAATTTTGATGTTTTGGGGTTTTATGTGAGAAAAACAACATGAAACTAGGAAAAATAAACAGCTGAAAAGAAACCCTAGGGTCTGAAGTAGCTGGATATGCAGGAATATGAAAAACGACAGCGGTCGTAATTTAAAACCCGTGTGGAGTCGCCATTTGTTAGTATGAATCCTTTGTCGAAGTGTATGAAAAAGGACCACTTTAGCTACGCATAACTAATAGCCCTAACAACAATAGTGGCTGCCAAACATCTTCAGATCTGCGGTTAGTAATAAAAATGCTGCAACAACCAGATCTATAAATGGAAAGACATTAAGCAGTAAAGTAAAGGGTTTGCTCCATGCATCCAACGGACAAGACAAGAACACAATTTTTTGAAAGAATTTTTATATTACAGGGCACCTGGGAGGAAAACAAGAAGGTGTATCCAGCTCTCCTCAATGGGATGGGTTCTTTGTAGTCCTCAACACTTCAGATCTAAGCTTTCTCTCTCTTGTAGGTGTAGAAAACCCAATGCAAAAATGAAGCTCAATGGGAGCAAATGATGAAAAATGAGACCAAGTGTATAGATCCAGAGTGATCTAATAGGCAACAAAAGGTGAAGAATGATGGGGAAAACCCTCCTATTTATAATAAAATATTGGGTCATTCTAGATCTTGGTGCATGATTAAAATAATGTTAACCAAATCTAGATCCACCTTTTATGGAATATTTTATTATATTTGTTGGAGGGAAAAGGTATTTGACTTGGGTCAAATCCCTTGATTAGTCGAAAATAAATAAATAAATGATTTATTTATCTTTTTAAGGAAGTGGTTGGAAGATAATCAAATAAATAATGATTTATTTAATTATTTGTGGGTGATTTGGTCATATTTAACAAGGAATATTATCTAAATAAGATTTAAATAATTATTCCTAGAAATTAATAAGATGAATAAAGGTTTATCTAATTAATTTCTTTGATTTTGGGTTAAACATGACTCGGAATAATAATTAAATTATGGTTTAATTAATTATTCCATGAGGAAAATCAAACAAATATGGGTTTGTTTAATATTTCCTTTTGGGGTTTCATGTTTTAACATAGTGAAAGCGGTTTTACTTAGGGTAAAACTGGTCTTACATGGTGTACTTGGGTCCATCTAATGATAATAAGTTAGATGACCAAAAAATGGTGTAACAGATGGTGTTATGTACATGTTGTATATGCAGTGTTGTGTACATATTGTACTATGTGCATGTTGTATATGCAGTGTTGTGTATGTATGGTGCTATTTACATGTTGAATATGTAGTGCTATGTACATATGGTGTTGTGTGTGTGATGTACATATGGTTCTATGTACAAGTGGTGTTGTGTGGATGATTGTACAAGTGGTGTTGTGTGAATGTGGTTCAAGGTACATGTTGTACATGTGGTGTTGTGCGCAAGTGGTGCGGTGTAAATTTCATGCATATGGCGTTGTGTACAAGTGTTTTCATGTACATGTCATGCATGTGGTGTTGTGTACATGTGGTATTGTGTACACATTGTATAGGTGGTACAATGTACATTTTGCATTATGTACACGTTGTGTAGATGGTGTTGTGTACATGTACTGTTGTGCACACATTGTGTAGGTAGTGTTATGTATAAGTGGTACTGTGTACATGTTGTGCATATGGTCCTGGTATACATGTGGTATTTTGTGCATGTCGTACATGTATGTTGTGGGCATGTGGTACTATACATGTGCATTGTGTAGTCATGGTATGGTGAGATATGTATTCGTTGTGTTGTACTTTGTATATATATATGTATTGTGTTTTATTGTACACCAGATGTAGGTGTATGTGTTGTATGTCGGTGTAGATGTATGCATTGTGTTGTATCGTACACTAGGTGTATATGTATATGTTGTAAGTTGGTGTGAGAGTAGGTGTATGTGTTGTGTTGTACACCGAGTGTAGCTGTATGTGTTATGTTGTGTGTCGGATTTGGGTGTATACATTGTGTGGTGTTGTATGCTTTGTGTGGATATATGTGTTGTGATGTACATTGTGTGTATGTGTACGTGATTGAAGAGAAGCAAAGGCATTGGGTGTTTGTCAGGTGTGGCAACCAATTTGGTGTATGTATAGAAATAACAAAGGTAGAAGTAAGTACTGATGAAGGTAAAGTGTCAATATTTTATTTCAATTTGTTATGCATGTGATATGTGATTCTAACATATGATGGCTACATGTGATTTATGATTATTTCATGCAATTCATTATTTTGACCTATGATGGTTGTGTTTTTATCTAACCTAATGTGATGTGTTTATACATGATGATTTGTAAAAACATCGAGTTTGACTTGTTGTAACATGATGTAGACAGGATTTCAAGTGTACCTTATCGATGAGCTACCAATGAGGTATTATTTGAAGTTATTTCAATTTATTTTGAATCTAGTGGAAATTATTTGCTTGGTACAGGAAGCATGGAAATTCCCATGTTGAGATGGTTAAACCAACTACAAGAACTAGCAACATCAGTAAAAGGAATTGGAACATGCAGCAATATGCTAGTAAAGACTTCAGGAGCAGTGCCATTGTGGGACACTGGTACCAAATAGTGTCCAATGATTTCCATGGGCATGCTATGACCGGTATGATGGTTTTGAGGCAGGTATATTCCTTGGTTGTTTTAACTTGTGATGCGAAGAATCCTTTCCGAGGGATGGATTTCCTAAGATGGGGGTTCTAGTGGAACTTGGAAGGTGACTGACTGCATGGAAGGGGGTGACCAGATTGCCCGAGGTAATGTGTAGCAGAGAAGGGAAGGTTTGGGATTGATATTTTTGGTCATTAGCATTTCTAGATGGAATCAAATGCCCATTTGGAGTGTGCCCTACTAACAATGAGCTGGTAAATGTTCATTGAGGGTATAATAGTGCAGGATTGTAACATTGGACATTATATGCAAACTTTGACTTTGACAGTGCATTCTGGATTTCCTATAAAGGAGTAGAATCCTGGTATTACTTTGAGGGTGGAGGTCTGAGCCTCTGGATTCCCTTGTTGCTGATATGGGGGCATCGTATCCTTTTATTTGTTGGTTGACAAAATGTGTATATCTATATATTATTGTAAATATTGTATAGAGTTGGTTTATAAAGCTCCACTGAAATTATGGTTATTTGTTGGTTGAAGAAAATGTGCTTAAGTATATGTGGTTTTAATTGTAAATACTATAATGAGCTATGTTATAAATCACCATTACATGGTATGATTGTCACGTTTTAGCAGATGGTCATTGTAAATACTACAACGAGCCATGTTACAAATCTCCATAGGCAGTATGTTTTGTTTTTTCAACTGTTTCGTGGTTTGTAGGTGTCATTTAACACTCAGGAAAATGTTCTCCCAAGGGGGACGGTTCTGTAATAACCCTAGTGAAAATTCCATGTAAAATTTAATAAAGGAAAAAATAATAACCACGGTCAATGGGATACATAATCCATGTTGAATGGTGGGAGAAGCATCCTAGTGGGTGTTCATTTCAGTTATTATGGCTAAAGGAAATTGGAAAAGGCAATGGAAAAGGAATTGGGAAGGCATGAGGCATTACTTGGAATTTTATTTATGAAAATAATGAAAATTAGTAGAAAAGTAAGGTGAAAGGTCACAAGTTGCATGTGAGGAAGAAAATGAAGGAAAATAATGGAAAATGAAGAAAATAGAGGCCTCATTAATAAAAAGGATTATGAGGATTAGTTGGTAACCTTTTTTCAGTTCATTTTTGGAGCTCTCTCATTATTATCTCTCTCTCTCACTCTTGGAAACATAGAGTTTTCTTGGAGCACTTTGGCATTGGAGCAAGAAAGTAAAAACAAGCAAGGAAGAGCAGGATCAAACAAATACAATGAGATTCTTTGCAGGTATCGATTTACATATGTGATTTCCTTGCTATATCTAGCATGCATGTTATTTCATGTGGTTCTTTCTATTTGGGCATGGATTTTTCCAGGGGTTATAGTGTTTTCAGCCTAGCCTTGCCATTTTCATATATCTTTGATGAGATGTGTTTCTCATAATTCGGTTGAGGTATATGGCCAGATTGGGTTCAAATTTGAGTGGGGTGGATCTCCGAAATGACAAACACATGGCCTAGTGGTCCCTCAACCAGAATCTAGATAACGGTAAAGCCATCGACATAGTAACCCTTGAGCCAGACCATGGGTTGCGATAAAGAGAGATTGTGTGCCTCGGTGGGCCTAGGAATCCTTTCCAGTGAATGGCAGGATATATGGTAAAGGCAAGTGGTGGATTTCTCTCTGTTGGGCATAGTAGTCTCGGGATGGAATGTATGGTAAATTCTATAGAGATGGTATCGGTGTAGGTACTAGTGACCCCTGGGTCAGATTGTGGGTTACTATAAGCCTAAGATACTAGGAGGAACTCAAATACCTCATGTTGTAGGCAGAGAACTCTGGTAGTATCCATGATTTTTTGGTTCCTTTTCAGTTGGTTTTGAGTCCCACATTCATGCTTGGAATATGGCATGGGGGTGATTGGTTGAAGGGATATCTGGCTTAGTTAATCTATGGCCAGGTGGAACATGGTAGTCCCATCTCCGGTTGGTTTTTACATATATATTTAATTAAGAACTCATTCCTTTGGTATGTGGTATGAAAATGTACTAGTTTATGTATGGATTTCATTGTTGTTTTATCCATTGCATTTCTTTTGTTATTATGTTTATTATAAGCATGTAATTTATCAGTTATGATGTCCATGTTTTTACATGTAAATTAATACACCATGTATATGTAATATTCCTTTTTCTGAAATATCACAATCTATTCCAGAGATTGACTATAGGGGAATTTATTGGATATGTCACCTTATATAAAGGATGAGATCCAGAGGCTACCTGGCCCTCTACAGACTCTGTTTATAGATTTTGTAATATTCTTCCTACAGGAATTGCCCAAAGAATGGGGTTGCAATGATGTATGAACATACAATGGATTCTCTGCGTTATTTATCTGAGCCTGCTTATGAAAAGAAGTAAACAACAAACATATATGGTTATAGCATCAAAAGTAATGCAATGACTTGAGGAATCAACCATTCAATCAAGATAATACAAGCCTCTCATTACATGCATTATAAACATGAAGAAAACTTTTATATGGAACAAGCCCTAGGCTATGACTGCACTGTTTATAGAGGCACTGCTACATAAAATAGAATGATACAAGGATATAGCAATATGAAGCTCAAATAAAACGGGGGAGCATGATCTCAACCCCTGAAAATACAATCCATCAATCCTCAAGAAGGATTGGCTACAATACATGTACAAAATGAAAAATACAATAATGCTGGAGTTGCTGGGCAGCAGAAACTCATAAAAAAAATAGGAGCATATGGTTGAATATGATCTGTAATATGAAATGGCCTCCTCCAATGGAAAGCTGAAGTGAAAGGCTGATCCCTTCACCTAAGATCTCACCCTCCAAATGTCTGCTAATCCCTCATAGCAAATGCTCTCCAAGAATAACGCTGTCTAAGAGAGGGAACGCTGCATATAATGGAAAGTGGTTGGCCTAGTGCCAAAGATGGTGGAATAAGTTCATGAACCTCCTTTGCTGATCTCCCAAAGGGATGGAAGCTCCCTCCTCTGAAAAACAAGCCAAGGATGGTGTTGTAGAAAACCTCCCCAGCAACACCCAACAACACTGCACAATCTCCAGCTGAAACTATGCTGATGATGAAGGATAGTGCTTGACCTCAATGTCTAAATATGGGGAATAGAGTGCAATCCTCCAAGAGCTACTCAATAAGGAGAGGAAATCCTAGAGGGGAATTCCCTCGACAATTCTTGCTAACCAGCAAGATGTTGCTACAAGTCCACCAGACCAAAGATGAATATTACTCCAGATGATTTGCAATGGCTACCTTGCTCTCCTTTTAAACAATGTGATCTCCCTCGCAATGGGCCCCACTCATTATGGTTTCCTTCCTCTGGAAGCTTCCCTCCTTATCCCACTGTGTTGGCCCACAATGTGCTCTCCACCTCATGCTACTGCGTAGTTTGACTTGGTCAAACTTGACCTAGCCTTCTTGCAAAAGCCCCTTTTCACAAATGGAAGTGTGAAATCTAGCTCTATAAGTGATCCTCCTTCATACCAAGAGGATTTTTATTACCTATCCATGAAATTAATGGGTCTCCTTCCCATTTTATTTATCTCCTATGTCAAAATGGCAAAAATTAATGTTCCATAAAAATTGGGAACATTACAGTCCTCCCCTCTCAAAGATTGCTTGTCCTCAAGCAAGTACAAGGATAAACAGATATATAGCCCCTTATTTTCCTGTAGCATCCATGAATGATAAAATCCTCCAAGAAAAGGATGCCATATCATCAATCAAGTGTCCAATTTGTCCCTCCAACATATGCAATCCAACTTTTGGTGAGCATTCCCAAATAGCTGTCATGTAGAAAAAAATATCCATGAATGGAACAATGGGCTATCTAAGGGCCTCCTTGAGGCATGAGATCTGATATATAATGGGACTCATCATCCCCATATGAATCTCCCATCCCCAAGAAATCATCCAAACAACATAAGCTGCCTCGAAACATGGCAACTCATAGAAAACTCTCTCCACCTTGAGCTCTGGAAAAGAAGGTGGGCTGAAAATCTGAATATGGCAAGCTTCATAGCTTACCCCATGTTGTTCTCCCCTCCACTTATGATTAGTGTGGAGTGTGTGCTGATCAAGGGTTGAAAATTTATTGCCCTCAAGTGGCATAATGAAGAGCAATCCTCCAAGGATTTCTCCTCCATCAAGGATAATCCGGCTGGCCCAAGACATTTTATCTATGATGAGTAGGACATGGTCATCATAGAATACCCCAATGAAATGTTTTCTATAGTTTATACCATGTGCAACAAGTTACAAACTATGTGTCGTAGGGTTACAACACATTCTCATCCACTGCAGCTATAGAAAATAACATGGCAAGCATTGTATAGAAAATATCACCTCTACTACTGAATAGTAAGTAGATGAGTGAATCAGAAATATAAAATCAAATACATGCCCATATACATACAATGGATGGAAATCATCATCAAACTCATGGCCCACCTCCAAAGAAGGCAAATAGGTGGTTTCGGTCGCCATGTCTCTCCTCATGTTCCCATTAGAACATTCCATGCAAAAACTGTGGGAATCATCTTCCCTCATAGACACATTCAACTCATGTGTCAATTCACCCATCATGCTCCCAATAATAATATGGAAAATTTCAGCAAATGGAAACATGATCATCATCAAAATAGAGGAAGTATTGATGGTTTTACATGATGCTTGATGGCACCAATAGTCTCCCAAGCAGCAACAGCACAGTTTTTCAAACTGCTGCTTCAGAATTTTACATGGTAAAATTTTCCTTATTACATGGCCAAGTATATGAGTTGGCTGAACATACATGTAGTGAGGAAACCTTTTCCCAAGGCCACATAAAAGATGGTTGTCTCCATCATATGGTTTAGCCCATCTTTTACATGAAAAATTTGCCCCTTTGAGGAGCCATGCACTGCAACATAATGATAAGAGTATGTAAATCAGCAAATGTAAACACAATGCTCTTACCATAGGATGGAAGTAATATGATAGATGGATCCATGTATATGATCCTACTCCAAAGTGTCAGCGCTGTGAGCTCATGCAAAAAGGCTCTTGTCCATGCCAATCTTTGTTTCTTGACATTCTCCTTGTCAAGAACACTTCTGGTGATGCTGCTGCAAATGTGAAGCTTTTCCCAAGATGGAAATTCCTCCCGATCAATCCAAGCTAAGGAGTAATACCTTTGCACTATGAGAGTGCCCTCCTCTACTCCTGCAACACCATACATCATATGAGAGAAAATATGCTTGTGCTCTCTCCAAGATAGTCCAAGCAATCCAATTGCTTGTTGCCTCCTCATGCGCACATCATGTAACTCATGTGATGAAGGTACCATGACTGATATATATGCCATATCAGCTCCATGTATCCCTACTCTCTGCTGCTCAATGATGCAAGCATCTTGCCATGTTTCCTCTACTCCCATCCTCCTGGAAAAGGGGTATACCAAGTGATGGCCAAACTCCTTCAAAAAGAGCCAATGCAGCCAAGCCTCTTGCTGCCTGGTATCATATATTTGCAAGTGGAAAATCAGCCCCTTGCTTCTCATCCACATCCACTCAGCTCCTTGTGGATGTCTTCTCCTCTTTCCTCCTTTGGTACTCCTCCCATGAGGGCTACCATTATCCCAGACCAAATCATCTCCCTTGCATTCCTTGGAAGATTGGAATGCAGCTCCTTGGAGACCTCCTAAAGGAGACCTCTCACCCCTGACTGTATTGAATCCAGGAGGATCCAAAAATGATGAAGGTAGCATATCCTCTCCATCATAGTTTGACATCACTATTAAGCCCTCCAAAGGTGCAATGGTTGTCTCACACTCCAGCTTAAGGATGGTTTCATGAATTCTGAAGGGAGTGTCATGGTTTGTTTCATCCCCCAATGGTTCAAATCCCAACCCCAAGGGCTGAATAAGACTCATCAATAGTGCATGAGGATGAGGGTTCATATCCTCTTTGAACCTATTTCACAGCGCAGTGCAATCATGGTGCTCTAAAATAGCAAAATGGGTAGATCCTTGGTCCTTTACATGTGAGTTACGATATTCCTTCAAATTATTTGCTGAAATGAAAAGTGGAACTTCACTCATACCTTGGTGGATCCTAGGGTCTAGAATTTGTCTCCTCTAATGCCATGGCTGCCTCCTCCATAGATGAAAAAGGCTGCTCCTCCTTTGTCCTCTCTCCATCAAAGGTTTGGATCAACCTTTGAGCAAAGTCTGCAAAAGAGCTCACCCTTGAATGGACCAAGGGTTTGAACCACCAAACAGAGGCTTTATCCTCCATGTGCAGCACTGCAATCTCCACTGCTTCTTTCTCTGCCACTGGATGTAGCAAGAAAAAGGCTTCTAGCTTTTTCACCCAAGCTCTAGCTGAAGTGTCCCCATCAGATGTAGACAATAGGAACCTATTGCCTCTGATTTCTCTTTTATTGTAGGGCCTTCTCTCCTCGTTCTACTGAATAAACTGTGGGAATGTTGTAGCTCCCCTAAATGCTACAGAATGGGATTTATACTCATCCAAGTATTGATTTAGAACCTGATGATCCAAGCATCTCTCATGCTTGTTTTCTTTTTTAGAATAGGAAGTGCATGGACCTTCCTCTTCTTCTCTCTACTTCTCCTCCTTCGGGAGACTCTCCTTTTTTCTAAAAATAAATGAGATCAAGCTCATCTTCTACAACATATTCTTCTTTCTTCTTTCTTGGTCTTGAAGGCCACAGGATGAGCCAAGAAAGGTGCTCTGATACCACTGTAATATTCCTTTTTCTGAAATATCACAATCTATTCCAGAGATTGACTATAGGGGCATTTATTGGATATGTCACCTTATAGAAAGGATGAGATCCAGAGGCTACCTGGCCCTCTACAGACTCTATCTATATATTTTGTAATATTCCTCCTTCAGGAATTTCCCAAAGAATGGGGCTGCAATGATGTATGAACATACAATGGATTCTCTGTGTTATTTATTTGAGCTTACTTATGAAAAGAAGTAAACAACCTAAATATATGGTTATAGTAGCAAAAGGAATGAAATGACTTGAGGAATCAGTCATTCAATCAAGATAATACAAGCCTCTCATTACATGCATGATAAACATGAAGAACATTGCTATATGGAACAAGCCCTAGGCTATGACTACGCTGTTTATAGATGCACTACTACATAAAATAGAATGATACAAGGATATAGAAATATTAAGCTCAAATAAAGTGGGGGAGCATGATCTCAACCCCTGAAAATACAATCCATCAATCCTCTAGAAGGATTGGCTACAATACATGTACAAAATGGAAAATACAATAATGCCAGAGTTGCTAGGCAGCAGCAACTCATAAAAAAAATGGGAGGATATGGCTGAATATGATCTCCAATATAAAATGGCCTCCTTCATTGGAAATCTAAAGTGAAAGGCTGATCCCTTCACCTAAGATCTCACCCTCCAAATGTCTGCTAATCCCTCACAACAAATGCTCTCTAAGAATAACGTTGTCTAAGAGAGGGACTGCGCTACATATGATGGAAACTGGTTGGCTTGGTGCCAAATATGGTGGAATAAGCTCATGAACCTCCTTTTCTAATCTCCCAAAGGGATGGAAGCTCCCTCCTTTGAAAAACAAGCCAAGGATGGTGTTGTAGAAAACCTCCCCGGCAACACCCAACGACACTGCATAATCTCCAGCTAAAACTGCGCTGATGATGAAGGATAGTTCTTAAACTCAATGTTTGAATATGGGGAATAGAGTGAAATCCTCCAAGAGCTACTTAAGAAGGAGAGGAAATCCTAAACAGGAATTCCCTCGGCAATTCTTGCTAACTAGCAAGATGTTGTTGCAAGTCCACCAGACCAAAGATGAATAATACTCCAGATGATTTGCAATGGCTACCTTGCTCTCCTTTTAAAAAATGTGAGCTCCCTCTCAATGGACCCCACTCATTAGGGTTTCCTTCCTCTATAAGCTTCCCTCCTTATCCCACTGTGCTGGCCCACAATGTGCTCTCCACCTCATGCTACTGCGCAGTTTGACTTGGTCAAACTTGACCTAGCCTTCTTGCAAAAGCCCCTTTTCACACATGGAGGTGTGGAATCAAGCTCTATAAGTGATCCTCCTTCATACCAAGAGGATTTTTATTACCTATTCATGAAATGAATGGGTCTCCTTCCCATTTTATTTATCTCCTATGTAAAAATGGCAAAAATTAATGTTCCATAAAAATTGGGAACATTACAGTCCTCCCCTCTCAAAGATTTCTTGTCCTCAAGAAAGTACAAGGATAGACTGATTTATTGCCCCTTATTTCCCTGTAGCATCTATGCATGATAAAATCCTCCAAGAAAAATATTCCATATCATCAATCAAGTGTCCAAATTGTCCCTCCAAGATATGCAATCCAGCTTTTGGTGAGCATTCCCAAATAGCTGTCATGAAGAAACAAATATCCATGAAGGGAACAATGGGCTGTCTAAGGGAATCCTTGAGGCATGAGATCTGATATATGATGGGACTCATCATCGCCATATGAATCTCACATCCCCAAGAAATCATCCAAACATCATAAGCTGCCTCCAAACATGGCAACTCATAGAAAACTCTCTCCACCTTGAGCTCTGGAAAAGAAGGTGGGATGAAAATATGAATATTTCAAGCTTCATAGCTTACCCCATGCTACCCTACCCTCCAATTATGATTAGTTTGGAGTGTGTGCTGATCAAGGGCTACAAATGTATTGCCCTCAAGTGGCAAAATGAAGAGTAATCCTCCAAGGATTTCTCCTCCATCAAGGATAATCCGGCTGGCCCAAGACATTTTATCTATGATGAGTAGGACATGGTCATCATAGAATACCCCAATGACATTTTTTCTGTAGGTTATACCATGTGCAGCAAGGTACAAACTATGTCTCATAGGGTTACAATGCTTTCTCATCCACTGCAGCTGCAGAAAATAACATGGCAAGCATTGTATAGAAAATATCACCTCTACTACTGAATAGTAAGTAGATGAGTGAATCAGAAATATAAAATAAAATACATGCCCATATACATAAAATGGATGGAAATCATCATCAAACTCATGGCCCACCTCCAAAGAAGAAAAATAGGTGGCTGTGGTGGCCAAGTCTCTCCTCATGTTCCCATTAGAACATGCCCTACAAAAGCTGTGGGAATCATCTTCCCTCATATACACATTCAACTCAAGTGTCAGTTCACCCATCATGCTCCCAATAATAATATAGACAATATCAGAAAATGGAAACATTCTCATCATAAAAATAGAGGAAGTACTGTTGGTTTTACATGATGCTTGATGGCACCAACAGTCTCCCAATCAGCAACAGCGCAGTTTTTCAAACTGTTTCTTCAGAATTTTACATGGAAAAATGTTCCTTATTACATGGCCAAGTATATGAGTTGGATTAACATACATGTAGTGAGGAAAACTTTTCCCCAGGCCACATAAAAGATGGTTGTCTCCATCATATGGTTTGGCGCATCTTTGCTCATGGAGCAACATGAAAAATCTTCCCCTTTGAGGAGCCATGCACTACAACATAATGAAAAGAGTATGTAAATCAGAAAATGTAAACAAAATGATCTTACCATAGGCTGGAAGTAAGATGATAGATGGATCCATGTATATGATCTTGCTCCCAAGTGTTAGCATTGTGAGCTCATGCAAAAAGGCTCTTGTCCATGCCAATCTTTGTTTCTTGACATGCTCCTTGTCAAGAACACTTATGGTGATGTTGCTGCAAATGTGAAGCTTTTCCCAAGATGGAAATTCCTCTCGATCAATCCAAGCTAAGGTGTAATCCCTTTTCACTATGAGAGTGCCCTCCTCTACTCCTACAACACCATACATCATATGAGAGCAAATTTTCTTGTGCTCTCTCCAAGATATTCCAAGCAATCCAAGTGCTTGCTACCTCATCATGCTCACATCATGTAACTCATGTGATGAAGGTACCATGACTGATATATATATGCCATATCAGCTCCATGTATCCCTACTCTTTGCTGCTCAATGATGCAAGCATCCTGCCACCTTTCCTCTACTCCCATCCTCCTGGAAAAGGGGTATACCAAGTGATGGCCAAACTCCTTCAAAAGGAGCCAATGCAGCCAAGCCTCTTGCTGCCCAGTACCATATATTTGCAAGTGCAAAATTAGCCCCTTGCTTCTCATCCACATCCACTTAGCTCCTTGTGGATGTCTTCTCCTCTTTCCTCCTTTGGTACTCCTCCCATGAGGGCTACCATTCTCCCAGACCAAATCATCTCCCTTGCATTCCCTGGAAGATCGGAATGCAGCTCCTTGGAGACCTCCTAAAGGAGACCTCTCACCCCTGACTGTATTGAATCCAGGAGGATCCAAATATGATGAAGGTAGCATCTCCTCTCCATCATAGTTTGACAACGCTATTAATCCCTCCAAAGGTGCAATGGCTGTCTCACACTCCAGCTTAAGGATGGTTTCATGAATTCTCAAGGGAGTGTCATGGTTTGTTTCATCCTCCAATGGTTCACATCCCAACCCCAAGGGCTGAATAAGACGCATCAATAGTACATGAGGATGAGGGTTTATATCCTCTTTGAACCTATTGCACAACACAGTGCAATCATGGTGCTCTAAAATAGAAAAATGGGTAGATCCTTGGTCCTTTACATGTGAGTTCCCATATTCCTTTAAATTATTTGCTGAAATGAAAATTGGAACTTCACTCATACCTTGGTGGATCCTGGGGTCTTCTTGTGTGGCTGCAGCAGTTGTCTCCTCTAATGCCATGGCTTCCTCCTCCATAGATGAAAAAGGCTGCTCCTCCTTTGTCCTCTCTCCATCAAATGTTTGGATCAAAATTTTAGCAAATTTTTCAAAAGAGCTCACCCTTGAATGGACCAAGGGTTTGAACCACCAAACAAAGCCTTTATCCTCCATGTGCAGTGCTACAATCTCCACTGCTTCTTTCTCTTCCACTGGATGTAGCAAGAAAAAGGCTTCTAGCTTTTTCACCCAAGCTCTAGCTGAAGTGTCCCCATCAAATGTAGACAATAGGAACCTATTGCCTCTGATTTCTCTTTTATTGCAGGGCCTTCTCTCCTCCTTCTACTGAATAAACTGTGGGAACATTGTAGCTCCCCTGAATGCTGCAGAATGGGATTTATACTCATCCAGGTATTGATTTAGAACTTAATGATCCAAGCATCTCTCATGCTTGTTTTCTTCTTGAGAATAGGAAGTGCATGGACCTTCCTCTTCTTCTCTCTACTTCTCCTCCTTGGGGAGGCTCTCCTTTGTTATGAAAATAGATGAGATCAAGCTCATCTTATGCAACATCTTCTTATTTCTTCTTTCTTGGGCTTGAAGGCCACAGGATGAGCCACGAAAGGTGCTTTGATACCACTGCAATATTCCTTTTTCTAAAATATCACAATCTATTCCAGAGATTTACTATAGGGGAATTTACTGGATATGTCACCTTATAGAAAGGATGAGATCCAGAGGCTACCTGGACCTGTACAGACTCTGTCTATAGATTTTGTAATACTCCTCCTACAGGAATTTCCCAAAGAATGGGGCTGTAGTGATGTATGAACATACAATGGATTCTCTGCGTTATTTATCTGAGCCTGCTTATGAAAAGAAGTAAACAACCAAAATATATGGTTATAGCAGCAAAAGGAATTCAATGACTTGAGGAATCAGTCATTCAATCAAGATAATACAAGCCTCTCATTACATGCATGATAAACATGAAGAACACTGCTATATGGAACAAGCCCTAGGCTATGACTGTGTTGTTTATAGAGGCACCGCTGCAAAAAATAGAATGATACAAGGATATAGCAATATGAAGCTCAAATAAAGTGGGGGAGCATGATCTCAACCCCTGAAAATACAATCCATCAATCCTCTAGAAGGATTGGCTACAATACATGTATAAAATGGAAAATACAATAATGCCGGAGTTGCTGGGCAGCAGAAACTCATAAAAAAAAATAGGAGGAGATGGCTGAATATGATCTGCAATCTAAAATGGCCTCCTCCAATGGAAATCTGAAGTGAAAGGCTAATCTCTTCACCTAAGATCTCACCCTCCAAATGTCTGCTAATCCCTCACAACAAATGCTCTCCAAGAATAACGTTGTCTAAGAGAGGGACTACATTGCATATGATGGAAAGTGGTTAGCCTAGTGCCAAATATGGTGGAATAAGCTCATGAACCTATTTTTCTAATCTCCCAAAGGGATGGAAGCTCCCTCCTCTGAAAAACAAGCCAAGGATGGTGTTGTAGAAAATCTCCCCAGCAACACCCAGCAACACTGCACAATCTCCAGCTGAAACTATGCTGATGATGAAGGATAGTGCTTGACCTCAATGTATGAATATGGGGAATAGAGTTCAATCCTCCAAGAGCTACTCAAGAAGGAGAGGAAATCCTAAATAGAAATTCCCTCGGCAATTCTTGCTAACCAACAAGATTTTGCTGCAAGTCCACCAGACCAAAGATTAATAATACTCCAGATGATTTGCAATGGCTATCTTTCTCTCTTTTTAAACAATGTGAGCTCCCTCTCAATGGACCCCACTCATTGGGGTTTCCTTCCTCTAGAAGCTTCCCTCCTTATCCCACTGCACTGGCCCACAATGTTCTCTCCACCTCATGCTACTGCACAGTTTTACTTGGTCAAACTTGACCTAGCCTTCTTGCAAAAGCCTCTTCTCACACATGGAGGTGTGAAATCCAGCTCTATAAGTGATCCTCCTTCATAAGAAGAGGATTTTTATTACCTATTCATGAAATGAATGGGTCTCCTTCCCATTTTATTTATCTCCTATGTAAAAATGGAAAAAATTAATGTTCCATAAAAATTGGGAACATTACAGTATATTTGGTCAAATGGATTGTATTGCATCTTATGATGTAAGGGAGGAATGCTTCTTAGCAATTCTCAGATAAGTATGTGAGCCCAATGTTTAAATATATTGTTTATACTTGTAGATGAAATTTTTGTGATATGTTTGATGAAATTCCTATCATGGATAGGAGGTGTATGGATGATTTCATGATGATGTGATTTCTTTCATACTTTTGTTTTAATTTTATTTACCACCTCCTATAGTTTCATGAAGTTATAGGCAGTGACCTGAGCTCTGGGGCTAAAACGATGGAACAAATCCTGGAGTCGTATGCATAGAATTGACCAAACTAGGCCTTGGTTTCTCTCTTTCCTTTGAATTCTCGTGGATATATGATTTTAGTAGCTACATTGCCTTGGAATTCCTATGGCTAAGGCTCAAATCTATCAAAAATTCAGTCTCCCATAGGGTTTAGGGGCCTGGATGTTTGGGTTACCTCTTGAGGATGTTTTTGATGATGTGTAAGGTGTGTTTGTCTTGTTTCCATCGGTTCCACTTCCTTAATGTCGTCTAGGAGGTTGAATATCATATTAGTAGCCTCTCGTCACATATTTACCCTGGTTTTCCAGTTACATGGGTAGATGTGGGAAGATAGTTTTACAAAGTGGTAGTAGAGCATGGTTCAACCCTCAGACTGGATGCACAGTGTGTTGATAATTCATTTATGTTGATTACATATTTGTTTAGTATGATTGTGCTTCATGTGCTTGTTGCATCCGTGTTGTGTTGGCCATGGTGGCAATGGTGTCACCATGGAAGTGTTCATGGTCTTGTTGTCAACATGTTGTCATGAGTGTATGACTAGTTATGTGTTGTTCATGCTTATGTATTGTCTGTGCACACATGCTTACATGTTGTTGCATATTGTGTATGCATTTCTTGTTTATGCTAGGTCACATATTGTTCATGCTTGTGTGTTTTTCATGTATTCTTTCTTACATGATTCTATATCTGGGACATGCATTAGTCGCTCATGATTGGTTATACATGCCAATTGGGTTCATATGGTCAAGTTTTCATTGGATTGATTGAGGTTCTTGTGCATAAGGTCATTGTATGTAATTAGGTAATCATGATGATAATGGTATGTTATGATGCTAATGTGTTTGCTAAGATAGAGCAATAGATGCAAACCATCATAGTGAAGTTGCAACATTGGACCTCGAGGCAGGAGCATGTCATCATATAGGTTTGGATCTTGGGTATGTAGGTATGTTGGTTAAGTATTTTTATATTCATTATGGTCATGAGTATTCCTTTCATTCTATTGATTTTATGGTTACATACATTATATATGATATTTTATTAGTGCATTTATATGTACATGTGTTGGATAGTCATGAATGATAACAACCTGTGGTGGTATGCATTTCTATTGTTGTTTTATGTTAGATAACTTATATATTATTGATGAACATGTTATGGGTTAACTAACTATTGTTGTATGATAGTTAGATTGATGATTAGGTTACATGTTGTTGATGAGCATGATAGATAACTTGTTGTTGTTACATGCTTGTGACTTGATCGTTAAGGTTATGACATTCATGCATGAGTCGGCCTAATTATGATAGTGTGTTTTATTATGTCTAGACTGACTATGCATATGCGATTGTATGCATGGACAACAAATGTTTATGATCTTGTGATGTGAACATGGCGCATGAGGTTACTGTTATGGATATTATGACCTTATTTATGTTTGAGTTGATATGATATTGTGCTAGCTAGATTGAGTGTGCAAAGAAGATAGCCTCCCCTAAAATACATTTAGGTATGAGCTTTCTTATGTTATTTATTTTTTACTTGAATGTTTGATTATGTTGTCTATTTGGTGCTTGAGTGTTGTTGTCTATTATGTCATCTATTTTTGAATGTTTGATTAATCGTATGATATGAGTATGTGTCTATAAGATTGCATGAAGACATGATTTGGTATTAAGATGGTTGTAATAATGCAATATGCGTTGAGATAGCCTATGTGTACTTGAGTATAAGTAGGTGATACTTGTAGTGTTTTGATTTTGACTATTAGTTAATTATGACATGACTGTTAGTATTGGTAAAGGTTGATTTTAGTTAATAGATATGATGTCTTGATATTTGGAACATGTGATTGAAATGTGTGAATAGTTGTGCGGAAATATGCTTGGTATTATCATGACAAGGTAATAGTTGAATTGTTTATATAACTAATAGCAGGGTGATGTGATAGCATATAGAAAGACTCAATAGTAGCAAGGTAATATAACTGGTATATTGTTATATTTATTTATGCGCTAAAATTTAGGTGCCGATGACAATATGATGTAAGGGATTGCGTGGCAAGGAGATTACCATGGAATTGTAAAGAAGGCTCGGGTTGAGCTTTCACTTGGAGACATTGGGAACCGTAGGGATTGAGTCATGGTGTTTGTTGTAAAGTCTTGTGCCTTTGATATTTTGCAATTTTGTTGTGATTGGTTTGTGGTTTTGATTGTGGCTAGTGTATAGCTATACCAATTTTTTTTTGGTGTCCTATTGCTATTGGTTTTCCTGGTTTTCTTCTTTTTTTTTTTCTTGTTATTGTCCTTGTATTTTTTGTTTTGACTCTTGGGAATTGGTTTGGGAAAGAGGATAATTGATGGATCTCAGGGAGAGCTTTGTGGTACCTACTAGGTAATGTAAGGCCTGAATGGAGATCAATGTGTTACACCGATTTTTTGTCATCTAACCATTTACAATTAGATGGATCGAGGTACACCATATAAGACCAATTTTACCAAAGTAAAATTTCTTTCACTATCAGAAATAATTTAACAAACCATACATTATTAAGTTATTTCTAGTTCAAACAAGAAACCCCATGATGAATAATTAAATAAATCCATATTTATTTGATTTTCCTCTGGGAATAATTAATTAAACCACCGTTTAAAATAATATTCCTGGTCATATTTAACTCAATTATGAGAAATAATTAGATATATCGTTATTTTTCTTGTTTTTATCTTGGAATAATTAATTAAATCATTATTTAGTTATTATTCCTTGTTTAATTTAACTAAATTACCTAGAAATAATTAAAAAAATCCTTATTCGCTAAATTATTCCTTAACCCCATTCCTGAAATGATAAATAAATCATTTATTTGTTTATTATTTCTAAATAAAGGTATTTAAAAAATTTGAATTCCTTTTCTCTCCAACAAAAAATAATAAAATATTCCAAGCAATTAGATCTAGATCTTGGTTAATAATATTTTATTATTCACCATTATCGAGGATAACTCAATATTTTGTTATAAATAGGAGGGTTTTCCATTCATTATTCACTTTGATCACTTTCATTGTCGCACTTTGATCATTTTCATTGTTGCTATTGTTTTCTTACTTTTTGAGCTCCCATAGGGTTCAACACATTTTGGGTTTTCTGCACCATTGAGAGAGAGAAACTTATGGATCTGAAGTGTTGATGACAACCAAGAACCCATGCCATTGAGAGGGACTGGTAACATCATTCTTTGTTACCTTCCCAGGGGTTATAACACATATAAAATTCTTTATATCTTGTCTTGTCCGTTGGATGTATGGAGAAACCCTTATTTCTTTTTACTGCATAGATCTAGGTTTTGCAGCATTTGTTTCGACTATCTATTGAAGATATCAGGAAGTTAAGCAACCATATTTGTTGTTAGGGTTGTTTGTCACACAAAACTAAAGTGAGCTCTTTCGTACACTTGCTTTAATAATTTACACTAATAAATGGCGACTCCAAAGGGTTTTAAATACAACATTGTCGTTAACAAATGGGGACTCCATTGTTCTAATTAAGATTCCTGCATGACCAGTTGCTTCGGTAACTAGGGTTTTTCTTCAGCTATTTTTATTATCTTGATGTTGTTTTTTACCTTTTATGCCCTAAAACAATAAAAATTGTAATTTATGTGTGTTTTCGGGTGTTTTCCGCAGGTAATAGGTATCAGTCGCACCAGAGATGAAAACGTTTTTCGCAACCTGCCACCCAAGGATCCTAGATCTGTAACTCACACTTTTTGGCCAAAAACCTAAAATTTATGCCCGAACTCGCAGCTATCCGCCTAGAAAATGTGATTTCCATAGTTTACAGGTCAGTTCCTGTTAGCTACAACTTTTTTCTGAGTTTTTTATGTGCCAGTTGAGGTTTACTGCAAGCATTTTTCAAGTTTGTCTGACCTCTGTCCCAGCCTGGGTTAGGCCTGGATATGCTCAATTTTTCTCCTTGAAGTAATACCAAGCCCCTTGGGATTTCAGTATGCTTCCACCTTTCTAGGAGCGGTTTAGTTGAGTAGGTAGTCTGAGATTTTGTAGTGCTTTTAGCCATTGTTTAGGGTCTGATCTATCCTTCTTTCAGGTCCCTTTTGATCGGTTTTTATTCCATCCAAAACCCCCTCTTGAGCTTTTTTTCGTCTCTCCCTTAGGGTTCCCTCGTTTCCCCTAAGGTTTTAACCTTTCGCCTCCCATTTTGCAACAATTTTCCCTCTGGTTTCTTGCTGTTTTCTACACCGTTTCCAGTAGATATGAGTCATTAGATACCTGTCCCTTAGACCTTAGATATTTTGGTTGTTTTGTGTGTTTTGAGTCAATTTTTCCCATATTTTAGACTATTTGATTGGGAAGCCTTCCTTTGGGTTTAATTTATGCATCTGTAGCTATTTATTTTACTATCATTTCGATTTTATTTATAGTACTTCAATATTTTTTATTTTTCTTTATACAACCGTCTGGGCTTAATTAAAATTAACACATGACTTTCACACATGCACACCTAAAGAAAAGAGCGATTTATTTACACTTCCAAGCCAGGTCATAAACATCATAATTAATTTATCTGCCTCACTGAGCCTTTTTTTATCACTCTTCATCCTTTTCATGTCATCTGCATCATGCAATCGTTGCGCCCCCCAAGCGTTTATCTCGGAGACTCTAAGGCCTTCATACTTAGTTTCCATTAGGAAGACTTACTCCATCGCATATAGTTTGAGTTATTACTACACTGAGTCCCCATACCGACTCTAATTCTGGTTCATCCGGTTCTTCCTTTGATTTTGAACCCGGTTCCCCTCCACCTCATTCCATCACCATGTCAGGCGCTAATGCAAGTGCTGGTCCTCAAGCTGGTGGTGGCCCCGACCTAGAGCTGATACTAGCAGAGCTACTACCAGAACCGTTCTAGATACTCCTTTGCTACCTCTTATGGTAGGTTTAAGCCTTCTCGATTTTAGCCAATTGATTAATGACCCTATACTCCACGATATAGGTTGGCCTACTATGCCAACTAAGGTTCCTTCATACATTCCTAAGTTTGAAAGAAATACTGGACAACACCCTACTAATCATATCCGCTCCTTTCACATGTGGTGTTCATCCAATTCTATCATTAATGACTCCATACGTCTTCAGTTATTTCAACGTATGCTCACTGGAGAAGTTGTAAATTGGTACGTCGACCAGGCCGCTGCCTCTCATTCCATTTTTGTGAATCTTACTAAATCGTTTGTATCCTAATTCTAACTAATTTTCCACTATGATACTGGTACTAAGTTGTTGACCGCATTCTTTCAAACTTCTACCACCCGCCTTTCTGACCATGTCCAAGAATGGCGTAGAAGAAGGAGCTTGTGTCGAGCTGGTACATTTGACGACCATGTCTATATGGATTGGTTTCTCAAAATGCATTTGCCTCTATTGGTAAATATTTCGCATCTCATTTTCCTCAGACCAAGGAAGAATCTCTCCAAGTCGCGTTGAAATATGACTTTATCTATGCCGAGTCTAGTTATGTTTATACCATTTTACTGGATCTTCCTAGACCTTGTGGTGCCAATGTACCAGGGGCATCTCACACCTCCGATGGCATCATTGGAGCTCTTTCACATCAGTATACTCATCTTTCCATGGGTTATGGTTTTCTCAGAGAGGGACCAACTCCTCTATCACTTATCCCCCTTCCGGCAACATGTATCCAGGACAAAGCACACCTTAAGAATTTTCCCAATTGCATCAACCGATTCCAGGGCTAGTTGTTGCTCAGCTTGTTTACCCTTGTTTTTCAACCTCCTTTCTATTTATATCCACATCCTGTGCCACAACACCTCTGGAATTGACACCCTAGCCTCTCGTGCCTTCTTAACCTCCGCCACAGCAGCCACCTCCCCCTCAAGCGGAGGTGTATGAATAGAAGAGTGCAACTAATCCTCATAATTCAAAGAAAAGGAGGAAAGGAAACTAGAACCAACTAGCACAGGGTAATCAAGGGCACTAAGGTACTCAACAAAATGCACCCCAAGGGAACCAGCCTAACACTAACAACTAGCAACAGGGTGATCAGCCCAAGAAAAATAGGCCTCTTCGTACGAATAAGCCTTGTTCTTATTTTGGTTTCCATGGCCATTATACTTATGATTTTACCCTCTTACCCCAGATGCGCCAATTGTGGGAAGAAAAAGCATCATCTAGAGGATAGCAAGCCACCGCTTCGGCTCCTCCAAATACTACACCAGCTCAACCAACTATGTTCACTAATCCTTTCCCTCAGCAAGGATATGTGGCTTCCCAAACCCATCAAGGTCAGGCCACCCCTCAAACTTCATATTCTGGTACCCCAAAATACCATATTCTCATGATGAATTTTGAAGAGGTCAATACCACTAATGTCAACCTTCAAACTCAGTCACACCAATATGACAAGCCACCTGCTACATCTGCAACCAAGTACCAAACCAAAGTTTCCACAGATTCCATTTCGACACCCAATTCTCCCTTACAGATCCCTCAGCCTCGAGCAGAGGTTATTCCCAAGATCCCCAAAGGTCCATTACATCTAAACATTGCTTCTGCCAAAGCCACCCACACCTACAATATAGTACATGACTTGGCACAATCTCCTGCTGCCATGTCAGCCCTGGAAGTCCTCGAGTTGTGCCCATCTCAATGAAAATATATGCTATCTAATTTGGGCATCGTGGATCCTTCAGATGATCGTTTTATCGTCTTTGATGTTAACACATCCCCCCTTACCTTCATCTATCGCCTTCCAAATACAAGTCAAGATTCGTAATGCCAATGTTTCGCGATGTATCATTGACGAGGGTGCATCCACCTATGTGATGTCCACCTCTATTTGGAATAAACTCGGATCACCTGACTTAGCCCCATCCACCATCACTTTGTGTGCTTGGGATGGTCACCCTTCTCAGTCCCTTGGCATGTACCATAATTGTCCTATCACTCTTGATGGAAATATTGTTTGTGTTGACATTGAAGTCATTGATTCCCCCTTGGATTACAATATCTTATTGGGTCGTAGCTATACCTATGCAATTTCTGTTGTCGCATCTGTGGTTCACCGTAAGATTTGATTTCCTCACATTGGAAAGATTGTCACCATCGATTAGTTGACATATTACGAGCTGAAGTCTCAAAATTCCCTCGATTCTATCATATCTGTGGTGTCCGATAAGCAATCAATCGCACCTCTCACCAATGTTTCACCAAGAGTATATAAATATTCTACCTTACTTGGTCCATTCATTGGTCACCCCCCTCTTATCACTGACCTCAAATTGTTTAATGTTTGCATGATGCAATCATCTCGGGCTAGCCACAAGCAGTCCAGTTCGAACGGCCAGTAGCCTACGCCTCCAAAACTTGATGGTGGTCACTCGACATAGCCTTAAAGACCTTCTCTTCAAGGACCTTCTCTTCAAGGACCTTCTCCCTTGAATGGTGTCTCCTCCACCCTTTTTCAACCAAGAACGGTTCCCCCTTGCCTTAACCATTTTGGAGCCATTCCGCCAAGTCATTACCCTTTCAGTCAGATACTGTTTCTAGCTCCCCCCCTCTGGAGTCTTTTCGGTGCATGTTATAGCTACGTTTAGCCTTACCAATTTGACCCTGGGGATCCCATTCTGGTACATTGATCCCCTAGCCAACACTCCGCCTAGTCAACTCAAACCTTATACCGCTTTGATCGCGGTCCAACCAGTCGCTATGACCTCTTCCTTTGATTCATTGGCTCAGCCACCTAAATAGGACTCTACAACTATTGAAAAATCATCTGGTGAGGGGGGGAAAGCCAAAAAGAAGGAACCTAAGGACAAGGTCCACCAAACAAATCCTGCTCCTCCTAAGCCTCCAAAGAAGTCACCTGCATTCACCTTTTGTGATGTTGTTAGGCATGCTACCCATAATTTTCCTGAGCTTCCTTGTCTCAGACCTGTGGTCAACAAGACGTTTTTGGAATCTAACATCTCAAAGATCCATGTTACCTTACATGATTTAGCTAAGAGACTCAAATATTTGTTCACAAACCATCCCTATGCTTTGTGTGATATTTATGGCCTATATTCTCATCATTATCCCCATCTTGATGACTTTTGTGGCACGCTTGAGGTAGTTCGTGAAATAGAGGCTGCTCGTAGTAGATCCTGCACCCCTCTACTTGTGAGTTTTGCTTCAGCATAACTGGAGTAAATTTATGCACCCATTTTTATAACTCCCCCCGATGTTGAGATGATGGACTCTTCAGTCGCTATTCTCTATCTATCTTCATCCATGAGATCCATGGAGGAATACCCCTCTAGGGCTTCCCATTCCATTTCGATTGAACCTCCTTCGCCGAACACCCTGTTCTCAACATCGGTGGACGTTGTTGGGTATGTGTTATATTCTTTCTACGATTAGTTGCACGCGTGGGGGGGGGGGGGGGGGGGTCACAGGGGAGGCGATAATGCCTGATCCGAATGGAAAATTGCATCCACCCGTGGTATTCATCCACACATGAAATTTAACCATGGTATTGTAAGTGGTATCTACCCATGGTATCCACTTATGGTATCTACCCATGGTATTGTAACTCAAAAAAAAGGCTATAAATAACAAGCCTCACTTTGTAAAAGGGGATATTTTCCACCATAATTTAGCTTCTACAGTTATTCTCTGTTTTAATAAAACAAGTTTCTTTGTGGTTTTATTTGCTATGTGTTATCTCTTTTTTCTGGCATTCTAATTTTGCATATATTGTCAAATCCATTTCAATTTTTTAGATCTTGGGGGCCTCCCCCAAAGATTTGGATCAGTGGTATCAGATTCAGATTACGCCTCCATGGAATGAGGGTTTGAATCATATTTCAGTTTCAATGTTTGCAACAATCTTCAGCAAACTCCATGTTTTTTTTGGGCGACGAGTTTGAAGATCAGATCTGAAACTTTTGGTCAAAAATTTACAAAAAAAAATACCATATCTAGATTCCTTGCGAAAAAATATCCAAACTCAAAAAAAAATCAACCAATTTGGAGTTTATATTAGGGATATATCGTTGATTCAAAATCAACAATGTTGCAATAATTGTTCTAACGACAATTCATGGGTGGTGTCTCTCCTGTCATTTTTTTGCAGTTTTCAGTGCATAATTTCAGAAGAATAGTTATATATCTCAGCTACCCTTGAAAATTCACCCGATTTCAAAATAAAAATCAGTCGAATCGAAGTCCGTACGAGGGAATTATTGTTGATTTAAAATGAGCTATTTTTCAAAAAAATTGTGATGGCGGAACAGTTCCAATGTGAATTTGAGTGTCTAGAGTCTCGAGGTAGTAATTTAAAACAGATGGGAAGATGCAGAATGATCATTCTATTTCCAAAAAAATCTTATAATAAATATTTTTATTTATATTGACTAAGTTATGCCCATTTTAAATATGGAGCAGCATTTAGAGCGGGTTCCCTTTGGAGACATGCCCTCCCACCCCACTTTAGAAGGCACCTGCTTCACATTCATCTGTTTGAGCACAATAGCATTCGTCTTGGGTTATTTGGAGATGTGTCGTCCCAACCCAAGCTATGTAGGTACCTACTACTTCATCAAATATCATCATCATGATTATGGGTCAACCACACAAAATCCTTCTCATCAAAGTCCATTTGCTAGGCCGCACACTAGTAGTATCACAGTTGGTCACAAGAATTACAGATTATCTATATCCTTGAATCTTCATTTTCCATGGTTTTCGGTCATCCACAAACCCACACTTCATCGAAGTCCATTTGCTAGGCCGCACACTGTCAATATCACAGTTGGTCACAACCATTACGGGTATCTCTATCCTTGGATCTTCGTTCATAATGGTTATGGGTTAACTACACAAAACCCTTCTCTTCAGTGGTTCTTCATATTCCACAAAGGCTTCTAAGGAGGGAACTTCACACAATGGGGACCATTGCTTTTTAAGGAGGGAGGAATGATCCGAATGGAAAATAGCATCCACCCATGGTATTCATCCACACATGCAATTTACCCATGGTATTGTAAATGGTATCTACCCATGGTATTGACCCATGGTATCCACCTATGGTATCTACGCATGGTATTGACCCATGGTATCCACCTATGGTATCTACCCATGGTATTGTAACTAAAAAAAAAGGCTGTAAATAACAAGCCTCACTTTGTAAAAGGGGATATTTTCCACCACAATGTAACTTCTATAGTCATTCTCTATTTTAATAAAACAAGTTTATGTGTGGTTTATTTGCTATGTTTTCTCTCTTTTTTTGGCATTCTAATTTTGCAGATCTTGTCAAATCCATTTAAATTTTTTAGATCTTGGGGGCCTCCTCGAAAGATCCAGACCAGTGCCCCATGTATGTTGTTCCGAGAAAAACATTTGGACGCTATTTTTCAGTGGGAAGACCCACCCATGGTTTTGTGCATGGGTTTGCACATGGTTTTCGGCCCCTATTATTTTGAACATCTGGTCAAGGGAACTATGGTTATGTTCTAATATAGGGTTAATGTATTGGTTTTTATGAATGCTTCGACGTGTATAGATATGCATTGTAACACTAAAAGGAACATAATGAAAAATCAAGCTAGTAGTCTTGATTTGGGATCCAGAGGAAAATCTCCGTGTTTATCTATTTTATGCTTTATTCTATTGCTATTTTTTATTTTTTATTTTTAAGATTCATTTGAAAATAATTTCTGCATAGGGTTAAAAACTACATTTGGTGTTAGAGTTGTTTCGGCTTCAAGGGGACGCCTTTGCTGCTGAGGAGTTTTTTGCTTGGGCCTATGGTAGACCCTGTTTAATGGGAGATCTGTGAGATCAATTCTTGTGGTGAAAGAAGATGCAAGCAGTGGAAAGATAAAGATTGAGAGTTTGATGGTTAGAGTTTTGAGTTGTGGAATCTCAAGATGGAGGATCTACTGGTGGATAAAGATCAATGGATCACAGTAGATCCATGTACTAAACCAACAGTAATGTCAGATGAAGACTGGAAGAAGTTGGATCGAAAGAAAAAGAGCACAATATGGTTGTGTATCTCAGATTTGGTATTGCTGAATGTATCTGGGGAAGCTAAAGTGAAGACTTTGTGGGACAATCTAGGGACTTTATACCAATCTAAGTCTCTAGTGAATAAATTTTTCCTGTAGAAAAATCTGTATACCCTGAGGATGAAGGATGGAGACTCGGTAACAAAGCATCTGAACACCTTCAATATTGTGGTAAGTCAGTTTTCATCTGTTGATATTAAAATCTCAGATGAAGATAAGTACATCAATTTGTTGTATTTTGTACTAGATTTGTGGGATAGTCTGGTTATTGCAATAGGTAGCAATACAACTACCTTGAATTTTGATGAAATTGTCTCAGCCTTGTTGTCGGAGGAAATTAGAATGAGAAATATGGAAGGCCAAATGGAGATGCATTATTTGTACGAGGAGGGTCCCAAAACATAAAAAAAAAAAAAAAATTTGAGTGGGAGATCTAGATCTAGAGGGAGATCTAAGTCTCTAGGAATGCTTATAAATTTCTGTTGGAAATGCTAAAAGGAAGGGCACTACAAAAAGGACTGCAGATCTAAAGCTCTTGAGAAAGGAAAGGGATTTGATGATGCTCCTTCTACAAAGGTAAAAACCACTTCAGATGAAGGTGGGGATGTGTATTTGAATTCTTCTTCAAATACATATGTAGATCATGAGGCATGGTTGATTGACTCAGGTGCATCCTTTCACTTCACTCCCCATAGGGAGTGGTTCTGCGAGTATGAGAAGTATGATAGTGGTGATTTCTTCTTAGGGGATGATAGGAAGGCCATAATCATCAGATGTGGAAATTCAAGCTGAATATGCAAGGTGGAAGGATTAGAACACTTCCTCGTGTTCTGCATATTCCTGCATTGGCCAGAAATTTGATTTTTGTAAGCAAGATTGATGATGCAGGTGTAAAAATAGTGTTCGAGAAAGATACCTACAAGATGGTTCGGGGAGCACTTGTATTAATGTGGGGAGTTCATATTGGAACTCTATATAAGCTTCAGGGTAGCACTATTATTGATGGGTGCAACAATTTTGTGGTTCGTGAAAGTGGAGAAGAAATCCTAGCGGTCTCCGGAGAAAATACCATGTTATGTCATCAAAGGCTTGGAGATATTGGAGAGAAGGGCCTTTGGATACTACATGGAAGTGGTATGGTATAATTTATGTCTAATTTGTCTCTAGATTTCGATTTTTGTGAACATTGTGTATATGGGAAGCATAATCGGGTGAGTTTTCCTTCTGGTGCTAAGAGGGAAAAAGGATATTAGAGCTTGTGCACAGTGATGTGTTTGGACCTATGTCGGTTCCATCACTAGGTAAGTTTGTGTACTATGTTTCATTCATAGATGACTTCTTAAGGAATACATGGATATATTTCTTGAGGAAGAAATATGAAGTTTTTAACAGATTTGAAGAATTTAAGGTTCTCGTGGAAAACCAGACAGAGAAGAAAATAAAAGTGCTAAGGACATATAATGGTGGAGAGTTATGCAAGAAGGAATTTGAAGAGTTTTGTAAGAAGTGTGGTATAGCACAACAGAAGACTACTCCATACACACCTCAACAAAACGGAATTGCAGAAAGAATGAACAGAACGCTGATGGAAAAGGCAAGAAGCATGCTCAGTGGTACCGGGTTAGGATAGGAATTTTGGGCAGAGGTAGTGAAGACTGCATGTTACCTAGTTAACATATCACCTTCGTCAACGTTGGAGGATAAGACTCCACATGAGGTATGGACTGGTAAGAAACCCTCTCTTTCACATCTGAGGGTATTTGGATTTGATGCATATGTACATGTTCCAAAGGATAAAAGGACCAGGTTGGATAATAAATCTGAAAGGTGCATATTTATTGGGTATAAGGATGGTTTAAAAGATTACAAGCTTTGGAACCCAAAAAAAGGAAGGCGGTGTACAGTCTAGATGTGGTGTTTAGAGAGGTGAAATATTTTGTTAAACATGAAGTCCTACCAAAGGAACCTAAGAAGATAGAGTTAGATCTAAAGGAGAATGAATCGGAATCTACAACAGAAGAAGATTCAGAAGAGGAAGAGCCACAAACTCCAGTTGTGAGAAGATCAATTCGGGAAAGAAGGAAGCCAGAAAGGTATAGTCCATCTGCTTTCTGTTCAAATTTTGCTTTAAGTATCACTGATGATGATCCCATAACTGTTAGGGAGGTAATGGATTCAGAGGATAGAAAAATCTGGAAGGAGGCCATGGTTGATGAAATGGCATCCTTGCAGAAAAATTAGGCATGGGATCTGGTGGAGTTGTTGGCTAGAACGAAGCCCATTGGGAGAAAAAGGGTGTTTAAGAAGAAGATTAATGTAGAAGGCAAGGTGGAGAAATACAAATCTCGGTTGGTAGAAAAAGGCTATTCCCAGGTGCCGGGAATTGATTTTGGTGATATTTTTTCTCTTATTGTGAAGGTTATTTCTATTAGATTACTTTTATTTTTTTATGCTGCATTTTGTTTTTGAGGTAGAACAGATGGATGTGAAGACAAAATTTCTTCACGGGGATTTGGAAGAGGAGATCTACATGAAGCAACTTGAAGGCTTTATGGTGAAGGGTAAGAAATAACTTGTATGCAGGTTAAAAAAGTGTCTGTATGGGTTAAAACAGTCACCAAGGATGTGGTATCAAAAGTTTGATACCTATATACGGGGACTTGACTTCACCAGAAGTAAAGAGGATCACTGTGTTTATTTTAAATTAATTGGTGACCATGTTATTTATTTGGTATTTTATGTTGATGATATGTTGTTGGTTGGAAATGACAAAGAAATTATCCAAGATTTGAGGACCCAATTTTTCTCCAAATTCGACATGAAGGATATTAGTGCTGCAAACTATATTTTGGGCATGAAAATTAAGATATATTGGGTAAAGAGGAAGCTCTAGTTAAACCAAAGGAAGTATGTTTAGACAATATTGTAGAGGTTCAATATGAAGGATAGTAAACCAGTGAAGGTTCGTATTCCTGTAGGTGTAAAGCTATTTTTTGAACAGTGTCCCAAGACACAAGAATAAGAGGAGGATATGTCTCATGTTCCATATGCAAGTGAAATGGGTAGCCTAATGTATGCAATGGATTGTACTAGACCAGACATTGCACATGTAGTGGGAGTATTGAGCAGGTTTATGTCAAAACTAGGGAAGGAGCATTGGACAATAGTGAAACGGGTTTTCAGATATTTGTGTGGCACTAGTGATTATGGTTTGTTCTATTAAGGAAGATCAGGATTTGATAGAGTTTTGGACATTCGTGGTTTTTTTTATGCATACTGGTTTGGAGATCTGGACCGAAGAATATCTACAAGTGGGTATGTGTTTAGCCTATTTGGAGGTGCAGTTAGTTGGATGAGTAAAAGACAACTTGTAGTGGCTCTTTCAACTACAGAGGCAGAATAAATGGAAACCACTCATGCAAGAAAGGAATAAATTTGGTTGCAGATATTGTGTTCAAGTATGGGGTTAGTGCAGCGAGCTATAAGGATAGACTTTGATAGCCAAAGTGCAATTTTCTTGGCTAATAACCCTGCTTATCATTCAAATACAAAGCACATTGATGTTCAATATCACTTTGTCATAGAAATGGTTGAGGATAAAAGGGTGTTGCTGGTAAAGGTGAACACTTTGAAGAATGTTGTAGATGCATTGACGAAGTCTGTGAGCATTCAGAATTTCTCTTGCTGTAGAGAAACAATGGGTGTTACAGAGCTAGAATAATGACTAATCTCTCTTGTGGCCCCATGCGGAAAGAAAACAAAAAGTGGGAGAACGTTGGGTATGTTTTATATTCTTTCCACGATTAGTTGCATGCATAGGGGGGTCACAAGGGGGGAGAAAGCCCCCCTTGTATGTTATGTCGGGCGCAACAGGGGCATCACAAGGAGGGCGATAGCCCCCCTTGTCCATGTGTTCGCAAGGGGAGGGTATCCCCCTACGCAGAGTCTGAGGCTACGTCCCCGGAAAAAAAAATTGACCCTATTTTTTGGTTGGTGGACCCGCCCATGTTTTTGTGCAAGGGTTTGCACATGGTTTTGGGGCATGATGATTTTCAGTCCTTGGAATTTTGTAGATTCGACCAAGGGAAATATGGTTATGTTATAATCCAGGGTTAATGGATTGTGGTTTATGAATGCTTCGACATGTATATATATGTGTTGTAACACTAACAGGAACATAATTAAAAATCAACCTAATAGTCCCAATTTGGGATCCAGGGGAAAATATTTGGGTATATCTATTTTATGTTTTATTCTCTCATTATTGTTTATTTTATATTTATAAGATTCGTTTCGAGATAATTTATGTAAAAGGTTAAAACCTACATATGTTTAATCTACTAGCTCTTCATCTACCCATAGTAGTGATGTGTATGTGAACCATATTTCTCATGATGATGCACCAAGTAGCTTCGCTGCATCATGTGGTCTACCTTCCTCTAGTATTCCCATCTTCCATTTAGATGAAGACATCATGGAAGCCATGACCACCCCTAACTTTCCCTGGGATGATATGCACCACCGTGCGTACTTCCTTCCATAGTAGTCCCATGACCAGTATGCTCTGGAGTATAAAGACTTCATCCATAGTGCAGTTGATTGATTTTGTCCCCCCTTACATTGAACCCATGAATTCTATCCACATACACCTTGTGGCCATCACATTGACACCCAATTTTTGGGCAAGGGGGCATACCTTCTAGAGGATTTCGAAGGCCAACGCCTTCCTAACCCTCATAATGCACTATACCTTAAGAAAATTTACCCATAGCATCTCCTATTAAGATGCATGTTTTATTTCTGTCATACATTTAGGTAGCTTTCATTGTTCATCATCATCTCATTTATTTTCTTGTGGCGACTTTTAGATGGACCTGTCGTCCACACTGTATATCGACTATGTTGATGGTGCAAGTCGCTTCTCCTGGAATCTAGCCTGGGCCATTTTTACCCCCATGCATTCGTTAGTCCTATCCAATGGCGTATGCATTGGATCTGCCACCAATAATCAAGCTTAATATGATGCAATGATATGTTTGTTAGTCAATTCCCTTGATCATCAAATCCTTCATCTTCATGTTCATTTAGATTCCTTGTTGCTTGTCATGCAATTGAATGGCATATATCGTGTGAATAACCATGTCCTTTTTAGAATATATTTACGAGTGAAGTTCTTAGTGTGTGAATTTGAAACCATTACATTCAGTCATGTACGTAGAGCCCAAAATCACTATGTAGATATCATTGCAAACAATATTCTAGATTGGCACTTCTCACATGCATTTAACACAAGACAATAATCATAAACAAATGGCGAACCATATAATCATCATATATAAAAATATGTATATCTATAATATGTGTTGAAAAATAATAAATGTTTTGGAGTCCTTTATTATAATACATCTGACATACCCATATCATGTTGCAAAATAAAAACTGGGGGCACCACATGCCCCTACATCTTACCACTATCTTGTGGGTCCCGAGCTAATGGCTCAGCTCCTACAGCCCACAGATCCTACACAAACTGTCTGGCCATCACCATGCGCCACAGGACACCTCGCCACACAAATGGTACCTCGATACATCCCTCGATGTATAGGTCCTCAAGATCATGACATCTACACTTAGATACGCTGGTCATCATCAGCTCCCACCTGCGATGGACGTCCTGCTAGCAGAGCCTCCATGTCAAGTATCTGATCTCCTCTCGATGCACTAGAATCTGTAGCCCCTGGCACTGTGGGTCGTCCCATATACCCTGTTGTCTTCACTGATGCTATATATGCATACAAAAAGTAAAGAACCAATACCATATACATATTCTAAAAAAATTTACAATGCGTCATAGTATATAGCAACTTTCACTTACATTTGGTCCCCATGCTCGACCCTGTTAGCTCCCTGTAATTTGCAAGATTGGCAATGTCAAACTGCAAAGAGAACACTATTTCAACCACTTTGGGATTCTAGGATCTAGCCCTCCTGAATCCGGAGAGGGATCTCTCCAATAAATTACAAATATTTATTTACCTTTAAACGCTTTTGGGTAATGATATTAGGCTAGTTATTAAGAACGGGGGTTTTTGTTTGTTTTGGATGGTTGAGCATGATTATTATTTGAGAGGAAAGTCCTAAATGGAAAGAGTTTCAAAGGTGTGAAGTTGCAAGCAATCAGAACAAGCTTTGGCTGAAAAAATAGATATAACGTTGGTTTTTAGTCCATTGGGCTATGGATTCATAATAGGGCTTTCAATTGTGCAAAAATTCAAGAGTGATCCAAGGGGAAAGTCATCTATATCACAAGATATTTTAAGATAAAATGATGGAATGGAAACAATAAAAGTGTTGGAGGGGTGGAAACTAATAATAATTTCAACAAGGATTTATAGTCAGTCCAAACAAGAAAAATCCTTTGAGCAACTGTTTAAAACCAACCAAAGGGCAGGGCTCACCTTAAACCTCTTTAGACAAGCTCGTATTAAAGATAACTCAAGAGACAAACAATCCAGTAATCCTCATAATTACCTTCAGAAAGGATGAAAAACACATAATAGAAACAAAATGCAACTTAAGATCAGATAAGGTACTTTTAAACCTAGTCTTCTTTCAGCAAACACTTAGGGAAACTTTCAGAATTTCCCTTGGAGAATAGAAACTAGAAAACAAGGCTCACCATCACTTTTCTAGTCTAATTTTAATAAGAAAATAATGAAAATAACATTCAAGAATAATGTTTAAAGCAAACAATAGGACAAGGGAATGCCAAAATTCCTAACTGCTCAAACTGTATTGAATCATTCTTAAATAAACAAATTGGAGGAAAACATTGAGATAAAGCTTATCAGTCAGAGAAGGGTACTGTAAACAGTAAGTCCTAACTCTATGTTTGATGTTCTTTATCAAAGAATAATGGACAATATGGCATACATGAGAGGAAAAACAATAACAAAGAAAGGGGCACTTCACCAGTGATATAGACAAGGATCCCAAGAAACAGCTTGTATATTGAAGTCAAACCAGTTACAATCTTCAAGTCCAATGTTTCAGTTTAGCAATCATCTTCACTTCTCATCCTAACTTATGTGATCACAAACAGAGCTTCAAGAGCCTTTGAACACTATTTACAAGTAGAAGTTTCGAACACAAGTATATTTCAAAGTTCTGCAAACAACATTTTTTCATCTTCTACAGAATTATTTATAGAAGATATGAGGAGGTGGAATGGATAAAAGATCTCCCAGGTTCAATTAATACAGATTAATACTTCTCAGCCTTTGAGGGGCTCGATGGAGAAGATTACAGATATTTTCTCTGTATTAATTCTTACATTAAG
The DNA here is from genome assembly GCA_034641835.2 of Pinus albicaulis. Lineage (NCBI taxonomy): Eukaryota > Viridiplantae > Streptophyta > Pinopsida > Pinales > Pinaceae > Pinus > Pinus albicaulis. The sequence continues at coordinate 174,655,849 of CM076576.1, read as the reverse complement.
AAGTAAGCTCGGTGGGAGCTTTTGTTGACTTTAAGGCTCTGTGTCATTGCTGTAATAACTTTGTTTATCTTGGAATAACTGCTCAGCTGTATTGATGAAAATATCCTCTGTTCTGATCATAACTCGGCCCTCTGTTGAATGCTTTGAGGCTACAGGTGGCAATAGGTAGCTGAGAGGAATCAATTAGCCTCTGATGTGGTGGTGGAGGCATCTCTATGTGATAGATATTTTTTATTTTTCTTTTAATTGTGTTTAATTTAGTGGATTAGGCTTTTGATTTTCAATCTTAGCCATAATCCATTAAACCGTGGAATTAATCTTCAATCTTCAGTTCTGCTGTGGCTAGGTCTTCAACACTGATACTCTTTGATTTGTTTTAAATTCTCAGTGTTTTGTTGATGTACAGGTGTTTAAAAAGGGTTCAAATGGCATCCGTACTCATGATATACTGATGAAACGTGAAGGTCAAACCCTAAATATGGCTTCTATTTTATGAACAAAGTCGTGGGGATCGTCATCCCCGACCTTTGGTTTTTCTTAAATATAATGGAAAAACTATTTAAACCTGCAAAATGCACAAAAAACATTACAAAATCCTATGTATTTGGTAAAACTGCTTAGGAGGCTGTGGTTAGGAGCATGGTTGTTGGACAAATGCATCCAACGGTGGAGATTTGTTGCAGAAGTGAATAGGAGGCAGTTTGGAAGAATTGGTGGTGAAAATTAAGCCAGATCCATCGATCTTGCGGAGATCGAAGGTGAGGAGTGACTGGGTCAATACAGAGGAAAATACAAAGGAAAATATCGAAAATCCCTTTGGGCGGAGGAAAACGCATTGAGGAAAATTGGGGTTTCTGGAATGATTCTGGGCCGTTAGATCATATTGGTCATCAGAGATCAATGGCTGTGGTTGATCGTGAAAACCCTTGGTATATAATGGAGGGAGATAGTTCAAGGGCCAGATTTAATCTGAGCTGTTGATCTGCAGAGATCAACGGCGAGGGGTGCATGCGATACAATACAATGAAAAAGGGGAAAGTATTTTGGTGAGGGAAACCATGTGTTTCGCGTGGTAGAAGGGCGAGAAAGCGGTTTTAGCTTTTTGGACGCGATATGCATTAGAGGCAGACATGTGGATTTTAAAAACGTCTTATATCACTGATTTTGGGAGATTAACGCTCGTGCTGAAAGTTACGCGATATGGAACGCCAGCCGTTAGATTTGGAGCCTCAGATTGAACAGTGGGGAGTGAGCGCGATATTGATAAGATGCACAGGTAGAACGAGGTGGGGATAGAGAAAGGTGGTTTTAATCTGAGCCGTTAGATCTAAGATTGGAAGGTGGAGATCAGATCTGGAGGGAGGCAGGACCCATAGGGGTCGGGCCTGTCGGGGTTAATATGAGCCGTTGGATGTAGAGGATCAATGGTCAAGATTGAAACTGGGGTTTAAATGAAATAATAAACAAGGTAGAGAAAGGTTAAATATGAGTCGTTGATTTGCAGAGATCAACAACTGAGATCTGCTTAAAAAACATTATAAATCGGGGCTGCATGTTTTTAACCAAGGTCGGGAGGGAAAATCTGGGCCGTCGGATGTTGACACGTGGACAGCCCAGATCCAATTGGGGCTTTGGCGATCGGTGGGGCAATGGACATGGGGGGGCGCCGAAGCAATTAACTGTGGGTCGTCGATTTGCAGATCAGATCGACGGCAGAGAACTCATCGGGGAGTGACCAATCGGGGGTGGCATAAAATATTAACACGCCCAATGGGTTTTTCTGATGCGAGATTGCACGGGCCATCGGATTGGTCCAAGATCAACGGCGGAGAAAGGCTCTGACCAATGAATGAGTGAGACCCCTTATAACACATGAAAATAAAAAAATTTGCGAAATACAAAGGTTTATTTGTGTTGGGCGGGCTATATATATATGAAATGGCTTGGCGCCCGTATGCGGGGCCGTTGGTTTATATGAAAATAAATAGGCCTAGGGCTTATATGTATAAGGGCCAATCACATCAGAACTTTGGTATGGGTATTTCAATCTACCCGTTTGACAGATCTCCAATGCGAGATTCTGTTTACCGTTAATCAGCTCATAAGATCAACGGTCCTTCTTACATAATAACATGAACTGGCGGGTTTAGACCAAAACTTAGGATAAAAGGGTTTTATGAATTTATAAAGGAAAATAGCAATTGGGAATGGCTTATTAACAAATTTTAGGGCCCGATTGCGGGCTTGCGGTTATATGAGGCAGCAATGGGATCGGGGTTATGTATAAAGGGGCCAATCGCATCGGAGATTTCAATGAAACAAATAGACTTGCATGCTCTGATTTTCTCCGATGTGATAAGCATCGAAAGGGTTTAGCACTTGGTTCCAGCACCAAGGCATATGGCGGGGAAGTGGTTAGGACTTAGCCCAAAGGGGCTTAAGCCTATAATCAAAACACTTATTTTTTATGAAAATTTTCAAAGTTTTTGATGGATTTGGGGGTTTCGGCAAGGTTCAAAAGTGAGTTTCAAAACTTGTAAAAGGATTTTCATGAAGGGGAAAAATGGGAATAAATGAAAAATGGAGGAATTTGATGGGGGGGGGAAAGGGAAAAAATGAAGGTTAGTTTGAGTGAAGGAAGGGGGAAAATGGAGATTTGCAGCAGTCTTTTCTTTATGGAAAACAACATAATTTCAGATTTTAAAATGGAAACAACAGTGAAGATTTAAACAAAGGGCATGATGTCTTCATGAGTCTTCAAGAGATAACATTTTTAGCAATAAAACTTGTTTCTTGAAGGCTCCAGAAATGATTTAGCCACCTTTTGATATAACAAATTTTATAGGTGCCTAACAGTGGCTCCACTTGGGGATGGTGCCTTCTTGAAGGCATCAAGAACTTCAGAATTGCATTCTCTGGGAGGCTGATCAGTGCCTTATCCATTGGGCTACCTTTCTTCACTTGGGTGATCTTATTTTGCTTTGAAAAATGTTAGCAGCCATGAAAAACAATGGAACTTTCTCAACACAAGCTTTGTACCTACCCAATACTACTGATCTAACATTTTTTCTTCTTTAGAGTTCACTTGGATTGGAAAACTCTCTTACAACATTTTATTCTTTTGAAAGAAAAAATCTAATCTAATTCTACCCCTTATTTCTCCATGAACTCAAATTAAGCAGTTGAGTTCATAAGATTCTCTACCTAATCTACTAATCTATTAGGATTAAATAGTCTAACAAATTTTTATTCACTAATTTCTGAAAGAGAAATTTAAAAGCATACAAGTCAGGTTTGAATAGTCTAACTTGTAGCTGATCCATGGCATGAAAAAACAAGTTGCATATAGATGTTATTTTACAGAAAATTAGATCAAAATGGAAGGCTTAAGCTCTGAAAGTTTCCCAGCACGACCTTCTCTTTTTTCAGCTCTGTTTTTACTTCTGTTTGAGTTATTTTTTCTTTGTTGTCTAGTTCAGATTTTGAGCTGATTAAAACCATTTTTACCTCTGTTTTTTATTTAGAAATTTAAACAGTTAGGATTCAATCTTCTTTTGGAATCTAAGGTTCAGATTTTGAGCTTGTTTGAACCTTTAATTTCTACCCTAATCTTCCTAACTGATAAGCCAAGATTAAGCTGTTCGGCAAATCGAATTCACTAACCTATCAGCAGTAAATTTAAAACTAATTAGTCATGATTAGGCTGTATGACTAATTATAAGTGTGTTCTTCAGGAGTGGCATTTAAGCTTGCACACTTTCAGATTTGTTTCTCTCTTTTTTGGTATGGGGTTGTACCTTTATTGTTTTTACAATTTTCCCTCTTTTCTTTCTTCTATTGTTTTTGTATTTTTTATTTTTCTAACTTTGAATGCAATGATGGGTGAAATATTTATAATGATAAAAAAGATAAAAAAAGGCTTTTAGAACATGATAGGATCAAGAGAAGTAATTTTTAAGCATCCTACCATTGACAGGACCCCCAAACAGTTCAACTCCATTCAACTCCTACAAAAAATAAGCATTATTACCAGCAGCAGAATGAATGAGATAAGGGCCAAGCCATAAGTTGTCAAATTTTCCATGCTTTCCCTTGTCTTCTCTCGTGGAGTCCCACTTTAAAACTTTGTCCACAACATTGAAATTGCTGGCCTTTGTTCTTCTGTCAAAAATCTTTTTGATGCTGTCTTTCTTTTGCAATGCTTTTTTATAAACCTCCTCTTTGGTTTGCTGAAGATGAATAGTCTAATTTATTCTTCTGATCATGTCATTATCATCAGACTGAACCTCTCGAATCAACTTCATAACGAGTACACCAAGGCTAGTAGTAAAATTGCATTTGTACCATACACAATCTAGTAGAGTGACATACCAATAGATTTCTTCAATGTCAATCTGTCAGCCCAAAGTGCATGAACAAGATTTGTGTGCCAAGACTTCTTGTTGTCCTCCAACATCTTCTTAATTATGTTCACCAAAATTTTGTTTGAGGATTCTGTAAGTCCATTACCTTGAGGGTAATAGGCCGTGGAATGACCCAATGTTATTTGATATTTTTGATAGAATTCAACCATCTTCTTGGATCAAAATGCTGCTGCATTATCAGTGATGATCTTGGTAGGACAACCAAATCTAGAAAGAATATTAGTCTCCATGAATTTTATAATGACAGAATCATTGGCTTGCCTACAAGGGATGGCTTCTATCCATTTGGTGAAGTAGTCTCTGGCAGTGAGAATCCATCTATGTTGGGTAGAGGATGGTGGATGGATTTCTCCTATGAAGTCAAGTCCCCACTATTGAAAAGGGGCTTCAACAGTGATTGGATGCAGAGGTAAGGGTAGCAGCTTCCTTTTGCCTTCAAATAGTTGGCATTTATGATAGGAAATGATCATCTTGTGTACATCAAGAAAAAGAGTAGGCCAATAGTAACCACCCCTTAGGATTTTTTTGGTTGTTGTCTTCCAGTATAGGTGGCCTCCATACTCTCCTTCATGGAACTCGTGCTTAACCTTATTTGCATCATACTCAGGAAAACATTTAAGCAATATCCCACTTGCATTTTTCCAATAAAGACATTTATCTATAATGCAATAGTTTACAGCTTTTAACTTTAAAAACCTTGCCTTTGTGTTTGATAAACCAGGAGGTGTGTTCAAATTAAGCAAAACATAAAGAATATCAACATACCAAGAGGAACTTATAAAATGATTTTCAACAATGAGCGTTGAGAGTTCCTCTTGTTCATCTAAAGCATTAATCATATTAATATCAAGAATTTCAAAATTTGATTCAGCCATTATTCTAGCTAGACGTTGGCCTTTGATGAGTTTAGTGGGCTTGATCTCTAAATCATATTCAATAATAACAGTTATCCACTTACCTCTCTTACCATCTGGGTCCTGCGTTAGAATGTATTTCACAACTGAATTTAGGACAAAGGCAATGATGTGTGAGTGCAAGATGTATACTCTGAAGTATTTTAAAGCCTTAACCAAAGCAAAGGCTTGCTTTTCCATAATGTTGTACTTCAGGGGAGCATCTCTCAATGCCTTGCTAAAGAATGCAATAGGCTTCTCTTGTCCTTGTGGATTTTTTTGTAAAAGGAAAGCAGCTATTGTATGCTCTGATGCAAATGAAAAAATATAAAAATCTTTTGAAAAATCAGGACTTATTAGGACTAGTGTTTTGGTTAATTCTTGTTTCACCAGCTCAAAGGACTTCTTTGCTTCCAAGGTCCATTTAACCCCTTGCTCATTTTTCAGCATGTTTGTAATGTTCCTAAGGAGCTCAGCCAAGTTGGGTATGAACCTTCTCAAGAAATTAATCTTTCCAATGAAAGATTGAAGTTCCTTGATGTTTCGAGGATGAGAGATCTGCAATATGGCCTCAATCCTCTTTGGATATATCTTAATACCCTCTTCTGAAATAATATTCCCAAGAAGTTTACCTTCTTGGAGATCGAATAGTGTCTTCTTATGTTTTAAAGATATGCCAAAATTTCTGCATTTCTCAAAAAAATTTCTCAAATGTTCTAAGTGCTCTTCATCTGTCTTTGAAAACACAGTGACATCATCAAGGTAAATAATGATGAAGTAGCCTAATTCTTCTGAGAAAGCTATGTCCATGGCTCTCTGAAAAGTTGCACTAGCATTCATTAGACCAAAGGGCATTGTCACATACATGAAAGTGCCCCAAGGTGTAGTGAACGTTGTCTTTAGTTGATCATTAGGGTGGACTAAGATCTGATTGTACCCTGAATAGCCATCAAGCAAAGAAATTATTTTTGAACCAACTACCCTTTGTAATATATGGTCCATATTAGGTAAAGGGTAGTTTTCCTTTAGTGAAGCTTTTTTTAAATCTCTAAAGTCTATACAAAGCCTAATCTCTCCTGTTTTCTTCCTAACTGACACCAGATTAGACACCCACTCAGAATATCTAATAGGGACAATAATAGTAGCTTCATACATTTTCTTGATTTCCTTCTCAACCAAAGGCAACTAAACAGGGTTAATTCTGCGCATTTTTTGTTTGAATGGCCTTTGATTTTCCTTGAGAGGGATTTTGTGCTAAATTATTTTAGTGTCATAGGATTTCAGATCTTCGTAACTCCACGCAAAAACATCAGAAAAATATTTAAAAAACTCTATGTATTTGAGTTTAATGTGAGCTGGTAAAGTCTTAGACAGTTTAATCATCATTGGTTTCTGTTCACTGCCTATATTGCACTCATCAACTTCAGTCTCTACAGGTTCTAGTTTTGGCTTCTTGGCCACATCGTTAAAATCAAACAACTCTTCTAAAGGGGCCAGACCCTTTGGCAAACTCTGATCTTTAGACTGCAGGGTTTCTAAATCATCTGTTTCTAACTCTGCAATCATTTCTGTTTTTTTTTCAAGTTTTCTAGATAACAGGTTTACATTAGCAACCTCAGGAGACTGTTCTTCTTCATCAAGAAAATTTTCTTCACTATTGCAATCTGTTTCATAATCTGAATCTGAACTGTGTAGTTCAAATTCATTTCTGAATTGCATGAAGTCTTCTATTTGTTTGTCTCTGTCAAACACTTTCCAATAATTTTCGTTATCAGGGATAGCTGGTCTGAATTTAATCTGAGTTGTGCGTTCTTTCCTTTCATATGGCGTTAAACATGTTCTAGCTACAAAAGCTAAGATGTGAGCCATGTTATTAATTCTTCTTGGGAAAGGAATTAATTGGGATTCCTCAAAAGTTTTCAATAGATTCACAACATTGTTGCGATAGGCCCTAAGTCTGGGGTGATTAGCGTTGTATTCCCCGTTGACCTGCCTAATGATTAATTCTGAATCCCCATGAACTTTAATTCTTTTGGCTCCTAAATTTTTCAACAAATGTAAGCCTAAAAGAAGGGATTCATACTCTGCTATGTTATTAGAACACTGAAAGTTTAATCTACAGGAAAGGCTTTCTGTGTGGTTGTTTTCAGTGTTGCGTATCCAGACCCCTGCACCAGCATTGCTCTTGGTGCAGGACCCATCAAAGTTCATACTCCACAGAGGACTAGTCTTTGGTTTATCAATTTGACTCTCCTCTTCAACTAAGGTGCTTTCAGATTGTTCTTGAATGTCAGCACTCAGTTTAACTTGTTTTAATTCCCCATACTTTTTACTATGTTGAGGAATGTTTTCTTAACTATCAAGGTTTAAAATCAATGGATGCATGATTTGTAGCTCAAGACCCGTGTTTGGTTTGCTGTGGTTTAAAGGTTCAGCAAACTATTTTAACAATTCTGTGTTGTCCCACTCCTCTTCTCTATCGACCATCAGTTTTGTTAAAGTCACCTGTTCAGTGAATGTTTCATCATTAAACAGGATAAAAGAATCAAGGCCTGTATTTACAAAATACAGAGGAGAGTTTTGGGGTCTGTCTTGGCTAGTCACCATGTATTTCATATGGGACTCCCTGTATAGTCTTCTTGATTGATTAAACATAGGGATGGTCACATAGGTCATGTCCATCTGCATAGTCCGTTGTAACTTAGCCCCCCAAGACCTAGATAACAACATTCCATACTTTGGGGGTACATCAGCCACAACTATATCCATGACCAAACATTTGGATGGAATCTGGGCTAAGTTAACGCAAAGGTCTTTAATTAAACCCAAACATTTTACTTTGCTTGAGTCAAAGGAGTAAAGGTCTTTAAAAGGTCTGGTGATTTCGAGACCCAGACTCTCCATTACAGCTTTAGGCATTAAATTGTGAGAGGCCCTAGAATCGTGCATAGCACTATGTAAAATCTTGTCATGAACGTTTAAACTTACATAAAGGGGAGGAACAGGTCCCTCTTGATACCTACCTTCAATCTTTGGACCAAAAATAAGCTCTAGCTGGGCATCATTAAGATTGACTGTGTCATTATTCTCCTCTATGTTTAAAGCCTTCAAAATTTGGGTTTTATATACATTTTGGGCAGCTAACTCAGTAAGGGGAACAAAGATTTTAATTTTGGAAATTTCCTGCTCTAGGCTAAAATGAATTTGATTCTTCGAAATACTTATCTCAGCCTTATTAACTGCTGCTCTATCAGCAAAATCTGTCTACTGATTTTCTCTATTTACATTTGATAAAATGGTTTTAACGGGAGTACTAGCTGAGTTTCTAGTACTACTAAGGTCTACACTCTGTTTTACATTGTTTTGAGTGTTTTTCTCTTTACCTTTATCAGAATTTCCAGCCACTGCTTTGTCCTTTTGTTTTACAATTTTGGGTTTGTTTATAGTGTTGTTTTGTGAAGATTTTTCAGAGGTTTTATTGTTGGGAGTTTCTAGATTCTTCTTTCTTCTAAGGTCATATTCCTTTTGAGGCTCTATGATAACCTTTTCCATGTCTTGATAATAAATTTCATCATTATCTCTTTTGTCATCATAAGGTGTGTATAGACCTTCTTTTCTATCATAATGAACTTCAAAGTCGTCATTATCTACTCCCAACATGTTGATATCATCATCCTCTATTTTCTCATTTGTTTCCTTAACCTCGCTTACATAGTTTTGATGAAAAGGAGGAGTGATCTGTTGATCATCTTCCCTTGGTCTATTTTGAGGCTAATTTCTTCTAAAATTTTGATTCTGGTTCTGATTTCTATTTTTAGGAGCAGTTTGGTTTTGACTTGTTTGTGCTCTCTCAAGAATGCTCATTTTCTTCATCATCTCCTCCATCATTCTTTCCATCTTTGAGTTGGAAGTGGAAGGTGTGGATTCTTCTCTGAAGGACACTCTCTTTTCATTCTTCATTCTGGCTCTTTTCTCCATTAAGTTGACTTCCACAGCAAGAGCCCCTTTTTTCATATCTTCAAGAGTTAAAGGGTCTCTCTCTCTCAGCTGATAGACCATCTCAGGGTCAAACCCTTCAGGATACTTGTTTAGAGCTAAGCCTTGTGGAGGTCTTAGATCTGGGGGAAGTGCATTATACACACTGTTAAATCTGGTACAATAAGCTTGTACACTTTCCCTAGTGTTTCTGTGGAGGTTCTTGTAATCAGAAAGTATTTGGAGAGGATTATTCTTCACGTCCCATTTGTTTAATAATGTAAGATGGAAGGCTTGGAGATCATTTATACTATGGGGGGTTAAGCCTTTAAACCATTTTCTTATTTCTCCCCCCAAACTCTGAGCAAATAGTCTAAGTTTGACAGAATCGTCATCAATTCCATTTTTGTCAAAGTAGTCATTCGTTTTATCCACATGTTGTGATGTAGTTGTAGCATTACTGGAATCATATAATGGTATTTTGGACTGGTAGTCTTGTGGAAGATTGACCAAGGGTACAGGAAGGACCAAGGGAGCATACCATGCTGCCATGATATGGGGTGGGGGTGGATTTACAAGAGGTGGATTAACAAGAGGAAAAGTGGCCTGGAGTGGAGTGGTTTGGACAGTGGATGTAGGATGAGTAGATGTGGATGGACCAGAAATAGATTGTTGAGTTGATCTTGGATGAGAGACACCTAAATTGTGAAGGAAATGTAAATCAAGTGGTGTTTTTTCTCTACTACCAGGGTGTTCACTTGTTTCCGGGGATGAAAGTGAAGACCAGGAATCTAGCTGATCTAAATCATCAAGATAACTAGTTCTAAATGGATTTCTTAAGTCTACTTGTGATTGTTGTAGAGCTGCAAGATTTTCAGGAACTGAATTAGCTCTCAAGGGTGATCTAAAAACAGTTGAAAATTTTATCTTAGGAGACTTCCTAAGGATACTTTCTGGGTTATCAACTATCTCAGGTGGGTTTGGGTCAGGGTAGGCTGTAGTATGAATCTTTCTAGGAGCCACTATGCTGTGTTTTTCAGACTCGACTTAAACAAGAATAGTTTAACCAGATATGACAATCTTTAAGAGGCTAACTGATCTTTTTTACACAAAATTTAATCCTAAAATCCTTTAACTAAGTTTAAATGATATTACAATGATTATGGGTCTTCCCAGTAGAGTCTTAAGGTCTTTCTAGGATTTTGGAGTCGCCAAGTGGAAGTTTTTAGGTCTTTTGGAGGTAAAATGTTTTATGGTCCACCACCATGTTTATTTAATACAAATCTGAAATGTTTTTGGGTTTTCTGAGTTTATTTTCAGGCCTATTGGTTTTTAAGAGTTTCCTAAATCTGTTTCAAAACTTAACTACGGTTATGAGACAAAAACATTCTACTCTTATGGCTAAGCTAGCTTATCTTTCAAGGTTTGACAAGGTCTTATGAGAATCCTAGGGTTTGCCTAGCTTGTCACTGATTCAAACAAGTTTCATCATGATTACCATTTTCTTGGTAGTGCTTCAAAGGGATACTTTTACTCACTGCACAATGTTCTTTAATCAAGGGTTTCCTGAGGCTTTTAAAGGTACCTAGGCTGAAAAACACTCAAAATCCTCAGCAGAGTCGCTAGAAGATGTTAGCTCCCTGTAATTTGCAAGATTGGCAAAGTCAAACTGTAGAGAGAACACTATTTCAACCACTTTGGGATTCTAGGATCTAGCCCTCCTAAATCTGGAGAGGGATCTCTCCAATAAAGTACAAATATTGATTTATCTTTAAAAGCTTTTGGGTAATGATATTAGGCTAGTTATTAAGAACGGGGGTTTTTGTTTGTTTTAGATGGTTGAGCATGATTATTATTTGAGAGGAAAGTCCTAAATGGAAAGAGTTTCAAAGGTGTGAAGTTGCAAGAAATCAGAACAAGCTTTGGCTGAAAAGATAGATATAACGTTGGCTTTTAGTCCATTGGGCTATGGAGTCATAATAGTGCTTTTAATTGTGCAACAATTCAAGAGTGATCCAAGGGGCAAGTCATCTATATCACAAGATATTTTGAGATAAAATGATGGAATGGAAACAATAAAAGTGTTGGAGGGGTGGAAACTGATAATAATTTCAACAAGGATTTATAGTCAATCCAAACAAGAAAAAACCTTTGAGCAACCTATTAAGTTAGAATTCAAAGGCTCACCTAAACCCTCAATAAGCCATATTAAAGATAACTCAAGAGACAAACAATCCAAGAATCCTCATACTACCTAGTATGACAGCCATAATAGAAACAAAATGAAACTTAAGATCAGATAAGGTACTTTTAAACCTAGTCTGCTTTCAGCAAACACTTAGGGAAACTTTCAGAATTTCCTTTGGAGAATAGAAACTAGAAAACAAGGCTCACCATCAATTTTCTAGTCTAACTTTAATAAGAAAATAATGAAAATAACATTCAAGAATAATGTTTAAAGCAAACAATAGGACGAGGGAATGCCAACATTCCTAACTGCTTAAACTGTATTGAATCATTCTTAAATAAACAAATTGGAGGAAAACATTGAGATAAAGCTTATCAGTCAGAGAAGGGTACTGTAAACAGTAAGTCCTAACTCTATGTTTGATGTTCTTTATCAAAGAATAATGGACAATATGGCATACATGAGAGGAAAAACAATAACAAAGAAAGGGGCACTTCACCAGTGATATAGACTAGGATCCCAAGAAATAGCTTGTATATTGAATTCAAACCAGTTACAATCTTCACGTCCAATGTTTCAGTTCAGCAATCATCTTCACTTCTCAGCCTAACTTATGTGATCACAAATAGAGCTTCAAGAGCCTTTGAACACTATTTACAAGTAGAAGTTTCGAACAAAAGTATATTTCAAAGTTCTGCAACCAACATTGTTTCATCTTCTACAGAAGTATTTATAGAAGATATGAGGAGGTGGGATGGATAAAATATCTCCCAGGTTCAATTAATACAGATTAATACTTCTCGGCCTTTGAGGGGCTCGATGGAGAGGATTACAGATATTTGCTCTGTATTAATTCTTTTACATTAAGAATTAAGCTCGGTGGGAGCTTTTGTTGACTTTAAGGCTCTGTGTCACTGCTATAATAACTCTGTTTATCTTGGAATTGTTAGCCACCTGTGAAATTTGTTATACCAAAAGGTGGCTAAATCATTTTAAAATCCTTCAAGGAACAAATTTTATTGCTAAAAAGTGTTGGCTCTTGAAGACTCTTAAAGGCCTCATGCCTCTGTCCCAATCTTCACTGTTGTGCCCATTCTACACTCAGAAATCCTGTTGATTCCCAAGAAAGAATATTGCTGCAACCACATTTTCCTTTTCCCCCTTCTTCCAAAACTAACCTCATATTTGCCTATCCTTTTCCCATGAAATCCTTCATTTTCATGTTTTTACCCTCATCAAAATCCCTTTGATAAGGTTTAAGTCCCTTTCTTGCCTTATCAAAATCCTCAAACTCCTTTGTAAACCATTGGAAATCTATAAAAATCATATTTTTTTATATATTATAGACTTAAGCCCCCTTGGGCTAAGTCTTTAACCCTTCCCTTCCATATGCCCTGGTGCTGCAACTAGGCGCTGGCCATCCAAGCGCTTATCGCATCGCCCGATTGAAATTAGCCCTTCCTCCATAAACCCCTGATCATATGGTTGTCCATATAACCCAAGGCCCCGTAGACGGGCGCCAAGCCGTTTTCAAAATAAATATTCCCCCCCCCCCAAAGTATAAACCTTCCTTTATATTAATCTGTTGGTTTATACTATGTCCTAAAGTTTTCCGCCGGTACAAAATTCTAGTGGATCTCCACCATCGATCTGATCTGTAGATCGACGACGTGCGATCTATAGCCCCAGTGGTCCCTGCCAGCCACTCACTATTGCAAAAAATCGGGTGGAATCTGTCGCACCGCTTTTGAGAGCAGAGTGGTTTTCCCCGATCGGCAGCAATTCCATTCACCGACCGACATGTGTCTCTGAGCCATTCTGTAATACCACCCTCATTGCGCATTAAATTTTGGACATGGGATCGGTTCTATATTGACGTACACCGTCCGATCTGAGGTCGCTCATCAGACGGTGATCGCTCACGGAAGATGCCCGTGCAATAACCAGGGTACGACGCAATATTAAAAGCATCTCTGTCGTCGATTTGATCTGCAGATCGACGACCCACACTTCATTGCCCTGATTCCTTGTCCAGTAAGCATTTTCGGACCCATGGTTTTATTTCTCCCTAATTTTATTAAAAATATGAAGTCCGAGCACGTTTTATAAGGTTTATTGGCGCATGTTCTCCGCCGTTGATTGCATGGGCCGATCTCATCCGACGGCCCACGTTTGTCCCAAACCCCGAACATGATTTTTTGACCATTTCTTCGCCGAAATGAGGTTTTAAAACCTTTTTTCCATTTTTTATTATTCTAAAAATTTGACCCCTTCACGTTGTTTAGTCACCCTCACTCCTGACCGTCAATCTCTACGCGATCGACGGCTCAGATTTAATTCCTCCCACTTTTCCTTTTGACTCCCTTCGACTAATCTCGACCGTTGGATGATGCCATCCAATGGCCATGCTCTCTCCATGTGCCTTTTGAAGCAGTAAACCTATACATGCAGGATTTCATAATGTTTTTTGTATTTTGCAGGGTTTAAATGGTTTTTCCGCTATGTCTGAAGAAAATTTAGAGGCAAAGGGTGACGATCCTCCCACCTCCAACCAATCAAAGAGAATCATTTGCAGGGTTCAAACTTCACATTTCATCGGTGTTTCACGAGGCATTAATGCCATGTCACCCCTGTGCAGTCTTACACACTAGCAGAAACACCATGAATCGAGCACAGTCAGAGAGTATCACTGTAGAAGATAAAAGCACACTAGAACAGAAGATTGAAAACAGATCTTTGGGGATTATGGCTAAGATTGATTATCAAAAGCCAAATCCTCCCAATTAAAACACAGTTTAAAGAAAATCATGAGTACTTTATTAGACAGAAAGCCTATGCTGCCACATCAGGGGCTAATTAAATCCCCTAGCTACCACAGAGCCACCTACAGCCTCAAAGAAATCAAAAGAAGATGAAAGTTATTACCAGACCAGGAGATATTTTGCATCAATACAACTGAACATTTATTTCAACCAAAGGAACTTATTGTAAACTGTCAGCAGAAGTTATTACAAGGATAACCAAGAGCCTTGAAGTCAACAAATTCTTTCCAGCAAGCCTAATAGTTAATGTAAACCAATTAATACGGGGGAAATATCAAGAATCTTCTCCATTGAACCCCCAAAGGCTGAGAATCCATTTAAGTTTGTATTAATTATCTTTAGAGATCTTTTATTAGATCTCACCTCCTCATTTTTCTATCAATACTACTGCAGAAGATGAGAGAGGGGTTGGTTGATCACTAGTTGTAATATTGAAACTCTCTGAAATAATACTTAGTTCGTTGAAGTTGGAGAAGAAACTGAAGTCTTGGAAGTCTTGTTGATGTTGTTGTATGCTTGTTACTGATAAGGCTCTATCATTGGATCCATGAGCTTGGCTTTTGGTGAAGTATTCTAATCTATTTAATGTTTTCTCCTATTTTCATTTTGTTCCATAATTTATTACTACAGTAGGTTGAAAGTTTTAGGCTAAGAAATGACTCTTGGAAGCACCTTAGACCTTTTCATCCTTCACTGTTCCATGTTTTCTTCTGCTGAAGTATTTTAGAGTCTTTAATCTCTCTCTTTAGTCTTCATGCTTGTTTATTTCCTTAATAGTTCGAATAGTTGGTTTCAGCATGATTTATGGTTTTCCCTGCTTGTCTACTGCCACTTAAAAACTGTTATTGAAGTCTCCCTTTGAACTTTCTTGTTTATAGTGAGTCAAGGAGGTCTGTTATGATCTTTCCCTTTGTCCTTGCTTAAAAATTTGGTTTAAAGGTCGTTATAATTGTGATCATATATGTATTTAGGTGTTCCCTCTTCTGTGACTGCAATTATCAGTGAATCTTTTATGTTTTCTAAATCATTTGAAATAAAATCTTTGAGGAAACAGGGTGTTCCCCGAATCTTATATTTCATTTTAAAAGTTGTTTGAAATCCTTATTTTCTTAAAGGTGTGATTTGTAGAATTCATGGTTAGCCCTGTCTATCAAAAAGCTCTTTATTGTTCAAATTTTGTTTTCAAATTCCCATTGTTGAGAATTAAACTTCTCTTTCCAAATCATTGATGTCCATCTCATTCCAAAAACCAAAGGATCCTGTGGCCAAGTTAGATTTTCCCTCTGATATCCCATATCCATTGATAAGTTTTTCATGACCTCTTTTTTACTCCATTGCCCAATGAAGCTTCTACTTCCTCTTTCTACCTACCTTTCCTAGGTCTTTCATATTCTGTTGTATCAACCCAACCAAACAAACAAATAAACACCTGCACTTAATAACTATTCTAAAATCCATACTCTAAGCACACAAGGTAAAAATTTGCATACAAACATTTGAGAGATCCCTCTCTGAGAACAGGAGGACTAGATCCTGTAACTCTAAAGATTGGTTTTGATGTTGCCTTGTCTTTTGATTTTCCAAACTATCAAAACACGGGACACCAACATAATGGCGATCACAGTGGGACCCTGAGTAAAGTCTTCAAAATTAAACACTCACTGTCTAGTATAACATAAGTAACCTTCCTCAAGCACTACCAAGCATAACGGTAATCATGATAGGACTTATTTTGAATCAATGACAAACTAAGTAACCCTTAGGATTCTATTAGAACCTTATCAAATCTTGAAGGAATCAATTACCAAGCCATAAGAGTGAACTCTGTATGTTTTGACACCCTAGCTAAGTGTTAAGTCACATTTAGGACACTCTCATAACCTATAAGACCAGAATAACTCAGAAAAACCCAAAAAACATTTCATTTTGGCTTCACAATAAGCATGGTGGTGGAACCATCCAATATTTTATCTTCATAAAAGCTAAAAAGTTTCCACCTAGTGACTCCACTAGCCCCAGTAGCCCTATTACTCAGCTAGGTCTCCAGGTCTCTTTAGGACTGTGTTAACCAGCCTTGAAAAAGTTTAGGAGCCTAGTCCCATACTAGATAAGACATCGTGAGAGGTAAAAAACTTCCAACAAATAGTCCTTAAAACTTTAACCTCTCTCATTTTTCAAAAAACAGTCTATCTCTACATAGGATCAACACTAGATTCCATCTAGACCTAAATCCTCCTTTAATAGTTGACAATCCAGAAAAAATTCTGTGGCAAAATTCTAAATCTGGAAAATCAGCTGCTAATAGGAGCCTCTTAAGAACAAACTCTGTCCCCGAAAACCTTGCTGACTTGGGGGATTCACACTTTGATTCATATTATACAAAGAACATCTTTAGAACCAGATCTTAGGGTGATTTAAACAAGACTAATCTTAACTTTGCAGATTTGCAACAGAGCTTTGGTACAGAAGCTTTACCTTCCACTCCTCCTGATTCCCATCTTCTTCATCACTTTAGCCTTTTCGATAACAAATCTGCTCAAAATTAGTTTGCTGGCCCAAGTGTTTCTTCCACTCCAATCTATACTACCACTGTGAAAAACACTCTTGTTCAGCCCACTTTTCCTCTTGTAAATCCACCCTTATTTCTAGCCATGGCAACCTGGTATGCCCATTAGTGTTACCACAATCTCTGCTTCCCTTACCAAATGATTACCAATCCAAAATCCCTCACTTCATTGGAAAAGAGTCTACAACAGCTCAACATCATGTAGATAGGATGGAAGATGCATTTGATTACATGGAGATAGAAGAAGAAACTGTGAAGATGAGGATCTTTGCTCAAAGTTTAGGAGGAGATGTAAAGAAATTGTTTAAAAACTTACCTCCTAACAGCATAAATGATCTCCCTGCCTTACATCAAACATTCATCAACAAATGGGAACTAAAAAATAATCCTCTCCAAATACTAGTAGAGTATAGCAGCCTCAAGAGAAATCAAGGGGAGAGTGTTCATGATTACTCTACTAGGTTCAAGTGTTTACAATGCTCTTCCACCTCACATGAAACCTCCTCAAGGCATGGCCTTGGTAAGGTATCCCGAAGGCTTTAATGCTGAAATGACTTATCAGTTAAGGGGGAGGGATTACGTAACCTTAGAGGACATGCAGAAAGGAGCTGTGAGTGTAGAAGAAAACATAATTGAAAAAAGAAATAGGTTGAGTTTAGAGAAGAGGGTAACTTATAAAGATGACCTACTACCCTCAAACTCAACTTCTGACAAAAAAATTTACAACCTAGTGAAGGTGATGGAGAGGATGCTTGAAAAGATCAATTTGAATGAGAGAGTGCCACCAAGAGAACCTCAAAATAACCAAAACAGAAATAGAAATCAGAATTACGGAAGAGAAAACAATCAAGATAAGCAAAAGGAAAGCGACCAACATATTAGACCTCCCTTCCAACAAAACTATGTAGATCAATATGAGGAAGATAGGGAGTTCGAAAGGTTGGGAAAATCTCATGAAAAATTGATTAGATCATACAATGGGGATGATGTTTTCCTCACTGAGGAAGAACAAGTATTTTTCTCTTATGATCAAAATACAAACACCTATGAAGATTCTGATGACTATAGATTGGGTTTTGAAAATGCAATCATGGAGGTGCACAAACAATACGATCTTAGGAGCAAGGGGAACATAGATAATTCAAAGGAAAAAAACAATAATTCTGCTGTCAAGAAAAACTCAGAAAATTAGCCCAAAAAGATAGCAGAAAAAACAAACATTTTGACCAAGAAACCAGACTTTAACAAAGACAAAAGTGTCCAGCCAAATGTTGAACAAAGTACCCCTAGCACTTCAGCTAGTGGTCCTAATAAAACTGTCCCAATTACCAGTCCAAACAAGGTTCAGCACATCAAAAGTGCTGAAAAGAATTCAATTGAAAAACCAGATGTAAATATGAGCAAGTCAATTTTTCCTTTCAGCCTTGAGGGAGAGATCGCCAAGATAAAAATTACCATTCCCCTAGCTGAACTAGTAACCCAAGAAGTGTACAAAAACCAAGTTTTGAAAGCTTTGAACCTAAGAAGTGATACTAACACCTTAAACTTGACAGATGAAAAACCTAAGTTTCTGTTTGGTCTAGAAGTTGAAGGAAAATACCAAGAAGGGGTTGTCCCTCCCTTCTCTGTTAGCTTGAACATACATGAGAAAATTTTACACAATGCCATGTTAGACTCAAGAGCTTCACACAATCTAATGCCCAAGGTAGTGATGGAAAGCTTAGGCTTAGAAATTACTAAACCGTACAAAGACTTGTATTCCTTTGACTCAAGGAGAGTCAAATGTTTGGGTTTAATCAAAGATTTGTGTGTTAACTTATCCCAAATCCCTGCTAAGAGTTTAGTCATGGACATAGTTGTAGCTGACATTCCCCCTAAGTATGGCATGCTCTTATCAAGATCTTGGGGAGCCAAACTCCAGGGAAGCCTTCAAATGGACATGTCTTATGCCACCATCCATGTTTTTAACCAAAACATAAGACTATATAGGGAATCTCACATGAAGTACATGGTCAAAAACATAGACAAACCAAACAACTCTCCAATCTATTTTATTCAATCGAGTTTAGATTCCTTTATCTTATGTAATGAAGATGAAATCACTCAACAAGATAAGGAAAACATGTACCCAATCAGTTCACTAGAACAATCAAATCTTCCCTTGAATCAAATTCAAAACATTGACAATCAACATCAACAAGAAAATGAAAATGAGGCAAATGTACTTTGGACAATAAACTTTGATGGATCCTGTAACAAAACAAGTGCAGGGGCAGGTGTTTGGATTCAAAATACGAATCAATTTTTTTCATATAAACTGGATTTCCCATGCACCAACAATATTGCTGAGTATGAAGCCCTTCTCCTAGGCTTACAATTGCTTAAACAATTAGAAGCCCAAAGGATATCGATCTTAGGAGATTCTGAACTTATCATAAAACAAATCAAAGGAGAATACTCAGCTAGAAATCCAAGGCTTAGGTAATATCAGAATGCTGCCCTTGATCTATTAAAAACTTTTGAAAAGTATGAACTTATTTTCATTCCAAGAGCACTAAATCATCTAGCAAATGAACTCGCTTTCAGTGCCAAAAATTGACAAATACCTGAGATAAATGAAAAACTTAGCGTAAAGGTAAAACATTGGCCTGATGTGCCTGATAACGAAGATCACTGGAAATTTTTTGACTTTGAAAAACACATAGATGATTTCCTAAAATCAGAAAATGATTTCAGCATACCAATATCAGAAACCAACCATAAATAAAACTGTTTGTATATTGAACAAATCCCAGAAGTTGAAATGACATATACTGCTGATATAAATCATTATGAGAATCCTTTTGAAGTATAGGTAATTAACAATGTAGACCAAGAAGACTTTGAAGTTTTACAATGCAAAAATGATAAAATTCCAAGAGGTCTCGCACCTTTAGAACACCTTTTTTATTTTAACGATGTAGCCAAGGAACCGAGAATGGAGCCTGTGGAAACGAATGTAGAAGAACATAACATAGGTAGCTTAGCAGAAACTAGGATGATTAAACTATCTAGCACCCTCCCAGCTCACATAAAATTGCAATACATAGAGCTGTTCAAAGAGTTTGAAGATGTGTTTTCTTGGGGATACAAAGACTTAAAATCATATGATACCAGCATCATCCAGCACAAGATTCCCCTGAAGGAAAATCAAAAGCCTTTTAAAAAAAAACTAAGAAGAATAAACCCTGTTTTAGTAAGGCAAAGATTGAAAAGATGCATGCTACTAGGATCATTGTACCAATTAGATATTCAGAGTGGGTATCAAACCTAGTTTTTGTTAGGAAGAAAACAGGGGAAATCAGGCTCTCTATTGACTTTAGAAATTTAAATAAAGCCTCTTTAAAGGACAACTACCCCTTACCCAAGATGGACCATATACTTCAAAGGGTGGTTGGGTCAAGAAGGATATCCCTCTTATATGGGTTCTCAGGTTACAACCAGGTGTTAGTGCTCCCAAGTGATCAAATCAAAACTACTTTTACTACACCTTGGGGCACCTTTATGTATGTCAAAATGCCTTTTGGATTAATGAATGCAGGGGCCACCTTCCAAAGGGCCATGGAAATATCCTTTTCTAAAGATATTGGCTATTTCATAATCATTTACCTTGATGACATAACCTTTTTCTCAAAAACTGATGAGGAGCATTTGATTCACTTGAGAAATTTTTTTGAGAAGTGTAGGAAATTTGGCTTGTCATTGAATCCCAAGAAGACACTCTTTGGTCTCCAAGAAGGTAAAATTATTGGCCATATAATTTCGGAAGAGGGAATCAAAATAGACCCTATAAGGATAGATGGCATATTACAAATCAATCATCCAAGAAGCCTCAAAGAGTTGCAATCTTTCATCGGAAAGATTAATTTTCTGAGGAGGTTTATCCCTAATCTTGCTGAGCTATTAAAAAACATTACAAACATGCTTAAGAAAGATGTCAGTGTAAAATGGACTTTACCAGCTAAACAATCATTCGAACTGGTCAAACAAGCTCTTACTCAAACATCAGTCTTGATTAGTCCAAATTTCACCAAAGACTTTTATATCTTTTCTTTCGCATTGGAGCATACAATAGCTACCGTATTACTTCAAAAGAATGACTTGGGGAAAGAACAACCAATATCGTTCTTTAGTAGGGCCTTAAGAGATGCTCCTCTCAAATATAACATTATGGAGAAGCAAGCCTTAGCATTAGTGAAAGCTTTAAAGGACTTTAGGGTCTATATTTTACACTCTCACATAATTGCTTTTTTTCCACATACTGTTGTCAAGGACATTCTAAGTCAAGACCCTGATGGTAAAAGGGGAAAATGGATTGCAACTATTCTTAAATATGACTTAGAAATCAGACCCACCAAACTAGTTAGAGGGCAAGGATTAGCAAAACTTATGGCCGAGTCTAACTTCCAAGCACTAGACATGAATATGGTAGATGTGTTGGAAGAAATAGAAGAATTTTCTGCTCCTTTTATCGAAGAAACATTTCTGAATTCTCCTTGGTATGCTGACATTATTTATGTTCTTTTATATTTAAATGCCCCTCCTTCTTTGTCTAAAACTAAAGCTAGATTTTTGAAACAAAAATCTTTGAGTTTTTGCATTTTAGATGGGGTATTATATTGAAAAAATGTTGTTTAAATTTTGCTTAAATTTTTACTTGAAGATGATGCAGGAAAAATCATGCATGAGTTTCATGACGGAGAATGTGGAGGACACCTCTACTGGAAGGCCACAACGAACAAAATTATTAGATCTGGTTACTATTGGCCTACCCTTTTCCCAGATACTCAGAAGTTGGTCATGTCTTGCCATAAGTGTCAAATATTTGATAGCAAAAGAAAACTTCTTCCCTTACCCTTACATCCTATCAGAGTCGAGGCACCTTTTCATCAATGGGGTCTAGACTTCATTGGAGAAATCCACCCATCATCCTCAGCTCAACATTAGTGGATCCTCACATCCACTGACTTCTTTACCAAGTGGATAGAAGCTATACCCTCCAGGAATGCTAATTAATCTGTCATTATCAAGTTTCTTGAAACAAATATCCTATCCAGATTTGGTTGTCCCAGGAAAATCATAACAGACAATGCTGTTGCTTTTAAATCTAAGAAGATCATTGATTTCTGTTATCAATACCACATAACCTTGGGCCATTCCACTGCTTACTATCCCCAAGGAAATGGATTAGTTGAATCTTCCAACAAGAGCCTCATCAATATCATTAAAAAACTGTTGGAACAAAATCAGAAATCATGGCACAATAAACTGGTTCATGCCTTATGGGCTGATAGGTTAACTACAAAGAAATCAATAAATATGTCCCCCTATCAGCTAATTTATGGCTTGGATGTAGTCTTTCCCACCTCATTGGGAGTTCCAGTCATGAAGAGAATGATATGTAGAGGAGAATCAATCAAACCATCCATTTACAGCAGACCAGAGAAGAAGTCTATGAAAGAACATAGTTAGTCCAGGAAAATATGAAGAAGCTATTTTATAAGAGGACTAAAGAAAAAAGTTTTCAAGTAGGAAATGTTGTTCTTAAGTGGGATTCAAGGAGAGAAGAGAAGGGAAAACATGGCAAGTTTGAGAACTTATGGAAAGGTCCCTATATTGTTCATGCTGAAAGGGGTCACAATGCATTTTTCTTGAAAGAATTGAATGGAGAAGATTTGTATGGAGGTCCTGCCAATGGAAAAATGCTAAAGCATTACTTCTGCCTAGAATCATGAGTTTCAAAGCATTTTATTTTTTCATTGTAAATATCACAGTCTCAATATTGCATTCAAATTTATAAAAATAAAAAATACAAAAACAAAGAAAAGAAAGAAAAGAGGGCAGATTGTGAAAACAAGAAAGGTATAGCCCCATACCAAAAAAGAGAAACAAATCTGAAAGTGTGCAAGATCAAATGCCACTCCTAAAGAACACACTTCTAGTTATTCAAACAGCCTAATCTTGACTAATTAGTTTTAAATTTTTTGCTGATAGGATAGTCAATTCAATTTTCCAAACTGTTTAATCTTAGCTTATCAGTAGGAAGATTAGGATAGAAATTAAAGGTTCACACATGCTCAAAATCTGAACCTAAGTTTCCAAAGAGAATGACTCAATCCTGTTTCAAATTCTGAGTCAAAAAGGATGTAAATTTGGTTCCAATTAACTCAAAATCTGAACCAGTTAAGCAAAGGAGAGACATCTCGAGTAAGAGTCAAAACAGAGCTGTAAAAGAGGAAGGAAATGCTTTAAAATTTTAAATCTCAAGCCTTCCATTTTTGTTTTAAATTTTCTACAAAACAAATGTCTATGTGCAGCTTGTTTTTATGCCATAGATCATAGCAAGTCAAACAGCTTAATCTTGACTTGGTTGTTTTTAAATTTATGTTGTAGAATTTAGAGAATAAAGTTTGTTGGACAGTTTAATCCCAGCAGACAGTAGATTAGGTAGAGAATCATACGGGCTCAATTGTTTAACCTGAGTCCATGGAGAAATAAGGAGTAGAAATAGATTAGATTTCCTGCTTTCAAAAGAATAAAAGGTTGTGAGAGATTTTTCCAATCCAAGTGCACTCTAATGAAGAAAAAATGTTAGATCAGTAGGATTGGGTAGGTAGAAAGGTTGTATTGATAAATATCCATTGTTTTTATGGCTGCTAATATGTTTTTAGAACAAAGAAGATCATCCACAGAAAGAAAGGCAACCCAATGGATGAGGCAGCTGATCAGCCTCCCAGAGAAAGCAAGTCTAAAGTTCTTGATGCCTTTAAGAAGGCACCATCCCCAAGTGGAACCACTGTTAGCCACCTATGAAATTTGTTATACCAAAAGGTGGCTAAATCATTTTAAAAGCCTTCAAGGAACAAATTTTATTGCTAAAAAGTGTTGGCTCTTGAAGACTCTTAAAGGCCTCATGCCTCTCTCCCAATATTCATTGTTGTGCCCATTCTACACTCAGAAATCTTGCTAACTCCCAAGAAAGATACTGCTGCAAGCACATTTTCCTTTTCCCCCTTCTTCCAAAACTAACCTCATCTTTGCATTTCCTTTTCCCATGAAATCCTTCATTTTCGTGTTTTTACCCTCATCAAAATCCCTTTGATAAGGTTTAAGTCTCTTTCTTGCCTTATCGAAATCCTCAAACTCCTTTGTAAACCATTGGAAATCTATAAAAATCATATTTTTTATATATTATAGACTTAAGCCCCCTTGGGCTAAGTCTTTAACCCTTCCCTTCCATACACCCTGGTGTTGGAACCAGGCGCTAGCCATCCAAGCTCTTATCGCATCGCCCGATTGAAATTAGCCCTTCCTCCATAAACCCCCGATCTTATGGTTGTCCATATAACCCAAGGCCCCACAGATGGGCACCAAGCCATATTCAAAATTAAAATCCCCCCCCCCCCCCTCCCCGAAGTATAAACCTTCGTTTATATTAATTTTTCAGTTTATATTATGTCCTAAAGTTTTCCGCCGGTACAAAATTCTAATCGCTATCCACCGTCGATCTGATCTGCAAATCGACGGTGCATGATCTATTGCCCCGGTGGTCCCCGCCAGCCACTCACTATTGCAAAAAACTGGGTGGAATTCATCACACCGCTTTTGAGAGCGAGGTGGTTTTCCCCAATCGGCAGTGATTCCATTCACCGGTTGACACGTGGCTCTGAGCCATTCCGTAATACTGCCCTCATCACGCGTTAAAGTTCAGACATGGGCCTGGCATGATATTGACATACACCGTCCGATCTGAGGTCGCTCATCGAACGGTGATCACTCTCCGAAGATGCCCGTGCAATAACCAGGGTACGATGTAGTGTTAAAACCATCTCTGCCATCAATCTGATCCGCAGATCAACAACCCACACTTCATCGCCTTGATTCCTTGTCCAGTCAGCATTTTCGGACCGGGGGTTTTATTTCGCCCTAATTTTATTAAAAATATGAAGTCCAGGTGTGTTTTATAAGGTTTATTGGTGCCTATTCTCCGTTGTTGATTGCGTGGGCCGATCTCATCCGACGGCCCATGTTTGTCCCGAACCTCGAACATGATTTTTCGACCATTTCTTTGCCGAAACGAGGTTTTAAAACCTTTTTTCCATTTTTTATTATTCTAAAATGTGACCCCTTCACATTTTTTAGTCACCCTCGCTCCCAACCGTCGATCTCTGTGCAATCAACGGCTCCGATTTAACTCCTCCCACGTTTCCTTTTGACTCCCTCCGACCAATCTCGACCGTTGGATGATATCATCCAACGGCCATGCTCTCTCCACGCACCTTCTGAAGCAGTAAACCTATGCATGCAGGATTTCATAATGTTTTTTGTATTTTGCAGGGTTTAAATGGTTTTTCCGCTATGTCTGAAGAAAATTCAGAGGTAGAGGGTGACGATCCTCCCGCCTTCGACCCATCAAAGAGAATCATTTGCAGGGTTCAAACTTCACGTTTCATCGGTGTTTCACGAGGCATTGATGCCATATCACCCCTGCGCAACCTTACACACCAGAAAAAACACCATGAATCAAGCGCAGTCAGAGAGTATTACTATAGAAGACAAAATCACACCAGAACAGAAGATTGAATACATATCTTCAGGGATTATGGCTAAGATTGATTATCAAAAGCCAAATCCTCCCAATTAAAACACATTTTAAAGAAATCATGAGTACTTTATTAGACAGAAAGCCTATGCTGCCACATCAGGGGCTAATTAAATCCCCCAGCTACCACAGAGCCACCTACAACCTCAAAGAAATCAAAAGAAGATCAAAGTTATTACCAGACCAGGAGATATTTTGCATCAATACAGCTAAACAGTTATTTCAACCAAAGAAACTTATTGTAAACTATCAGCAAAAGTTATTACAAGGATAACCAGGAGCCTTGAAGTTAACAAATTCTTTCCAGCAAGCCTAATAGTTAATGTAAACCAATTAATACGGAGGAAATATCAAGAATCTTCTCCATTGAGCCCCCAAAGGCCGAGAAGCCATTTAAGTCTGTATTAATTATCTTTAGAGATCTTTTATCAAATCTCACCTCCTCATTCTTCTATAAATACTACTACAGAAGATGAGAGAGGGGTTGGTTGATCACTAGTTGTAATATTGAAACTCTCTGAAATAATACTTAGTCCGTTGAAGTTGGAGAAGAAATTGAAGTCTTGGAAGTCTTGATGATGTTGTTGCATGCTTGTTATTGAGAAGGCTCTATCATTGGATCCATGAGCTTGGCTGTTGGTGAAGTATTCTAAATTGTTTAATGTTTTCTCCTGTTTTCATTCTGTTCCATAATTTATTACTACAGTAGGTTGAAAGTTTTAGGCTAAGAAATGACTCTTGGAAGCACCTTAGACCTTTTCATCCTTCACTGTTCCATGTTTTCTTCTGCTGAAGTATTTTAGAGTCTTTAATCTTTCTCTTTAGTCTTCATGCTTGTTTATTTCCTTAATAGTTCGAATAGTTGGTTTCAGCATGATTTATGGTTTTCCCTGCTTGTCTGCTGCCACTTAAAAACTATTATTGAAGTCTCCCTTTGAACTTTCTTGTTTATAGTAAGTCAAGGAGGTCTGTTCTGATCTTGCCCTTTGTCCTTGCTTAAAAAGTTGGTTTAAAGGTTGTTATAATTGTGATCATAGATGTATTTAGGTGTTCCCTCTTCTGTGACTGCAATTATCAGTGAATCTTTTATCTTTTCTAAATCATTTGAAATAAAATCTTTGAGGAAATAGTGTGTTCCCCAAATCTTAGATTTCATTTTAAAAGTTGTTTTGAAATCCTTATTTGCTTAAAGGTGTGATTTGTAGAATTCATGGTTAGCCCTGTCTATCAAAAAGCTCTTTATTGTTCAAATTGTGTTTTCAAATTCTCGTTGTTGAGAATTAAACTTCTCTTTCCAAATCATTGATGTCCATCTCTGATCCAGGTGGAATAATCAGGTACAGGTACAAGTGGCCTGAGTACAAGGCTCAAAAATCAAAGTGTTCGGATTGCTCTTGAACCAAGTTGAATTTGTAGGTCTCGAAATTCTGAATCCAACGGCGTAGACGACACTCAATTCCGAGTCCATATGAAGAAGTTATAAGCGGTCAAAGTTCCAGGTTGACTTGGTGATGTGGCAGGTTAAGGAAGGCACAAATTAGACTTTTTCCGGCCACCGGATTCCGGCAGGCTCAGGCCAGATTCCGGGCGAAATTGTCGCCTGTTTAAATTGCCTCCTACGGTCCAAAATCGGATTTTTAAAAAAAAGCCGAGTTGTTTTATTTAAAACAAAAATTATTAAAAAAAAGGGGTGGGGGCCGTGACCCCCGCCACCCCCGTCGGCACCGCATATGTGGCACCATATTTAAATAGGCCGGCGGGAATTGAACCCGCCCGGCCACGTGGGCCGGCCCGCTCCACGGGCGACCCAACTTAAAACATTCCGGTCAACATACAAAAAAACCGCCACCAAAATTTAAACAACGGCCACAACATGTTATATATATATGTTATGTTGAACAGTATAGCGGAGGTAGTTGGGGGCGGGCCGCCCAATGCAGGCCCGACCCCCCCAAAAACAATATTATATTTTTTTTCAAAAAACAAATGTGCGCCTATTTTTAAAATAAAAAAAGAACGTTCGTGCTATGTACAGAGGAGCGGGATTTGACCCCCCGACCTCTCCTCAACGAATTCCCAGTTTTACCATTGCGCCCAACGGTGGGTTTGTAAAATCCGCCCACGAGTTTTTATTTAAACTCGTCTTTTCACTGTGCGCCCAAGCATGGAGAAGCAGGAGCACACACGGAATTCGAGTTTTAATATTTTTTTAATTGTAGATCATTGCGCCCAGGGAATGGAGCAGCACGCACGCAGTTCTAGATTTATTATTTTTTAATGCAGGTCATGTGGAACCATGAGCCCAGGAAGAGGCAGGCAGAACCCTGATTGAGGCTCAATTTTCAGAGGGGCAAAATTTCGACTTTGTCCAAATGAGACAAATTATATGTCGTTTCAGCACTACTCAGCGCCACGAGTCTAATGGCATGCTCAGTTTCTGCATCTGAGTTTTCGATTTTCCAGCCACTTTTGGAAGTGGACTATGCCGGTGTCGGATTTGCACATGTGAGCAGTCGTTTTCACCTTTCTCGACGCCACAAGATTGATGGTGCTTTCAGATTCTGCGACAGAGCTGCTCAGCCTTCAGCAAATGGCAGCGTGAGGTATATGATGTGATTTCCATGTACTTCTTTCTTTATTTCTCGTTGAGATGCATTATGTCTTGCAGATCCCGGTTGATATATGAGTTGAGGGATCTTGCTTTGTGTTGTTTTGATGTACTTTCAGCTATGGATTTGTGTCATGTATGAGCCCCTTTTATGCCACATTGGCAGGATGCTCTTATTTCATATGTGTATTTTGAGATCCCTTGTTTGCCAGGGTTAGCGGGATACTCTTGTTTGCTACATGTCAACTATGGTCATACCGATAGGAGTCTTTCTTTATGTATGAGAGTTCCGCAGTGGAACATCTCTTAAAGAAGTCAAGCCACTCCTGCGTGAGGGAAATTTATTCCTTGTATGTCATAGGAAAGCACATCCATGTACATCTTTTTCAAACAACACATAATGCAGCGGCCTACACCATCTTGACACCGAGGCCCGGAGATGTAGTCCCTCCTGGACGAACTCCGTCATCAAACAACGTGTTCTTATGATTGCTGATCTTGTTCATTTATGTTCCTCTTATTTACAGCTACAGTGTTCAATTAAGTTCTTTAACATCTTTAATTAAATGCAATTCTATTTATCAGCCGAATTAAAAGGTCTTGGTTAAGGGTATCAAGATTTTACCCTGGATCAATCTCATTCCAATAACTAAAGGATCCTGTGGCCAAGTTAGATTTTCCCTCTAATATCCCATATCCATTGATAAGTTTGTCATGACCTCTTTTTGACTCCATTGCCCAATGAAGCTGCTACTTCCTCTTTCTACCTACCTTTCCTAGATCTTTCATATTCTACTGTATCAACCCAACCAAACAAACAAATAAACACCTGCACTTAATAACTAGTCTAAATTCCATACTCTAAGCACACAGGATAAACCTTTGCATACAAACATTTGAGAGATCCCTCTCTGAGAACAGGAGGACTAGATCCTGTAACTCTAAAGATTGGTTCTGATGTTGCCTTGTCTTTTGATTTTCCAAACTATCAAAACGTGGGACACCAACATGAATAATTTCCCGGCTGTATTGAGGAAAATATCCTCTATTCTGATCATAACTCGACCCTCTGTTGAATGCTTTGAGGCTGCAGGTGGCAATAGGTAGCTGAGAGGAATCAATTAGCCTCTGATGTGGCAGTGGAGGCATCTCTGTGTGATAGATATTTTTTATTTTTATTTTAATTGTGTTTAATTTAGTGGATTAGGCTTTTGATTTTCAATCTTAGCCGTAATCCATTAAACCATGGAATTAATCTTCAATCTTCAGTTCTGCTTTGGCTAGGTATTCAACACTGATACTCTTTGATTTGTTTTTAATTCTCTGTGTTTTGTTGATGTGCAGGTGTTTAAAAAGGGTTCAAATGGCATCAGTACTCATGATATACTGATGAAACGTGATCTTAGAACCCTGCAGATGGCTTCTCTTTTATGAACAAAGGCGCGGGGATTGTCATCCCTGACCTTTGGTTTTTCTTCAATATAATGGAAAAACTATTTAAACCTGCAAAATACATAAAAAAACATTATAAAATACTGTGTATTTGGTAAAACTTCTTAGGAGGCTGCAGTTAGGAGCATGGCCGTTGGAAGAATGCGTCCAACGGTGGAGATTTGTTGCAGAAGTGAATAGGAGGCAGTTTGGAAGAATTGGTGGTGAAAATTAAGTTAGATCCGTCGATCTTGCAGAGATCGACGGTCAGGAGCGACCGGGTCAATACAATGGAGAAGGGATGCTTTATGTGAAAATAGAGGAAATACAAAGGAAAATATCGAAAATCCCTTTGGGTGGAGGAAAACGCATTGAGGAAAATTAGGGTTTCCGGAATGATTCTAGGCCGTTAGATCATATTGGTCATCAGAGATCAACAACTGTGGTTGATCGCGAAAACCCTTGGTATATGGAAGAGGGCGATAGTGCAAGGGCCAGATTTAATCTGAGCCGTTGATCTGCAGAGATCAACAGTGGGGGGCGCACGCGATACAACACAATGAAAAAGGGGAAAGCGGTTTCAGGAGGGAAAACCGTGGGTTTCGCTTGGCAGAAGGGCGAGAAAGAGGTTTTAGCTTTTTGGAAGCGATATGTGTAAGAGGCCGACACGTGGATTTTAAAAACAGCTTATATCGCATGATTTTGGGAGATTAACACTCGTGCTAAAATTTACGTGATATGGAACGCCAGCCGTTTGATCTGGAGCCTCAGATTGAATGGTGGGGAGCGAGCGCAATATTGATAAGATGCGCGGGCGGAACAAGGTGGCAAAAAAGAAAGGTAGTTTTAATCTGAGCCGTTAGATCTAAGATTGGACAGCAGAGATCAGATCTGGAGGGAGGTAGGACCCACAGGGGTCAGGCCTGTTAGGGTTAATATGAGCCTTTGGATGTAGAGGATCAAAGGTCAGGATTGAAACTGGGGTTTAAACGAAATAATAAACAAGGAAAAAAAAGGTTAAATATGAGTTGTTGATCTGCAGAGATCAACGGCTGAGATCTTCTTAAAAAACATTATAAAGCGGGGCTGCATGTTTTTAACCAAGGTCGGGAGGGAAAATCTGGGTCGTCGGATGTTGACATGTGGACGACCCAGATCTAATCGAGGCTTTAGCGATCGGTGGGGCAATGGACATGGGGGGGCGCCGAAGTGAATTAACTGTGGGCCGTCGATCTGCAGATCAGATCGATGGCAGAGAACTCATTGGGGAGTGACCAATCGGGGGTGGCATAAAATATTAACCCACCTAAAGGGCTTTGCCGATGCGAGATTGCGCGGGCCATCTGATTGGTCCAAGATCAACATCGGAGAAAGGCTCTGACCAATGAACGAGCGAGACCCCTTATAACACATGAAAATAAAAAAATTTGCGAAATACAAAGGTTTATTTGTGCCGGGTGGGTTATATATATATATATGAAATGGCTTGGCACCCGTCTATGGGGCTGTTGGTTTATATGAAAAGAAATAGGCCCAGGGCTTATATGTATAAGGGCCAATCACATCAAAACTTTGGTGTGGGTCTTTCAATCTACCCATTTAATAGATCTCTGATGCGAGATTCTGTTTACCGTTGATCGGCTCATAAGATCAACGGTCCTTCTTACATAATAACATGAACCGGCGGGTTTAGACCAAAACTTAGGATAAAAGGGTTTTATGAATTTACAAAGGAAAATAGCAATCGGGGATGGTTTATTAACAAAGTTTAGGGCCCAATTGCGGGCTTGCAGTTATATGAGGCGGCAATGGGATCAAGGTTATGTATAAAGGGGCCAATCGCATCAGAGGTTTCAATGAAACAAATAGACTTGCATGCTCTGATTTTCTCTGATGTGATAAGCGTCGAAAGGGTTTAGCTCTTGGTTCCAGCACCAAGGCATATGGTGGGGAAGTGGTTAGGACTTAGCCCAAATGGGCTTAAGCCTATAGTCAAAACACTTATTTTTTATGAAAATTTTCAAAGTTTTTGATGGACTTGGAGGTTTCGGCAAGGTTCAAAAGTGAGTTTTAAACCTTGTAAAAGGATTTTCATGAAAGGGAAAAAGGGGAATAAATGAAAATTAGAGGAATTTGATGGGGGAAAATGGGAAAAAATTAAGGTTATTTTGAGTGAAGAAAGGGGAAAAATGGAGATTTGCAGTAGTATTTTCTTTATGGAAAACAACAGAATTTCAGATTTTAAGATGGAAACAGCAGTGAATATTTAAACAAAGGGCATGATGTCTTCATGAGTCTTCAAGAGATAACATTTTTAAAAATAAAACTTGTTTCTTGAAGGCTCCAAAAATGATTTCGCTGCCTTTTGATATAAAATTTTTTATAAGTGGCTAATAGACCCGATGGAAGTGGCACGTCAGGGTCCCCGTGAAAGTTCATACCATTGTATGGATAGTCATCTATATACAACGACATCTAATCCCAATGTGCGGGGAACTCAGGTTGGAACACCTGTTCGACTCCCCCCCCCCCCCCCCCCCCACCTCCTCCTCTCCACAGTAGTTTCCCCCAGCGATGCATCTTAGGATCTCGTGGGCCCCCATCCTAGATCTGTACATGAGGCCGAAGTGTGGGGATCTTCTCGAAGAATAACGAGCACAACACTATACCAAAAGCATAGCCATGGTTCACCTGTCACTTGCATAGCGACATATTTTGTTTCGCTGACGACAACATCATCTAGGCCCACCCATAGTAGGTCCCACTCAGTACATTATCAACGAACATTATCTTCCCTCCAGTGAAGTGTTGGAACGCCTAGTTGCCCAGGATCTACAGTACTACTATGGTGATAGATCGTGTCTATAGCCTCACAAGGTCACCGATCAGTATGGTCATTCCCTTCGCACGAGAATCTGGTCTGCATTGGCGTTCCACAAAATCTGATATTTTCTTCCCTTGCGTTAACATCAAATGTATATCTCCCACCATCCCCATGGCAGCAGTCCGGTCAAGAAATAGATGTCCTGTATGGCCAGCTCGATCTGGTGCCCCTACACTACAAAGGCCTCCTAGTCTCGATCCCAGTAGCTGACCATCCTTGATAGCAAGGGCTCCCCTGCCCTTATCAACAGGTTCTCAACCATCTTGAGAACATGTACCTTGACAGTGCACCTCAGACCACCTAATCCCCCCGGATCTTGGCAGGAAGTTCATCTAAATACCTCTCTCTCCAGTTGATATTTAGCTCTGCCATACTTGCACAAACCCAACATGTTTTTCATTTCATAGAAATAAAAACTACCTCCCAAATCATCAAGTCCCAGTCCCCAACCAAAAACAGGACAAACCCACTTTTTCTTCCAACTCGCACTTTTCTAGCCCTGTACCTACAAGCACACAACCTTCCCCTTTGGAAAATGCTATCCAAATTGCAGTACAGGGAACAGGAAATGAAAGCCAACTATGAGGATGGGTAGAGTGTTGTTCTTGGGCTCTAGGGACATAATCTGAAAATCTGAACCACTGAAAAAGTAGAGTAGGGTTAGGCCACCAACCTACAACTGACGAATCTCGATTCCAATAGTCGTTTTTTTCTGCTACTATCACCACAAGATTTAGGACCTTCTCCCTCTCTCCAATTTCACCACTGCTCCACTAGAAAATGAATCAAAATGGAGGGAAATCACCCTATTGAAATAAAAACCCTAATTTGTCTTTCTCCAATTGTGACCAGACCGTAGCTCAACTTGACAAACCATCAACACCACTGGAAAGCTCTCACCGGGCTCTAAAATGAGTATCTTTTTTTTTTTGGTCATTTGATACTTAACTCAGAAGTTATTTTTCCAAGAAGGGCCACTTTGTTGCCTCTCAAAATCATATTTCTTAGCTTGTGCTACTTGTACTTGGGGCACCACTTTTCCTTCATAATTGTGAACATGCGTGTTTATTTTCATCATGAGTAACCATCTTTGGCTCATGCTTTTATGGTCCCCACTGGGCCTAATTTGTGTGGCACCCTCATCGAGTCACCCTTGTTTAGAGCATCTGATTTGTGTCACCATCACATTCATGGATTCTATCCCGAGTCCCTTTGCTTCCTGTTACATTATTCCATCCATTTTTTCCTTGCCCCTCTCTCGTGTCACCCATTTTGGCCTCCAGCCATATTGCCTCCTGTCCCCTCCAGAGTCAAATCAGTTGATTCCAGGTCATCCATGCTTTTATGCTCTAACAAGGGAAGTCATATGTCTACTACTCAATTACACCCCCCCCCATTCCACCATCATCCCTGGTGTCATTCCAACAATCACTTTACTATGATTCCTCGTTCCTTAGTTGAGGATTCCTAATTGCCTCACCTATGGCAGACCTCCTTCTGTTGACATAATCAAATTCATTCCATAAGGCATTTCTAGAGGGCACTGTACCTTGGTTCCAGCTTCCATTATTGTTCAATGCCTCGGGGCAGGAAAACGGTCTCCTCATTTCCCTTTCACTTGATTGTTTCATATCCGCTCAACTTCATCATGATCAAGGTTTCTATACTTGATTGTTCGGTGATCCAGCAGATTGTCCTAGTGATTCCCAGGTGTGTGAGAGATGTTTCAGACCTCATGAGTGGGTGGCCATTTAGGTAGCCCCCCATATGCCCAAATGACCTCATATTATTCCATAGCCTTAGATGAAGCTCCGCATATTTGATGGGTTTAGTTCTAGCCACTTGCAACACCTATAGCATGCATGTATCACTCAGATGATCCATTTATATTTTCCAAGCCCTTTCTTGTTTATCAGGGATTCTTTGGTTGTTATTATGTCTCATGTACTCAGATATTGTTGTATTCAGTCATTGTTGTTGTCCCAGGTGCAGTATGTATGTGGGATACATTATATTTTTGTATGGCCCATTTTATGCCATCATATCATGTACTTTATAGCTCAGTCTCATTTTAATGGGCGCACCATTATTCTTTGTACTTTGCCATCTCAGAGGGCATAGGTATGCCTCCCCTGCCTCATTGAGAACAAGTACCCAAACATTAAAGGATACTTATATCATTTTTAGCTTCGCTCCATCTATGTATCTCTCTCTCTCTCTAACTCCCTTTCGGTGTCTAGGGATTGTGTTCTTACAGCGTACTTCGGTCATACGATTAGCTCCTAACGCTCACACATTGGGGGGAAATCTGCTACACCAATTTTTGGTCATCTAACCACTTACAATTACATGGATTAAAGTATACTATGTAATACCAAGTTTACCATAGTAAAATTTCTTTCACTATAATAAATAATTTAATAAACCATATTTTATTAAGTTATTTCTGGTTCAAACAGGAAACCCATGGGGAATAATTAAATAAATCCTTATTTATTTGATTTTCCTCTAGGAATAATTAATTAAACCACTTTTTAAATAATATTCCTCATCATATTTAACCCAAGTATGATAAATAATAAGATAAATTATTATTTATTTTATTTTTCTCTAGGAATAATTAATTAAATCATTATTTAGTTATTATTCCTTTTTTAATTTGACTAAATCATCTAGAAATAATTAAACAAATCATTATTTGTTAAATTATTCCTTAACACCATTCTTGAAATGATAAATAAGTCATTGATTTTTTTATTATTTCTAAATAAATGTATTTAACCAATTTAAATTCCTTTTCCCTCCAACAAAAAATAATAAAATATTCCAAGTAGTTAGATCTAGATCTTGGTTAATAAGATTTTATTATTCGCCATTCTCAAGGATAACTCAATATTTTTTTTATAAATAGGAGGGTTTTCCATTAATTATTCACTTTTATCTCTTTCATTGTCACGCTTTGATCATTCTCATTGCTGCTAATTTTTTCTTGCTTCTTGAGCTCCCATAGAGTTTAATACATTTTGGGTTTTCTACACCATTAAGAGAGAGAGAAAATTTTGGATCTGAAGCACTAAGGAAAGCCAAGAACCCATCCCACTGAGGGGGATTGGTAACATCATTCTTTTTTCCCTTCCCAAGTGTTATAATACATATAAAATTATTTATATCTTGTCTTGTCTGTTGGATGTATGGAGAAACTCTTATTTCTTTTTACTATTTAACTTCTTTTACTGCATAGATCTAGTTTTTGCAGCATTTGTTTCAACTATCTATTGCAGATATAAGGAAGTTAAGTAGCCATAATTTTTGTTATTCCCAAGATCCCCAAAGGGCCATTACACCGAAACATTGATTTTTCCAAAGCCGCCCACACCTAAAGTATAGTCGATGACTTGGCACAATCTCCTGCTTCCATGTCAATGTTGGAAGTCCTCCAGTCATGCCCATCTAAATGAAAATATCTGCTATCTACTTTGGGCATTGTGGATCCTTCATATGATAGTTTTATCATCTTTGATGTTGACACATCCCCCCTTACCGTCATCTGTCGCCTTCCAATTACCAGTCAAGATTCGTAATGCCAGTGTTTCGCGAAGTATGATTGACGAGGGTGCATCCACTTGTGTGATGTCCACCTCTGTTTGGAATAAACTAGGATCACTTGACTTAGCCCCATCCACCATCACTTTTTATACTTGGGACGGTCACCCTTCTTAGCCCCTCGGCATGTACCACAATTGTCCTGTCACTCTTACGGGCAAGACTGTTTGTGTTGACATTGAATTCATTGATACCC
The DNA here is from genome assembly GCA_034641835.2 of Pinus albicaulis. Lineage (NCBI taxonomy): Eukaryota > Viridiplantae > Streptophyta > Pinopsida > Pinales > Pinaceae > Pinus > Pinus albicaulis. The sequence goes on along the minus strand of CM076576.1, from coordinate 174,619,618 downwards.
CCTTAGATTGCAATATCCTATTAGGCCGTAGTTATAACTATATAATGTCTGTTGTCACATTTGTGGTTCATCGTAAGATTTGATTTCCTCACAATGGAAATATTGTCACCATCGATCAGTTAACATATTACAAACTGAAGTCTCAGATTTCCCCCGAGTTTATCATATCTACGATGGCTGATAAGCAATCAATCGCACCTCCCACCAATGTTTCACCAAGAGTCTATAAATATTCCACCTTACTTGATGCATTCCCTAGTCACCCCCCACTTATCACTAACCTCAAATCGTTAAATTTTTTCATGATGCAATCGTCTCGGGCTAGCCACAAGCAGTCCAGTTCGACCGGCTAGTAGCCTATGCCTCCGCAACTTTCTGGTGGTCACTCGACATAGCCTTAAAGACCTTATCTTCAAGGACCTTCTCCCTTGACTGGTGTCTCTTCCAATTTGTTTCAACCAAGAACGGTTCCCCATATCCTTAACCATTTTGGAGCCATTCCTCCAGGCCATTACCCTTCTGGCCAGATACAGTTTCTAGCACCCCCCCTCTGGAGTCTTTTTGGTGCCTATTATAGCTACATTTAGCCTTCCCAATTTGACCTTGTGGATCCCATTCTGGTACATTGATCCCCCAACCAACACTCCGCTTGGTCAGCTCAAACCTTATACTGATTTGAGGTTATTCCCAAGATCTCCAAAGGGCCATTACACTGAAACATTGCTTGTGCCAAAGCCACCCACACCTACAGTATACTATATGACTTGGCACAATCTCCAGTTTCCATGTCAATAATGGAAGTCCTCGTCGTGCCCATCTAAATGAAAATATCTGCTATATACTCTGAGCATTTTGGATCCTTCAGATGATCATTTCATCATCTTTGATGTTGACACATCCCCCCTTACCTTCATTTATCGCCTTCCAAATACTAGTCAAGATTCGTAATGCCAATGTTTCGCGATGTAACATTGACGAGGGTGCATCCACCTATGTGATGTCCACCTCTGTTTAAAATAAAATAGGATCACCTGACTTAGCCCCATCCACCATCACTTTTTGTTCTTGGGATAGTCACCCTTCTCAGCGCCTCGGCATGTACCACAATTGTCATGTCATTCTTACGGGCAAGACTGTTTGTGTTGACATTGAAGTCATTGATGCCCCTTTGGATTACAATATCCTATTGGGTCGTAGCTATACCTATGCAATGTCTATTGTCGCATATGTGGTTCACCGTAAGATTTGATTTCCTCACAATGGAAATATTGTCACCATCGATCAATTGACATTTTACGAGCTGAAGTCTCAGACTTCCCCCAAGTCGATCATATCTACGGTGGCCGATAAGCAATCAATCGCACATCTCACCAATGTTTCAACAAGAGTATATAAATATTACACCCTACTTGGTGCATTCGTTGGTCACCTCCCTCTTATCATTGACCTCAGCTCATTGAATGTTTGCATGATGCAATCATCTCCGGCTAGCCACAAGCAGTCCAATTCGACCAGCCAGCAGCCTATGCCTCTGTAACTTGCTGGTGGTCACTCGACATAGGCTTAAATTCCTTCTCTTCAAGGACCTTCTCCCTTGATTGGTGTCTCTTCCACCCTTTTTTAACCAAGAATGGTTCCCCCTATCCTTAACGATTTGGGAGAGATTCTGCCAGGGCATTACCCTTCCGGCCAGATACTGTTTCTAGCTCCCCCCCTCTGGAGTATTTTTCGGTGCCTGTTATAGCTACATTTAGCCTTCCCAATTTGACCCTAGGGATCCCATTTTGGTACATTGATCCGCCAACCAACACTTTACCTATTCATCTCAAACCTTATACCACTTCGAGGTTATTCCCAAGATCCCCAAAGGGCCATTACACCGAAACATTTCTTCTTCCAAAGTTGCCCACACCTACAGTATAGTAAATGACTTGGCACAATCTCCTACTCCCATGTCAATGCTAGAAGTCGTCCAGTCATGCCCATCTCAATGAAAATATCTGCTATATACTTTGGGTGTTGTGGATCCTTCATATGATCATTTTATCGTCTTTGATGTTGACACATCCCCCCTTACCTTCATCTGTCACCTTCTATTAGTCATTAGTAATTTTTTCTATCTGTAGATGACTAAATATCAGTTCTATATTTCTAAAAACCAGATTCCTTAATATTGTGATTTTTAGAAATCTCACTTATAAATATCACATCATAGCCACGATCTTCTAATATCGCTCATTAGGGGAATTTTGAGGTGTAAAATCGGCCTCCTCGAGAAATTATAAAATAATTGTTGAAATAATAAAATAATATTATATTACATCATCAAATTTTAGAGGGAAAAAAATAAAAAACTATTTTTTCAACTTATCTCCCTATGGGTTTACTCAAATTTTGAGCAGAAACACTTAGTCGATGCATAATTTGATTCCTCATCCAAGGAGTACCCATGCTCCATACTTTTGAAGGACCCTACTACGCGAAAGATGAGAAATACATTCATTTATTTCTCATTTTTCATGTAGCAATGTCCATCAAAAGTATGCAACATAGGTACTCCTTGGATGAGGAATTAAATTTTGCATCCAATGAGTACTCCTGCTCGAAATTTGAGTAAAACCTTAAGGAGATAAGTTGAAAATACGAGTTGAAAAAGTAGTTTTATTATTTTATTATTTTTTAATCTTTTTAATTTTTTACTCCAAAAATGGTGAATCATCCTCCATGGTTGACATCATCATCTTAAATCCTATTGGTTCTTATAAAGTTTATTTTGGTTGTACAATTTTCTAAAGAGGCCCATTTTAGACCTCAAAACTCCCCTAATGACAGAGACAAGATTCTTCTTTAGTTATAGCACATAAAAAAACATATTTTAGTCTAAGAGGGGAGCCAGTCTCCCACTAAAAATTAATTGTACCTATGTTGGTCGCGCTATACCTCCCATCATCTCTAAACTATATGTTCTGGTGGAGGTCTTGCTCCTCCCAGTCACTAAAGTGATATATATTCCCCATCATATGAAATGAGGCACCACTTTCAAGATACCACATGCATCCCATTAAAATGTTGGCCATGCATGCAATGATAGTAAGCTAGCGCTTCACTCACTGCTGCAATTGTAGGCTCCCTCTTTCTTGCCTTATGTGGACATTTCTAGGCATAGTGCCCATGCTCGTGACAGTGAAAACACTTGAGCTTGGACAAGTATCTCTTGCCGTCTTCACCTTGGGACTTCTTTCCTTTTCTAACTAATGCAAAATCCTCTTCTTTGTCTATGTTGAAGGTCTTGTCTCTATTTCTCTACCTTATCTCTTCTTTTACCAAGACAGACCACAATCACACCTAGTCTGGTAGCTTCTCCCTCCCATTCAAAAATTCCTGGTAGCTATGCCAACTCTTGGGAAGGCCTAGAAGTGTTAGGGTCACCAAATCATCATTTTCTACTGTCACACCAACACTTCCAAGCTCATCTCGACGTTAAGTGAAATTTGTCAAGTATTTTGGTATCGTCTCGCTCTCCTCCTTACTGATCTTTATGAGATTTTATTTTAGCGCCAACTTCCTGTGGTCAGTACTATTCTGAAACAGATCTGTCAATGTCTTCCACATATCATATGGATTCTCCTTCCCATGGAAACTCAAGACAATATGATCTCAAACTCCCTCTAAGAAGATAATTATTTCCTTTACTACATTCTTCTTCCATGGATCAAGATTTTGAGCATTTGTTGCTGCAGGCTTGGGAATATTAGTATCTATGAATTCCTTCAACCCATTGTCCTCCAACACTACCTCCATCCTATTGTTCTGTTGGGGTTCCCATGTTTTGGCCATATTGGCAAGACCAAAAGATGAGACAACATCAGAACCACTTTTGGGCCCTAGGATCTAGCCCTCCTGGACCCGGAGAGGGATCTCTCCAATAACACAAAGAATGGTATATCTTTGAAAGCTCACAATAAGGTATAAGGCTACTTATGAAGCACAAAGGGGGTTTTAAAATGATTTGGTTGGTTGGTTGCTGGGTTGGTTATGAGATCATAGACCGGGAAGGTAATGGGAGAAAAGGAACAAAGCAACAGGATGTTTCAGCAAAGGGGATAGGTCAAGAAAGTGCCATCCATTGGACTATGGAGTCATGAAAGGAAATTACATGCAACAACTAGCCAAGACTTTCAGAGGGAAATTCATGTATACTAAAGGATATTCTTAGATATATGATGGAATGGAACATTAAGGAGAGAAGGGGAAAGAAGGAAAACAACCCATTTTCTGTCTATAGATCGGGTTAGAGGTCATTTAACTCTAGACCTGCTTGGACATACTCAAGGACAGCTTTCAAGGAAGGGACAAAGGGGCAGCTTATAGATTGGACCAGAGGTCATTTAACTCTAGGTCAACTTTAGCATGCTCCAAGGAAAAACAAAGATAAGTTTAACAGAAGGGATCTTAGAAAGGCCAACTGGTCACACAAGAAACATCACTATCGATGAACTCCTTTAGCCCATTATCCTCTAGCACCACCTCCATCCTATACTTCCAGGTTATGTAATTCGATCTCCCATCAAGGGCATACTCCAATCTCAAACCGTTGAAAGACATTTCAATGTATACTCAATTTCTGCACCAAGAATCTTCTGTAGCAAATTCGAATTGTCCACCAACACAAACTCACTTCACAAGTGCAATATTCAATCAAAAATGTTCTGATACCGTGTAGAAATTATATGCACTAAGCATGCATATGTACAATATCTACCTAATATCACACTATTTAACTTTATGCAAGATACTGAATCTATTCCACTTGTTAATCTTTTGCGGAAAAATTAATTGCACACACATGTGAAGCACAAACAGTTTTTAACTGGGAAATCCTAAAGCTGAAAACCCCAACTATATATTATGTAACATGGAGATCATATGACAATGTCATTCGAGCATACAAAGCTTATCACAAGCCCTCAGTACAGTACGATTGTCATACACTAATCAAGCCTAATCTTGCAAATCCATGCACCGATCCTTGCCACCTGCTAGCCTGCCTCCACTGCGCAATCTTTGTTGAAGAATAGCTCTGAATGAATTCGAATCACTCCATCCTTGAATTCACAATCCTCATTGGCATCTCCACTGAGTGTGTGATGCAATCAATGCATCACTATAGTCACATCTGATAGTCTATCTTGCCCTTTCACCTATCTCTCCACTGGTCTCCACTGAAACTGCCATGCACTGTAGTTAACTGCTGTATTGTTCAATTGATTAATGAGTTATTATTTTTGAATTAATTAAATAATTAATTCACTCCACTCTCACTAGTGTATAAATCAGTTAGAATAGATACAACTAGCTCAACTGAGTCTAACTGAGTTAAACTAAATACAACTCCATAACTACTTCTTCCAACTGTGTCATAACTCTGCCACTTGAGTTCTAACTAAGTCCTCCATGAAATAGCTCCAGTAAACCCTTAGGAATAGCATAATTCCTTTTGTCAGATGTTGTGCCACATCTGTGCACTTAACTAAATTGATCCAAGAGAATAATTTGTTGTTTGGAGTCTGGTTATTATTAAGAGCTAATAATAGTCGACATGCATCTATTTGTAGATCAACGATCTATAAAAAGACTTTGCCCAATATTCTAAAAATAGAATTTCATCTATTTTTCCAACTTGATCAACCATCCACAAATAACATCCTACAACTTCTGAAATATGATCATCATGTCTAAAAATAGACATAGTCTAAAAATAGACTTGTGCCAAAAATAGCCTGCGGGCCCACTTAGTGAAGGTGACTCTTTTCACTAAGCTCATCATCTTGTTGAATCTCAACAAGAAACAAAGTGTGAATGAGAGGAATAGCAGAGTGATGATGACCAAGAAGAGGTAGCCTCTCAAGAAGGAAACAGTGAGCAAGAAAACAGAGTTAAAATCAGTGAGCCTCATGATGAGGAAAAGGGCCAAAATAGTAGGTCTTATGATGAAGAAGATGACAAGGCTTGTGGCACCTCCAAATGTAGAGACACGATCATAAAACCTCTCACATGCACCTATCACAGAGGCAGAAGAGATGTGTTTGCTGCCTCAAAAATGAAAGGGGCCATCTCTCCTCCAGCAATCAAGCATCAAGATAAGGGAAAAGGAAAGGTGGACAAAGGTGAGCATAATGTACAGGTAAGAAGGACAAAAAGGATCAAGAAGACTTCTCAAGGATCTCAATTCATTGATCTAGACAGTGACAATGAGGACCAAGAGATGAAAACTAGGTTGCTCCTCTTGGAAAAAATGCACAGCTTCAGGAGTGGGAAAGGGATTTTGATATGGCTCAAAGGGTCATCTACTATTACAAAGAGTAACATAAGCATTTCAAAGATTTCAAGAGAGGCCTTGCCTTACAAAAGAAAATGGCCAAACATTATGCAAGGAAAAGCATGCTTGCTAGCGCCAAGCTAAAGAAGGCCCTCTTTGAAATAGAAGACCTAAAAAGAGACAAAGTGCATGAAAAAATTGGATTATTGGCTGAGGCTTGTCAACAGGTATCCAAAACCTCTTGAGGGGTCTACCCACCAATTTTGAGGAAAATTGGACAAATTTTTGTTTTTTCCAAATTTTGACCCCTAGGAGCGCAGCACCCCATGTGTTACGCACAAAATTGGTGCATCCTTAGCTCTCAAAGTTTACATTTTTGGATTTTTCACATCACCAAAAATCTACTCACTAATTTCAAGATCATTTGGAGCATTTTTACCCCCTCAAAAGGTCAAAAAACATCAAAAATTTGACCTTTCTACCTCCTTTTCAGACCAGGTGTTACACACAGAGCAGTGTTGGGAGATTTGATCTTTGAGCAGGTAAATGGAATCCACTCAACAAAAATCAAACATTTTTGGAAATTATACTCATCAGGATTTCTAAGGACCCATCACGGAGCCAAATCCAGTGTCGAGAAGACCTCCAAAAGACTACTGCAACAGGGCCTATTTCTGTGTTACGCACCTGGAAATTTTTCATTGTTTGACACATGTGTTACACTCCTATGGATGAGTGGGAAAAATGTGTGTTTGGAAAGTTTTCTTAGGCATGTCAGGCCTAAAAGTCAATTTTCTTTCCATTTATAGTCGGAAAAGATATTTATTTAGATATTTTTGTGCCTTGGGCTTTGAAAAGCCTCAAGGACAAGTTAGGATATTTCTCTTTGGCCAATGGGCTTCTAGATGCTCTAGTAGACTATCCTCTCCTCATTTTTTATATAATACATGAGGATTCATTGTAAACAGTTGGGACTTGTTGTGTTTAAGAGTAATACATGGTTTTATAAGCTTGGACAAGATATTGGTTTTATGAAGTGAATGAATGGCTTGTTTGGCTTGATGTTGGATAAGCTTGCTTGCAGGATTCCATAGCTTGATGAATGGTGATGTTTTCCTAACTTGTTAATGTTTTCTTGTCCTCATTTTGTTTCAGTCTGCTTGGTTGCTATATATAAGAAAAGTATAGGTTTAGATATGTTCATGGAAGCACCTCAAACCTCTTGTTTGCTATAGTTTTGATGTTTTCTTATTTTACTCATCTTAAGGAATTCTTGACTTCTCCTTAGGCCCCACTAAAACTTGTTTTTGTTTCATGAATGGTTAGTATTTTAGCTTATAAATATGATTCATGGTATGCCCTGCTTATTTAAAGTTTTAAAAACCCTATTCTGAAGCTTTTCTATGGAATACTGATTGATTAGGTTAAGACAAAGAGGCCTTGTTTCGATCTTTCCCTTTGCCCATACTTACCAACTTGTCTCAGAGTTCCTGATAGTTTGATATATGTTGTTTAGGAGTTCCCTCTCCATATATTGAGTTGTTTTTTTATCTTATGTGTTTTCTCAAAAAGCTGAAGGTGAATTTCTAAGGTAGGAGTTCTAATGCTTCTATTTATCACCGGAATGTTCATCTTACATGTTTATCAGTTTGAGTATAAATCATAGATATTAATGGTTTTCCCTACCTCATGAGTTATTTCTTTCAGACTATATATGTTTAAGACCTCTTCGTTTTTCCCAAACTTAATGTTCATTACACCTCATACATCACCTAAGGATCCATTAACCTTGCTAAATCGGCCTTGAAATACACTCTGATTCATCATTTAGACACCCTCGAATTAATATGACCCCCTAGCCTTGTTGATTTGAAAACCTCTCATTCCACCTATCCTACTTAGTCATATTACCCCAACCCAAAAAAAAAAACAAATTACACTTAACAACTAGCCTAAAATCAATCATCTGAAGCGAACAAGTTCACATCCTTTGCACAATAGAGAGAGCACTCTCTGAGTCTAGGAAGGCTAGGTCCTAGGACTCCAAAGAATGCCCTGTCATTTGGTTTAGCCAATCTTCCAAATCACAGGACCCTAACACCATGAAAGCATCCCAGACATAAGAAGCAAGGAAAATCTAAAACTTGGGAACTTTTTGGAAATTTTGAATTTTTGTTGATTTGAAGGGCCAAGGGTGTAACACCCTTGGCACTTTGTTTTTTATCAAGGCATCCTCAGGAGAAATGGTTTAAGTTTTTAGATTTTTTATGTCAATTAAATCATGATCATAAAATTTCAGGTCATTTGGAGTTGATTTGGTCCTCCAAAAGGGTCAAAAACACCTGAAATTTCACATTTCTGCCATGTTTTCAAGGCTGGCACTGCGCCTTTTCCAGCCTTGGGAGTTTTGATTTTTGGATAGTAAAATGATGTAAAAATGGAAAAAAAAGTCTTTTGGAAAGTAGACTCAATAGGCTTTCCAACGAGCCATCCTAAAGCAAATTCTGACATCGGGAAGGCCTTCAAACTTCAGTTGTAAGGTGACCCAGTTTTCTCGTGCAGGCGCTGCGCCCTTGGACCTCACTGATGTGTCCTTGAAAAAAAGTCAAAAAAATATGCTGGAAGTTATTTTGGGAGTTTAAATTTCAGTTTTCTTGCCAAATGTGGTTGAGAAGATATTTTTCACTTATTTTCATTAGATATTTTGTGCCTTTGGCCTTGCAAGGTCTCTTGGACATAAATGCCATTTATGATGTATAAAACCCTATTTAGGGTTTTGAACCTCCAATGCAATTTAAATAGAGCATGGACTTGTATTTTGTTGGTTAGACAATTATTGAGAGTAATACATAGACTTGGATATTGAAGACAAATTGGCTCTGATTTTTGTGAATGGCTTGGATTGTTTGACATTGGAGAAGGTTTGCTTGCAAGATCCCTGAGCATTGTTAAATGGTGATGTGTTCCTATTTAGTTCATGTTTTCTTTTGTTATAATATTTGTCATCTTTCTATTGCAGTAGGGCAGAAGTTTTAGGCTAAGAAATGTTGTTTAGAGGCACCTTAGTTTTGTTTGTCCTTCACTGCTTCTATGTTTTCTTCTGCTAGGTCAGTTTAGAGAATTCTTAGTTTCTTTATAGACCCACTTATGCTTGTTTATCTTAGAAATGATTCAATGAAGCAAATGTAAAAGTGATTTATGGTTAGCCCTACTCTTTTCTATTACTTAAAAATCGTTTTTAAGGTCTTTAATTTGAAGTGTTGTTGATTGAGTTTAGCTAATGAGGTTTATGATTTGCCATGCCTTATCGCTCATCTTAAAAAGTTGCTTTGGAGGTCTTAATAGCTTGATTGATGAAGTTAGGAGTTCATTTTTGTTGATCTCTGATATATGTTTATCTTAAATGTTTTCGTATCTTGAAGGTGAAATCAATAGAATATTTACAAGTTGTTTGCCTTCTATAGCTCACTGGATCGTTGTCTTGATGCTTACATGTTAGAGTTTGCTCAAAAGAGTTATTAGTGTGATCTGTCTTTGATTATTTATTGATGATTAGTAATCATAAAGATCATTCTTGTTGATGTATTTGTTGGAGGATTCTTAACTGCCCTTCTGCACCTACTATATTCACAATTTGTTGTTCACCTCATTCACATAAGCCTTTAGATCTATTTGACTTTGCTAGATTTTACCTGTGATACACCCTTGTCCTACTATTAAAATTTTGAAGACCTATGTAGACTCCATAGCCCAATAGTGTGAACCTCTCTCACTCTACCTATTCTTCTTGATAAGCCACCTACCCAACCAAACAAATAAAAAAATCCTAAACCTAATAACTAGCCTAAAATCAAAACCCTTAAAACACTCAAGATCACATCCTTTACATATTTCTAGAGAGAGCCCTCTCTGAATCGAGGAAGGCTAGGTCCTAGGACTCCAAATACTGGTTTTATGTTACCATTATTCATTTGGTCAATGCCAATATGCCAAATTACGAGGCCTAACACCTTCCAAATACCAATCAAGATTCGTAATGCCAATGTTTCGCGATGTATCATTGACGAGGGTGCATCCACCTGTGTGATTTTCACCTTTGTTTGGAATAAATTAGGATCACCTAACTTAGCCCCATCCACGATCACTTTGTGTGCTTGGGACGGTCACCCTTCTCAGCCCCTCAACATGTACCACAATTGTCCTGTCACTCTTACGGGCAATATTGTTTGTGTTTACATTGAAGTCATTAATGGCCCCTTGGATTAAAATATCCTATTGGGTCGTAGTTATACCTATGCAATGTCTGTTGTCGCATATGTGGTTCACCGTAAGATTTCATTTCCTCATAATGGAAATATTGTCACCATCACTCAGTTGACATATTACAAATTGAAGTCTCAGACTTCCCCAGATTCTATCATATCTATGGTGGCCGATAAGAAATCAATCACACCTCTCACCAATGTTAGACAAAGAGTCTATAAATATTCCACCTTACTTGGTGCATTCCCTGGTCACCCCCCTCTTATCATTGACCTCAAAAAATTGAATGTTTTCATGATGCAATTGTCTTGGGCTACCCCAAGCGGTCCAGTTCGACCAGCCAACAGCCTAAGCCTCCACAACTTGCTGGTGGTCACTCAACATAGCCTTAAAGACCTTCTCTTCAAGGATCTTCTCCCTTGACTAGTGTCTCTTCCACCCTTTTTAAACCAAGAGCGGTTCCCCCTAGCCTTAACCATTTGGAAGCCATTCCGCCAAGCCATTACCCTTCTGGTCAGATACCATTTCTAGCTCCCCGCCTCTGGAGTCTTTTCGGTGCCTCTTATAGCTATGTTTAGCCTTCCCAATTTGACCCTGGGGATCCCATTATGGTACATTGATCGCCCATCCAAAACTCTGCCTGGTCATCTCAAACCTTATACTGCTTTGACCTCAGTCCAACCAGTCACTATGACCTCTCCCTTTGCTTCAGTGCCTCAGCCACCTCAACAGGACTCTACAACTCTTGCAAAAGAATTTGGTGAAGGGGGAAAAGCCAAAAAGAAGGAACATAAGGACAAGGTCTGCCAAAAAAATCCTACTCCTCCTAAGTCTCTAAAGTAGTCACATCCATGCGCTTTTTGTGATGTTTTTTGGCATGCTACCCATAATTTTGCTGAGCTTCCTTGTCTCAAACCTGTGGTCAACGAGATGTTTCCATAATTTGACATCTCGAAGGTCATTGTTACCTTACATTGTTTATCTAAGACACTAAAATCATTGCGCACAAACCATCCATTTGCTTTATGTGTTATTTATGTCCTCTATTATCATCATTTTCCCCATCTCGATGACTTTCGTGGCACCCTTGAGGTAGTTCGCGAAACAGAGGCTACTCGTAGTGGATCCTGTATCCCTCTACTTGTGAATTCTGCTTCAGCATAACTGGAGGAAATTTATGCACCCATTGTGATACCTCCCCCCAATTTCAAGATCATGGACCCTTCGGTCACTATTCTCTATCTGTCATCATCCATGAGATCCATGGAGGAAGACCCCTCTAGGGCTTCCCATTCCATTTTCATCGAACCTCCTTCGTCGAACACCCTGGTCTCAACATCGGTGGATGTTGTTGGGTATGTGTTATATTATTTCCATGATTGGTCGCACATGTGTGGGGGGTCACAAGGGGGGCGATAGTGCCTGATATGAATGGAAAATAGCATCCACCCATGGTATTCATCCACACATGGAATTTACCCATGGTATTGTAAGTGGTATCTACCCATGGTATTGACCCATGGTATCAACCTATGGTATCTACCCATGGTATTGTAACTATAAAAAAAATCTATAAATAACAAGCCTCACTTTGTAAAAGTGGAGACTGTCCACCATAATATAGCTTCTACAGTTATTCTCTATTTTAATAAAACAAGTTTCTTTGTGGTTTTATTTGTTGTGTTCTCTCTTTTTTCTGGCATTCTAATTTTGCAGATCTTGTCAAATCCATTTCAATTTCTTGATATTTGGGGCCTCCTCCCAAGATCCAGATTAGTGGTATCATATTCATGTTATGCCTCCATGGGAATGAGGGTTTGAAGCATATTTCAGTTTCAATGTTTTGCAACAATCTTCAACGAACTCCATGTTTTTGTTTTTTGGGCAGCGAGTTTGTAGATCAGATCTGAAAATTTTGGTAAAAAATTTACAAAAGAAATACCATATCTAGATTCCTTGGGGAAAAATACTCAAACTCAAAAAACAATCAGCTGATTTGGAGTTCATATGAGGGAGATATCATTGATTCAAAATCAACAATGTTGTAACAATTTTTCTAACGACAATTCATGGACGATGGCTCTCCTATTATTTTTTGCAGTTTTCAGTGAAAAAATTCAGAAGAATGGCTATAGATATCTGCTCCCCTTCACATATCACCCGATTTCAAAAAAAAAATCGGTCAAATTGGAGTCTGAACGAGGGATTTATTGTTGATTTAAAATCAGCTATTTTTACAGAAATTTTGTGACGAAGGATCAGTTCCAGCGTGTATCTGAGCGACTAGAGTTTCTAGATAGCAATTTAAAACACATGGGAAGATGCAGAATGATCATTATTTTTCCAAAAACAGGTTATAATAAATATTCTGAGTTATATTGACTAAGTTATGTCCATTTTAAATCTGGAGCAGCATTCAGAGAAGGTTCCCTTTGGAGACGTGCCCTCCCACCCTACTTTAGTAGGAACCTGCTTAACATTCATCTGTTTGATCACAACAACATTCAGCTTGGGTTATTTAGAGATGTGCCATCCCACCCCAAGCTATGTAGGCACCCGATACTTCATCAAATATCAACATCACAATTATGGGTCAACCACACAAGATCCTTCTCATCGAAGTCCATTTTCTAGGCTGCGCACTGTTAGTATCACATTTGGTCACAAGAATTACAGGGTATCTCTATCCTCAAATCTTCGTTTGTCATGGTTTTGGGTCATACACAAACCCACACTTCATATAATTCTATTTTCTAGGCTTCACATTGTCAATATCACAGTTGGTCACAAGCATTACAGGGTAACTCTAGCCTCGGATCTTCATTCATCATGGTTATGGGTTAACTACATAAAACCCTTCTCTTCAGTGGCTCTCCACATTCCACAAGGACTTCTCAGGAGGGAACTTCATGCAATGTGGACCATTGTTTCTTAAGGAGGGAGGAATGATCTGAATGGAAAATAACATCCACCCATGGTATTCATCTACACGTGAAATTTACCCATGGTATTGTAAGTGGTATCTACCCATGGTATCCACCTATGGTATCTACCCATGGTATCCACCTATGGTATCTACCCATGGTATTGTAATAAAAAAAAATGATATAAATAACAATCCTCACTTTGTAAAAGGGGATATTTTCCACCACAATGTAGCTTCTACAATTATTCTCTATTTTAATAAAACAAGTTTCTTTGTGGTTTTATTTGCTTTCTATTCTCTCTTTTTTCTGGAATTCTAATTTTGCAGATATTTAATGATCCATTTCAATTTTTAGATCTTGGGGGTCTCCCCCCAAGATCTGGGTCAGTGACACACGTACGTTGTGTCTGGAATACACTTTGGACCCTATTTTCGGTGGGCGGACCCACCCGTGGTTTTGTGCATAGGTTTGCACATGGTTTTGGGGCATGATGGTTTTTGTCCCCTGGTATTTGTAGATCCGGTCAAGGGAACTACGGTTATGTTCTAATCTAGGGTTAATTGATTAGGTTTTATGATTTCTTCGACATGTATATATATGTGTTGTAACATTAAAATGAACATAATGAAAAATCAAGCTAGTAGTCTTGATTTGGGATCCAGGGGAAAATATCTGTGTATATGTTATATTCTTTCCACGACTAGCCCCACGTGCTATACGTTGCGCCGGGTGCAGAAGGGGGGAGGCAGCCCCCACTGTTGGGGTCCGGGGCAGTGCCCCGACGAAAATTGTTTTGGTGTGCGGACCCAGTCATAGGCAGACCCACCCATGTTTTGTGCATGAGTTTGCACATGGTTTTGGGGTACGATGGTTTTCAGCCCCTGGTATTTTGTAGATTCGGTCAAGGGAACTACGATTATGTTCTAATCGAGGGTTAATGGATTGGGGTTTATGTATGCTTCATCATGTATATATATGTGTTGTAACACTAAAAGGAATATAATGAAAATTCAAGCTGGTCATCCCAATTTGGGATCCAGGGGAAAATCTCTGTGTTTATCTGTTTTATGTTTTATGCTCTCGCTATTGTTTATTTTCTGTTATAATATTAGTGTGTAGATAATTTCTGTTCAGGGTTAAAACCTACATTTGGTATCAGAGTTGTTTCGGCTTCAAGGGGACGCCTTTGCTGCTGAGATTTTTTTTCTTAGGCCTGAGGTAGACCCTGTTTAGTGGGAGATCCGCGGGATCGATTCTTGCGGTAAAAGAAGATGGCGAGCGGTGGAAAGATAGAGATCGAGAAATTTAGTGGTTAGAGTTTTGAGTTGTGGAAGCTCAAGATGGAGGATCTGATGGTGGATAAAGATCAGTGGATCGTGGTAGATCCAGGTACTAAACCAATGGCAATGTTAGATGAATACTGGAAGAAACTGGATCGGAAGGCTAAGAGCACAATACGGTTGTGTGTCTCAGATTCAGTATTGTCGAATGTATCTGGGGAAGCTACGGCGAAGAATTTGTGGGAAAAACTTGGGACTTTGTACCAATCTAAGTCTCTGGTGAATAAGTTGTTCCTGTGGAAAAAGCTGTGTAGCCTGAGGATGAAGGATGGAGACTCAGTGACAGAGCATCTGAATGCCTTCAATACTGTGGTAAGTCAGCTATCATCTGTTGATATTAAAATCTCAGATGAAGATAAGTGCATCATTTTGTTGTGTTCTCTACTAGACTCGTGGGATAGTCTGGTTATTGCAATAGGTAGCAATACAACTACCTTGAATTTTTATGACATTGTCTCAGCCTTGCTGTCGAAGGAAATGAGACGAAGAAATATGGAGGGCCAAAATGGAGATGCCTTATCTGTACAAGGAAGGTCACAAAACAAAAACAAGAATAAGGTTTCAAGTGGGAGATCCAAATCTAGAGGGAGATCTAAATCTCCTGGAAATTTTGTAAAGGTATGCTGGAAATGCGGAAAGGAAGGGCACTACAAAAAGGACTGCAGATCTAAAGCTCTTGAGAAAGGAAAGGGATCTGATGATGCTCCTTCTGTAGAGGAAAAAACCACCTCGGATGAAGGTGGGGATGTGTATTTTGCTTCTTCTTCAAATACACATGTAGATCATGAGTCATGGTTGATTGACTTAGGTGCATCCTTTCACTTCCCTCCCCATAGGGAGTGGTTCTGCGAGTATGAAAAATATGATGGTGATGTCTTCCTAGGGGATGATAGGAAGGCTAGAATCTTCGGACGTGGAAAGGTCAAGCTAAAACTGCAAGGTAGAAGGATTAGAACACTTCTGGGTGTTCTGCATATTCCTGCATTGGCCAGAAATCTAATTTATGTAAGCAAGATGGATGATGCAGGTGTAAAAATAGTGTTCGAGAAGGATTCCTGCATGATGGTTCGGGGAGCACTGGTATTAATGCGGGGAGTTTAGACTGGAACTCTGTAAAATCTACAAGGTAGCACTATTATTGATGGGTGTAATAGTTATGTGGTTCCTGAAAGTGGAGCGGAAAGCCTAACTATCTTTGGAGAAAAGACCATGTTATGGCATCAAAGGCTTGGACATATTGGAGAGAAGGGTAGCTTCGGATCTGCACTTAAATGGTATGGTAGAAGGTAATGTCTAATTACTCTCTGGATTTCGATTTGTTGTGAACATTTTGTATGAACGGAATCGGGTGAGTTTTCCTTTTGGTGCTAGGAGGGAAAACAAGATATTAGAACTTATGCACAGTGATGTGTTTGGACCTCTGTCAGTTTCGGCACTGGGTAAGTCTGTGCACTATGTTTCATTTATAGATGAATTCTCAAGGAATACATGGATATATTTCCTTAGGAATAAATCTAAAGTCTTTGACAAATTTAAAGAATTTAAGGCTCTGGTGGAAAACTAGACAGAGAAGAAGATAAAGGTGTTGAGGACAGATAATGGTGGGGATTTCTGCAAGAAGGAATTTGAAGAGTTCTGTATGAAGTGTGGTATAGCACGACATAAGACTACTCCATATACACCTCAACAAAATGGAGTAGCAGAAACAATGAACATGACATTGATGGAAAAGGAAAGAATCATGGTCAGTGGTACAGGTTGGAACAGAATTACGGCGAGAGGGGATGGAAGTTTGCATGCTATGAAGTTAACAAATCACCTTCATCGAGTGTTGGAGGATAAGGCTCCACATGAGGTATGAGTAGGTAAGAAACCCTCTCTTTCACATCTAAAGGTATTTGGATGTGATGCATATGTACATGTTCCAAAGAAGAAAAGGACCAAGTTGGATAATAAATCTGAAAGGTGCATCTTTATTGGGTATAATTATGGTTTAAAAGATTACAAGCTTTGGAACTCGGAAACAAGGAAGGTTGTGTACAGGCGACATGTGGTGCTTATAGAGGTGAAAGATGTTGTTAAACATGAATTCATAACAAAAGAACCTGAGAAGATAGAGTTTGAGATAAAGGAGTATGAATCAGACTCTACAGTTGAAGAAGATTCAAAAGAGGAAGAGCCACAAACTCCAGTTATAAGAAGATCAGTTTGGGAAAGAAGGCAACCAGAAAGGTATAGTCCATTTTATTTCTGTTCAGGTTTTGCCTCAACTATAACTGATGATGATCCCAAAACTATCAGGGATGCGGTAGATTCAGAGGATGGAAAACTCCGGAAGGAGGCCATGGTTGATGAAATGGCATCCTTGCACAAAAATGAGGCATGGGATCTGGTGGAGTTTCCGGGTGGAAGGAAGCCCATCGAGAGAAAATGGGTGTTTAAGAAGAAGATGAGTGTAGAAGGCAAGGTGGAGAAATACAAAGCTCATTTGGTAGCAAAAGGTTATTCCCAGGTGTCGGGAATTAATTTTGGTGATATTTTTTCTCCTGTCGCCAAAGTTACTTCTATTAGATTAATTTTATCTGTTGCTATTGCATTTTATTTTGAGATAGAACAAATGGATGTGAATACAACATTTCTTCATAGGGATCTGGAAGAAGAGATCTACATGAAGAAACCTGAAGGCTTTGCAGTGAATGGTAAGAAATAACTGATATGCAGATTAAAAAAGTATGTATGGGTTAAAATAGTCACCAAGGGTGTGGTATCAAAAATTTGATACATATATACGGGGACTTGGATTCACCAGAAGAAAAGTGTATCACTGTGTGTATTTTAAATCAATTGGTGACTATGTTATTTATTTGGTATTTTATGTGGATGATATGTTGGTGATTGGAATTGACAAAGAAATTATCCAGGATTTGAAGACCCAATTGTCCTCTAAAATCTACACGAAGGATCTTGGTGTTGCAAACTATAATTTGGGCATGGAAATTAAACGATATCGGGCAAAGAGGAAGCTCTGGTTAAACCAGAGGAAGTATGTCGAGACAATATTGCATAGGTTTCATATCGAGGATAGTAAATCGGTGAATGTTCACATTTCTTTTTTGTAGGTGTAAAGCTATTTGCGACAGTGTCCCAAGAGACAAGAAGAAGAGGAGGAGATGTCCCATGTTCCATATGCAAGTGTAGTGGGTAGCATGATATATGTAATGGTTTGTACTGGAACAGAAATTTCACATACAGTGGGAGTATTGAGTAGGTTTATTTCAACACCGGGGAAGGAGCATTGGACAATAGTGAAGTGGGATTTTATTTATTTTTGTGGCACTAGTGATTATGGTTTGTGCTACCAGGGAAGACCAAGATTGGACAGATTTTTGGACATCCATGGTTTTGTTGATGTAGACTGGGCTGGATAATTGGACCAAAGAAGATCTACAAGTGGGTATGTGTTTAGCATATTTGGAGGTGCAATCAGTTGGATGAGTAAAATACAGTCTGTAGTGGCGCTTTCAACTACAGAAGCATAATACATAGCGGCCACTCATGCAAGCAAGGAAGCAGTTTGGTTGCAGAGATTGTGTTCAAGTATGGGGTTGGTACAGCAAGCTATAAGCATAAACTGTGATAGCCAAAGTGAAATTTTCTTGGCTAAGAACGCTGCTTATCATTCAAAGACAAAGCACATTGATGTTCAATATCACTTTGTTAGAGATATGGTTGAGGCTAAAAGGGTGTTGCTGGTAAAGGTGGACACTTTAAAGAATGTTGCAAATGCATTGACGAAGTCAGTGAGCACTCAGAAGTTCTCTTGGTGGAGAGAAAAAATGGGTGTTGAAGAATTGGCCCAATGACTAAGCTCTCTTGTGGCCCCCTGTGGAAAGAAAACAACAAGTGGGAGAATGTTCGGTATGTGTTATATTCTTTCCACGACTAGCTCCACGCGCTGTACGTTGTGCCGGGCGCAACAGGGGGGTCACAAGGGGGGAGGCAGCCCCCACGGTTGGGGTCTGAGGCAGCGCCCCGAGGAAAATTGTTTTGGTGTGTGGACCCACCCATGTTTTGTGCATGAGTTTGCACATGGTTTTGGGGTACGATGCTTTTCGTCCCCTATTATTTTGTAGATCCAGTCAAGGGAACTACGGTTATGTTCTAATCCAGGGTTAATGGATTGGGGTTTATGTATGATTCGGCATGTATATATATGTGTTGTAACACTAAAAGGAATATAATGAAAAATCATGTTGGTCATCCCGATTTTGGATCCATTGGAAAATCTCTGTGTTTATCTATTTTATGTTTTATGCTCTCGCTATTGTTTATTTTCTGTTATAAGATTAGTGTGTAGATAATTTTTGTTCAGGGTTAAAACCTATAGTATATCTGTTTTATGTTTTATTCTATCTTTATTGTTTATTTTATGTTTTTAAGATTTGTTTGCAGATAATTTCTATACATGGTTAAAAACTACATTTGGTATCAGAGTTATTTCGGCTTCAAGGGGACGCCTTTGCTACTGAGGGGTTTTTTGCTTGGGCTTGTGGTAGACCCTATTTAGTGGGAGATCTAGAGGATCGATTCTTGTGGTGAAAGAAGATGTGAGCAGTGGAAAGATAGAGATTGAGAGATTTTATGGTCAGAGTTTTGAGTTGTGGAAGCTACGAAGATGGAGGATATACTAGTGGATAAAGATCGATGGATCACGGTAGATCCGGAGTACTAAACCAACGGTAATGTCGGATGAATACTCAAAAGTTAGATCGAAAGGCAAAGAGAAAAATATGGTTGTGCATCTAAGATTCGGTATTGTTCAATGTACGAAGCTACAAAGAAGACCCTGTGGGACAAGCTAGGGACTTTGTACCAATCTAAATCTCTGGTGAATAAATTGTTCCTGTGGAAAAAGCTGTATAACCTGAGGATGAAGGATGGAACTCGGTGACAGAGCATCTGAATGCCTTTAATAATGTGGTAAGTCAACTGTCATCTGTTGATATTAAAATCTCAGATGAAGATAAGTGCATCAGTTTGTTGTGTTCTCTACCAGACTCGTGGGACAGTCTGGTTATTGCAATAGGTAGCAACACAACTACCTTGAATTTTGATGACATTGTCTCAGCCTTGCTGTTGGAGGAAATGAGACGGAGAAATATGGAGGGTCAAAATGGAGATGCCTTATCTGTACGAGGAAGGTCCCAAAATAGAAACAAGAATAAGGTTTCGAGTGGGAGATCTAGATCTAGAGGGAGATCTAAATCTCCTGGAAAGTTTGTAAAGGTGTGCTGGAAATGCGGAAAGGAAGGACACTACAAAAAGGAATGCAGATCTAAAGCTCCTGAGAAAGGAAAGGGATCTGATGAAGCTCCTTCTGCAGAGGCAAAAACCACCTCAAATGAAGGTGGGGATGTGTATTTGGCTTCTTCTTCAAATACACATGTAGATCATGAGTCATGGTTGATTGACTCAGGTGAATCCTTTCACTTCACTCCCCATAGGGAGTGGTTTTGCGAGTATGAGAAATATAATGGTGGTCATGTCATCCTAGGGGATGATAGGAAGGCCATATTTTTCAGACATGGAAAAGTCAAACTGAAGCTGCAAGGTGGAAAGATTAGAACACTTCCTGGTGTGCTGCACATTCCTGCATTGGCCAGAAATCTGATTTTTGTAAGCAAGATGGATGATGCATGTGTAAAAATAGTGTTTGAGAAAGATACATGTAAGATGGTTCGGGGAGCACTGGTATTAATGCAAGGAGTTCGTATTGGAACTCTGTACAAGCTTCAGGGCAGCACTGTTATTGATGGGTGCAACAATTTTGTGGTTCCTGAAAGTGGAGCAAAAAGCCTAGAAGTCTCTGGAGAAAAGACCATGCTATGGCATCAAAGGCTTGTACATAGTGGAGAGAAGGGCCTTCGGATACTGCATGGAAATGGTATGGTAGAATGTATGTCTAATTTCTCTCTGGATTTCGATTTTTGTGAACATTGTGTATATGGGAAGCAGAATCGGGTGAGTTTTCCTTCTGGTGCTAAGAGGGCGAACAAGATATTAGAACTTGTGCACAGTGATGTGTTTGGACCTGTGTCAGTTCCATCACTGGGAAAGTCTGTGTACTATTTTTCATTCATAGATGACTTCTCAAGGAATACATGGATATATTTCTTGAGGAAGAAATCTGAAGTCTTTGACAGATTTAAAGAATTTAAGGCTCTGGTGGAAAACCAGACAAAGAAGAAGATAAAGGCGCTGAGGACAGATAATGGTGGGGAGTTCTGCAAGAAGGAATTTGAAGAGTTCTGTAAGAAGTGTGGTATAGCACGGTAGAAGACTACTCCATACACACCTCAGCAAAACGGAGTTGCAGAAAGAATGAACAGAACGCTGATGGAAAAGGCAAGAAGCATGCTCAGTGGTACCAAGTTAGGACAAGAATTCTGGGTAGAGGCAGTGGAGACTGCATGTTACTTAGTTAACAGATCACCTTCATCAGCGTTGGAGGATAAGACTCCACATGAGGTATGGACTGGTAAGAAACCCTCTCTTTCACATCTAAGGGTATTTGGATGTGATGGATATGTACATGTTCCAAAGGAGAAAAGGACCAAGTTGGATAATAAATCTGAAAGGTGCATCTTTATTGGGTATAAGGATGGTTTAAAGGGTTACAAGCTTTGGAACCCAGAAACAAGGAAGGTTGTGTACAACCGAGATGTGGTGTTTAGAGAGGTGAAAGATGTTGTTAAACATGAAGTCATACCAAAGGAACCTGAGAAGATAGAGTTTGAGCTAAAGGAGAATGAATCAGACTCTACAACAGAAGAAGACTCAGAAGGGGAAGAGCCACAAACTCCAGCTGTGAGAAGATCAACTCGGGAAAGAAGGCAAC
Organism: Pinus albicaulis; assembly: GCA_034641835.2. Classification (NCBI taxonomy): domain Eukaryota; kingdom Viridiplantae; phylum Streptophyta; class Pinopsida; order Pinales; family Pinaceae; genus Pinus; species Pinus albicaulis. The sequence goes on along the minus strand of CM076576.1, from coordinate 174,597,871 downwards.
CAGAAAGGTATAGTCCAACTGCTTTCTGTTCAGGTTTTGCCTTAACTATAACTGATGATGATCCTAGAACTGTCAGGGAGGCAGTAGATTCAGAGGATGGAAAACTCTGGAAGGAGGCCATGATTGATGAAATGGCATCCTTGCACAAAAATGAGGCATGGGATCTGGTGGAGTTGCCGGCTGGAAGGAAGCCCATCGGGAGAAAATGGGTGTTTAAGAAGAAGATGAATGTAGAAGGCAAGGTGGAGAAATACAAAGCTCGGTTGGTAGCAAAAGGTTATTCCTAAGTGTCAGGAATTGATTTTGGTGATATTTTCTCTCTTGTTGCCAAAGTTACTTCTATTAGATTACTTTTATCTGTTGTTGCTGCATTTGATTTTGAGATAGAACAGATGGATGTGAAGACAACATTTCTTCATGGGGATCTAGAAGAGGAGATCTACGTGAAGCAACCTGAAGGCTTTATGGTGAAGGGTAAGAAAGAACTAGTATGCAGGTTGAAGAAGTCTCTGTATGGGTTAAAACAGTCACCAAGGATGTGGTATCAAAAATTTGATACCTATATACGGGGACTTGGCTTCACGAGAAGAAAAAGAGAGTTAATTATCTTTCTTTTAAATTAATTGGTGACCATGTTATTTATTTGGTCTTGTATGTTGATGATATGTTGTTAGTTGGAAATGACAAAGAAATTATCAAGATTTGAAGACCCAATTGTTCTCCAAATTTGAAATTAAGATAGATTGGGCAAAGAAGAGGCTCTAGTTAAACCGAAGAGAGTATGTCGAGACAATATTGCGGAGGTTCAATGTGCAGTACTAATGGCGAGGTGAAGGTTTGTATTCTTGTAGGTGTAAATACATTCAGACAATGTCCCAAGACACGATAAGAAGAGGGGATATGTCTCGTGTTCCATATGCAAGTGCAATGGGTAGCCTGATGTATGCAATGGTCTATACTAGACCATACATTGCACATGCAGTGGGAGTACTGAGTAGGTTTATGTAAAAAATAGGGAAAGAGAATTGGACAACAATGAAGTGAGTTTTTAGATATTTTTGTAGCATTAGTGATTATGGTTTGTGCTACCAAGGAAGGCTAGGATTGGACAGAGTTTTGGACATTCGTGGTTTTCTTTATGCAGACTAGTTTGGAGATCTGGACCAAATAATATCTACAACTGGGTATGTGTTTAGCCTACTTGGAGGTGCAGTTAGTTGGATGAGTAAAATACAGGCTGTAGTGGCTCTTTCAACTATAGAGGCAGAATACATGGCAACCACTCATGCAAGCAAGGAAGAAATTTTGTTGCAGATATTGTGTTCAAGTATGGGGTTGGTGGAGTGAGCTATAAGGATAAACTGTTGAAAGCCAAAGTGCACATTTTTCTTCTTAGGCTTCTTATAATGATCCTATCTGCAAAGCATTAATGTTCAATATCACTTTGTGAGAGATATTGTTGAGGATAAAAGGTTGTTGCTGGTAAAGGTGGACACTTTGAAGAATGTTGCAGATGCATTGACGAAGTCTGTGAGCACTCAAAAATTTACGTGAGGCTAAAAGGGTGTTGCTGGTAAAGTTGGACACTTTGAAGAATGTTGCGGATGCATTGACGAAGTCTGTGAGCACTCAGAAGTTCTCTTGGTGTAGAGAAACAATGGGTGTTGAAGAATTGGCCCAATGACTAAGCTCTCCTATGGCCCCATGTGGAAAAAAAACAACAAGTGAGAGACTGTTAGGTATGTGTTATATATTCTTTCCATGAATAGTTGCACACATGGGGGGGCGACGACCCCCCTTGTCCGGGCTTTTAGGGGGCGGGTATCCCGCTACGTGGGGTCCAACGCAACGCCCCTGGAAAAACATTTAAAAAACATTTTGGACCTATTTTCGGTGGATGGACCCGCTCATGGTTTTGTGCATGGGTTTGCATATGGTTTGGGGGCATGATGGTTTTTGGCCCTTGGTATTTGTAGATCTGGTCAAGGGAACTACAGTTATGTTCTAATCCAGGGTTAATCTATTAGGTATGATAAGATAGCCGAAATGTATATATGTCTATTATAACACTAACGGGAACATAATGAAAAATGAAGCTAGTAGTCGGATTTGGGATCCGGGGGAAAATATGCGTATGTCATTTTTTATCTTTTATTCTCTCATTATTGTTTATTTTCTATTTTTAAGATTAATTTATAGATAATTTATGTATAAGGTTAAAACCTACTGATGTTTCATCTACTAGCTCTTTTTCCACCCATAGTAGTGATGTGTATGTGAACCATATTTCTCATGATGATGCACCAGCTAGCTCTGCCGCATCATGTGGTCTACCTTCCTCTAGTCTTCCCATCTTCCATTCAAATGAAGACATCATGGAAGCCATGACCACCCTTGACTTTCCCTGGGATGTTATGCACCACTGTTTATACTTCCTTCCACAGTAGTCCCATGACCAGTATGTTGTGGAGTATAAAGACTTCATCCATAGTTCAGTCGACTGGTTTTGTTCCTCCTTACATCAAACCCATGAATTCTATCCACATACACCTTGTGGCCATTACATTGACACCCAATGTTTGGGCAAGTGGGCATACCTTCTAGAGGATTTTGAAGGACAACGCCTTCCTAACCCTAACAATGCACTCTACCTTAATAAAATTTACCCATAACATCTCCCATTAGGATGCATGTTTTATTTGTATTGAATTTAGGTAGCTTGCATTTTTCATCATCATCTCATTTATTTTCTTGTGGTGCCTTTCAATGGACCCATCATCCACCCCATATATCGGCTATGTTGACGGCGCAAGTCACTTCTCCTGGAATCTAGCTTGGGCCATTTTTACCCCCATGCATTTGTTAGTCCCATCCAATGGCTTATGCATTGGATCTACCACCAATAATCAGGCTTAATATGATGCAATGATAGGTTTGTTAGTTGATGCTCTTGATCATCGCATCCTTCATCTTCATGTTCGTTTAGATTCCTTGTTGCTTTTCATGTAATTGAATGGCATATATCGTGTGAATAACCATGTCCATTTTAGAAGATATTTACGAGTAAAGTTCTTAGTGTCTGAATTTGAAACCATTACATTCAGTGATGTACGTAGAGCCCAAAATCACTATGTAGATAACATTGCAAAAAATATTCTAGATTGGCACTTCTCACATGCATTCAACATAAGAAAGTAATAATAAACAAATGAAGAACCATATAATCATCATATATAAAAAGATGTATATCCATAGTATGTGTCGAGAAAATAATAAATTTTTTGGAGTCCTCTATTCTAATACATCCGAAATTCCCATAGCATGTCACAAAATAAAAACTAGGGGCACCACATGCCCCTACATCTAATCACTATTTGGTGTGTCCCGAGCTAATGGCTCAACTCCTACAACCCACATATCCTACAAAAACTGTCTGGCCATGCCATGTGCCGCATGACCCCTTGCCACTCAGAGGGTACCTTGATACATCCCTCAATGTATTAGTCCTAAAGATCATGATATCTACACTTATATATGTCGGTCATCATAAACTCGCACCTGCGGTAGACCTCCTCCAACAGAACCTCCAAGTCTGGTATCTGATCTCCTCTTGATCCACTAGAATCTGCAGCCCCTGGCGCTGCGCGTCGTCCCATATACCCTGTCGGCTTCACCAGTGCTATATATGCATACAAAAAGTAAATAATTTATACCATATACATATTCTAAAAAAATTTACAATATGTCATAGTATATATCAACTTTCACTTACCATTTGGTCCCCATGCTTGACCTGATAGAAGTGGCACGTCAGGGCTCCCCTGAAAGTTCATACTACTCTATGGATAGTCATCTAGATACAATGAAATCTGATCCCAATGTGTGAGGAACTTAGGTTGGAACACCCATTCAACTCCCCCCCCACCTCCTCCTCTCCACATTAGCTGCCCCCAGCGGCGCATCCTAGGCTCTCGTGGGCCCCCATCTTGGATCTGTGCATGAGGCCGAACTCTGGGGATCTTCTCGAATAACAATTAGCACAACACTATACCAAATGCATAGTAATGGTTCACCTATCACTTGCATAGAGACATATTTTGTTTCACCGACGACAACATCATCTAGGCCCACCCTTAGTAGGTCCCACTTAGTACACTCTCAACTAACATCATCTGCCCTCTAGTGATGTGTTGGAATGCCTGGTTGCACAGGATCCGCATTACTGCTGTGGTGACAGCTCATGTCTCTAGCCTCACTAGGTAACCGATCGGTATGGTCATGCCCTTAGCACGAGAATCTAGTTTGCATTGGAATTCCATGAACTCTGATATGTTCTTCCATTACAGTAACACCGAATGTATATCTCTCACCACCCCTAGTAGTGGGAGTTCGGTCAAGAAATATATGTCTTGTATGGTCAACTCGATCTGATTCCCCTACACTACAAAGGCCTCCTATTCTAGATCCTAGTAGCAGACTATCCTTGACAGCAAGGGCTCCCCTACCCTTATCATCAGGTTCTCAACCAACTTGAGAACATGTACCTCGACAATGCTCCTCAGACCACCTGATCCCCCTGGATATTGGCAAGAAGTGCATCCAAATACCTCTCTCTCTAGTTGAACTTTAGCTCTACCATACCTACACAAATACAACATGTTTTTCAGTTAAAAGAAATAAAAACTGCCTCCCAAATCATCAAGTCCATTCCCCAGCTAAAAACAGGACAAACCCACTTTTTTTTCCAACTCGCACTTTTCCAGCGCTATACCTGCAAGCACACAGCTTTTCCCTCTGGAAAATGTGATCCAACTCATATTAAAAGGTACAAGAAGTGTGAGCCAACCATGAGGATGGGCAGAGTGTTGTTCTTGGGCTTTGGGGACCTAATCTAAAAAATTGAACCACTGAAAAAGTAGAGTAGGGTTAGGCCACCAACTTGCAACTGACAAATCTCGATTCCAACGAACATTTTTCCCACTACGATCACCACAAGATTTGGGGGCTTCTCCTCCTCTCCAAGTTCACCACCGCTCCACTAGAAAATTAATAAAATTGGAGGGAAATCACCCTCTTGAAAGAAAAACCCTAATTTTTATTTTTCCAATTATGACCAAACTGTAGCTCATTTTGACGAACCGTCAACACCATTAGAAATCTCTCACCGAGCTCTAAAATGGGTATCCTTTTGTTTTTGGTGATTTGATACTTAACTCAGAAGTTAATTTTCCAATAAGGGCCACTTCATTACCTCTCAAAATCGTATTTCTTAACTTGCACTGCTTGTACTTGGGGCACCACTTTGCCTTCATAATTTTCAACACGTTTGCCGATTTTCATCATGAGTAACCATATTTTGCTCATGATTTTATGGTCCCCACTGGGCCTATTTTTTGTTTCACCCTCATTGAGTCACCCTTGTTTAGAGCATCCGATTTGATTCACCATCGCATTCATGGAGTCTATCCCGAGTCCCTTCTCTTCCTGTTACAACATTCCATCCATTTTTTCCTTATCCCCCTCTTGTGTCACCCATTTTGGCCTCCAGCCATACTGTCCACTGTCCCCTCCAGTGTCGAGTCAGTTGATTCCAGGTCATCCATGCTTTTAATGCTCTAACAAGGGAAGTCATTCGTCTGCTACTCAATCCCCCCGCATTCCACCATCATCCCTGGTGTCATTCCATCAGTCACTTTACTATTATCCCTCATGCCTTAGTTTAGGATTCCTAATTTCCTCACCTATGGAGGACCTCCTTCTGTCGACATCATCACATTCATTCCATAAGACAGGTCTAGAGGGAGGTGTACCTGGGTTCCAGCTTCCATACTTGCTCAATGCCTCAGAGCATTAACTAACTATCTTAAAATAGGCCCTAACAACCAACAAGAAATGTGCATTAACTAATTGTCTTGAAATAATCTAAAAACTAGTAAGGTTCTATGCAATATTATAAGGGTAACCTTATTATAAGTTTAAGATATATTTTGTGAAAGATAAATAAGCCCTAACAACCAGCAAGAAATTCACTTGGAAAGGAAATAAGACCAAACTGTATAAAGGAGTTTTAAGCCTATTTGGAAGGTCTAATCCAAACCTATAGTAACCCTAAGAGGGTTGTAGTAATTTAAAAAATATATAAGATATATATACCAGTCATCACTAATGTTAATAAGAGTCCCTCTCTCCTACAAATTGTGGTACATTAAAGAATAAACAAATCTGCAATCTTTAGGAAATTATTAAAGCTAATTTTCTAATTACTAAAAGCCCTATCTTGAGGATTGAAATTGCAATGGAATGATATAGTCATATAAGATCTCTCCAAAGGTACCATATTTATTACTAAAAGAATATTTTTTTGTGACATGGATCAAGCCCTAAAATCAATGAGTTAGGAATAATTAAAAGAGTTTTTGTTTCTCACAAGAAAGTATCTTGTCATATTGAAGAAGAGCATCTTGAGTTGACACTTCCATTGGATGAATCATGAAATAAATGGAAGTTGTAGAAGCTTTGAAGGAATCCTTTTTCTTTGGCATAGTTGGAATTTTTCTCTCTCTTAAGGATAACAAGAATATCATGGCATCTTGAAGAAACATTTGTAGCAAACATCTTGTAATCTTGGAGAATTGAGGTATGTAGTTCTTGAGGTACGTATAATTGGTTTATTCATGTAAGGTGTAATTTGGATAAATATTTGGGGTCTATAATATTCATATTGTTGGATATTATTAGCATCTAATTTTTTTGTAAACCCTAGTTGGTATTTGGAAACCCTAAAGAGAAACCCTAACCCTAATATATTTTTTTCCTCATAGAAACCCTATATTTTGTTCTCTAGAGTTTGTAGGTAGTCTAGGGAGAGATGACTACCCCTAAAAAGGGTAGAATTGGAATTGAAATTCAAACTCTAGGGTTGATGTTTCGAAAGGTAAATTAGGGTTTGATGAGTATAAAGAAAGATGAGTATACGGATGTGAAAGAGCTCCAATGACGAGTATAAGTAAAATTTGGCATCCCTATATTCGAAGGTCAAATATATGAAACTGTTACAGATAAATGATTGACTCTATTGGAAGGTTACTTTTCGGTCCATAATTTCTCTCATAGGGAGAAGATTAATTTTGCATTACTAAGGTTGCCACCCATGTCAAGGAATAGTTGGAAACTTAATTTGAGAAAAGGGTCAAGGATCCCTCTCTATTTATAGATGCCCCCTCTTAGAACTCTATCTAAGATGTTGTCAAGGAATAGTACTACCCGGTGGGGAGCTATGAGGACAAGTACATACAGTGGACCACACTATGAGAATAAAGGGACTGATATGTGCATGCGCTCACAAATATTTTTCATACTCTACACCTAAAGTTGGGTATCAAATACTTTGAGTGACATATAGTGATTAAGTACCACAATTGTTGTAAAAATACATTCAGGAATAAATGGAATTCTTGGATATCTCCTCACTTTCTGCAACATACTGATATGCTGCCAAGATTGAACAAAAATTTAAACAAAAGAAATGTGACTTCGGATATTCAAATCAGAAGTCAGGTAAGAGCACCCCCAAGCGATAGAAAAATGGGAAAATCCAAGGCGGGGTGACCTGTGACAACCCACTAAAGCCGCAATAAAATAAAAACACCATGAAGACAAATAAGGACACAGGAAAGTGGTGTGATTTCCGTAATAGCCCCGCTCACAACACAAGTGATTGTCGAGCCAAGAAATCACTAGTGGGAGAACTAAAGGCTTTAGGGTCATATGCATGTTCTGAATCTAAGTCAAAAACTGATAAAGGGAATGACAAATGGAAGAATATTATTGATGTGGAGCCCAATGCCACCATTACCACCACCAAGATCCAGAAGGTTGACCCCGAAGATCCAAAGGAGGAGAAGTGTCTATTCCACTCACATATGTGGGTGAAGGTTTTTGTGTAGTAGTTCATTGTGTTTCCATTATGTTGTATGTGTTGTCCTTGATGGAAACCCACTTGTAATAACAAAAGTATATGGTAATCAGATAAGTACAAAGATCATTTCAAAGGTGAAAAAGTGATGGAAAAAGGGGATAGAATGATGGGACATAGATTTTTAGGTAAGAGATAGGAGAAATATAAAGGTGAACATTTGAAGAAATATATGCAGTTTCTATGAAGAAAATTCATGTACATATGTAGGTTTAATCAAGGGAAGTCATGTATATGTAGGTTCTAAGAAGCAAAGTCGTGTACATACGCATGTTTGATGAAGGGAAGTCATGTATACGCAGGTTCGGTGAAGCAAATTCACGAACACATGCAGGTATGAAAAAGAAAAGGCACGTAGATTTGGCACGCTTTGATTCACTAAATACGAAGGGTCATTACCATGGAATTCGCCCACAATATTGAGTGGAATAATTGCTATTTGATCCCGTCAAATATTACCATTGGCACTAGTGTGGTTTTGGATCATGGTATTGGCTAAGGCTCAAGCAATATAAGGAGGATAAGAGCAAAGTGTTGATGTGTGCATGAGTGAGAGTAAATAATGAATGCTTTAATATAAAGTATATTTGCATGGTATGGGCTATAGATGATTGGTTGATCTAAAATAATTATGCACCAATGAATATAATGATGGATTAGGATCATTAGACCTGAAATGACTATGTATTTCATGATCTGTTTATGGGTTGGTTAGATCTATGATTTGACGCTTTTTTATTATCTTGAATGTTGTGATCTAGGTATGTATGAAGTTTTGATGAGTAGCACATTTATAAGTTGAAATTTGTAGATATGTACGTGAGTTTCACACAGGCAAAGTGCATAGACACGCAGATTTTGTTCTACATAGTAGTGTATGTTTTCTGAAGTATATTGAGATCTATAAACATGTTTGATTATGGATAAGTTTGTATGCACGTGAAATTTATTTTATGGAAGCACGTATGAAAACTAGGGTTTCTGCTGAATAATATGTCTTATCAGTTTATATAGTATCGTTGCATTTATATTTTCTATCAATGAAGTCTTCATGTAGATCTGAGTTGTTTGATTATTGATGATGCTAGTAGTTGTATGTGATTGAAGATCAGTGATTGGTTGATTTATTAATGATTCAATGGTTATTTGAATGAATTAGTACAGTGATGCATTTCAATTTTTATGTATGATATTGGGATTAAATGAGTGTAGTGGGTCTAGTCTCAAAATTTGATGAAAAGTGGCCTAAAAGTTGTGATGTGTTGAAGCAAGTGGATCTAGTGTGAAAATTTATGAAACTTGGTCCACGATGGTGCTGAGTGTTGGAGCCTTCAGCAAGGAAGTCGAAGCTTCATACAAGTGGTAGATAGTGATCATATTAGGGGGTTATAGCTCCCTTCTATTGGGTGCCGGTAAACGAGATCAGGGGGTCATAGCTCCCTTCCAGTGGGTGCTCGTAAATGAGATTAGGGGATTGGAACTCCCTTCCAGTTGGAGCTAGAGAACGAATGAAGGTTGTCACCTTCTATAGGTGGGTGTATGCATGCTTGATTTGGATTTATGAAAGAACGCAACAAAGTACACATATAACCATAAATACAAAGATGCAACATAAATAACACTTCATTTCAATAATATTAAAGAACTGAAATTTGCTTACAGACAAAATGGAAATAAACTAGCTAGGGCACTAGTAGCTTATCTATGAGAAGAGATGTGGCAGCTACAGGCCTTTGAACTTTGTTACAATGAGGCTTAAGGGCCTATTTATTATTTAGAAACAATGGAAAACCCTAAACATCCAAAACCCAAACCCTAGGAGATAAAGCGCCAAAACTATGGGCCCTGTTTGGGTTGTGTTTCAACTTCTCGGGGATGTAAATTTAGCATATGATCTCTGTTTGACGTGCACCATACCTTGTTAGAAAGATATATCCGAGGAATACAAATTTTTATGTGAGAAAAATCAATCCATGAAACCATGTTGCTCCCGATTTTCCAAAAAAACACCGTTTAGGGCTTCAAAATGACTCCGAAAGTTCAGGACCCGAAAAAAATGCTAAAAATAGTAAGTTGTGCCGAAACTGAAAAACTAAAAGAGACAATGGTGGGGCCCCAAGTGGAATAGGTGGGTGGCCACCAATATCCACCTAGGTCATTCCTCCCCCCTTAGGAAGCAATGGTCCCCATTGCATTGAGTTCCTCCATGAGATGAGGAATCTTCTGTTGAACTTGGTCCCTGGTGAACCACTTGCCTTAGTGCAGGAGTTGGCCAGCTTTGACAACCCAATATAGTTGGACCGTTTTTTGGTGAGTGTTCTTGATTTTCATGTCCATGATATAATCTTTGGTGTCATGTTCCATGCATTTTGGGTTTAACTCTATTGGTGTGAGTTGTTTTTCAATGTCAAAGGTGTCAAGTAGAAGTGGGAAGTAGGGACGAAGGTGGTACACATTGAATACTGGGTGCATACCAAGGAATGGTGGAATAATGAGCTTGAGGGAATTGTTCCCTATAGCATTGTTAATGGTGTACGACCCATATAGGAGTGGGCGAAGCTTGCGGTGGTGTCCAGTGAGGTGCTCCTTATGCAAATGTAGCCACACTTTGTTGCCCACCTAGAAGTTGTGTGGCACTTGATGTTGATCATGTTATTGCTTGTACTTAGCATTGTATCTGTCCAATATGTCATGAAATTGTTGGCGGATGTGCTGAATTCGCTCGATGAAGCTGCTTGCTTTGTCAGCTTTAGACTGGACATGAGCCGAATCGGCTTGAGTAGCCACAAATGGCATGGCTACGTCAATGGGACATAGTGTCTGGAATCCCAAGCCCCCCTGAAAGGGGCTGTGCTCGGTTGAGATGTGGAGAGCCCGATTATAACTGTGTTTTACATAGTAGAGGCTCTCATCCCATGTGCGTGGATGGTTTGAATGGTTCATGCACAAAATGTGTACAATCATCCTTTTGACGACCTCTGGCCATTAGCTTGGGGATGGAAAGCTGTGGACTTGGTGAGCTTGGTGTCCAGCATTGATGAGAGCCTGGACGAAAATGTGTTGAGGAACTTGTTGTCCTGATATGATATGATAGATTGTTGGATTCCAAAGTTCATGCACACTCATTCAAAGAAGAGTTTAGCAGTGGCTTCTACTGTGATATTCTTCTTGCAGGCTGCCATAATTGCCATCTTTGAGAATCTGTCGACGACCCTGAAAACACAGTGATTTACATGCTTAGTAGAAGGAAGTCCCAACATGTAATCCATGGAGATGGATTCCCAAGGTCGATTAGGCATAGATAGTGGAGTATAGAGGCCTTGGTTCTTGATGGCTGGTTTGGAAATGGCACAAACAGTGTAGGATATGGTGTACTTTCCGACATCCTGTCGAAGGTTCGTCCAATAGAAATACTTTTGTAGTACTACCACTATTTTCTTGACCCAAAAATTACCAACCACTCGACTGTAGTGTGCTTCCCATATCATCTCGGCATGCTCGCTTGAAGGAACACAAAGGTGTCCTAGGTGACATAACAGTGCATCTTGGAGGTTAAAGTTGGAACTTACATACCCCCCAAGAGTGCCTTGTATGTGTGGCTGAATTCCAGATCAATCTTGTAGAGAAGCGGCCAATCAGAAGTCTCATTCCCACAAGAGTTGAGAACGGTGGTTAGCGCCACGATTGGTGGTCGACTGAGGTATTCTGCAACATTATTGGTGCTACCCTTCTTGTACTTGATGTTCAAATGAAACTATTACAAATATGTGGACCACTTCTGATGGCGATTGTTATGCAAATTCCCTTGTGTCTGTATGAACTGCAGGGGTTGGTGGTCTGTGTGGATGATTTTTTTCTTCCCAAAAATGTAATGCATCCATTGTAGACAAGCCTGCACAATGGAATACATTTCTTTGTCATAAGTGGGATACTTGTGGCCTGTGTCAGACAATGTCTCACTATGATATGCCACTGGATGCCCATGTTGAGTAAGAACTACCCCAATAGCATAGTCATAGGCATCTCTCTTGATCTCAAATGGTTGTTGCAAGTCTGGTAATGTGAGCAATGGAGAGAAACAGAGGTGATGTTTCAATTCTACGAATGCCTTCTATTGAGATTTCGACTAAAATAAATTTTCTTTCGCTCCTCCCTTAGTGACTTGACTCAAGGGCCAAGTGATATGCAAGAATCCCAGCACGAACCTACCGTATAAATTATCAAGACCTAGAAAGTTGCGAATCTCTTCTAGAGTGGGTTGGGGTTAGCCAATCCAGAATGACTTGGATCTTGTTTGGATCCACATGCACCCCTGTTTCATCAATAATGTATCCTAGATATTGAACCTGGGTCATGCCAAAATTGGCACACAAATTGTGTTGCCGCAGTGTTTGGAGGACTTGTTGGATGTGGCGGAGGTGCTCTTCCCAATTCTGGCTGAAGATCAGAATGTTATCCAAGCACACCACTACAAATCAATTGGTGAATGGTCAAAATATGTCGTCCATCAACCTCATGAAGGTTGTGGGAGCATTCATCAACCCGAAAGGCATGACCAACCATTTAAAAAGGCCCTCCTTGGCATTGAAGGTAGTCTTCCACACATCAAAGGGTTCGATTGGTACCTCATGATACCCAGACTTCAATTCGATCTTGCTGAAATATTTCGCCCCTTGGAGTTGGTCCAAAAGGTCATCAATCTATGGGATCGGGTAGCTATTCCGGAAAGTGATCTTGTTTAGTGCCCAGTAGTCATTAAAAAGTATCCAAGTCCCATCCTTCTTATGTACCAATATGATTAGGCTCCCACAGAGAGATGAACTTGGTCGGGTGTGACCTTTCAACAACAGCTCCTGAATCTACCTCTTGATTTGATCGTTCTCCAGAATAGAGCATCGATAGATTGGTTCGTTGGCTAGCGGTGCACCTGGGGTCAGATCAATGGGTTGCTTAACCTAACAATGCAGAGGCACCCCTATGGGTGAGGTGAATATGTCTCGATACTCCTCCACAACCTTATCCATTTGTTGTTGTCGTGTAGAGGAGCCCTATCTTGAGGTTGTGGCCACAATATTCTTCTTGACCTGGGGGCGGATCATCAAGAAAACAAATTTCCTAGTTTTTTAAATGAGCTTACTACATTTTCTTGCAGTAACGAAAGAGATAGAGGCAGAAGGTGGTACCTGTAGTATCATGTACCGCTTATTTCCCAAAGTAACAATAATAGCACGAGGCCGGGACTCATACACAACATGTCTCTTCCAAAAGTATGGTTGGCATACTAATACATCAGAAACACCAAGAGGATCAATGTCACATAATACCTCATCTGTGAAGGGCTTGATTCTATAGAGAAGGCAAAACTATTGGCTGACACACAGATATCGTCCTTGGTGAAGCCACCTGATGGTGTATGGTTGTGGGTGTGTTGTGGTTGGAAAACCCAACTGCTTCATGATGTCTGCTGAAATGAGGTTCTTTTGGCTCTCATTTTCAGAAATGAAATATAGTGGGGAACCCTTTACCCAAATCTAGGAGTGGAAGAGATGCTCCTCCTCCTCTGGATCTTTCGGTTCCTCCTTCTGGATATTCGTAGTGGCAAAAATAACGTTGGGCTCCGCATAAATAATCTGTTTCTATTTTTCATTCCTTTTGTCAAGTTCCAATTCAGAGTCAAAGAATGCATCTAATTTAGAAGCCCTCATCTTAGTCACCAATGACTGCTTGGCCCGATACTCACTTGTGTTGTGAGTGGAGCTCTTATGGAACTCACACCACTTTCCCGTGTCCTTCTTTGGCTTCGCGGTGTTGTTCTTTGCTTGTGACTTTGGCAGGTTGTCTTGGGCCACCATGCCTTGGATTTTTCCTTTTTTCTACGGTTTTTGGGCACCTTTCCCTTTCTTTTGATTCGCAAATCCAAATTCGCGCTTCTTCAATTTGAATTTATGCTTAATATAAGCATCATACCAGTATGCTGTACCAAGCAAGGAGATGTTGAGGAACTCCATTTCCTCCTAAATGTATATGCGCAGAAAACTGTGATACTTTAGCACCAAATGTTTCTCCAAATCTTTGATATCCAACTTTGTGCATAGGCTATGGAACAGATTCATCAGCTCATGCACATCTTGATCCCTTTGTTGCCGCAGCGTGGTCCATTGTATGTACTTATCCTCATAGCTCCCCATAGGATAATATTGTTCCTTGATGGAATCTAAGAAATAATTAAAAGTGGGTATGACTGAGAACAGAGAGGGTTCTGTCTCTTCCTTTTCCTCACAGTAGGTTTCCCACCAGTCCTTGACATGGGGGATAGCTCTGAGGATTGAAAAAATAATCTTCTCCCAGTCGGAAAAGTCATGATCTGAGAAATATCCTTCTAATAGTTTCAACCATCAATCTACAAAATTTGAATATATTTGACCCTTAAATATGGGAATGTCAAAGTTTACTTGTACATTAAACGGATTTGTGCCTCTAGAGTGGCTGTTGGATGCAGATGCGCCGCCAGTGGGTAGTCATTGAAGGATTTGGGAAAAGTTATCCATCATCTCGTTCCTTTTTTTTCTTAGGGCATCTTCAAGAAATATTTTTATAGGATCTCCTACTCCCTCATATTTATTTTTGTCCCCCATGGGCGGCCGTCGGGGTTTGTGAGGCTGATCTTGCAAAGTTTCAACCAGATCGAGCCCTAACTCCTTATACCCCAACCTCATTGGGGACATGCAAAGAAGGATCGAGGAAAAGCAGACCCCTCCGATACCACTGATCCGAATTTATGCAGGAACACAACAGAGTAAAAATATAACCTTAAACAAAAATATGCATTGGAAATAAGACTTCATTTCATTAATATCAAAGAACTGAAATTTTCTTACAAACAAAATGGAAATAAACTAACTAGGGCACTGGTAGCTTATCTCTGAGAAGAGATGTGGCGGCTAGAGGCCTTTGAACTGTGTTAAAATGAGGCTCAAGGGCCTATTTATTATTTAGAAACAATGTAAAACCATAGAAATCCAAAACCCTAACCCTAGGAGATGAAGCGCCAAAACTATGGGCCCCATTTCGGTAAATTGGTGTTCCAACTTCTCGGGGACGTAACTTTGGCATACGATCTTTGTTTGACATGCACCATACCTCGTTAGAAATATATATCCGAGGAATACAAATTTTTATGTGAGAAAAATTACTCCATGGACCCATGTTGCTCCCATTTTTCCCAAAAAATGTTGTTTAGGGCCTCAAAACAGCTCCGAAAGTTCAGGAGTCGAAAAACTGCTAAAAATAGTAATTTGTGACGAAACTGAAAAAATGAAAGAGACAATGGTGGGGCCCCAAGTGGAATAGGCAGGTGGACACCAATATCCACCTGGATCAGTACTGGTATGAGTCTGCGCCAGTACAAAATTGTAAGAAGTTTTCTTGAAGACAAAGATGACAACAACAAGGGTTTTCTCGCACATTGGGTTTCCACCTTAAATCTTGGCATTCATGTGTGTTTCTGATGTGTGATAGTTTACTCTATTCTTACTGCACATGTTTACTACTTATTAAATTTCTAATGAATCAATGATGCAATGGTTTTGTTAGTCATCAGTATTTTTGCATGTTTTGATGACTAGATTCCTTGGCTGAGTTTTCTAGAAGCTAATCTCAGATATGTCAATTTGTCATCTAGAAAACACCTCAAACAAATTTTTGTCTTCCTACCCCTCCCTTTCAGCCTATGATGAGAATAGTCTTCAGTTTCCCTACCTATCACAATTTAGAAAAGCCTCCCTGTCTATAGCTGTCATGAGTTTGTCTCTCTACCATAAAAATCCATTGTTTTTCATACAACCCACTGTCCAACATTTAACAAAGTGTCTACCCCTCTATCCACGATCATCTTGTCATGTGATAACCTACTCATGCCTAAGAAGCCATTCAAGAGCCGTGACAAAGTCTGTAGGTCTAGGTGGTGGTATTTTAGGGAAAACTCCTTGGAAAGACTGTTTTAAGCCAAAAAACCCTGTTTTTCATCATCATGTCAGCCATCATTTTCTTCTCATCCGACAAAAAAAAACATTGTCTATCCTTAGGTCACACACCACTAAATGTTGCTTTTTCTCTTTTTAGCAGAGCTCACAAGTGTTCAAATCAGGAAAAGAGAGAGTTTCCCTATTTGAAGAAAGATGATCAAGTGAATTTTCAAGCATTATCTTCATGTTATATCAGCAAAGGCCTTCAATGATCAAATTAATTTCATCAATGCATCTTTGTAGGGGTGCTAGGATAAATGGCACAAATCAGTTTTGGGCAAGGGAACATTTCAAGGAACAATTTCAAGTAAAAAGAACAGTTAACTATTTTAAGGACTAAGGGAAATACAGAGTTTAAAGAGAAGAAGACATACAAGATTCATCCTTGTAAAGTCAAAACACCAAGAATGTCAAAAAGTCTCCATCAAGGCAAAAAGAGTAAAAAATTTAGACAAATACTGCCTCCAGTGCTTCAGGTCAATTACAATGGAATTTGTTCTCAAACATATGGGCCAACTCTCAAAATCAGTCTCATAAAACCAAGAGTGGCAGTCTTTTGGAAAAAAGCCTCTAGTAGAGTAGGCATCAAAATGAAAGGTGTAAAAGTAACATCTGCCTTTTTATCCTACTTTAGCCTAGCCTCTAAAAATATTCAAGGACAACTTCATCATCGAAAGAGCTAAAAGCCAATACCAAGAAGATGTTATTTCCAAGACAGGCACAGTAGACATTTATCAGTTGGAAATGCATTACCTGCTCATGTTTTTCACAGTGAGATTCTGTAAAAAGACATATCTCAAAGCAAAGTGGACTAAAGATAAGCTAAAGTTAAGTTTAAAGGCCTCCTTCATGATAAGTAGAGGGCCCAAAGACAACTTATTCAAAGAAAGTTTTCAATGGTAGACATATATGAAAGACAGTGTGTTTAAAGGTGTTTATTTAAAAAGATAAAAAAAGGCTAGCAAAGGGCACAATATTAGAAGGACAAAATTTTGGTTAAAAAGCACTCATTCAACTAACAAACATAGATAGGACAAGTTTTTGTTTAAAGGAAACCTCTTGCAACTGATAAGAAAGGGAAATAACACAGTGTTAAAGATGCATCCTCCAAGCTTATCTGAGAAAGATAATTACAAGGAATTGTTTTTCTATAAGTCACCCATTCAAAGAAGACAGTTGAGAGGAAGAGAAAATTTCATAATTGGCAAAGAGTTTCTTATAAAAAATAGAGTGAATGTGCAAAAGCATAGTGGAGGGCACGGTATTTGACGTAGAAGCAGCCTCCTTCAATCATTACACAGATGGAAAACACACAGCTTGTTTCAACGAAACTGTTAGGAGGTACACAATTCTGTTTGCATTATATCTATCAATGATAAATACACAGAGGGAAAAAACACAAGTTTTCAAGAAACTTCATTCATTAATAAGAAGAGGACACAGTGGTGAGATGGATGAAATTTCATAGTTTCAAGGCCTCCTTCATCATAAGCAGAGGGCCCAACAATGGTTTTGAGTGACCTAAGTGGTTACATTTGCATGGATCTCCTTCATGAAAAATAGAGGGTGAAAACACGGTCAAGGGAAATTATTAGTTCAAAGATGCCTAGCAGTAAGTGCTCAGCATTTACCAATCATCTTATTTACTCCTGAAGCTTCACAGTGATTTTGTGACAAAGACACTTACCATAAGTAGAGTCACATAGGAAAGAAGAAAGTTGGTTTAAGGGACTTCACCAGTAATAAGTGGAAAGGCTTACAGCTTTTTCCCATTGGTATTTTAAATAAACAGATAGGGAACACAGTTTTGGATAGGAAAATATTATTTTTGGATTTATAGGACCTCCTTCATGACAAGTAAAGGGTCAGAACCCAATTAAAGAACCTCATTCACATCATAAGCAGAAGATTGACAAACTGGTGTTGAAAGACCTCAATTATGATGTTTGTAAAAACCTCCTGCAAAGGATAAATCTGAGGCTAGAGTTTGATGAAGAAACCTCATTCAAAAGGTAAAATATAATTTCACATAGGGGGTTTATTCAAAAGGGACATCCTTCATTTTGGATAATACCATTACAGTATATCTAATTACTCCCTCCAAAAGGAAAGTAGAGGGCAAGTGCCTCGGGTTATAGTTCATATGGATCAGCTCATTCAAAAGGAAATAAAATATAACAAACAGTCTGTAATCTAATATGCCTCCATCAAATGATAAGAGCAAGTTTCAAGTGTTGAGAACAACCTCCTTCAAATAATAGACAGAGCTTTAACTTTGAAAAGGGTTGAAACCTGAAGTGTAAAATAAGTGCCCAGAAAGTATTTTGAAAAGACCTCCTTCATGACAAGTAGAGGGCACAGTTTTTTTTAAAGAGCCTCCTCCATTTGATAAGCAGAGGGCCCAAAACGTTTTGTGGAAAGGGCCTCTATTAAATGATGAACATAACATAGCACAGTTTGTTTTAAAGTGTCTCCTTCAATCATGAGAAAAGGGAAAAAAGTAGGTTAATATTTTGTATGAAAAAGCCTCCATGACAAGAAGAGGGCTTAAAATATTTTTTGAGATTCCTCCTACAATAATGAGCAGAAGTCCCAGTTTTGGTGAAAGGTAGCCTCTTTCAAAACATTAACACAATCATCTTAAAGGGTTTTTCTTCCAAAGAGAAAAGGGGTGTCCACCTTTGTTTTTTTTTTTTTTACTTAAGCACAAAGTCCAAAGGTGTCAAAACCATACAAAGGGAGGGAAAAATCATAATTAAAACATTTCAAAAAGACTATAAAACCCTCAAAGGGTATTTTTCCAAGTCACTTTGTACTTGGCAAAGGAGGAAGTTTTCATTGTTTGAAGCCCCGGGCAACATTGTGCAAAGAAAGTAGGTCATGACGCTCTTGTAGCACGACGTGACGCGCTTGTAGTGTCCCTCCAAAGAAGATTTTACACGGTGCGACGCGTCTGTCCGTTCACCCGACGTGCAAATTTTTTCCGCTCGGCGCCCGACCCGTTTCACTCCACCCATCCTGCACGCGACGCATTTCTCCGAGCCACCTCTAAAAAACCCACCGTCTGGGCCACTTCTGAACGAAGGTTTGACTGTTCGGGCCAATGCTAAAAGGAAGTGCAGCACCCCTCCAAAAGCTTTCAAAATTTGCAAATTTCTGAATTTTTACAGAGGAGAAATTGTTCAAATGCAGTCAAGGAGATTTCTAAAAAGAGTGAGAAGCAAAAAAATATATATATATATATAGTTTTTGACAAGGGAGGCCTATTATCAGTTTAAAGACTTGTTTAAAATGAATAGGTGAAAGAGGACACAGTCTCATAAAGGAAAAAGACAGATTTATTTTGAAGGTCTTTCTACTTAGTAACAAGGAAAAACACAGTTTTTAAGAAGGAAAGTTATTTTCATTAAAAAAGAACTTGTTTGCTAGCTAAGAAAGAAATACAATGCTTGAAGAAGGAATCTATTTTCAATTCATTTGAAAGACCTATTTTGAAAAGAGAGTGAAGGAAAGTCTAAACAACTATGCCTCCAAAGAAGGTCGACAAAGGGGGGTATCATAACCTGTTTGAGCCCACTACAACTCAGGAAATAAATGACTCCCCTTCAGTTCTTTTCAACTTTCATGAGGTAGGGTGCCTTGATTTTTGTGAAAGATTCCAAGAGGTCACAAATCACCCTCCCTTGACACAGCTTTTTCCCCTAAGACTGCAAGGATAACATGTTCACATAGCAGGCCTTGATTTCATGCTCACCCCTAGATCAGTGTCAAAGGCAACCAAGATCCCCTATCTTGGTGAGAAATGGTTCAAACAAGCCTATTTGGACCTAGAACACTACAAGCCCTTCTTGAAACCATCTTACCAAAATTATTGCAAGGCCATCTTCCTATTTTCTCATCTATTGAACTATTATGCGCCTCTTATGAAAACCATCATGAAATATTTCACATGTGAGGGGAGATATGCTCGAGGTTATTCCTATCATATCAGACTTCTGATGCATTTGACTAGGACCTAGCTATTGAATCTCCCTTTCTTCCTCTATAGGAGCATTGAAAAAATGGCCTCATTTGTCCAAAAGAAGCCCCCTGCTCAACAAAAGGCTAGCTTATTTCATCATTCTCTCATAAAAATTCTCATCCTCCATCAACTTGAGCAAAAAGGAGTTCCTTGGGAATACTTCATCTCCCATCTGGATTTTACTACTGCCTCTTCATCTCATGGCCCATCTCATGTGTCCTCACCCTCCACTCACTATGTCTCTCCTTCATCTAGTCAATCTACCCCTCAAAAGAAAAAATCCCCTTTGATTGATAGTGAAAGAGAAGAATCCAATGAAAGCAGGCATGAGGGTGATGAGGAACATAGAAGTCCTCAAGCAAGCAGTAATGATGAGAAACACAACAGTCCTCAACAAAGTCATGAAAGCAAATAGAGTGACAGTCAGCATAACAGTGATGGACGAGGTACTAGTGATGATGATCATAGTCGTAGTCAGCATATCAGTCATGAAGAAATTAGTGACATGGAAGAACAAGACAATCCTCAACAAAGCAATCATAGTGGTAATCAGCTAAAGAGTGAGGAATAAGGAAGTGATGGTGAATAGGAACAAAGTGAAAAGAAGTAGAGTAGTGATGATGAGGAACAAAGGGAAGAGTCTAAGCAAATTAGTGATGAAAAAAAGAGTGACAGTCAGCATGAAAGAAATCAAAGAGACAATAAGCATAGTGAAAATCAACAGAACAATGACCATGAGCATACTAATGATGGTGAAGAGAGCTCACCAAAATATAAGGAAGTCAGTGGCAGTCAACATAATAGTGATGGAGGAGGTAGTGATGATGAACAGCAAAACAATCCTCAAATAGAAACTAAAGGAAATAAGGAAAGTGACAATCAACAGAGCAGTAGGGACAGTGAAAAAAGCGCCTCCCAGCAAAGCAGTGACCATGGTGGCAGCCCACACACAGAGGTAAGTGAAGAAAACAATCAAGAGAAGAGCAGCACACATAAAGGGTATGAAAGCAAGGAGCATGGTGAGGGTAGCATACATAAAGAGGTTCAAAATAGTGGAGCTAATGAAGATAGTGGCAGTCAACAAAATAATTATGAAAATCAAGCCCAAAATAGTGAGGAGGGTGAACAAGGTAGCCCTAAAGAAGAACATGAAAACAGTGAACAGTGGAGCAAACTAGGTGATGAAGGAGGAAGTAGTGTAAAAGATCAAGTTGAACAAATTCTAGTGACGAAACGTCCTCTCTCTTCTCCTCAACACAGCCAAGAACATGTTCTTGTTGCCTCTCCTAGGCAAGGGGCCATGATTCATTCCTCAAAAGCACCAAAGGCTAAAAACACCAAATCTGCAAAGAAGAAAACCACTGAAGCAGTGACTAATAATGTCACTGGGGTGCTAAGGAGTAGAGGCAAACTGCCTAAGCAGAGTATTGTTGAATTTCCAAAGAGAACAAGAGCAAAGAAGTCTATCCAAAGCAAGGGCAAAGAAAAAGTTGAACAACAGGAGAGTAGCCATGAGCATGATAAGGAATTTGACATCATACAAATAGACAGTGATGCTGAAGATGATGAAGCCAGAATCCTTAGGTCACTTTTGCAAAACAAAGAAGCCCAAACCAATGACTTAGAAACTGATCTATAAAGGTCGAAGGACCTCATACACTTTCTACAAATGCAAAATAGACAGATGAGCAGGAAAATGGAAGTCTATGAGGCCCGGGCATTCAAATACCAAAGGGAAGCATACAAAGCACAAGTCAGACTTGAAGAATATATGGTTGAATTTGATGATACTGAGGAAGAAGAGAAACCAATAAGAAAAATTCCTAGGACTATGGGTTTTAGGAAATATTTGGAGAAACAAAGGGAAGAAGAAGCAGCCCTTGCTCGACAGTATCCTCTCACAAAACTGCTTGCCCAAGAGATAGAAAACGATAAAGAATCATGGCTTGAAAGAGAAAAAAAGCATTTGGAGGACAAATACTTGGGTTTGCAAAGGAAGATGACCGGGCATTACAAGAAATTGAATCAATTTTCCCGAAGAAAACTCAAGATTGTCCAAGAAAAGCTCAAAACTGCCCAAAGGAAGCGCTCGGTGAAAAAAGGGGAAAAGGAAATATCTAGGCTTGGAATCTTGGCTTCAGATTCCTTGCATGCTTCTAGAAACCCATAAGGGGTTTGCTCACCAAAATTGAGCAATTTTTGACATGATCTTGTTTTTTGTGATTTTTAGGCCTAATTGCACATTTTTCTAGGCATTGTCATGTTTTCTAGGAACATCATAAGCTCATGAAATTTATTTTTTTGGATGTATTATATTTGATGGAGTATACTCAAAAATTTTCAGAACAAATGAAGCTGATTTGGTCCCTCAAAAAGGCCAAAAACAGTCATTTTTCAACATTCTGCCCCTTATATCAGCAGGTGCTATGCTCTTGGGTTTTTTCACTCATTCCACTTTTTGACAGATTTTTCGGCATCAATTTGGAAAAAATCAAGTAGTTCCATAAAGTAGACATCCAGGGCTTTCCAACGAGCCATCACGGGCCTCGTTTTTACATTAGGAAGTCCCTCAAAAATCCTCTGCAAAACAGAATTTTTTCTAGTGTTATGCTCTTGTAGGATATTGCTGAAAAAACAGTTTTCTAAAGGTGGCCATCCAAATGTGCGTTAAGCTATTTTTAACTCTATGTTAGAGATTAAAAGTCAATTTTCTTACTATTTTTAGCTTAAACATATATTTTTTGAAGATATTTTGTGCCTTGGGCTTTGCAAAGCCTCAAGGACAAAATAAGATATATTTTTTTTGGCCAATGGCCTTCTAGTTTCTCTAGGTGGGTTTCCTCCTCTTTGGCCTATATAATCCAAGAGAATTCATTGTAACCAGAGGCAGAACTTGATGTTATATAGAGAAATACATAGCATTATGAGCTTTGAAGAAACACTTGTCTTATGAAGTGGATGATCTCTTGCTTGACTTTGATGGTGGAGGAGGATTGTATGTAGGATTCCATGGCTTGGTGAATGGTATTGTGTTCCTTATCTGTTATGTTTTCGTAGTTTATCATACATGTTTTCATGCTTCTTGCTTGTTGTAGTTCAGTAAAGAATAAATTTGAGATATGCCCATGGAGGCACCTCAAATTTCTTGATTCATTGCAGCTTAAATGTTTTCACATTTCTTGGTTATGTCAAAGAATTATTAATTTCTCTTTAGTACCCTAAGAACTTGTTATCAGTTTCATTAATGGTTATTATGTATGTTGTCTAGTATGATTCACGGTATGCCCTGCTTACTCATAGCTAATCAAAACTCCATTTCTGAAATCTCTCTCTGAATTATTGGTTGTTTTAGTTAAGTCAAAGAGGTCTTGTTTCGATCTTGCCCTTTGTCCATGCTTTGCAGTCTTATTTCAAAGTTCTCGATAGCTCAAGATATGATGTTTAGAAGTTCCCTCTTCATAGATTGAGTTATTTTTTTATCTTATTTGTTTTCCCAAAAGTATGATGGTGATTTTCCCAAAGATAGAGGGTCGTATACTTCTATGTATAACTGGATTGTTTATTTTTTGCATCTATCAGTTTGAGTTTCGTTCATAGAGATTAATGGTCAGCCCTTACTCATGAATGCTCGTTGTTTAACTATTTATGCTTAAAATCTCTTTTTCTTTCACAAACTTAATATCCATCTCATTTCACTTTCACCCAAAGAATCCATTTACCTCGACCAAATTAGCCCTGCAGTAATACCTTTTCCATCATTAAGACAATCTTGACCTCATCTGACCCCATAGCCCAATTGATTTGAAGAACTCTTTATCTATTTTTTTCCTTTTGATCAGTTCCCCTCAAAAACCAAAAACAAACCAAAACATATTTAACAACTAGCCTAAAATCAAATATTCAAAAGAAAACAAGTTTACATCCTTTACATAATAGAGAGAGCCCTCTCTGAGTCCAGGAAGGCTAGGTCTTAGGGCTCCAAAGCTTGGTCTGATGTTACCCTGTCATTTGGTTTACCAATCTGCCAAATGACGGGACTATAACATAATGGCGATCATGGTGGGACTCTGAGTTAGTGACAATATAAGTATACCTTAGTCTAGCAAGTATACCTTATTCTCAAGTTTGCAAACTCTTGTAGACTCATTAGTCCTTCAAAATTAAAATCAGATAGATAGCCTATAAAGTCATTTAGAGTAAACTCTTTTTTCTTCACCACCTTAGCTAAGTGATGAATCGGGTTTAGGACACTCTGACAAACTAGGCTACATATAAAAAACTCTGTAAAAAACCTCACAAAAACATCCCTAGATTGGATTTTTATCAGTTATTGGTGGTGGACCATAAAAACTTATCTCTAAAAACAACAAAAAACATCCACCTGGCGACTCCAATAGCCTCCAGTAGGCCTAATACTCCAACTAAAAACCAGAAATTTCATAAACATACTATCCTGTTGACTTACATTTTCAAAAACACAAAGATCGTGATGCAACCTCTGAAATCAGTGACAAACTAAGTGAAACTTAGGAATTCAAAAACCTTCATCTAAAACATAAGAAATCTACAAAATATCTTAAGAATAGAACTATAGCTTTCTCAGCAATCTAGCAAACTATTGAACTAAGTTTTAAGTCATTCTTACAATTTTTCACATAAAAGTTTTCTAGAAAAGAATTTTCCTAAAAAACATCTTTGTCAGTATTGGTGGTGAAACATAAACCTCAAGAACATCCACCTGGCGACTCCACTAGCCTTCATTTAGTTTTTACCTTACTCACATCCGCAAAACCCCTAGAAAGGACAACCATCCAAAAAAGAATCACAACTATCACCCTCTCTAAGCTTTGAATTTGAAATCTGGCTTCATGAAGAATTAATACCAGATCTCACCCAGACCTGAATCCCCCTATCATAGTTGATGACCCAAAAAAGATTTTGTGGAAAAATTCTGAAACTAGTAACTTAGCTATCGATAGGACCATCCACAAAGTAAGCTCCTTACCTGAACATCTTACATCCTTGCAAGATTCCCAGTTTGACTTAAGTTCAGTAAAAATCATTTTCAGAAACAAATCTCAAAGTAAAATCAACCTTGCCGATCTTGAGCCATTAGATTTGTAGCCAAGTATTAGCAGAGAAGCCTCACCTACTACACCACCTGATTTTCATCTTCTCCACCACTTTGGCTCTTATCACCCCAAATTTGCTCAGAATCATTCTGGAAGTCCAAGAACCTCTGCCACACCCATTCAAACCACCACTGTGCAAATCACCTCATCCCATACTACAAATCCTCATACTGTAAATCTACCATCAGCTCCCATCATGGAAGCTTGGTATGCACCCTTAACGTTACCACAACCTTTGGTACCTTTGCAAAATGATTACCAAACCAGAATCCCACATTTCACCGGGGCTGAGGCTGCTACTACCCAACAACATGTAGATAGAATCAGTGATGCTTTTGACTATATGGAATTAGAAAATGAAACCATAAAGATGAATTTTTTTTCCCAAAGCCTAGGTGGAGAAGCCAAGAAATGGTTTAAAAACTTGGCTCCTAACAGTATACATGATCTGCCAGCACTTTACCAAACTTTCATAAACAGGTGGGAAATCAGGAAAAACCCCATCCAAATCCTTTCTGAATATAACAATCTTAAAAGGAATATGGGGGAAAGTGTTCAAGAATATTGCACTAGGTTCAATAGTGTCTATAATGCCCTTCCACCCAACATGAAACCTCCACTTGGCTCAGCACTAGCAAAATTTCCCGAAGGTTTCGATCCAGTTATGACATACCAAATAAGAGAAAGAGACCCCGCAATATTAGAAGAAATGCAAAAAGTAGCTATTATTACCAAAGCCAACCTAGCTGAGAAGAGAGATAGGATGAGATCAGAAAAGAAAGTCACATACCGAGACAAGGCCATGCCTTCAATTTCCTCCTCAGATCCTAGAATAGACAATCTGGTAGAACCATGAAGAGAATGTTGGAAAGAATAAATCTAAATGAAAAAGCACCTCTTAGGGACAACCAGCCAAATCTTCAAAATAGAAACCGGAACCAAAACTTTAGAAGAGACCCGCCTAAAATAAAACCAAGGGAAAATGACCAACAGACCAGGCCACCTTTCCAAGAGAATTATGTTGATGAGATCGAAAGAGATATGGAACCACTTGATGAAAATCACTTAAAATTGATAGGTTCTGATAGTGAGGGTGAGGTTTTCCACACAAAAGAAGAACAAGTTTTCTTCTCCTCAAACCAAAATGAAACAAATTATGAGGACCCCGAAGATCCTGAAATAGGATTACAAAACACCATAATGGAAGTTCATAATAAATATGATCTTAGGAATAAGAAAAACCAAGACAACTCTAAGAAAGGTAGCTCAGACACTGCTGCTACAAAAGCCCCCAATACCATTCTTAAAAGAACAGCAGATAGTAACAAAATCATGGCTAAGATAACTGACCAAAACAAAGACAAAACTAGACAGGCATGCCTTGATCCTAACTGTCCTAGTACCTCTACTAAGATCCCCGAAACAACTGTATTGAACAAAACCCCAAATCAAAATCAACAAATTAAGAATATATAGAAAGTCATGGCTGAGAAAATTGAAGCAAATATATCTAAACTACAAGTACAATTCAGTTTTGAAGGGGAAATCGCCAAAATTAAGATCACCATGCCTCTCACTGAACTTATTGCCCAAATCTCATACAAATTTCAAGTTCTAAAGGTCCTAAACATAGGAAATGACGCAGATAATTTTTACCTAGTTGAGGATACCCTTGAGGTGTTGCTTGGACCAAAAATAGAAGGAAAATATCAAGAGGGAAGCACTATTCCTTTTTACATTAGTCTGAATATACATGACCAAATCCTACATAATGCTATGCTAGATTTCGGGACCTCTCACAATCTCATGCCGAAAGTAGTAACAGAAATATTAGGCCTAGAAATAGCGAAACCTTATAAAGACTTATATTCGTTTGATTCAAGCAGATTCAAGTGTCTATGCCTGATAAAAGATCTTTGTTTTAGTTTGGCACAAATACCTGCAAAACACCTAGTCATGAACATAGTGGTAGCAGACATTCCTCCCAAGTACGGAATGATTTTATCTAGATATTGTAGGGCCAAGCTCTAATGAAATATTCAATTAGATATGTCTTACGCCACCATTCATGTGTTTAACCAAACAAGAATACTGTATCGGGAATCACACATGAAATATATGGTTAGCAACCAAGAAAGTCCAGATAACATCCCTACGTATTCCATACATTCAGACCTAAATTCCTTCATTTTACATACTGATGAAGACATTGATAAACAGGCGGGAGAAATTGAAACAGATCTAGGCACACCGCATAAAACACCCCAAATTCTCTATGATGAACTAGATACTCCAAGCTATCATGACCCTAAACAATTGCGTCTTGAAGAGAGGGAATTTGATTTTCTAGAAATAGAGATAGATCAGAAAACAGAAATCATTCTACACCCTCAAGAAAGTTGCTCAAACCAAGGACAAACATCAAAAGTACAATCAGAAACTTTTTTTAAAACAGAAGCACTGAAAGGCTTACATAGTACAAAAATCTTTGGGAATCAAAATCAGGGAAGCCTTATGTTCTTGCCATATCTAAATGCTTCACTATCCCAAGACTTTACCTCTCCAATTAAAACTTTAACTATTGCAATTACTTCTATGGATCCGGGAAAAATGTCTGATGAATTTAATATGGAGGAATGGGATAACAACAGTCCTAAAAAACCTGAGCTGATTGAACTAGCTAAAATTCTGTCATTACACCAGAAATTAAGAACTACTAGAACATGCAAAATTTTTCAAGATACTAATACATGTCGAGAAAATAGTTTGAAACACCATGACACTACCATCATTTCAAGAAGTAACCCTTACAAAAATAAATGCAAAAATCTTGATCAAACATTAACAATTAAAGACAAAAGAAATGGACATAAGATATGTGTAGATCTCAGGAACACAGATAAACCTCCCAAGAACAACACTTATATCTTTCCTAAAATAGATCATACCATACAGAAGCTAGGAGTTTCTAATCATATGTGTTTGCAAGGTTATTCTTTAGGATATCATCAGCTAATTCCGCTTCAAAGAAAACAGCTTAATTTTTTTTTCAAATACACTGGAAGAAGTTCCAAATTTAAACCCAGTGTTGTAAAACTGCAAGACACCGAAGACATGCTCCGGAAGGCCATGTTTCCAATACTAAATTTCTTCACTATGATGTACCTTGATGATGTCATCATCTGTTTTAAAAATGACAAAGAATATCTGTATTACCTAAAGAAGATGTACAACAAAGGCAGGAGCGGAAATCAAAAGTATAGAGAAAAGCAGCAAGCAGATACATATTTTTTTAGAAACTCTTGCAAGAACCCTTATGTTGTGCTTGAAAGGGAAAATTTTCCAAACTTTTCTTTTCAAGAACTGACCGGATCTGTTAGCCCCTTATGAATTCCTTGACAAGCAAGCAAGGGGCTAGAATGTCTTATGAGCCTTAAAGGAATTCATTTCCTTTGAAAACACATCATCCTTGAAGCCTTGTTATAATTCCCTGCCTTTGACTGTTTCCCTTTGCTGATTTTGAAGTCAGTAAGCCTTGCTGATAAAGAGTTATGCTCCAAAAGGCTTTTATTCTGCCCTTTATACCCTTGCAAAATGCTTCATTTCACCCCTTTTTTCCTTTTGTCAAAGTCCCCTTTGTTTCACCAAAGTCCCCCTTAGTCCTCCTATTGTTACCCTCTTATGGCTTTGAAATACATTAAAATGGGGTAAAAACCCACTTTCTGATCTTATAATAAGCCTAAGCTCCTTTCCTGCCAGCCCCTTCCACTTTTCCCCCATGTAACCCAGTGCTAAGACCAAGCGCTTAGGTCCTGAGCGCTAATCGCAATCAGAAGTTGTCGGAGGGGAAAATTCCTTTGTAAAACTCTAAAATTCCGATGCGATTGGTTTAATACGCCAAGTCTCGCGACTTGATATCCACTGTTGATCTACCACATAGATCGGACGGCCCGCGCAATATCACAATCCTTTCAATCGCAACACTTAAGTTTTGTCCCCCGATCGGTTCATCGCAATCGTTTCCGATGCGATTGATCGCTCTGACCTCTGATTGATCGCAAGTCCCGTCTCCCGATTGCTCAATCATACTAGCCCCTGATCTGATCCTGACCGTTCGTCTCCCCGCCGATCTGACGGTCATCACTTTCTCTGCCTAATCGCAATCGGAAGTTTCGACATGTGTCACCCCTGTTCCCCCTCCGATTGCGATTGCCCGACTCAATCACAGCCATTCGTCCATTTCCAAATCAACGGACCAGATCTCCACCGTTGATCTCCTTGTCGATCCAACGATTATCACTCGTCTTCGCTAATCGCAATCGGAAGTTTTTAGGTGTCATCCTTTGTGTTCCCTCTGATTGCAATCCCCCGATCCACATCTCCACCGTCGATCCCCAGGAAGATCCAATGGTCATCGCGTCCCTTTCCCAATCGCAATCGAAACTTATAGATGTGTCACCCCTGGTCCCTTCTCGATTGTGATTCTACGATATTAATCCTGACTGTCCATTGGATCTAAAGATCTAACGGTTCAAAATGAATCACCCTCTGCCTCTGGCTGGGTCCCACCTCGTACGTCTACTTCCACACATTTCATTACATTTCCCTTGCATTCCTTCGTATTTTGTTCGAAGTCCAAAGTTTAAGACTTTACACTAAAGTCTTATAATTCATAGTTGTTCCACCCAATTTCATATATCATTCTGCTGCTCGATCTCCGTCGTCGATCTTTGTCCCTGAACCACGATCTGATGGTCTGCGCTCTTTTCTCCATCAAACCCTATTTGCCCACTGTTATATCATTTCAATGCATTTTCACCACTGTTTTGACCAAAAGCCACCGTTCCGCCACTGCCGCACTATCACTCCGCCTGTCCTTCGGAACCATCCACCCCCTACGTGCATGTTTTTCTTCACACAGTTGTGGGTTATTGCAGGGTATAGAGGTGAAAACGCCACCATAATTACACAGTGTTGATACAGCGACAAGGTTTTCACTGACAGAGGTGTAGGAATTAATATATGATAGGTTTTCTACATCAGCAAAATGTTTTCCTCTGAGAAAAGATGGGTTTCCCATACTGTTTTTATTATATGTCGTGCTCCAGAGGAGATTTCCACCCAGAACACAGTCCCAGACTACCAGAGCAGTTGTTAATGCATTATGGCAGGCCATTCAGCCTTTCACTTCACTCCTTTGTTTATTCACCAAGGTACCATAGAGTACAGCAAACCAGAATACATCAGGACCATACCAGAGTAAATGGAAGCAGAAGAAAACCATTCTTGCGTCCAAGACGTGCAAGAGATTAATGCTCAGAGTTTAAAACAGAATGGGTTTCGGCCCTCTTCCTCTTCTGAGTATTAATGTTGCATTTAGTTTTCTACCTACCTCCTCTTCTTCTCTTCAGTTATAAAAATCATGAGAAAACTATTGTAAGGTTGTTGATGAGATATTAGAGAATGGCAAGCTATTTCTTTGAGATATAGTTTCTGTGTAAAGTTGTAAGATAGGCTGAGGAAAGATGTATTCAGGCTGAATGTTCAAGCTGTGGGCAATGTTGTACATGAATGGTGTTGTTTTTTGATATGAAAAGCACATTTCTTTGGATCTTGATCTAAAGAAGTTGGTGATGTTTTTCTATCTCCGCATTTATTTCATTTCATTTCAGTTATTCTGGCTTGCATCAGAAATCTAGCATAGGATTTTCCCTTGTTAGGCACCCTATGCTTCTGCTCTCCTTGCCTTTATGTTTTCTTTTAAATGCGTTATCTAAGGATTGATTTCAATTAATTTAACCAGTGTAGTGGTTTGATATATTGCTAGCTGATGTATGGATTAATGGAATCTGTCTTTAGATGTTCTTGTTTAGATTTAATTAAATGAGTTGAGAACACTGGGGGGTTTAGAACTCTGTCTCTACCTCACTAGGATCTTTCCATTTCAATTAAAACTTTCCAAGTTCCCTCAAGTTGCCTCTGATTATGTCCAAGCAGGTCTGGATTTAAATGACCTCTGACCTAATATATAGACAGAATTGGATGGTTTTCCTCTTTTCATTTTCAATCTTTAATGTTCCATGCCACACAATCATTATAGGATCCAATGCTTTGGATGACTAGCCCAACTGAAAGCTTGCACATTGAACAACAAGTAAACCCTTTCCTGACTCCATTGCCCAATGGCCTTGATGTTCTCTGAGTTGTCTACCTTTGCCTAAAATACTTTCTGCTCATTGCCTTTGTCTTATATGGGACCCTTCCTTTCCTGATTCCCAACAACCAAAATGAAAATCAAACAAGCAAACCTTGTGCCTATAACTAGCCTAACATCTTAACATTTGAAGTTCAAAAACATATACCTTTGACATATCCTAGATAGATCCATCTCTGGACCCAGGAGGGCTAGATCCTGAGGTCTGAAAGTGGTTTGATGTTGTCTCATATTTTGGTATTTCCAACCTTGCCAAAACATGGGAACCCAACAGGACCAAGAGCATCAGGAGATCCCTTTGAAGACAAAATGCTCAAGTTCCACCATTTTCAAGATTTCTAGTTTCAAAAACATTTTCACTCATTGTATATATCACTGTTTGAAGAAATAAATCAAAAACATAAAATAAAAAAATAGTAGAAAAGTAGAAAAGATGGTAGTTTTAAAAATAGCAGAAAAGCCCCATGTTCAAAAAATAGTCATACTAAAAGTGCGCAAATCTAAATGCCACTACTAGTGCTCAAAAGCTATCTTTTTCAGTTATCTAGCCTAATCATAACTGGACATGTTTTAAATTGATTGATGATAAGTTAGTAAAAGAAGTGATAGTCAAGATGTGTAAGCTTGAATTATCAATGAAAGTAGATTAGGAAAAGATACTGGTTCCACACGGTCAAAACAGAATGAAAGAGGAAAACAGGGATGAAAAAAAAACTATGTATCCTAGCCTTGATTTTTCTAAATCTCATTTTGTGCGAAAATAATATTTGTGTGCATCTTGTCTTTTATGCCACAAACACATGACAAATTAGACCATCTAATCCTGATTTGGTCATTTTTCAATTTCATGTTTTAGTTTAGTGAATGAAATCCTGTCAAATAACTTAATCTTGACAGTCGATCTAGCATAGGTAGAGAATCAAAGGAGTTCATCAGTTTAATTTGAAATCTTGGAAGATATAAGTGTAGAAGTAGATAGTGTTTTCACTTTAAAAAAATGTCATGTCAAAGGGTTGCTAGTCTGAGTGCACCTAAAGAAAAAAAAAGTTAGGAAATATAGTTGGGTAGGTAGAGATGACTTTGATGCTAATCATGCTGTAAATTTTCAGAAATAGCATCAAGAAAGAGAGAAATTTGCACCAATGGATAAAGCACTGGTCTTCATAAGCCAAAGATCTGCAATTCTGGACACGTCTCAAAAAGGAGCTGCCCTCCCCAAATGGAGCCACTGTTAGTCATCAGTATTTTTGCATGTTTTGATGACTAGATTCCTTGGCTGAGTTTTCTAGAATATAATCTCAAATCTGTCAATTTGTCATCTAGAAAACACCTCAAACAATTTTTTGTCTTCCTACCCCTCCCTTTCAGCCTATGTTGAGAATAGTCTTCAGTTTCCTTACCTATCACAATTTAGCAAAGCCTCCCTGTCTATAGTTGTCATAAGTTTATCTCTCTACCATCAAAATCCCTTTTTTTTCATACAACCCACTGTCCAACATTTAACAAAGTGTCTACCCCTCTATCCCTGATCATCTTGTCATGTGATAACCTAATCATGCCTAAGAAGCCGTTCAATAGCTGTGACAAAGTCTGCAGGTCTAGGTGGTGTTGTTTTATGGAAAACTCCTTGAAAAGATTGTTTTAAGCCAAAAAACCCTGTTTGTCATCATCATGTCAGCCATCATTTTCTTCTCATCTGAAAAACAAAACCCTGGTCAATCCTTAGGTCACACACCACTAAATGTTGCTTTGTCTCTTTTAAGTAGAGCTCACAAGTGTTCAAATCAGGATAAGAGAAAGAGTTTCCCTATCTGAAGAAATATGATCAAGTGAACTTTCAAGCATTATCTTCATGTTATATCAGCAAAGGCCTTCAATGATCAAAGTCATTTCATCAATGCATCTCTGCAGGGGTGCTAGGATAAATGGCACAAATCAGTTTTGGGCAAGCGAACACTTCAAGGAACATCTTCAAGTAAAAAGAACAGTTGACTTTTTTAAGGACTAAGGGAAATACAAATTTTAGAGAGAAGAAGACATACAAGATTCATCCCTGTAAAGTCAAAACACCAAGAATGTCAAAAAACCTCCATCATGGCAAAAAGAGTACAAAAGTTAGAAAAATACTACCTCCAGTGCTTCAGGTCAATTACAATGGAATTTTTTCCCAAACATATGGGCCAACTCTCAAAATCAGTCTCATAAAAACAAGAGTGGCAGTCTTTTGGCAAAAATCTTCTAGCAGACTAGGCATCAAAATGAAAGGTGTAAAAGGAACAGCTACCTTTTTATTCTACTTTAGCCTAGCATCTAAAAACATTCAAGGACAACTTCATCATCAAAAGAGCTAAAAGCCAATACCAAGAAGATTTTATTTCCAAGACAAGCACAATAGACATTTATCAGTTGGAAATGCATTACCTGCTCATGTTTTTCACAGTGAGATTCTGTAAAAAGACATATCTCAAAGCAAAGTGGACTAAAGGTAAGCTAAATTTAAGTTTAAAGGCCTCCTTCATGATAAGTAGAGGGCCCACAGTCAACTTATTCAAAGAAAGTTTTCAATGGTAGACAGAGATGAAAGACAGTGTGTTTAAAGGAGTTTATTTAAAAAGATAAACAAAGGCTAGCAAAGGGCACAGTCTTAGAAGGCCAAACTTTTGGTTAAAAAGCACTCATTAAACTAACAAACAGCGATAGGCCAAGTTTTTGTTTAAAGGAAACCTCTTGCAACTGATAAGAAAGGGAAATAACACCGTGTTAAATATGCCTCCTCCAAGCTTATCTGAGAAAGATACTTACAGGGAATTATTTTTCTATAAGTCACCCATTCAAAGAAGACAGTTGAGATGAAGAGAACATTTCATAATTGGCAAAGAGTTTCTTATCAAAAATAGAGTGAATGTGAAAAAAAAAGCAGAGGGCGCGGTATTTGATGTAGAAGCAGCCTCCTTCAATCATTACACAGATGGAAAACACACAGCTTGTTTCAAGGAAACTGTTAGAAGGTACACAATTCTGTTTGCATTATATCTATCAGTGATAAATACACATAGGTAAAAAAAAAAAGTTTTCAAGAAAATTCATTTAGTAATAAGCAAAGGACACAGTGGTGAGATGGATGAAATTTCATAGTTTGAAGGCCTCCTTCATCGTAAACAGAGGGCCCAACAATGGTTTTGAGTGACCTGAGTGGTTACATTTGCATGGACCTCCTTCATGACAAGTAGAGGGTGAAAACACAGTCAAGGGAAAGTATTAGTTAAAAGATGCCTAGCAGTAAGTGCTCACCATTTAGCAATCATATTATTTACTCCTTAAGCTTCACAGTGATTTTTTGGCAAAGACACTTACCATAAGCAGAGTCACATAGGAAAGAAGACAGTTGGTTTAAGGGACTTCACCAGTAATAAGTGGAAAGGCTCACAGCTTGTTCCCTTTGGTATTTTAAATAAATAGACAGAGAGCACAATTTTGGATAGGAGAATATTATTTTGGGTTTTATAGGACCTCCTTCATGACAAGTAGAGGGACAGAACCAAGTCAAAGAACCTCTTTCACCTCATAAGCAGAAGATTGGCATACTGGTGTTGAAATACCTCAATTATGATGTTTGTAAAAGCCTCCTCCAAAGGATAAATCCGAGGCTAGAGTTTGATGAAGAAACCTCATTCAAAAGGTAAAAGATAATTTCACATAGGGGGTTTATTCAAAAGGGACATCCTTCATTTTGGATAAGACCATTATATTCTATCTAATTACTCCCTCAAAAAGGAAAATAGAGGGCAAGCGCCTGGGGTTACAGTTCATATGGATCAGCTCATTCAAAAGGCAATCAAAGATAACAAACAATCTACAGTCTAAGATGCCTCCATCAAATGAAAGAGAAAGTTTCAAGTGTTGAGAACAACCTCCTTCAAATAATAGACAGAGCTTTAACTTTGAAAAGGGTTGAAACCTGAAGTGTAAAACAAGCACCCAGAAAGTATTTTGAAAAGACCTCCTTCATGAAAAGTAGAGGGCACAATTTTTTTTAAAGAGCCTCCTCCGTTTGATAAGCAGAGGGCCCAAAAATTTTTGCGGAAAGGGCCTCCTTTAAATGATGAACATAACACAACACGGTTTGTTTTAAAGTGTCTCCTTCAATCATGAGCAGAGGGAAAAAATTAGGTTAATATTTTGTATGAAAAATAATCCTTCATGACAAGCAAAGGGTTTAAAAAGATTTTTTTGAGATGCCTCCTACAATAATGAGCAGAAGTCCTAGTTTTGGTGAAAGGTAGCCTCTTTCAAAACATTAACACAATCATCTTAAATGGTTTTTCTTCCAAAGAGAAAAGAGGTGTCCACCTTTGTTTTTTTTTTTTTTTCTTAAGCAAAAAGTCCAAAGGTGTCAAAACCATACAAAGGGAGGGAAAAATCATAATTCAAACATTTCAAAAAGACTATAAAACCCTCAAAGGGTATTTTTCCAAGTCACTTTGTACTTGGCAAAGGAGGAAGTTTTCGTTGTTTGAAGCCCCGAGCAGCATTGTGCAAAGAAACTAGGTCGCGACACGCTTGTAGCAGGACGTGACGCGCCTGTAGCATCCCTTCAAAGAATATTGTACACAGCGTGACTCGCCTATAGCAAGACTTGACGTGCTTGTCCGTTCACCTGATGTGCAAATTTTTTCTGCCCGGCGCCTGGCCCATTTCACTCCACCCATCCTGCATGCGACGCATTTCTCCGGGCCACCTCTGAGTGGCCCACTGCCCCGGCCACTTCTGAACGAAGGTTTGACCACCCGGGCCAATGCTAAAAGGAAGTGCAACATCCCTCCAAAATCTTTCAAAAGTTGCAAATTTTCGAATTTTTGCAGAGGAGAAATTGTTCAAATACAGTCAAGGAGATTTCTAAAAAGAGTGAGAAGCAAAAAACAAAAAAAAAAGATAGCTTTTGAGAAGGGAGGGCTATTATCAGTTTAAATACTTGTTTAAAATGAATAGGTGAAAGAGGACACAGTCTCATAAAGGAAAAAGATAGATTTATTTTGAAGGTATTTCTACTCAGTAACAAGGAAAAACACAGATCTTAAGCAGGAAACTTATTTTCATTAAAAAAGAACTTGTTTGCTAGCTAAGAAAGAAATACAGTGCTTGAAGAAGGGATCTATTTTCAGTTCATTTGAAAGGCCTATTTTGATAAGAGAATTAAGGAAATTATAAACAACTATGCCTCCAAAGAAGGTCAACAAAGGGGGGTATCATAACCGGTTTGAGCCCACTACAACACAGGAAATAAATGACTCCCCTTCAGTTCTTTTCAACTTTCATGAGGTAGGGTGCCTTTATTTTTTCCAAAGAGTCCAAGAGGTCAAAAATCACCCTCCGTTGACACAGTTTTTTTCCCTAAGGCTGCAAGGAGAACATGTTCACATAGCAGGCCTTGATTTCGTGCTCACCCGTAGATCAATGTCAAAGGCAACCAAGATCCCCTATCTTGCTGAGAAATGGTTCAAAAAAGCCTATTTGGACCTATAACACTACAAGCCCTTCTTGAAACTAGCTTACCAAAATTATTGCAAGGCCATCTTCCCCTTTTCTCATCTATTGAACAATTATGTGCCTCTTATGAAAACCATCATGAAATATTTCACATGTGAGGGGAGATATTCTCGAGTTTATTCTTATCATATCAGACTTCTGATGCATTTCACCAGGACCCAGCTATTGAATATCCCTTTCTTCCTCTGCAAGAGCATTGAAAAAATGGCCTCATTTGTCCAAAAGAAGCCCCCTGCTCAACAAAAGGCTAGCTTGTTTCATCATTCTCTCATAAAAATTCTCATCCTCCATCAACTTGAGCAAAAAGGAGTTCCTTGGGAATCCTTCATCTCCCATTTGGATTTTTCTATTGCCTCTTCATCTCATGGGCCATTTCATGTGTCCTCCTCACTCTCCACTCACTATGTCTCCCCTTCATCTAGTCAATCTATTCCTCAAAAGAAAAAATCCCCTTTGATTGATAGTGAAATAGAAGAATCCAATGAAAGAAGGCATGAGGGTGATGAGGAACATAGCAGTCCTCAAGCAAGCAGTAATGATGAGGAACACAACAGTCCTCAACAAAGTCATGAAAGCAAACAGAGTGACAGTCAGCATAACAGTGATGGAGGAGTTAGTAGGGATGATGATCATAGTGGCAGTGAGCATAACAGTCATGAAGAAATCAATGATAGGGAAGAACAAGACAGTCCTCAACAAAGCAATCATAGTGGTAATCATATAAACAGTGAGGAAGAAGGAAGTGTTGGTGAACAGGAACAAATTAAAAAGCAGCAGAGTAGTGATGATGAGGAACAAAGGGAAGAGTCTAAGCAAAGCAGTGATGAAAAACATAGTGACAGTCAGCATGACAGCAATCAAAGAGACAATAAGCATACTAAAAATCAACAGAACAGTGACCATGAGCATACTAATGATGGTGAAGAGAGCTCACCAAAAGATAAGGAATTTAGTGGCAGTCAACATAATAGTGATGTAGGAGGTAGTGATGATCAACAAAAAAACAGTCCTCAAACAGACAGTAAAGGAAATAAGGAAAGTGACAATTAGTAGAGCAGTAGGGACAGTGAAAAAAGTGCCTCCCGGCAAAGCAGTGACCATGGTGGCAGCCCACGCACAGTGGTAAGTGAGGAAAACAGTCAAGATAAGAGCAGCACACATAAAGGGCACGAAAGCAAGGAGCATGGTGAGGGTAGCATACATAAAGAGGTTCAGAACAATGGAGCTAATGAAGACAGTGGCAGTCAGAAAAATGAGGATGAAAATCAAGCCCAAAACAGTGAGGAGGGTGAACACAGCAGCCCTAAAAAAGAACATGAAAACAGTGAACAGTGCAACAAAGTAGGTGATGAAGGGGGAAGCAGTGCAAAAGATAAAGTTGAACAAATGCTAGTGATGAAACCTCATCTCTCTTCTCCTCAACACAGCGAATAAAATGTGCTTGTTGCCTCTCCTAGGCAAGGGGCGATGATTCATTCCTCAAAAGCACCAAAGGCTAAAAACACCAAATCTGCAAAGAAGAAAACTAGTCAAACAGTGACTAGTAATGTCACTAGGGCACTAAGGAGTAGAGGCAAACTACCTAAGCAGAGTATTGTTGAATTTCCAAAGAGAACGAGAGCAAAGAAGTCTATCCAAAGCAAGGGCAAAGAAAAAGTTGAACAACAGGAGAGTAGCCATGAGCATGATAAGGAATTTGACATCATACAAATAGACAGTGATGCTGAAGATAATGAAGCAAGAATCCTTACGTCACTTTTGAAAAACAGAGAAGCCCAAATCAAGGACTTAGAAACTGATCTAGAAAGTTCGAAGGACCTCATACACTTTCTACAAATGCAAAATAGATAGATGAGCGGGAAAATGGCAATCTGTGAGGCCCGGACATTCAAATACCAAAGGGAAGCATACAAAGCACAACTCAAACTTGAAGAGTATATGGGAAAATTTTATGATATTGAGGAAGAAGAGCAACCAGTAAGAAAAATTCCTAGGACTATGGGTCTTAGGAAAGCTTTGGAGAAACAAAGGGAAGAAGAAGCAGCCCTTGCTCGACAGTATCCTCTCACACAACTACTTTCCCAAGAGATAGCAAATGATAAAGAATCATGGCTTGAAAGAGAAAAAAAGCATTTGAAACACAAATTAGACAACGAAAACAAAGACTTGGGTTTGCAAAGGAAGATGACCGGGCATTACAAGAAATTGAATCAATTTGCTCAAAGAAAACTCAAGATTGCCCAAGAAAAACTCGAAACTGCCCAAAGGAGGCACCGGTGAAAAAAGGGGAAAAGGAAATATCTAGGCTTGGAATCTTGGCTCAGCTTCCTTTCATGCTTCTAGAAACCCATAAGGGGTTTGCTCACCAAAATTGAGAAATTTTTGACATGATCTTGGTTTTTGTGATTTTTAGGCCTAATTACACATTTTTCTAGGCGTTGCCATGTTTGCTAGGAGAATCCTCAACTCATGAAAGTTATTTTTTTGGATGTATTAAATTTTAGGGAGTATACTCAGAAATTTTCAGAACAAATGAAGCTACTTTGGTCCCTCAAAAAGGCCAAAAACAGTCATTTTTCAACATTCTGCTCCTTATATCAGCAGGCACTACGCTCCTGGGTTTTTTCACTCATTACACTTTTTGACGGTCTTTCTGGAATCATTTTGGAAAACCTAAAGTTGTTCCAGAATGTATACATCCAGGGCTTTCCAATGCACTATCACGAGCCTTGTTTCGACATCGCGTAGTCCCTCAAACATCCTCTGCAAAACAGACTTTATTCTGGTGCTACGCTCCTGTAGGACATTGCTGAAAAAGCAGTTTTCTGAAGGTGGCCATCCAAAGTGCGTTAAGCTATTTTTAACTCTATGTCAGAGATTAAAAGTCATTTTTATTACTATTTTTAGCTTAAATAGATATTTTTTGAAGATATTTTGTGCCTTGGGCTTTGAAAAGCCTCAAGGACAAAATATGATATATTTTTTTTGGCCAATGGCCTTCTAGTTGCTTTAGGTGGGTTTCCTCCTCCTTGGCCTATATAATCCAAGATAATTCATTATAACTAGAGGCAAAAATTGATGTTATAGAGAGAAATAAATAGCATTATGATCTTTGAAGAAATACTTGTCTTATGAAGTGGATGATCTCTTGCTTGACTTTGATGGTGGAGGAGGATAGTATGTAGGATTTCATGGCTTGGTGAATGGTATTTTGTTCCTTATCTGTTATGTTTTCTTAGTTTATCATACATGTTTTCATGCTTCTTGCTTGTTGTAGTTCAATAAAGAATAAATTTGAGATATGCCCATGGAGCCACCTCAAATTTCCTGATTCATTGCAGCTTAAATGTTTTCATCTTTCTTGGTTATGTCAAAGAATTTTTAATTGCTCTTTGGTACCCTAGGAACTTGTTATCAGTTTCATTAATGGTTATTATGTATGCTGTCTAGTATGATTCACAGTATGCCTTGCTTAATCATAGTTAATCAAAACTCCATTTCTAGAATCTCTCTTTGAATTATTGGTTGTTTTAGTTAATTCAAAGAGGTCTTGTTTCGATCTTGCCCTTTGTCCATGCTTTGTAGTCTTATTTAAAAGTTCCTGATAGCTCAAGATATGATGTTTAGGAGTTCCCTCTTCATAGATTGAGTTGTTTATTTATATTATTTGTTTTCCCAAAAGTCTGAAGGTGATTTTCCCAAAGTTAGAGGGTCTTATACTTCTATGCATCACTGGATTTTTTTATTTTCTGTATCTATTAGCTTGAGTTTCGTTCATAGAGATTAATGGTCAGCCCTAACTCATGAATGCTTGTTGTTTAACTATTTATTCTTAAAATCTCTTTGTCTTTCACAAACTTAATGTCCATCTCATTTCACTTTCACCCAAAGAATCCATTTACCTCGACCAAATCGGCCCTGCAGTAATACCTTGTCCATCATTAAGACAATCTTTACCTCATCTGACCCCATAGCCCAATTGATTCGACGAACTCTTTATCTATTTTTTTGCTTTTGATCAGTTCCCCTCAAAAACCCAAATCAAACCAAAACATACTTAACAACTAGCCTAAAATCAAATATACAAAAGAAAACAAGTTTACATCCTTTACATAATAGAGAGAGCCCTCTTTGAGTCTAGGAAGGCTAGGTCGTAGGGCTCCAAAGCTTGGTATGATGCTACCTTGTCATTTCGTTTACGAATATTCCAAATCAAGGGAATATAATAGGTTTAACTTTAAAAAATGAATATTTATCTGGATTATAATCTTACGAGATATACGCTAGTTTCTTGAAAAATAGTCGTGTACATGCACTAGTTTGCTTCATTCAAGTATCGTTAAAAAATCACAAAAAGAAAATTAAAATTTTAAGTGAGTTTTAAAATATTGATTCAACCCCCCCTCTCACTATTTTTCCCAAGAAATTTTCCATAATAGGAGCCAAAAGAACCTCAATTCAGTAGAGGTTGTGAATAATTTGGGCTTACCAACCACACCGCACCCATAGTTGTGCACCATTGGGTGGCTTCACCAAGGAAAATACCTTTGCGTCAACCAGTAGTGTCACCTTACCTACAACATAAGTCCCTTCATGGATGAGGTATTGTGTTATGTTTATCCTCTTGAATTTTGTGATGTATTATTAGGTCAACCATACTTGTGGAAGCGTCATGTTCAGTATGATTCTAGGCCTTGCATGATTATTATTACTTTGGGAAACAAGTTATACATGATACCATAGGTAGAACTTCCTACCACCATATCTTTCATTTCTTATAAGTAATGCAGTAATATCATCTCCCAAGCTAGGAAATCTGTTATCTTTTTTATTCGATCTCAAAGAAAGGGTAAGATCGTGGCAACATCCATGGCCCCCAGGAAAGGTTCCTCCATGTATCAAAAGTAGGTGGATAAGGTCGTGGAATAATACAAGGAAATATTCTCCTCACCCACAGGGGTAACCTTGCATTTTCCAGGGCATGCATTCGATCAATATGACTCCCGAAGCACCCCTACCTAATTAGCTAATATACTGCCACTTCATTATAGAAAATGAAGAGATCAAGGGATAGATCCAAGTGTTGTTGTAAAAAGGGAACGTACAACCAAGTTCCTCACCCTATGGGAGATTGATAGTACTTGTACAAAATAAGGATGGGACATGGAGGCTCTGCATTTATTATTAGGCACTAAACAAAATAACTATTAGGAATAGGTACATAATCCCATGAATTGATGAAATTTTAGAATAGTTCAAGGGGTCCAAGTATTTCAGCAAGATCGATCTGAAGTCTAGCTATCACCAAGTTCCAATAGATCCCATAGATGTATGTAAGACCGCATTCAAATCCAAGGAAGGACTTTTTTAATGGTTGGTCATGCGCTTTGGGTTGAAAAATTCCCCCGCTACTTTTATGAGGCTAATGGATGACATATTGGCCCTTCACCAAATCGTTCAGGGTTTTTTTATCTATAGGATATCCTTATCTTCAACAAGAATTAGGAAGAGCACTTCCAGCACATTCGACAGGTCCTTAAAACCTTGCGACAACACAAAATGTGTTCCAACTTAGAGAAATTTACCTTTGGCATGAGTCAAGTCCAATATATGGGTTACATCATAGATAAGAAAGGTGTGCATGTGGATCTGGCTAAGATCCAAGTCATTTGGGATTAGCCAGCC
Organism: Pinus albicaulis; assembly: GCA_034641835.2. NCBI lineage: Eukaryota > Viridiplantae > Streptophyta > Pinopsida > Pinales > Pinaceae > Pinus > Pinus albicaulis. The sequence continues at coordinate 174,555,273 of CM076576.1, read as the reverse complement.
CTGACCACTCTAATAGAGCTCTGTAACTTTTTGGGCCTCATAAATTTTTATCAGAGGTTCATGTTGGGATTCTCTTATATCACTTGCCCTTTGAGTCAAATTACCAAAGGTGGATCAAAAGTTAAATTTTCCTTGTCTGAGTCCCAATAGAAGGAATTCGTTGAGATAAAGCACTGCATATTCTTTGCACATGTACTCACATTTCCAGACTTGCCGAAACCATTTGAAATTGAGACATATTCCTTTGAATAATTTATTGGTGCAATTCTGACCCAACATGGGCATCCAATTGCCTATCATATTGCGACACTTTCCAATACAATTTGGAAGTACCCCACTTATGATAAAGATATGTGTTTTATCATGCAGGCTTGCCAAAAATGGAAACATTACATTCTATGGAAGGAGACGGTCATCCACACCAATCACCAACCTCTTCATTTTATACATACACAAGAGAAGTTTTTGAATGATCACCATCATAAGTGGTCTACATATCTACAATAATTCTACTTGAACGTTAAATATAAAAGAGGTAGCACCTATCATGTTACATATTGCCACATATGGCCCCTAGTTTCAACATTGACTATTGTTCTAAACTCTTGTGGCCAGACACCTGTGGATGGCTGCAACTTTACAAAAATGATAGAAATTTTTCCACCACATACCAATGCTAGTGGATCGAAAGAAAGCATTATAGAACTTTTGAGGTCTAAAACATGCCTCCTAAGAAAAATGTAAAACCAAAATAAAATTTATCAGAACAAATAGGATTCAAGATGATGATGTCAACCATGGGGGCTGATTCACCATTTTTGGTGTAAAAAGGTAAAAATATTAAAAAATAATAAAATAAGAAAACTATTTTTTCAACTTGTATTTTCAACTTATCTCCCTAAGGTTTTACTCAAATTTTGAGTGGGAGTACTCGTTGGATGAAAAATTTAATTCCTCATCCAAGGAGTATCCATGTTGCATACTTTTGATGGACCCTACTTTTTGGCTTGAGGGGTCCTAACCCATGTTCATAGTTAGCACGTAACCAAAAAAACCCTCTTACTACTGGCCATTTCGGTAATGACCTACTTACGTAGGCCAAAGTCTCACCTGAAGTAGTATGGGGGGTGTTGGAACCAGGTTTCCAAACCTTGAGAGAGATTTAAATGAAGTCTGCATCCTCAGATATATCTTATTAACCAGAGTATCTTTCACACTAGATACCCTAACGAGAAACCCTAGGTCAAGTAACATAGATTAATCCTGCATGTGCACACATATAGTAGATCTGAAATCCCTTTAACGGTTCTAACAATGTAATATTTGGCCTTTACAACAGTAGATCTATGCAATCATCATTCATCAACACTAAAATAGGTACGCAACCTAATCTGATGACAAATAATATAAATCATATGCAGGAAACAAAAAATATACGTAGAAACAGAACACAGAGCGAATCACAAATTTATTTTGTACACAGAATTTCCAAACATATATTTATTCATCATTCACTCACATAAACCTTTTACAATTCACAAAAACCCTTACAAGTCTTCATATCTACTCACGCACATAGCCATCGGGGTCCGCACACATCCCGACTAAGGTCTCCGCGTACACAGCCAGTAGGAGCCTTTCAGACACAAAACACTTACAACAGATTCACTTTAGAGTTCTATCATCAATTCATTTAACAATTAACTTTGATAATTGCCTTATCCGACTCGATCTAGACTTATACTTATAATTTTTCCTACGCTCATACTATGGTCCTCAAACCGCGGTTTGATACCCCTAGTTTACTCTTTTAACCCATTACAACTCATGAAGGGAATTTGACCCACCCCAAGGCCCCTTCACTCTTCATTTCTTAGCGTTCCTAACTCAAAACTACCAAAAATACTATTATTTAACCCAAAATTCCGGTCCTAAGGGACCCTGCTCCAACAGTCTATTAGGTCCCTATATTACTACTATAGTCCCTTATTGTTGTTAGTGTAACCCCCTTATTGTTATTATTGTACCCTTGTAACCCCCATATTGTTATTATTGTGCCCTTAAATTATTATTTTTAGGTCGACTAGGATTACATTGTGGCCCCATGGACTCCTATATATAGAAAGGAGGTTTTGTAATTTGTATCATCCAAGAATTATTCATTCATGTAATGTATTAGAGGTTTCCCCCTCAAAGTGGCTTATTTCTAAGGCATTGATGTCTATTTTCTTCTATTTTTGGAGCTGGTTTCACAACATCTGGTATCAGAGCTTTGGATTCTAGGGTTTTTGCTGCTCCAAACTTGTCATCGTGGAGTTTTTGCTATAACGTTTTTTCTATGAAGGTTCAGAAGTTGAAATGTTTAGAGTGCGAATCCGAAATCCTGAGGAACATCGTCACAAAATTTTAGAGCTTGGTTCGCAATATTTGTGGAGATATGATCTATGGAAGTTAGGTCTTTTTCAGGCTCCCAAATTTCATCTCAAAGAGGTTATCATGGGAAAATATTCATAACTCTCTCTCTGAGCATCGGATTGGAATGATGTAAAAAGTGACCATAGGTACACATAATTAGTTTCTTTTCTATCAATTTCAGAGCCAAAGGAGGAAACATTGACATGTGGCAAGTCGTACAAGTTCGCTCTACTGAACCAGTCCATAATTGGGTCATTGTGGGAGATTGGACATAACTTTGCCTTGAAGAATCCAAATCAGATCAGACCTATGTCATTTTAAAGAAGCTTAAAAGGGATACTACAAGGATGAATTTCAAATATTGAGGATCTAAAATTACAGAGATAATTCAATTTCAATATAGAGCTCCTCAAAAGTAAGTAAAAGGTGTGTATATTTTTTTTCCCGAATTGCATAAGTCTTGTTTGCAGAATCAAGTTGAATTTATTCCAAGGGAATATTTTAGAATATATATCAGTATTAGATTCTAAAATGGCCCATAAAAAGAATTCAACACCAATTAAGCCTTTAGAAGGCTCTACTATGACTCATGAAGAAGAAGAATGGCAACATGACATATCAAATTTACAAGAGCAACTGCAAAAAATTTCGCTCTCGCAAAGAGCAACAAAAAAATGACATGGAAGTTTTGAAGAAAGGCATGGAAAATAAGATGGATGGTTTGAAGAAAGGCGTGGAATCTAAGATGGATGATTTGAAGAATGACATGGAAGCTAAGATAGATGGCATGGAAGCTGGCATGGAATCTAAGATGGATGACATGGAAGCTAAGATCGATGAAAAAATGGAAAACATGAAGAATGATCTAAAAGAAGACATGGAAGGTTTGATAAAGTTGATACAAAAAATGTTTCCTAATGGTGAAAATATAGTAGAGGAAACTCATGATGAGAACAAAATAAATGCTAATCGTGATTTCATAAACTCTAATGTTGGCAGGAAGAACCACCATATTCCAAAAATGGATATGAGGAAGTTTGATAGAAAGGATTATGTAACATGGATACTACAGATGGAGAAAAATTTTGATCTCAATAATGTGAAAAACACACAAAAGGTACACATTGAAACTTTACATTTAGAACAAAATACATTTGTATGGTATCGATGGCTTTTCTCCCGTAAAAAATTGTCACTTGGTCAATTTTTACGGAGGAAATGATAGCACATTATGAGGATACAGAGAGCAACACCTTCTTTAGTGTAACAACGGAATTCGTAGTTTTGAATACTGTAGCAGAAGACTTGCAGATTTGTAGATTTAATAGCAAAAGGCTTTAATTATAAAAATACACGGGGTATTTATAATAATAATATTTATTGATAAGATATAACATGATTGAAAGTTTACAATGAGGTCCTGCTTTTATACCTATGCAGGTACCTTTTCATGAACAGGCATGTCTTTTAGACATGCCTTTTTAGTTAACTAATGACTACTTAACATAATCCTGATTGATTCACTGGTAATTACATTTATTCTATTTTATTTTATTTATGACTATATTTAATACTTAAGTTATGAATTAGGTTCATAACATTGCCTCCTCCTTCGAAAAGCTTTGTCCTCAAAGCTTAACTTTTCGGCAACTTTTTTCTCTTTGAATTATCTGCGAAGCATGTCATTCAACGTATCTTCCTTGTAGAATTCTCTCTAATACATCCATGTTCTTGTTACGTTGGTTGTTTTTTAATTATTTCGAGCTTTTCACGTAATGGCACATTATATGGTAAATAATGTGCTCGAGCTTGTAAACTATGTTCATAGGCTTGTAGAACGACGTTGTGTGCCATTCCTTCAACCTGTCCTCAATATGGTTCTGATATGGCTCTGATACCACTGTAACAGCGGAATTCGTAGTTTTGAATACTGTAGCAGAAGACTTGCAGATTTGTAGATTTAATAGCAAAAGGCTTTAATTATAAAAATACACGGGGTATTATAATAATAATATTTATTGATAAGATATAACATGATTGAAAGTTTACAATGAGGTCCTGCTTTTATACCTATGCAGGTACCTTTTCATGAACAGGCATGTCTTTTAGACATGCCTTTTCAGTTAACTAATGACTACTTAACATAATCCTGATTGATTCACTGGTAATTACATTTATTCTATTTTATTTTATTTATGACTATATTTAATACTTAAGTTATGAATTAGGTTCATAACATTTAGCCAATTGATAAGTTTCAAACAAAAGGGTTTAGTGGGGGAGCACATTGAGGACTTCCAAAAATTGAATATAAGGGTAACTGATATTCCATAGGAATAGAGGATTCATCTCTTCATAGGTACATTAAAGGATAACATCCAACATGAAGTTCACATTTTGGAACCTAATTCATTGGAGAAGGCATTCAGGTTGGCAAGAAAAATTGAATGTAAAATTATGGCGACAAGGAAGCCTACCACTCACTTCTATAAAGAGGGAAGTGTTGCTACTCCTATATTTAAACAACCTACAAGGTTGACACCACAAAAATTGGAAGAAAAAAGAGAAAAAGGGATTTTCTATAGTTGTGATATCAAATACACTAAAGGTCATAAGCATGTTGAGAAGAAATTATTTTACATAGATTGTGAAGAGGAAGAAGAAAATGAACAAGAAGAGGATATACAACAGGAACCAACCCTAGAAGAGGAAGAAATGAGTTCGACCATATCGTGTAATGCATTGGCAGGAATTACCACTCCTCAAACTCTCAAGATAGAAGGACATATCAAGAAGAAAAAGGTAATAGTGTTGATTGATTCAGGTAGTACCCATAATTTTATTCATTGTAAGGTAGCCAAGGAATTGAATTATTTCCTATAGCCAGCACCAGAATGTCAAGTGATGGTTGCAAATGGAGGAACTATAAATTTCTCTGTAAAATGCCATAATATCAAGCTAACCATGGGGGAATATTTATTGAATAGTCCAATGCTTTCCATTCCTATTTGAGGTGTTGATGTTGTACTAGGAGTAAAATGGTTACAATCTTTGGGGATAGTAGCTTTTAATTTTCAAGAACTTTTCTTGAATTTTTTTCAGAAGGAAAGGAAGTTGAATTACAAGGTATTGCAGGGAAGCCGGGAAAGATAATAATCTCTAATTTCATGACAAAGCTTCTAAAGAAAGAACAACGAGGCATAATTGCACAATTATTCTCACTAGAAGTTCCAACATCAAAATCATCTATTTTTGCAGATCTCCAAAAATTCTTAGACAATCATTCCAAGGTTTTTGAAACTCCCAAAGGACTCCCACCTATTTGTGATCATGATCATGCTATTCATTTTATTCCAGGAAGTGTTCCTCCAAACATTAGGCCTTATAGATATCCTTATTTACAAAAGAGCGAAATTGAACGTATGATTGCAGAAATGTTAGAGGCGGGTATAATTCAACCTAGTCAAATTTATTTCTCTGCTCCTGTAGTATTGGTACACAAGAAGGATGGATCATGGCACATGTGTCCCGATTATAGGGAGCTCCATAAGCTTGCCATTAAAGATAAATTTCCCATTCCTGTGATTGATGAATTATTGGATGAATTACATGGAGCAATTTATTTTACCAAGTTGGATCTTCGTTCAAGATATCATCAAATTAGAATGAAGAATGAAGATATTCCAAAAATATCATTTCGATCTCATGAGGGTCATTATGAATTTTTTGTCATGCCTTTTGGGCTTACCAATGCACCTTATACATTTCAAGGGTTGATGAATTCCATTTTCAAACCCTTCCTTAGAAAATTTGTGCTATTATATTTTGATGATATACTAATCTACAATAGGTCTTGGAAGGATCATGTTCAACATGTTGACAGGGTGCTCAAACTATTCCAGAAGAAACAATTATATGCAAAAACATCCAAATGTTTCTTTGGAGTACAAGAGATGGAATAGCTGGGTCATATTGTATCTCACGAGGGTGTTAAGGTAGACCCTAAAAAAATTAAAGCCATTAAGGAATGGAAATTCCCCACAACCCTAAAGAAGTTGCAAGGATTTATCATGTTAATAGGGTATTATCGCAAGTTTGTTAAGAATTATGGGAGAATATCAGCACCTCTAACAACAGTATTGAAGAAAGATGCATTTTCATGGACTCCTGAAGCAACTAAGGCCTTTGAACATCTTAAAGAGGAAATGTGCCTAGCACTGGTCTTAGCTATGCCAAACTTCACAAAAACCTTTATTGTGGAATGTGATGCCTCAGGAAATGGAATTGGTGTTGTTTTAATGCAAGAAGGAAGACCCATTACTTTTGAAAGTCTTCCAATCAAAGGAAAGTATTTACAGAAACCTATTTATGAGAAGGAAATGTTAGCAATACTGCATGCACTAAAGAAATAGAGAACTTACCTAATGGGAAGACACTTCAAGGTAAAAACTTATCATGATAGTCTTAAACACTTTTTGAAACAAAGACTATCTTCAGAAGAGCAGCAAAAATGGGTCATAAAGATGTTGGGTTATGACTTTGAAATAATCTACAAAAAAGGGAAGCTAAATGTTGTTGCAGATGGACTCTCAAGAAAGAATGAAGAGGTGGAAGCATTGCTTTGTGGCATTTCTATTATCCAACCAGATTGGATAACCGAAGCAAGAGATGAATGGAAGAAGGATGAAGAAGTGTGGAAACTCATTCAAAAGTTGCAACAAGATCCTAGTACATCTGATACATTTAGTTGGAAAAATGATTCCTTATGGTACAAAGATCACATATATCTTTGTAATAATTCCCAACTAAAACAAAATATTATTTTGGAATTGCACACTTCTCCTTTAGGAAGACACTCAGGATTTTTAAAAACTTACCACGGGGTGAAGAAAGATTTTTTTGGGATGGCCTTAAATATGATATTCAAAATTTTGTGGCAGAATGTTTGGTTTGCCAACAGAATAAAGTTGAGACAATTAAGACCCCGGGTCTTCTACAACCTTTATCCATTCCAAGTCAACATTGGGAGGAGATTTCAATGGATTGTATCACAGGTTTACCTAATTTTGAAGGAAAGAGTGTCATCATGGTGGTATTTGATATACTTACCAAGTATGCACACTTTTGTGCATTATCTCATCCATTTAAAGGAAGTACAGTTGCTACTACATTTATGGACACAATTCAAAAGCTACATGGAAACCCAAAGGTTATTGTGAGCGACAGAGATCCCATTTTTACTAGAAATTTTTGGACGAAGTTATTTTCTTGTTTGGGTACTCAATTAGTTCATAGCTCATCTTACCATCCTCAATCCGATGGTCAAACTGAGATAGTAAATAAATGTTTGGAAGGATATCTTCATTGTTTTGTATCTGATAAACAAACACAATGGGTCAAGTGGCTACCTCTCACTGAATGGTGGTATAACACTTGCTTCCATACTGCAGCAAAAATGACCCCATTTATGGCACTTTATGGATATCATCCGCTATCCATCACATCATCTTTAAGAGAAAATTCAAAGGTTAAAGCAGTGGAAGATCACATCAAGCATCAACAAGAAGTTCTCCAACTCTTAAAGGACAACCTAAATTTGGCACAAAATTGAATGAAACAACAGGCAGATCAACATCGCAGCGAGAGAATTTTTTATGTAGGAGACTGGGTATTTTTACGGCTACAACCATACAAAAAAATTTCCCTTAAGCAAGCTAAGAAGGATAATAAATTATCGCCAAAGTACTATGGTCCTTACAAGGTGTTGCAAAAGATTGGTACTATGGCATACAAATTGGAGCTTCCTGCTTCTTCACGATTGCATCCAATTTTCCATGTTTCATGCTTAAAGAAGGTTATAGGTGAAAATATTCCAGTTGAAACAATATTTCCAGAACTTGATGAGGAAGGAAAAAACATATTGGAACCTGAAGCGGTCACGGAAACAAGAACTCGACGGCTATGGAATCGATCAATTTCAGAGTATCTCATCAAGTGGAAGAACTTACCCACTGAAGATTCTACATGGGAGAATGAGAATTTTATACAAAAGTACCCATAGCTACTCAAGCATTGAGGACAACACTTTTTTGAAGGAGAGGGGCATGTTAGGAACCTATATTAGTAGTATAGTCCCTTATTGTTGTTAGTGTAACCCCCTTATTTTTATTATTGTACCCTTGTAACCCCCATGTTATTATTATTGTGCACTTAAATTATTACTGTTAGGTCGGCTAGGATTACATTGTGCCCCCATGGACTCCTATATATAGAAACGAGCTTTTTTAATTTGTATCATCCAAGAATTGTTCGTTCATGTAATGAATTGGAGGTTGCCCCCTCGAAGTGGCTTATTTATAAGGCATTGATATCTCTTTTCTTCTATTTTTTGAGTTTGTTTCGCAACATAGTCACCCAACACAATCTTGTGATTCGTCCCAAGTCACAGAGGCGCTGGGGTCTTCATCTTCATCTTGAGTTCTTCAATGGTAGTGGTGAAGGGTGCAAGGATGCCCACGCTTTGATTAGCTGTGCTCTGAGGCTCGTCCACCAACTTCTGAGAGGTAATACCTTCTTCTATAATATTTATGCTTCATTGTGTCTGGCCGAGGGTCTTCATGGAAACATCGAGGTCCCGAGATAAATTCAGTGCTTCATCAGCCCACGAATTCATACGAGTGGTTAGAATGTGCTTCTTTCGATGCAGATATTCAATTTCAGTGTGCAACACTTGACTTGTCTGCAAACACGCCATTCTCTAAGTAGGCACAAGTGTTGGCAGCACCTCCTGAAGCTCACCAAAGGTATTCTCTTTTACGCATAGATCCTATGAGATATTTCAAGTGAGGGGGTCAGTCTGCACTGAATTCCATAATCCCATGGTTGCATCCAGGATTTGTATGCCCTTGTCAACCGTTGCTGCAATGTTGGCTGATGCTTCCTTTACCAAGGCAGTGCACTAGGCTCACACTTTAGGTTGAGTCTCAGGTTAGAGTTTTTCTTGTAACTCCGTAGTCTGTTTTTTAAAATATGCCTTTACCACTTGGATTTCGTAGCAAGAGGCCTTCAATGCACCCACTAAACTTTCAACCTTATCTTGAGTCGTAGTAGAGGCAGGGATGGAAACCTCAGGAAGGTCACCACAGAGATGATCAATCAAATTTTCTACCTCTGCGCGTTGGGCCACCGTTGCATACTGAGTTGTCTAAGCCTACAGAGACTACTACATCTGTGTCGTAACTTTATGCTCAATATATGTTAGCTAATGATGCATGCATGCTTCTCAACACTGAAACTCATCCATGATAGTTATCTAACTGGCATGCAACTTACTACTGGGAATCATAGACAGGTCAATACCAACCCCGGGGCATGTCTACACCTGTGCATGCAAATCGAGCTAGTCCAAAGCAACTGCAACTCTAGGGAATGGGAAGATTCGACTATCTGTTGTGTTGATGACCAGGCTAGTAATCATGCTTGCTTGATCTGACCTTTCCTGAGAAACGATCGCTTGAATTTTGATCATTTTTAGTTGAAGCACCTGCAAAATTTCTTGCATTGCCTCCAACGCAGCTTTATATTGTTCCTCCAGTGCAGTCCATAAGTCTTCAAAGGTAGAGGTGATAGCATCAAAATTTTTATCCAGGTCATCCTTTGTGAGGGTGACATCATCGATGCCTCCTGTCTTCGATCCCTTTCTATTGTTGCATGCACCCTTTGGAGTTTTAGCTCTGTGCTTGGTGCCTCTAGGGGACTCTGCTCTGGTGCCATTCTCCATCTACGCCACTGAGATCAACTTCCATCTTTAGCTCAGTTTCCTCTCTGCTTATTTTTCTACATATTTCTCTGCTTCATTCTTGGCACCATCCTCGAATTCTTTCTCTTTGGCACCATCTGCTGTCTCTTTTCTAGATGTTGAGGCTATGACAAGCTTTTCAGAGCCAAGACCGATTTTCCATGCAGTTGGCCAAGTCACCATGTAGGGCAGGTTGCACCATACCCTATTTTTGTGTGTGCTTATCTAGACATTGTGCATAGACACCTAAAAATCTATAATGACCTTGTACTTGTCATATGTAGCTGGGGAAAACCGGGGGTGCGAGTGGATAGTTGTCGCCAATGCTCCTTCTAATAAGACCCAAAACGAACGTATTCCCCATCACACGCTTAGGATCTGTAGAATCCCACAGGTCAGCGTAGTGCAGACCTTCAAAGACTCTAGGCTCCATGTCTAGGAGGACTGCACTTTCTGGAATTTCCCAGGCAAACAGAGCAATGAGCAGGAGAAGCCATGAGTATCAGAACTTTTTCCCCTCCTCCTGCACCTCATGCACATTCTCCAAGAATTCAGTGCACAAGTATTGGGACTAGTTGTAGCTTACGCCCTTCTCACACCACTCTGCTATGTGCGCAGTGACCACCTTAGGCCTGCACTTGCGCATCATTTTGCATCACAACACTAAGGTTACGAGGCGCACTATTGTATCTTGAATCTGCTACACTAGGAAGCCCCTAGTGTCACGTCCCACCTTATAGTCATCTTTCACCTTCACGACAACTTTCTGCTCCTGGATATTTCCATAGTTCACCATAGGGTGAGGTCCTTTCTTTGGAAAGCTGGTGATCCAGTGGATTAGCGCAACATCTATGGGAATTCAAATCTAGACACATACATCAGTGATGGGGTACCTTCAAAAGTGAGGAATCCTTAATAAGTTGAGAATTCCAGCATTCCTTAACTCGGCGCCCAAGGCATGGGTTCTACTTTCACTACTCCACCATACATAACACGCTCAAGATATTATTCTAGTGCCAATTCAGGGAAATTATTCTCATTGTCCAAATCATAATCATCGAACTTAATAGACAGGATCTTTCCAAAAATCTCCCCCTCCAAAGTGACCACCTTAGGGATCAATGGCATCTGCATGTCGTCACACACCTTATTCAAAACCTTTGTTTCTTTCATAGAGGGTCTCCGCGGCCTCAGGTACTTTGGGAGACACGAGATGGGCTCGAAAAAGAGTGCAACCTCCTTAGTCTCGAACATAGGTCTCTTTGTTGGCTAAACCATAGGGGATCTGTCCTTTGTTGCCTGACGCGAGGATGTAATCTGCCCAGGGGATGTCCACGGCTTCGACGAAGACCCCTCAGTCACCTTACCCTTTCCCTTGGCAGGTGTTGATACAACTTCATGAACCTCTGGGATGATTTCATGGAATTCTTCAGAGCCTCAGTTGGTATATGTCATGATTGGCATAGATTTCTCCTTAGACTGCACACTCTGAGCAACAGGGTTGGTGGCCATCATCCTGGGCTTTGTTAGAAAATTATATATTATGGAGCATTGCAACACATAAAATATGCGGAAAATAAAAGCACACAAAACACATAAAACCAGAGAGACACAAATATACGTGGTTCACCCAGTTTGGGCTACGTCCACCTCGCCAAATTCTACCTTTCCTTTCATTATCCAGCAAAAATGAAGAGACAAAACCTACAAGCAGATCCGCCGTAATATCCTCTGTTCTTTCTCACGGTCTCCCTCTCTATTTCTCACTCCGAGAATACACATACAATACACAGCCGCAATACAATACCCTCATAAAAGCGAAGGTTTCCTTCTAGGGCAAAAAACCCTAAACTAAACATAACTTCTACCGTCAGATCATTTGCCTAATGAATGGCCCAGATTGACTAGAAATTACTATACTTTTACAAGGCAATTTTACATTCTGCTTTTAGCTTCAGGCACGTCTCCTGGAACCGACCCCCCACGGCAGCGATTAAATTTCGGGCGGCGTTGCCGCCCCTTTTAAGGTACAGGGGTCCAATGATGTGATACAAAGTAAACAAGATAATCAGGCTCCACACCCAACAATCTCCCACTTGGAGACTGATTGTAGCAACTCCATCGATGCTTCATTTGCTAGACAATGACTTCTCTTTAGACCTGGTTGTTTCTCATCTTCATCGTCATCCTTGAAGACCAATTGAAACTGAGCATGTTCTCAGTTTCTCCCTGGTTACAACTTTTGTTAGCATATCTGCAGGATTCTGGCTAGTGTGTATCTTTTCCAGCTTCAACTCTCCATCTTCCAATACCGACCGTATGAAATGGTACTTGAGATGTATGTGTTTAGTCCTGGAATGAAATGTTGAGTTCTTTGCAAGATGAATGGCACTTTGGCTATCACTGTATAACGTGCTCATATCATGCTTCTTACCCAATTCACCCATAAGCCTTTGTAACCAAATCATTTCTTTACTAACCTCTGTAGCAGCAACATACTCTGCTTCTGTTGTTGAAAGTGCAACAACACTTTGGATTTTTGAAACCCAACTGACAGTTGTTCCACCTACAATAAATACATATCCTGTAGTGCTCCTCCTGTTATCTCTGTCACCTGCCATATCTGCATCAACATATCCCTGTAGAGCAATGTTTGAACCACCAAAGCATAATGCTTGATTTGTGGTACCTCTCAAATATCCGAGAATCCATTTTACTGCCATCCAATGTTCTTTTCCTAGATTATTCATGTACCTGCTTACAACTCCCACTGCATGTGCAATATCAGGCCTTGTGCAGACCATTGCATACATTAAGCTTCCAACTGTTGATGCATATGGAACTTTAGACATATAGTCCATTTCTTCTTGGGTCTTGGGGCACATCTCCTTATTAAGTTTGAAATGGCTAGCAAAAGGTGTACTAACTGGTTTTGCATTCTGCATATTAAATCTTTTCAACACCTTTTCTATGTACTCATTCTGAGACAGTGTTAATTTGCGATTTTTCCCGTCTCTAGTTATCCTCATACCAAGGATTTGTTTTGCAGCTCCCAAATCCTTCATTGCAAATGAATTTTCCAATTTTCTTTTGAGCACATTTATTTCCTGCATGCTAGACCCTGCAACAAGCATGTCATCTACATACAATAACAATATAATATAGCTGCCATCATTTTGGCTTTTTAGATAAACACAATGATCAAAGTGACATCTAGTATAACCTTGTTCAGACATAAACTTGTCAAATTTTAGATACCACTGCCTTGGAGCCTGTTTTAAGCCATACAAGCTCTTCTTTAACCTGCACACCAATTTTTCTTTCCCTTTGATCTCATATCCTTCTGGTTGCTGCATGTATATCTCTTCCTCCAAATCTCCATGGAGAAATGTTGTCTTTACATCTAACTATTCAAGATGTAAATCTTCCGCTGCTACAAGACTTAAAATAGTTCCGATTGAAGTCATCTTAACAACAGGAGAAAATATTTCATCAAAATCAATACCTTTCTTCTGTGCAAACCCCTTCATCACAAGTCTAGCTTTGTACCTCTGTTTTCCTCCATCTTCTTCCTTCAGCCTGTAAACCCATTTATTCTGCAATGTAGTTTTACCTGCAGGCAACCTGACTAAGTCCCAAGTCTGGTTATGCATTAAGGAGTCCATTTCTTCTTCCATGGCTAGCTCCCACTTCTTCCTGCTTTCAACCTGCATTGCTTCTTCATAACATTCAGGTTCACCAGAATCAGTCAACAATAAATAATATAATGAAGGAGAGTATCGTTCAGGGGGTCTACTTATCCTAGTATATCTTCTAACACCACTTTCAAGTGTTTGAGGTGCCTGTTGCTGTTGTGGTGGTTGCTGCTGCTGTGGTTGTTGATTATTATTATTTTCAGGCACCTTTACTTTTTCAGTTATCTCATCAAGAACCGTGTATTCCTTGCTTTCTTTTTCCTGTTTCTTTTCCTGCAACTGATTCTTATACAAGACCTTTTCATTGAATATTACATCTCCGCTCCTAATGATTTTGTGATTTTCATAATCATATAAGCGATAACCAAAATCATTAGCACCATATCCAATAAAGGTACATTTCTTTGATTTTTCCTCAAGCTTTGTTCTGTTTTCTTTATTAATATGGACAAAGACCTCACAACCAAAAGGCTTTAAAAAAGAGTAGTTTACCTTTTTACCTGTCCATGATTCCTCTGTAATACCACCATCCAAGGAACTTGAAGGCCCTCTGTTTATTAGATAAACAGCAGTATCTACAACATCTGCCCAAAATTGTAAAGGCAATCCTGCATGCAATCTCATGCACCTTTCACGCTCCATGATTGTTCTGTTCATCCTTTCCGACACACCATTTTCTTGTGGTGTTCTTGGAATTGTCTTATCTCTATGAATTCCATGCTCTGAACAGTACCTATCAAACTCTTTGCTGCAATATTCACCTCCATTGTCTAATCTGAGATACTTCAACTTATTTCCTGTCTCAATCTCAACCAAAGCTTTCCATTTCTTGAAAGTATTAAATACATCAGATTTATTCTGAATACAATAAATCCATGTTTTTCTAGTTGCATCATCAATAAAATTAACATAATAACGAGAGCCACCGAGAGATGATACCTGAGAAGGTCCCCATACATCTGTATGCACAAGCTCCAATTTTTCGCTCTTCTTTTCTTTCCCAACTTTGAGAAATCTGACTCTCTTCTGTTTTCCATAAATGCAATTCTCATAGAAATCCAAATCAACATTCTTCAAACCTGGCAGCAAATTTCTTGAGTGAAGAATTTTCATCCCCTTCTCACTCATGTGTCCGAGCCTATGATGCCATAATGTTGTATCTGCTCCTTTGGAAGTTAAAGCATTAACAGAGTTAGAAATACCATTGCATAAATACAATGTACCAACCTTTTCGCCTTTTGTTATTACTAGGGCTCATTTGGTGACTTTCCAAGTTTTATCTGTGAAAGTTGTCACACAACCTTCACCGCCTAACTGCCCTGTTGAAATCAGATTTTTCTTCAGATCTGGAACATGCCTTACCTCCTTTAGTAGCCATTGGTTTCCATTCTGTTGTTTTACAAGAACTTTACCCATTCCAAAAATTTTACAGGGTTTATCATCACCCAAACGAACTTGTCCAAAATCTCCTTCAACATAGTCATGAAAATATTTCTTATCAGGTGTGGCATGGAATGAAGCCCCTGAATCTACAACCCAAGAATCAGTAAAATTTTCGAAAGAAAGAATCAAAGCATCTTGTAACACATCACCTGTCACATTTGCTTCATGATTGTTTTCTTGCTATGTGTCTCCTTCTTTTCCCTTCCGAGATCTACAATCTTTCTTTAGGTGTCCTTTCTTTCCGCAATTCCAACACACTATCCCTGATCTAGACTTGGATCTGCCTTTCCTTGATTTACTGCGATATCCCGAGCTCTTTCCTCTTTCCATTATTCTTCCCCTAGACTCTGCACTCAAAGCATTACCTGATGTCTCACCAGAGCTTTTCCGTCGCATTTCCTCGCTAAGGATAGCACCAACAACATCATCAAAATTTAAAGTACTAGATCCAGAGACAGAGTTACTAATGGCCATTACTAAACCATTCCAACTCTCTGGCAATGAGCACAAGAATAACATAGCTCTAACTTCATCATCAAAGTTTACCCCTACAGAACTTAACTGACTGGTAACTGTATTAAATTCATTTAAATGGTCTGCAACAGATCCACCTTCCGACATCTTCATATTAAATAGTCATTTCATAATAAATACCTTGTTTGAGGCCGAGGGTTTTTCATATAGTTTCACCAATGTCTGCATCAAACCCTCTGTTGTTGTTTCCTTCGAAATATTGAAGGCGACGGATGCCGCAAGGCACAAACATACTGCTCTGAGTGCCTTTCTATCGAGAATGTTCCATTTTGCGTCTGTCATAGCCGCCGGCTTCTTTGTTTTTCCGCTCAATGGTAGGTATAGATCTTTCTGATACAGATAATCTTCCATCTGCATCTTCCACAGCGGGAAGTTTTGGTCGTTAAATTTCTCGACCCTAAACTTACCATCGTCTGCCATTGCTCCCACTCGAACCAAGAACCCTTCTTTCCTGCGAGTTTATCAGCCAAATATACCTTCGACTCTGATACCAGTTGTTAGAAAATTAAATATTACAGAGCAATGCAACACATAAAATATGCGGAAAATAAAAGCACACAAAACACATAAAACTAGAGAGACACAGATATACGTGGTTCACCCAGTTTGGGCTACGTCCACCCCGAACATCCAGTCCTTCCTTTCTATTATCCAACAAAAATGAAGAGACAAAACCTACAACAGATCCGCTGTAATATCCTCTGTTCTCTCCTCACAGCCTCCTCACTCTCTATTTCTATCCATACATACAATACACAGCCGCAATACAATACCCTATAAAAGCGGTAGGGTTGCCTTCTAGGGAAAAATAATCTCGACCCAAACATAACTTCTACCGTCAGATCATTTGCCTAATGAACGGCCCAGATTGACTAGAAATTACTATACTTTTACAAGGCAATTTTACATCTGTTTTTAGCTTCGGGGGCGCTGCCCCCGAACCCCCGCCAAGGGGGGGGCTCCGAAAAGCATTGTCGCCCCCCCTTGGACCCCCCACGGCAGCGATTAATTATGGGCTGCGTTGCCGCCCCTTTTAATGTATAGGGGTCCAAGTTGTGATACAAAGTAAACAAGATAATTAGGCTCCACACCCAACAGGCTTGAATATAAACTTGGTATTTCTCACATCATATTTGGGGGTCTCATGACCAGACATACAATGCACACTAATAATCCTAGGGCACAATTCACTCAAATAGCAAAGGAACATAATGCGACCCACTTCCTTACTTTTATAGGTGATCCATGGTAGAAATGGTCGGAACTTCATTAATGGAACCTTATCCCCATAAAAATGGTAAAAAATCCCATAAGATATTCTCATTAATTGCAAAAAACTCGCTCCATCCAACGATAAAATCGATATTTCACCCAGAGTTACTGTTCCAATGACTATTTTTTCCCACCGCGCACAACGTCTGCGCTCATGTCACACCTAACTGTGTATTCCCTCCGCGCAACACGCAGACAAGTGGATTATGTTTATCCTAACATATAGTCATTTAGTAGGCACATGTTTATCCCTATACAACTTTAGTTGGCTTATGTTGGCATACCCTGGAAGAATCTCACCGCGTAATGTGGCCAAGCGCAACACACCTCCATTAGTGATCTCCTTCACAATATACGGCCCCAACCAATTCTTCCTGAACTTTCCTGGGTGGAGCGCAAACTGAATGTCATACAATAAAATCATATCTTCCTCCTTGAATGTCTTCTTCCGGATGTGCCTATCATGCTAGGCCTTCTCACACGCCTTCTATACTTTTTGATGAAAGTTGGAAATAAATTGATCCTCCTCTAATGCAAATAATTGTGATAAACATTCCTCAATGATGTCTGGTTCAGCCATATTAGTTATTGTTGTGATGCGTAGGCTTGGAACGATGTATTCCATCAGCATGATAGCTTCCTAGCCATAAACCATCCTGAATGGTGTTTTACGAGTCAAAATTTTGCGTGTGGTTTGATAAGCCCATAAGATAGAAGGTATGTTCATGTCCTAATCATTCTTTTTTTCATTGCAAATCTTTGTAAGTGTATTCTCCAGGATCTTGTTAAAGGCTTCTACTACACCATTATTTTGAGGGTGATAGGGAGTGCTCTTCTGGTGATGCATCTGGAACTCTTCTATCAAAGCTTCAATAGCCTCATTAACAAAGTGCGTACCCCGATCACTCATCAATATCTTTGGGCACCCAAATATAGTCAATATATTTTCAAAAATAAATTGCACAACAATGTCCGCAGGACAATATTTTACTGGCTTATCTTTTCCCATCTGTTCACATTGTCTATTGTAGTGATAATGTAGCACATCCTAGTATTTTTTTCGAGGAGGATTAATAGGTCCAACAATGTCTATGGCCCATTTATCAAAATCTTGTAGATCCATCTGTGGCTGCAATTTCAACTCATCTCTTCACGATGGCTTTTATGTTATTTGGCATGCATCACAAGCCCGACAATATCCATGTGCATCGTTGTGCCGTGTGGGTAACCATAATATAGTCCACAGAACCTTTTTTTCAGTAGCTTTCCCTGCATAGTGGCCTCCTGCCACTCCCCCATGAGCTTCAGCCAATATTTCTTGCCCTTCATGTTCTAAGACATACCTTCTTAAAACTTCAACTGCACCCAACTTGTACAATTGACTAGAAATCAATGTAAATTCAGCTGCATGCAAAACCAACTCCTTATTTTTTTGCATCGAATACTTAGAAGGCGCACTACTATTATTTAGAAAGTGAATGATATCTGAAAAGTGTTAATCAACCACTTTTATGGTAACGAGTTGTGCATTAGGTAATCCCTCCTCTAGACTAGTCGGTTCGTCCCCATTCTTAATGCGTGATAAGTGATCAGGTAAAACATTAAAACTACCAGGCTTAACAATGATTTCAAAATTATATTCTTCAAAAAGCAACAACCATCTACAAATATTCCCCACAAACACAGGCTTGTTGACCACATATTTCAAAGAAGAGTGGTTAGTGAACATCTTGAAGTGCCCTCCTAACAGATAATGCCTATATTTTTGCAGAGCATAAACCATAGCCAAACATTCCCTCTATGTGGTCGAATAGTTTCTCTCTGCACTGGAGAGCTTTCTACTTGCAAAGGTAGTAGGGTGATCAATATCTCCTTCTCTTGGCTACGCTAAGAAAACTCCAAGTGTAATGCCGAATGCATCAACGTGTACATGAAAGACCCTGGGCTAGTTAGGGAAGATTAAAATAGGCCCAGTAACCATATTTTCCTTCAATAGCTCAAAGATATTTTGGCATCCCTCATCCCAACAAAATGACACATCTTTGGTTATAATTTTTTCCATGGGTGCAGTGACCAGAGTGTAGCCCTAAATGAATTTTCTATAGTATCCTTTGTGTCCCAGAATAGAGCGCAGTTGTTTTATATTGGCATGAACTTCTAAATTGATAATAATTGCAATACTGGCTGGATATACCATTAACCCTTGCTGACAAAAAATATGCCCCAACAATATCCCAAAAGTAACACAAAATATACACTTCTTCAAGCTCAGAGAGATATGGTGCTTCCTACAAGTATCGAGCATTATGCACAGGTTGGAAACATGCTTCTTCAGAATTCCAAAAACATACCAATTATTGAAGTATACCTCCAGAAATCTATGCATGAACTCCTTGAATACAGCTACTAATACACGCGAGAAGATAGAAGGTGCATTATTCAACCCAAAATGCATGATTGTGTATTGGAAGGATCCCCATTCTGTTGCGAAAGTGGTCTTACTTCGGTCTTCCGGTGCAATCCTAATTTGATGATACCCCGAAAATCCATCAGTAAAGGAGTAGGCATCTTGTCCTCTAACTTTGTCCAATATATCATCTGAAAATGGGGTAGGGAAGGGGTCATGTATACATGCATCATTCAGTTTGCGCAGGTCCACACAAATCCTTATTTCTCCCTTAATCTTTGTTTCCTGAACAACCATCGGGCTCACCCAATCAGATTCTTCCATAGTCTCAATGATTCCTGCAACAACCATTTTATCCAATTATTACTTTAATTTTTGCTTATATTTTGGATTCAATCAGTATGGTCACTACTTGAGAGGGCGTGCATTTGGTTAAAGAGAGATTTTCATAACTCCCAAATCTCCTACAATTCCTTTGGGCTCAAAAAACTTTGTGGGAAACAGGTCTTGATATTCTGTTAATAGCTCCACAACCTTTCCCACTATGTCATCATCCCAATAATATCCTATTTTTCCCAACTTGGGTTTTTCCTCCATCCCAATGTTGACTTCCTTTAGTTTTAAGGGTTTAGTCGCATCCATCATTCCTAAAAATGGGCCTTCAACTATGGACTCCCCCTCAGATTCTGGGATATTAATATTTCTTGGATCTTCATCGTTATCTTCCACTGACAGATTTCTACAGTTGGAAATATCCAACATCTACTCCTCCCATGTTGATGCTACAAATTCTATCTGATGTAGGGAATCATCAAAGAAAATTGCCTCTATATCCTGCAAGGCTTCATCCAATCCCTCTTATTCACTCGCCGTGTTGAAGGTTAACATAAATTTTTCACTCATTGTAACCCAATTATGAGTTCCTCGATGCAGATCCGTCTCCAAATACCAAGTAGTAGGGATTGGTCCCAACGTATGGGTAAACATGTGAACCAGTTCGGCCCTAGGCTTCTTATCCCAAAAATCCATCCACCTAGCGAGGTGTTTGCACAGATCACCTCGACCACAAAAAACCTTAGTTGGTTGGGCAGTGGGCTTCTCAAAGCACAACCCCATCATTCTTCTGAATTCTTCCCAAACCTCAAAGTTCCCTTTGTGCGTATTCCACCAACGTGTTGGAGTTGCACGCATGGAAAGATCGATTATGAGCTCCATTATTAGACATATTTGGAGGGGTTAATGGTCACCTTTTTTCCTTCTTAGATTTATTTTCTTGCATTTTTATTATTATTTGGTTTTATGATGCTAGTATAGGTGGTGATTAAGGCTAACATACTATGAGTGCCTAAGATGAGGTTGAGTGCAGAAAATAATGAATTATTAGCATTTTTATTTTATCATAAAGACTTGGAGGAGACAACAAAGAGAAATTATAAGAGGATTGTCCACCCTCAACTCTCAAAGGCAACTGAAGGATCCCAAATATTCTCTCCAGCAATTCGAATTCCAAAGGTAGCCAAAGGATCCCCGAGGATTCTCTCCAGCAATTCGATTCCAAAGGCAACCAAGCAACTCAAAGAGGAGTGCACCCAATCTTTGTTTACTAGGAGTCAAGTGGACTCAATCACCATTTTCTAGGGAGTTGTTGGTAGCTGCTCTGTAGAATAAATAGAGCAGAGCTAGAGCTAGGAAGAGTTAGTCAATTCCAGTTGATTCTAGTTGAAAATTTGTTGCAAGTTATTGAAATTTTTATTATTTGACTCAGTGATCAAACTTTCAGAGATGTATGAGGTTATTCTTTTCTGAAATGAGAAGACTAATTTCATTCCACTGATTTTAGTTTCAGAGAGCTAGGCTCGTGGGTTAGGGCCTAATCCATGTGCCTCACCTTCTCTGATGTTACTATCTTTTCCTTTCTATCATTTAGTTAGTTTTTCTTCTTTCATTTAGCTAAATATGCTTCTGATAGTTTCATTTCTGCTTAGTCTTTGCTTTTAGTTTGTTGTTGTAGTTTTTCATTTTCTTGTGACTAGTAGAATAGAGGATAAAACTCTAAAATCTGTGCGTTTATACTTCCCTTCTCATCTCTGTCGATAGAGCTCAAGGAGGGTAAACCTTGCCACACACCAAAAACATTGATTTCTGTTCAGTATTTCGATCTCTGAGTTACGCCTCTAAACCTTGCCTTTACGCCTCCATTCCCTCTTATTTTCCACTTATTTTAATTTTTGCATCCACTTTTTCCCTAACAGCACTTAAACCCTTTAGTCACCTTATTCCTTTATTCCTATTGGTTATAGTCGCCTTACTATTTTTAAAGCAAAAACATTGGAAAAACCATCAAATTTGACCTCCACCTTTCCTCCTCGAAATCCTTGCTACTGTACTTCGCTCATCGCAGATTGTAGTTTTCATTTGGTTCTGTTAAAACTTAATGCACCCATCTACCAATTGCAATATTTTGATCGTGCTCTGCTGCCTGTCCCACCACGTCACCAATCGCAATCACACGTCGCACCATTTTCCTCTTCCCTTCAAGACTTATATTCATTCATGGTTTCCTTACCCTTTCTAACGCAAAACACATGGAAACTATCGGAATTAGACCTCTGCCCTTTCTCCTCGAAACTCCTGCTCACCTTACCTCGCTCCACCGTAAATAAAAATTTTCTTGTGATCTTTGTTAACGCTCTCTCATTCCAAGCCCAAAAGCGATATCCATTTATACTTCCCTTTGCTGATCTTTTATTAAAAACAGTTAAAAAAAATAGAAGCCACCTTTTTTTTTTCCCTTTGGACTTACTGCAATCCCTTTTCCTAATAGAAATTCACAAAATTTATCCTATCGCAATTCACATCCCGCAGTTTTCATTTGGTTCCTTCTAAGACTCACCACTCTTTTTTGTCTATTGCGACATTGCGACATCGTATATCGTAGTTTTTACCATACCGAAAATATCTCTCTACAGCCTTTCCCTTTTTCTTTAAAACTTACCGCCCTTATCTGCCGATTGCAATATTGTTATCGCACTATGCCAATGGTACCACCACCATGTCATTTGCTGCATCGAACATCACAAATCAAAATTTTTTTTCCTGTTAACCTTTACCACTCCAAACACTGATTCTGAACTCCCCCGCATAAAAAATCGCATTTCGCAGTTTTTGTTTTGTTCGTATTAACCTTTATCGCTCCAAACACTGATTCTGAACTCTGCCGCATCGCAAATCTCATTTCGCAGTTTTTGTTTTCTTTATGTTAACCTTTAACGCTCCAAACGCCCATTCTGAACTCTGCCGCATCACAAATCTCATTTCAGAATTTTTATTTTGTTCCTGTTAACCTCTACCACTACAACCTTGCGATATTGCGATTGCGATATTTCATATCACATATCGTACTTCTATCCGCCAATCATAACTTCGCCATCGCATATTTCAATCATTCTGCTCCAAATATTTTTCACCATAATAAATTTGTAATAAGGTTTAAAACTGGCTCTTTCATCCTCTAAGCCTTGTGTCATGTGTTTAAGCCCTCCATTAGCCTCTCTAGCCCCTTTTCCTCCAGACTGCAAATCAACACTTTTTCAATCAGAATTAAGTCATTGATAGCTTAACTGCAAGGATAGAAGCATGGTAGATAGACCATAGGATAAGTAGATTGCATTTAGCCATTTGGGCAAGTTTAGTGCAATTTAAATTCATTTCTTTTCTGCAAATTCAATTAGTTTCCTTCCTATCATTTATTTCTAGAAATTTAATTTAGTTTCTTTCTACATTTCCTTCTTGTACATTAAATTAGTTTCATTTTTGCCATTTCATTTCTGCAAATTGAATTAGTTTCATTTCTGTCATTTCCTTTCTGCAAATTTAATTAGTTTCATTTCTGTCATTTCATTTCTGCAATTTATTTTAGTTTCATTGAAGTGTGACATAATTCACTAATAACCCCTACAATTAAAGCCCTTTCGTAGAGAAAAAGAGGATGACATGAACATAATGCATCCGCTATGTATATAGCATTGTCAACTCGAAGTTTGTACGAGCCCCGGGTTGATAGATTAAAGTAGGGCAGCCCCTGGGAGTTGCAGTGCTCTTGGTGCAATACTAGGGCTCACCACTTTTTGGCGTCGTTGCCGAGGAGGTGTCTAGTAGATGCTTTGATTTTGTTTTTAGCATTATATTATTCTTTCCTTTCTTTTCATTTCATTTCAGAAATATTGAAAAAAATACAAAAAAAAATGATTTTTATGCCTCCTGGGACTAGGAATACTCAAAGACAAACCTTACCTAAAACCCCCACATCACCTCCTAGCCACCCTTCACTCTTCTTCAGTGGCAGTGAGAGTGAAACCCCTCTAGGAGAGCCTTCTGAATATTTTAAGGATCCTATTGGGGAAGAAGAAGAAGACCTTGTTTCAACTGAGGGACCTGCTTCACCTATCTTAACCATGGCTGTGATCTAGAGAGCCTTTCCCATAAGAGAGGTAGATGGGGAAACTAAGATGAAGAACATTAGCCCCGTAGCTCTTCCACACTTTCATGGACTTACCTCTGAGGAACCTGACACCTTCATGTTTGAATTTGTTGTTGTTTTTAGGAATTATGATTACACTTCTAATGATCAGAAGCTAAAGCTATTCCCATCCACCCTTAAGGATGCAGCCTTGCGCTGGTTCATGGGTCTGCCTAGGGATAACATCACTACCTGGGCACAGATGGAAGATACCTTCAACAACAAATACAGAGACTTTTTTAGGTCCAAGGAAACTAAGAATGAAATATTTAGAATTACTCTAGGACCTGATGAATCCCTAGAGGACTATGAAGAGAGGTTTTGATTAAACTATAAGAGAGCGAACTATACTCTTCAACCTGCATCATTTAAACTTGTACTTCTTTAAGGGATCAATGAAGAGATGATAGAAAGCTTGAATATGTTAACATGAGGATATATCTACCAACAACCCTATGAAACAATCAAAATTGTCATCTGAAACCATTCTAGGGAATTTAGGAAGAAGGGTAGAGCTAGCCAAAGTACATCAAATACCCCTTCCTCTTCCACCTTCATAAAACATGAGATTGGAAACATGCTAGAGGACTTCAAGAGTGACATGTTACACACCTTTTCTTTGCAAATGGACACAATGCTGGTAAAAAGGAAGAAACTGGGAGTAAAGAGAGCCCTGGCCATATTTTGTCCTAGATGTACTAGGAAGCACCCAAGAAATGAATGTGCACTGAATTTCATAATATTTGCTTAGTCTGTGAGGAGAATCATGGCACAGAAAATTTTCCCTCCTTACCTAGACTTAAATTTGTATATCAAGGTGGGGAAGAAATTCTAGAGCAACTCTATTTCATCAACTAGAGAATGCCTCAAGGCCCTCAGTCATATCAACAAGGTATGGAGGGTGCACCTTACTCTTACTATCACAAAAATCAGAGCGCACCCGTGCAACCTTGGTACACCCCCACTCCTCCATCCTGATATGCAACTTCTACTTGGCCTTACAACCCTTCATATCATCCTCAGCTAGTAAACCAACCATTTCAGCAGTATGTTCCAAAACAACCTCAGTGGAACAACCCATCCGAAGGGGGGAGGCCGCAGCAAAATCAACCACCTGCTCTAATGTCTACACCCCAACCTAAGCTTACTCATGTTTCTCCACCTACCTATACCTACACAACCCAATGTGAACCCAAACAATAGATAGTAAGAGAAGGCTCCCAGTGGAGAAACATCCCACTCAGTGTATGATGTGGAGATACAAGAGGTTAATCTCAGGTCGAGAAGAGTACTCCCAGACAACCATCCTCCATCTCCACCTATAGACGTTGAGGAGAAAAAGGAAGAAGGTAACACTAAGATCCAACAACCTCCTTTTCCTGAGTGCTTGATCCACCCTATTCAGCACACCACAGAGGAGATTGAACTCTTGGGAGAAATATAAAATTTGTGTGTAAAGATACCACTTCTCCAGGCCATTAAGGATGTCCCTATATACAATAGGCTCATCAAAAAAAAGTTCTTCAAGAAACCTGGGAAAAGGAAGAGATATACCCCCACCATTAATGTGGTAGGACAAATGTCTGACCTGATGTTGGGGAAGGTGATATTTCCAAAGTACCTGGACCCTGGTAGTCCAGTTGTTGATGTGCATATAGATAGTGTCATAGTCCCCAACACTCTGATTAATATAGGGGCTGCCATCAATATCATGACCAAGGAAACTCTGTTGAAACTTAATCTCCAAGGGACTTTGAGGAAAACCACAATAGTTCTGAAACTTGCAGATTGGTCCACAATAACTATGGAAGGAATTGTTGAGGATGTTATGGTTACCATTGACTCTTGGGAGTATCCTACATATTTCCTGGTCCTGTAAACAAAAACCAAGTTTAATGGTTATCCCCTCATATTAGGGAGATCTTGGTTAGCCACTGTAGATTCCTATATTATTTTTTGGGCCGGAAACATGACTATAAAAAATGGGCCTTTGTCTAAACATCTAGTGTTATATCCTCCAACCCAACCTTCCATTGATCATGATCTCCCTATATGGGTGAAGGATGAAGAGGATGAGTTATAGAACACTGCCCCTATGTGTACCGTAAATGTTATTGTTAGAGGGGGTTAGCTTGATGAAGATGAACTCATTGACCATGCCATTCAGAACTAGTCCTCCTGTAATGTTCCCAAATTTTAGCCTCAAGCTAATAGGAACATTATAGTTAGCATTATGTCTAGGTAGATGAATAAAATGGGTAGGGAGGCCCATTAACCTCTTTAGAAGGAATAATAACATTCCTCATGTGAAAAGAGTAAGAATAAGCAGCTGGATTAATAACCTATAGGTGTGAACAGGATTATATCATATTGATTTAGTCATATTTGACCAAGTCCACATGCACTGTCTAGATACATTGTATCTCCTTGATGGACTGTGCAGTTTTAATGGACGACAACTTGCATGAGCTTGGTGGCACATATGGATGGGAACAATTGTGGAGAGGTGCACTTGCTATATATGGAGAGGAGGGTAGCCATTGTCATTCATGCTTGGATTATTATTTTCTTTTGTCTGTTGAGACTTTTCTTCCTCTTGTTGTTTAGCAGGGTTGCAGTGCTATTTAGCACAAGGGTATTCTTGGTCGGGAATCCTTACCTCATCTTCAAGGAAGGGGAGGTTATTTGGGCTAAATTTCCTCATTCTGGAATTTTTTCCAAGCTACCTCCTTTAGCTGCAGCATTGTTTATGTTTAGAGATGGGTTGTGTTGCAGGGTGCAGCAAAGGAGGATCTCTTTGAGTCATTTCTGGGTTTGTTTTTCAGTGGAGATCTTGTCTATTCATTGGAGGATCAGCAAGGAATCCCGGGCATATTTTCACATATTGGAACTTGGCCAAATCATCTCTACACTTATATAGTGTAGTCCCTTGCAGAAACTGCATCATTTTTCAGAGAGCTGCTACAACAAGGTTTAATACCTTGATTTTGGGCTAGTTTCCTAGGGAAAGGGCCAACCCTTCTCTCGAAAAGCTAGGAAAAGGGATTCTCATCCCTATTGTACTTTATTCAGCTATAATCATGTAATTTTGTAGGATAATACGTTATTTTGCAGCTGAATATTCAGATCTACTCTTTTTGTGCTTAAGCTTCCAAGAAACCCTTGTCGAGTTATCTTTACCTCGTATAAAAGAGGCTAGATCTCTGTTTTTCTTTGTGTTTTGGCTAAATAAACTCCATATCTATTGTATATAACATATTTCTATATAAAAAATCTTATAATCACTCTTTTCTTGCCTCATATTTTTCTGTATGGTTTAAGTCATGGGCTTTCAGTGTTTTTAAGCCATATAAGAACTGGGAGATCTGTTTAACTTGGCTATAACGATTTGTTTCTGCTCCCATTCTATATGTGAGATGTATATTGCATGAAATAAGGGATCCAACTCCCATTTCTCACAGTTAGAGAGTTATTTTATGGAAATAGAATTTTTATGGTCCAGATCACTGCTTTTCCCCACTTGGAGATAGCATATGGAGATATATTTTTGCTGATATGCTCCTAATATGATGGAAATGTGTTTAATACACATTTAATAAGTAAATTGACACAACTTACACTATTGTGTTCAAGTATTGTTGGATCTCCAACTTTGGAACATCTTAAGGTGTTTTTATTGTTTTTCCCTCATTTGGGATATTACAGTGGTATCAGAGCATAATATTGGCTCAGCCTGTGCATCCAAGACATTATGCCATTAGGAGGAGAAGCTTCTCATAGAAAAGAGGAATGAATGAAGAGAGGATCTCCCTGCTTCTTTTTGAAGCTACGAAGAATATCAAAGAAGATCTCAAGGAGATGAAAGGGGAGGAGTGTAGAAGATTTATGAGAGGGTTTGAAGCAAGCCCTAGCTATTCAAATTATGGGTGTGATCATTCAGCCACACATGTAGATCCACATCGCAGTCTATTGCCTACATTTACTGCAAGAAGGATGGAGGAAGAAGATGCACCAAGGGAGGAGACCTTGAGTGAATATCTTCAGGAGTATGAATCTCAATCATGGAGATTCAAGAAGCACTTGGACTTCCAAGGGTTTTGAAATATCAAGGAGGCAAGATATATCAGCCACAAAAAATAAATATAGGTAGAATATTCCAATCTCACTTTGATGGATCAACAGAGTGCACAACCAAAGCTTGGGTAGAAGAGCTAGATTCCTATTTCTAGCTACACCAAGTTTCAAAGAAGGAGGCCATCAGAGTGGCAGTGCTGCACCTCAAAGGTATGGCACATGATTGGTGGTTTAATGATTCTACTTCATTTTTTTGTGCAAATGTAAAAAATTATGTTGGGTTCACTAAGGAATTGGTGAGAAGATTTGATAGAAAACATTGTGAACCATCATTTGTTAAAAAAAGAAATTCAAACACTTTGCATGAGTTGGAGAGACCTATTGAACTAACTCCACTCCATATTTTTAAAGGGGATAAAAACATGCATGATATTTTTCCAAGGGAAAGATCCCCACTTCTTGAAGAGCCCTCCTCTATTTGTGAAGACATGGAGTCTCCTCCTTCAAGAGATGACAAAGATCAAAGGTCTCTCATTGAGGATGAGGCATTCTCATATATGGAAGAAGAGGAGAAGGATAAGCATCAAGGGATGATGAGAATTCACCCTTATGTATTTCGGGAGGTTTCTGCACATAAGGAGGGGACCGAACTATGCAGTGAAGAGAGGGACAACTCAGTCCACTCATATATACAATCCACTTTAGATTTTGATGTCTCACTACATGGAGGCATTCCACCAGGGAGGCCACCAGATCTACAGTTGATGAGAGACATCTTGTCTTTGGGTTCACCACTCTTGGATTTTGGAGAGGTGAAGAGTTTGGAGGGAGAATTTGGTATGGGGGATGTCAAAGTATCAGGCAACAACATGACAAGATCTTCACATGCCAGATCACAAAAGTTGTCTCTTGGGAGGATTGATCCATATTGGAGATCTCAACCCTTGGTAGAGTACTCCAAGGATCTAGGTGCATGTATGATTCTTGATGACCCAGATAGAGATGATAATTGTATCGTAGATGATATGGTCATCTATTTTTATGGCAGATTCTTCTTGACTGAAGCATCTAAGCTCAAGTAGAAGCTGCTTCATACAGCACATGAGCACTTCCTTTCCATGCATTATGATGCATATCGTTCTTTGGAAGAGGATTTCACTTGGGAGGGAATCCAGCATGAAATATTTCAACATATGGAGATATTCATAGCCTGGATGGTGATAGAGAGGAGGTCACAGCCACTTCCCTACTCTTTGGAGGTGAGGGAAAATTTCCAGTTGAGCCATTTCAGCTCAAAGTCTCAAGTACATGATGGAGGATGTACAATTTCATTTTATGTTTTGTACTTCTTTTATTTATATGAGAAGCATGTTGTACCAAGAAGGATTGTCCCTTCTTTCATATTATATGATTATGTACTTAGAGCCACTT
The DNA here is from genome assembly GCA_034641835.2 of Pinus albicaulis. Taxonomy (NCBI): domain Eukaryota; kingdom Viridiplantae; phylum Streptophyta; class Pinopsida; order Pinales; family Pinaceae; genus Pinus; species Pinus albicaulis. The sequence continues at coordinate 174,525,685 of CM076576.1, read as the reverse complement.
GTGGTATTGAGATTAGTTATTTATGTGGTGGTTTGTGGGGGAAGCCACATGATTCTTGGTGTGCACCATTGGCACCAAATTGTATATTCATGATTCCATCTTATGAGATGACTGTGGAAGAAAACAAGTGGCTAGGAAAGAACTTGTTGTACTTTGTTTTGAGGAAAGCATGGGATGCATTGCGCTAGTTCCATGTGAGGAACTATGATCCACTTTCTGGTTGTCACATGGCAACTTGTTTTTATTGGTTTTTGCTTCCATGTATTGGTAATAATTGTATGTTCATGGGAAGCTTTGTTTGGAGAGTGGGATATGAGTTGAAGATGCCCATTGGGAGTATGAATCTCCCTATTTTACATGTTGTATGTTTCGGGAGAAACAATGGGCACACCATGATTTCCACATCACACCTCTTTCCTTCATATAGGAGGAGCCATTGTGAGGACCTGCATTCTTGGAGGAGGCACTTCATGGTTGAATTATCTTGTGGGGTAGCTAGGGCCATTTTTGAGGGCCATGACATTTCAGCTCGATATCAGCAACCCCCCCAATACTTACCATAAATGGAGAGATAAAATACTTGTATGGGAAAACATAAACTCTCCATTCAGCCCCAACACTTTGCATAAACCGAGGGTTGAATATTTCTTTGATGAGCTACATAGAATGGCTCATTTCATTTGGATGATAGCATGGGTGAGAGGATCACTCATTTGGAATGATATTTCCCATGTGTATCATCACTCCCACCTTGAGGATCCCATGAGATAGCAAGAAGGTTTCCACTTACACCTTCTACCTTTTCATGATGTGAGCCATTTGGTTATGCATCTTCGTGAGCAGACATTGGAGGGAAGATTTGTTGCAGGTTATCTTGCACAGTGGTGGGGACTATTGATAAGGAGGCCACAAGAGGAGAAAGGGGAGGAATCTTGCTCTCCCTATACAGTTGCTTGAGGACAAGCAACATTTTGGAGGTGAGGACTGTAATGTTCCCAAATTTTAGCCTCAAGCTAAGAGGAACATTATAGTTAGCATTATGTCTAGGTAGATGAATAAAATGGGTAGGGAGGTCCATTAACCTATTTATAAGGAAGAATAACATTCCTCGTGTGAAAAGAGGAAGAATAGGCAGCTGGATTAAGAACCTATAGGTGTGAATAGGATTGGATCATATTGATTCAGTCATATTTGACCAAGTCCACATGCACTGTCTAGATACATTGTATCTCCTTGATGGATTGTGAGGTTTTAATGGAGGACAACTTGGATGATATTGGTGGCACATATGGATGGGACCCATTGTGGAGAGGTGCGCTTGCTATATATGGAGAGGAGGGCAGCCATTTTCATTCATGCTTGGATTATTATTTTCTTTGGTCTGTTGAGACTTTCCTTCCTCTTGTTGTTTAACATGGTTGCAGTGTTGTTTAGCATAAGGGTGTTACTGGTCAGGAATCCCTACCCCAACCTTAGGGAAGGGGAGGTTATTTGGGCTAAATTTCCTCATTTTGGAATTTTGGCCAAGCTACCTTCAGCTACAGTGCAGTTTTTGTTTAGAGCCGGGTTGTGTTGCAAGGTGCAGCAAAGGAGGATCTCTTTGCGTCATTTCGGGGCTTGTTTTTCAGTGGAGAGCTTGTCTATCCATTGAAGGATCAGTAAGAAGGAATCCTGGGCATATTTTCACATATTAGCACTTGTCCAAAGCATCTCTTCACTTCTACATTACAGTCCCTTGTAGGAACTGCGCCATTTATCAGAGAGCTGCTACAGCAAGGTTTAATACCTTGATTTTTGGCTAATTTCTTAGGGAAAGGGCCAACCCTTCTCCCGGAAAGCTAGGAAAATGGATTCTCATACCTATTGTAATTTATTCATCTATACTCATGTAATTTTGTAGGATGATGCATTATTTTGCAGCTGAATATTCAGATCTACTCTTTTTGTTCTTAAGCTTCCAAGAAACCCTTGTTGAGTTATCTTTACCTTGTATAAAAGAGGCTAGATCTCTATTTTTCTCTGTGCTTTGGCTAAATAAACTACAGATCTGTTGTATATAATATATTTCCATAGAAAAAATCTTATAATCATGATGTGCTTGCTTCAGAGTTTTCTGTATTGGTTAAGTCATGGGTTTTCAGTGTTTTTAAGCCATATAAGAGCCGGGAGATCTGCTTAACTTGCTTAGAATGATTTGTTTCTACTCGCATTCTATATGTGAGATGTATATTGCATGAAATAAGGGATACAAGTCCCATTTCTTACATTTATAGTGTTGTTTTATGGAAATAGAATTTTTCTGGTCGATATCACTGCTTTTCCCCACTTGGAGATAACATATGGAGATATAGTTTTGTTGATATGCTCCTAATCTGATGGAAATGTATTTAATACACATTTAATAAGTAAATTGACATAGCTTACACTATTGTGTTCAAGTATTGCTGGATCTCCAACTTTGGAACATCTTAAGGTGTTCTTATTGGTGTAGAAATTCCCTCATTTGGGATATTACACCTCCACTAACATTCCTCTCGAAACCTTAGTCAAAGAGTATGAAAGCCAACCTTGGATGGAAGTGTAGTAAGCTGAGTCAACCTCTAAAACCACCAAGGCTATTGAGTTTGGCCCATCCAGATCTCTGAAAATCAATCCAAACCTCTCGAATGAAGAAGAGAAGAAGCTATGCCATCTTTTGAAAGAAAATCTATAAGCATTTTCTTGGGATTACAAGGATATGAAAGGGGTGCATCCTTTAGTATGAAAACATCAAATTTACATCAAAGAGGGATGCAAGCCTATGGGACAACCCCAAAGAAGGATGAACCCAACTGTGAAGGGAATAGTCAAAGAAGAGCTGCATAAGCTATTGGATGTAGGGTTCATATATCCTATATCCGACAGTGGTGGGTATCCCCTCTTTTCCTATTCCCAAAGAAGAATGGGAAGTGGAGAATTTTTTTTGACTATCAAGAACTTAAAAAAGCCACCAAGAAAGACATTTTCCCTTTGCCCTTTATAGACCAAGTCTTGGATGGCCTTGCGAGGAAGAACTTATTTTCCTTCTTAGATGGGTTCAATGGGTACAATCAAATTCAAAGCAGCCCTGAAGACTAGGATAAGACTACTTTCACCTACCCTTGGGTTACCTTTTCTTATAGAGTCCTACCCTTTGGGTTGTGAAATTCCCCATCTACCTTCCAAAGGGATGCCTTGAGCATCTTTTCTGAGTTAGTCCATGACTCTGTCGAAATATACTTGGATGATTTCACACCATATGGGGATGGCTTCCAGGAATCTCTCTCCAATTTGGGTAAAGTACTAAGAATGTGCATTGAGATGAATCTCTCCTTGAGCCCAGAAAAGTGTGAATTTCTGAAGAAAGCAGGGGTTGTATTAGGACACTCCATATCCCAAGCAAGAATATAGGTAGACCCGAACAAAATAACTATCATCAAAAGGGTACCTGCTCCTCAAAAGAAAAAAGATGTCATGAGTTTATTAGGCTTAGCTAGTTATTATATAAGGTTCATCAAGTATTTCATCAAGATGGCTTCGCCATTATTTGGGTTATTGGTCAAATATTTTGAGTTTGTTTGGTTTGGTCCTTATCAAGAGGCTTTCGATCTCATTAAGAAAAAGTTCACTACTGCCCCAATCCTTTGAGGTCCAAATTGGACTCTACCTTTCCACATCCATACTGATGCATCCGAAAAAGCTGTAGGGGCAACATTAGGAAAATTAGAGGACAAAATACCTTATGCAATTTATTTCATCAGCAAGAACTTGTCCAAGTTCGAGCTGAATTAAACTATTATTGAGAAGGAGATGTCAGCCATTTTCTATGCCTTGAACAAATTCAGGTATTATGTAACTAGATATCAGACCTTTCTTCACACTGACCATGCAACCATCAAGTATTTAATGAAAAAATCGGATGTTAATGCTAGAATAATTAGATGGTTGTTACTTTTGCAGCAATTTGATTTGACTATTGTTGACAAACCTGGAAAGGAGAATGTTGTTGCATATTTTTTTTCCGGGTTAGCTCTCCCTGCAGGTGAATAAGGAATGGTGGATGACCAGTTGTTGTATGATAATCTCTTTTCTATATTAGCACTCTCACCATGGTTTTATGATATATCCAACTACTTGGTTGCTGGGAGAATCCCTCCTAATCTTTCATTCAGGTAGAGGATCAGAATCATTAGAAAAAGAACCCCTTTCACATGGATTGGGGGAAACCTTTCCAAGATAGGCCCTGATAAAATCCTAAGGAGATGTGTGAGGGAGGAAGAATTTTTTGACATCCTCTCTGCATGTCATGAAAGCCCATGTGGAGGCCACTTTTTTGCCAAGAGAACTTCTTACAAAGTTTTGCAGGGAGGATACTATTGGTCTACCCTTCATTAAGATTCCAGAAGATCCACCAGTAGGTGTGACCAGTGCTAGAGGATGGGGAAACCCACACAAAGGGATGAAATTCCTTTACACCCTCAAGTGTCTCTTGAGCCATTTGATAAGTGGGGCATGGAATTTGTTGGACCTATCAATCCACCATTCAGACAAAATAATTATATCATAGTCTGCACTAATTACCTGAAAAAGTGGGATGAAACAAAAGCAGCAAGAGTAGCAAATGAGGAGAAAGTAGAATAATTTTTGAGGGAGAATGTGTTTTACAAGTTTGGATACCCTGGAGAAGTAGTCACTAATCAGGCAACACAATTCACCTCTCACCTCATTGAGAATATTTTTAAAAAGCACAAGATTAATAATAGAACTTCTACTTCCTGTCACCCTCAGGCGAATGGACAAGTAGAAGTGACTAACAGATCTTTCGAAATCATCCTCACCAAGGTTGTGAGAAGAAACATAAAATATTGGGCAGATAGATTGGCAGAAGCTACTTGGGCCTACAACACTATTTGGAAGACAGCAACATGATTCACTCCTTATGAACTAGTCTATGGTAATAAATTTCTACTTTCAGTTGAGTTTGAATTCAATATTTAATAATGGAAACTGAATTAAATATATATTTATCAAATGCCCAAAAATAAAGGTAGCTGCAACTAAATGGATTGGAAGAGTTCAGAACGCAAGCACTTCTTTACACGGAGGTATTTTAGCTACAAAGGAAGGTCAGGCATGACAAGAACATCAAAGAAAAAACCTTCCAAGAAGGATATTGGGTGTTTTTGTATGATTTGAGGTTTAAAGACTTTGTTGTAGCCTCTACAGCACCCTCCAAAAAGTTCACCATCTAAGATTTTTGAGCCCCTGAGCATAAAAAATGATAAGTCAAAATCTAAGTTTCAAGTCGTCGCAGTCAGGTTATTTTCTTCAAATTTGTGACCTTGTGACCTGTCAGGTCGCCAGGTCGCCAGGTCGCAACTCTCACTCAAGTCTCACACTTGCGACCTAGCGACCTTGCAACCCTGCGACCCTCCCAGGTCGCAAGGTCGCAAGGTCGCATATCTCATAAGAATGGGATATTTGTGACCTTGTGACCTCTTTTATTGCTCGCAGGCATGACCCCTTTATAAATATAAGGGTCGCTAGGTTCCATTTCACCCACACGACGGAGAGCAAAAAACGCTTCTGAAAGGCCAACTGAAGAGCGATTTTCTCGGGTAAGTTTCCTTTTCCTCCTGATGTTTCCATTTTTTTTTTCTTTGTTGCCCTTTTCCTCTAATCAAAGTCCTTTAAAGCCACCCAGAATCTCCAATTTTGAGATCCTTTTGGAGCTTGAGCCCTTTTAAATGATTCAAACCCTGCCACTCCTAACACGGACTTGTAGATGGAGCCAACCAGCCACTCATGTGTTTGTCTTTTTCCCTCATGACCTCTTCATCTTCATTTTGGGATTTCCTCACGTAGTCCTGGTGTTGTTTATGTTAAAATGGAACAAAAAGGCCGCGTCGCCGATGAATCTTTTGCTCAGCCCTAACGTGAATTCCGAACCTGCAACCTTGCGATCCCTGGTCACTGAGTCGCTGAGTTGGACCTCATTCAAAACTTGAAGTTTGCAACCTTGCGACTTAGCGACCCAGCGACCTGGTCACAAGTCTCTAGATCGCAAGGTCGCACCCTTCGAGAAGTTTGAGCCTATGCGACTCAGAGACCTGGTCGCAAGTCGCTAGTTCGCCCTTTCCTGGGTCTCAGTTGGGAAAAGTTAAAAAAGCTTTACCTAGGATTTTATTATTATGGCATTTGTCTTATCCTGGGATTGTTTTATGAACATGCCAGGTGATTTCGAATAAGAGTTAGAGTGCATCTCCATCTCTTCAGACTTAATCGACATGGGACCTCCGATAGTTCGCAAGAAAAAAAAGATCCCAGAGATAGAAGACACAGAAAAGGAAATACCAATGTCTCCTCCCCCGATCTATGGGGACACCGCATGTACCTTTGCCAAAGGAGACAACATGAGTTGGTATCAAGTATACCAAGAATTCGCACGACTAGAATTTCCAGAGGACCCCCCCGACTAGAAAATATATGTATAAGTTAAAAGGTCAAAGCTTCACTATGCAGGTGCCCACCCTGCTATATTCCCATGTGCATAATTCATTGAATGGATCATACAGAATATCGACCCCAAGAAGTGGGTAATTCAAGATTACGAGGGTAAAGATTTTGCAACTCTAAAGGGCTCGGATGTTGATTTTTATTATGTGCTGCTGAAACGAGAACAAACTTTCACAGAAGAATGGGCCACCACCCATGCGGTCACCATAGCAGACACCTTGAGAGGATGGTGGGAGGAACCCGAAAAGTTAAAATTAAGAAGGATCAGGAGTATCCAGTGTTGGGCCTTAGAAAGGTATACAAGCTGGTGGCATCTATGCTTTGTAGGATATATGGTCATCCCGATGCCACCACTTTCATTGGCACTTGGGTATTCCTAATGAACTATGTCACTGTATATGGCACTCATTTCAATTGGGCCAGCATGCTAGTGGCGTCTCTCAAAACAAACATATCCATGGCACTAGCACCAGACGAGGGATACTCGTCCAAATTTTACATGGCCTCCTACCTATTGGATGTAGTTTGTTCTAGGTGCCACTTTTAGGGATGGGCACACAACTGGGACCCGGACTGGGCACACCCAGTTCACATAGAACTGCAGTTATTCTGGGACTCTAAGTACAAGCAGGATATAGAGTCAATCTCACAATTTTTCATCCCTGCGCTCTACAGGAAATTGTTCGGTCAGGATACCCCATGCATGTCCTGGTGAGCCATGGAAACGTTAGTTAAGGTGGCACATTGGTTCCCACTCGCAGATTACACCTTTGTTTGAGTCTTTGGTTCTGATCCAGATCTTGGGGTGAGGCCCCAAGATCTAAAAAGTTGAAATGGATTTGACAAGATCTGCAAAATTAGAATGCCAGAAAAAAAGAGAGAACACAAAGCAAATAAAGCCACAAAGAAACTTGTTTTATTAAAATAGAGAATAACTTTAGAAGCTACATTGTGGTAGACAATCTGTCCTTTTACAAAGTGAGGCTTGTTATTTATAGCCTTTTTTGAGATACAATACCATAGGTGGATACCATGGGCCAATACCATGGGTAGATACCACTTACAATACCATGGGTAAATCCCATGTGTGGATGAATACCATGGGTGGATACATACCATGGGTCACTTATAACACCATGGGTGAATAAATATCATGGGTGGATGAATACCATGGGTCAATTCCATTTACAATACCATGGGTAAATTCCATGGGTGGATGGATAACATGGATAGATGAATACCATGAGTTGATGCCATTTTCCATTCGAATCATTCCTCCCTCCTTAAGAAGCAATGGTCCCCATTGCGTGAAGTTCCATCCTGAGAAGCCTTTGTTGAATATGAAGAGCCATAGGTGGATACCATGGGCCAATACCATGGGTAGATACCACTTACAATACCATGGGTAAATACCATGTGTGGATGAATACCATGGGTGGATACATACCATGGGTCACTTATAATACCATGGGTGAATAAATATCATGGGTGGATGAATACCATGGGTCAATGCCATTTACAATACCATGGGTAAATTCCATGGGTGGATGGATAACATGGATAGATGAATACCATGAGTTGATGCAATTTTCCATTCGGATCAGGTTCATTCAAGACTCCTCATGCTCTGCCTCGATTCACTACGGACAAGATGCTTCTTCAGGAAGTATGTTATCAGATGACTTTCGGTTTCTCAAAGGTCCTGACTGAAGGGAAGAAAAAGTCGTGGCCTACACTACCACTCACCATTGATGCCTACACGGTCAAGGATTTTAGGGAGGTAGATGTTTAGTCAATTCAGTGTTCTGAATTGATAGCATAAATTATCAACCAAGGCTTGTAAACTGATTAGGTATAGTTGCACTATATGTGCCTAAATATCCTTATTCTTATTTCATTGTTTTCAGTATTTTGTTGATGTTTTTGAGCTTTGTTATGTTTAGATTTTAGTATGCTAATCTATGTTCAAAATAATGACCTCAAATCTATGATATAAAGGAAAGAAAAGAGAACCTTAGACTCAAAACAAAGTGTAATTGCAAATTTTGTTCCTAATGATGAAAAACAAAGCATTCTAATCCATGGATGTCCTAGCTTGCAAATGAACATGAAATGTGACTCAAGACATTATAATTCAATCTAATCCTTTTAGTTATAGGTTTGTTGGAATATTTTGTAGAAGAGATTGAACTCCAATGTGATGAGGATCTTCCTAAAAACAGACAGTAACTTAGAATATTGTAGTGCAATCCTATTCATATATTAGAGATATTTTGGAAGAGCTTGAGAATAAAATTTATACAATATGCTAAGGATCTCCTATGAATATTTAAACTTCTTATGTCAATACAGTTAGGTCTCATTCATTAGCTAGAGATTTATTGGAATAGTTCATTGAAGGAGACTAGATATAACGAAATAAGAATCTTCTAAACAACAAATAACCCACAGTATTACAATTAGGTATTTTCTGTGATTAAGAGAATTATTGGAACAATTTTGAGAAAGGACTATTTGTAACAATATGAGGATCTTCTATCTAATTGCATAGTAGGAAATACAACCTTATTAACTTAAAATCATACAACCAAATATCATTCAGTCAATAGTGATATGTTAGAAAAGCTTTTAAGAAAAAGAGTGGCTGTAGGATAATGAGAATCTTTTAATCTAAATGACAAAAAATAAAGTGCTGGTAACGCAAGATGTCACAACTAAATCCATTCAATGAATAGAGATATATTGGAAAACTTTAAGAAAGGACTAACTATAACATCATGAGGGTCTGTTAGTTGAAAAAATAAAGCAAGACATGATACTAAAAGATATAAACTCAGAAAACTGTCTAAGTGAGAAATACAACAACACAAAACTAAAAGTTACTTATCTAGAAAGCATGTGGAAGCCTCATTAGATAGCAGGGGCCCTCTGCTATCAAGTTGGCATGAAAATATTTAACTCCTCAAGTTTGTCTTCAACACAGCATCAAAGTTATGCTTCTTCTTATTATCAAAAATACTTCGAAACAGAGTATCATAGTATTGGAAAATAAGAGTTAACTTTTTCTCTCAGTCTCACCGAGCTAAATTTATAGATAATTACATAACTGTTATTGAATGAAAGTAGGCACTGTTGTATTCTAAAGTAAAAATCAAACTAAAACTCCTTTCTAGGACTCATGATTTTCTGAAAGCAAATCAAGAGTCCTTATCCTTATAGAAATATTCTTCTTGGACTTTTGGTTTGACCACGTGCTCAAGCATCTCCAGATTTTGATTCAGCCTTCGTGGATGACAAGGAACAATGTAGGAAAGATTTAAAATCTAACCATATAATCCTTTTCTTCATATGACACCTGTAATATATTCAAACACCAAAATGGCTACGGAATGTGTAATTGGCTATAGAATGACTACATTCTGTAGCTAAAACTACTCAGAAATCATTAAGACAACAAAACCACAAAAGTACAACAAGTTAGTCATTGCATGTATTCCTTAAGTGATTTTAATCATTCTTATTGATCTTTCAGGTATATAAATGAAAAATGAATGATAAGATAAAGTGGAATTTGGCAAGGAAGAAGACACTTTTAGGGCTCAACATACCCCCACTGCAAAAAATTTGCATGTCCTCATGCAACTTCATTCCATTTGTACTGATACCTCTACAAGGACATCTAACCTTCTTTTTTCTGCTTCTTCTGGTAGTTAATGCCATCCTGGGTTTCCTTATGAGTGTCCCGAACTTCAGGTTAATGAGTGCCCTGTTCAACTTCTTGTTCCTTTTCTTCAACTTCTTGTTTGCTTTATATAATCCTTCCATTTTCTGAGAGAGAGTACTATTAATGTTGCCTCTCAATTTAACTTGCTCTCTTAGAATTTAATTTTCATTCTTAATATGGTTATTCAGTATCTCCAATTCATAATTGTCTCTTTTTAATTTTTCAATTGGAGGTTTCCATTGGACTGGGGGACCTTTCTCTGTTCTCTAAGGCTTTTCTCTCTAATGATTCCACATGGTCATAAATCTGCTGCTGAGCTAGATCTACATCTGGGGTTCCTCTACCAGAGTTTTCTTCATATTGGTATACAGGAGATCTGTCAACTGGGGTCTGAATTGGAATTTCTTCTTCTTCAATGTTTATGATTTTAGTTTCCTTAATGCATTTCTTTTTCACCATGCCCTTAAGCCTGGAAATTCTCCTCAATTTAGGTGGATTTTAATCTTTTACACCATCTTCTTCAACACATACATTTGTTAATTCATTCTTCCTTTTATTCTTGAGTTGTTTCTTGATTTTTACCAGCTTCTCAGAGATTATTTCATCACTTTCTTCTTGTGTTGACACATTAGGGTTGACTTCAAAAATTTTAACACCTTTTCCTCTCCTACTTCTTCTCACAGGTTTTTATTTAGAAAATGTTTCCCTAGGTTCTTCAAAATGGTTTCTTAAGAGGAATTCATCCCAATTATCTCTTGTCTTCTTCAAATGAAACTCAATTAACATTTTAATTAAGCCATGATGATGTAAGGTAGTCTCTAAGAACTGAAGCCTTTTATGGACATTTGAAGACATCCTTTTCAAACTATTAAGTAGGAAAAATGACAGATTTATTTCTTTATCTAGAAAATTCATCATGAGCCTAATGTGATAAACATACAAAGTACCAAATCTGCCTTCACAGGTTATGAAATTTTGTAAGATTAATAGCATATTCCTCCATTTATTCTTCAAAGCTGAACTAGGAATGCATTTCTTAAACATTGTAGCGTCCATACCTGGGTTTTTCAACATTTTTCTCCAAGCCTCATTGTGAAATTATTTGTTTTTAAACCAACGTTCTCCCTTCCTTGGCAGCTCTGTTGCTTCTGCTATGAAATACTCTGTGATGGATAATTTGATATCCCCAATCTCCACTTCTTCTCCATTGAATGATCTGGAAAATGACTTTGTGATTTCTTTATGAAATCCATTAAATTTATCTATAAAGCTCAGCCATCTAGCTTGTTGCAATAACCCTTTGATCTGAGGGTATCCTTCCAAATACTTAGTTCCAATTGGCTCTGACCTAACAATAAGCCCCATTTCTTCTTCATGAAAATTGCTTCCTTTGTTCTGTGTGAAGACCAGAAGATAAATATTAGGGCTAATTAAGCCTAAAACACAGATAAAGAGTATATTAAAAGTGTTTTAAAGAAAAACAAAGAGATATATTAGTCCAAAAAATCTCCACTGCCACATCAGAGGCTAATTGAATCCTCCCTAGCTACCAAAGAGCCGTCTGCAGCTTCCGTAAATCAAAATAAGGCCTACTTATTTCCTAGTCTGAAGATATTTGTCTAAAGACACTTGAACAGTTATTACCAATGAAAGAAAAAATTCTAAACTGTCAGTAAAGTTATTGTAAAAGATAAATAGGCCTTAAAGTCATTCTTTTTACCCATTAAGCCTTAAAAAGTAGAGACAGAGTTATGAAACAGAGTTTTAGATAGAATGCTTTCCTGCCTTATGCCTTGCATGGTTTTCAAGGCAAGGAATTGCATTAAGTGTAGAATTAATGATACTTAACCCTAGAAACTCTTCCACCTCCTCATTTGCTTATAAAATCTCATTGAGGAGCACATTGTAAAAGGTTGGTTATTGGATTTTTGATGTAATAGTTTCTATATTCGAATCATTGTTGAATGTAAATAAATTTTGAATATCTGAAGATCTGTTAAGTTATTGAAGAAGTTAGGCCGAGAAGAGAAGTTGTTGCTAAGATGAAACATTGGAATTGAAGTATGTAACTGGATTGACATCAATATACAAGTTGATTTTTGGGATCCTAGTATATATCATTGGTGAAGTACCTCTTACTGTTATTGTTTTCCTTTCATATATGCCATTTTGTTCACTTTTCTCTGATAAATAACAACAAATATAGAGCTATGATTTACTATTAAAACTACCCTACTCTCACTGATAAGATTTATCTTTATGTTTTCCTCCTATTGTGTATTTAAGAATGACTTAAGTTAAGTGTAAAAATTATCAAGGAATGTTGGTTAGTCCATGTCTTGATGTGCAAAACTTGAAAGGAAGTTCTTGAATGATATTTTCAATGCATGCTAAGTAGAGTTAAAACTAGGAAAGTTTATGGTTTACCCTATCTTCTAGTTCTTTCTCCAAAGGTTGTTTTGAAAGTTTCCCTAAGAGTATGCTAAAGAAGGCTTTGATTTTAATGTATCTTGCTTGATCTTAAGCTGCACTTTGTATTCTTATCTGTTTTCATCCCTTCTAAAAGTACTCATGTGGATTACTGGATTGTTTGTCTGATAAGTTAGCTTTAATACAAGCTTGTCCAAAGTAGTTTATGGTTAGCCCTTTTTTTGGTTGGTTTCAAACAATTGCTTAAAAAGGATTTTCTTGTATGGAAAGTTGATAAATCATTGTTGAAATTCTTGCCTTTTTCCACCTTCACAACACTTTAATGTTCCATTCCATCATTTAATATAAAGGATCTTTTGATATAGATGACTTGCCCCTTGGACCACTATTGAAATTGTTGCACAATTAAACCATTTTGTGACTCCATTGCCCAATGGTTTAAAGTTGTTTTCACACTAATCCCATCTCCTGAAAACTTCTCAATATACTTGCATCTCCACCTTTTGGAAATCTTTCAGTTTGTGATATTCCATCCAATTAAAGATCATACCTGACCAACCAAACAAAAAAAAAAAACCCTTGTTCTTAATAACTAGCCTAATATCATACTTAAAACCTTAAAAGATAAATCAATCTTTGCACTTATATAGAGATCCCTTTCTGGATTCAAGAGGGCTAGATCCTAGAATCCCCAAGTGGTTTTTGATGTAGTATTTGCAGCGTTTAGTCTTGCCACTCTACTAGATTACAGAGACCTAACATTTCTGGCGACCATACTGGGGAGCTAACTGAAGTAGTAGATAACTTCACAACTCAGATAATCCCATTTTGACAATGAACCAAGTGTCTGCCTAGAGTGGTTTTGATTGTTGATGGTGAATGACTTTCAAGCCCTGAAATCAAGTAAAAATCCTTCACCTGGTGACTCCACTGAACATCAGTAAGCCTGCTGATTTTCCTTAGTTTTCTAAGTGATTCCACTTGGGAATTTCGAGCGAAATCCTTAAAAAAAAACATTCGGCATTCAGTGCAGTATAAGTAGCTCTCTTTAAGCACTACCAAAGAAAATGGTAATCATGATAGAACTTATTTGAATCAGTGAAAAACTAAGTAATCCTTAGGATTCTCATAGAGCCTTATCAAACCTTGAATGAATCAACTAGCTTAGCCATAAGAGTAAACTATGTTTGTCTCATCACCCTAGGTAAGTGTCAAAACAAATTTAGGACACTCTCATAACCCATAGGACTGTAAAAACTTAGAAAATCCAAAAATATTTCAGACTAGCTTCATAATAAACATGGTGGTGGAACCATAAAACATTTTACCTTCACAAAAAGCTAAAAATTTTCCACCTGGTGACTCCAAAATCCTAAATAGACCTAAAGACTCCACTGGGAAACCCATTACTATCATAACATCATTCAAACTCAGTTAAGAAGGCTTTGAGGATCAAATTTTTCTTTCTAAAGATCAGTTAGCCTACTGAAGATTGTCATATTTGGTTAAACTTTTCTTGTTGTTGGGTCTGAAAACATAGCATAGTGGCTTCTAGAAGAATTCATACTAGAGCCTATCTTGACCCAAATCCTCCTGAGATATTTGATAACCCTGAAAGAATCCTTAGGAAATATCCTAAGGCCAAAACTTATTCCCTAACAGTATTAATGAGGGGATAAGCAAGAAAATGGTTCAAAAGCTTATCCCCTAACAGTATTATTGATCTCCAAGCTCTCCATTAGTTATTCTTAAACAAGTGGGAAGTTAAGAAAAACCCTCTCCAAATACTTTCAGACTACAACAACCTCAAAAGAAACATTAGGGAAAGTGTCCAAGCTTATTTCACTAGGTTCAATAGTGTTTATAATTCACTGCCCCCAGACTTGAAACCTCCTCAAGGCTCAACTTTAGACAAATTTCCTAAAGGATTTGATCCTAAAATGGCCTATTAGCTAAGAGAGAGAGATCCCTTGACTTTAGAAGATATGCAGAAGGGAGCCTTAGCTGTGGAAGTAAATCTGATGGAGAAAAGAGCTAGAATGAGTAATGAAAAGAAAGTATCATTTAGGGAGGAATATTCACCCTCCACATCTAGCTCGAAAATGGAAAGGATGATAGAAGAAATGATGAAAAATATGAGCATACTTGAGAGGGCACAAGCTAGTCAAAATCAATTAGCTCCCCAAAACAGAAATCAATCCCAAAATCCAAATCAGAATTTTAGGAGAAACCAACCTCAAAACAGATAAAGAGAGGATGATCAACAGATTACACCTCCTTTTCATCAAAACTATGTAAGTGAGGTTGAAGAAACAATTGAACAAACAGAGGAATATGACATAAACATGTTGGGAGTAGGTAGTGATATTTTTTATGTTCCTATTAATAAAAAACAAGGTCTATACATACCCTATGATGATAAAAGAGTAGAGGATGAATATTACTATCAAGAGTTAGAAAATGTCATCATAGAAACCCCAAAAGAATATGATCTTAGAAGTAAAAAGAATCAGGAAACTCTGAAAACTAAAACCTCAGACAATTCTGCAAAAAATAGCAATGTGAGTAAACCCAAAAGCATTAAACAAAAGGACAAAACAGTGGATGTAAATTCTGATCAAAACAAAGAGAAAGGCACTCAAATTAATGAAAATTAGAGTGCAGATTTTAGCAGCGTTAGCACCTCAGCTAGTGCTCCTATTAAAAAAAATTTGGCCAATGTAAATAGAGGAAATCAAAAAACCGATTTTGCTGATAAAGTAGTGATTAATAAGGTTGAAACAAACATTGTAAAAAGTTAGATGCCTTTTAGTTTGGAACAAGAAATTGCCAAGATTAAAATCTTTATTACCCTCACTGAATTAGTCACCCAAGATGTATATAGATCACAAATTTTGAAATATTTTAACATAGCAGAAAATAATGACACTTTAAACCTCAATGATGACCAACCAGAGCTCTTATTTGGTCCTAAGATTGAAGTAAGATACCAAGAAGGGCCAATTCCTCCTTTTTATGTTAGTTTGAAAATTTATGACAAGATTTTACACAATGCCATGCATGATTCAGGGGCCTCTCATAACTTAATGCCCAAAGAAGTAATGGAGAGTCTAGGCCTTGAAATCACTAGACCATACAAAGATTTATACTCCTTTGACTCCAGTAGAGTGAAATGTTTAGGTTTGATCAAAGACCTTTGTGTAAAATTAGCTCAAATTCCAGCCAAGTTTTTAGTGATGGATATTGTAGTGGCTGATGTACCCCCCAAGTATGGTATGCTATTATCAAGATCTTAGGGAGCTAAGTTACAATGAACAATGCAAATGGATATGACATATGCTACCATCCCTGTTTTTAATCAAACCAGAAGACTTTAAAGGGAATCTCATATGCAATACATGGTCAGTAGCCAAGATAGACCAAAAAACTCTCCTCTTTATTATGTACATACAGGCCTTGACTCATTTATTATCTTCAATCATGAAATATCAAATGAGAAAGAAACCTTAACTGATTTAATGCCCACCCCTCACTGTCACATAGTGGCAGACACAGAAAAAGAGGAAGACAAGACAGAACTATCAAAATAGTTTTCCAAATCAGAAAATTACGGCAAACTAAACACAGCTCTAGAGCTAAAAAATAGTCATTCATTGTTTGTTAACCTTGAAAGTCAAGAGAAGAGTCCTCAACTTGATGAACAACATAAGGAACTAGAACAATTTCAACATAGTGCTAACTTACAAGAACACTCTAAAAGCACACAAGATAAAGACGATAGTAGCCAAACTAGTAATTCTGAAACTAGTCCTCTTTGGAGTATGAATTTTGATGGGTCTTGCACTAAGAACAATGCAGGTGCAGGCATTTGGATACACAACACTAAAAAAAATCATACTGAAGGGCATTCATATAGGTTAAATTTTCAATGTTAAAATAACATAGCTGAGTATGAATCCCCCCTTTTAGGCCTACACTTATTGAAGAAATTAGGGGCCAAAAGGATAAAAGTTCATGGGGATTCAGAGTTGATCGTTAAGCAAGTGAATGGGGAATATAGTGCCAAACACCCCAGACTTAGAGCCTATAGAAATGATGTCATTTCCTTATTAAAAACATTTGATGAATTCCAACTTATTTTTGTCCCAAGAAACCAAAATATCCTTGCTAATGGTTTAGATTTTGCTGCTAGAACTTGTCTAACACCTTATGAAACCAAAAAATGCACCACCCAAATCAAATTTAGACCAGTTGTCCCAGAAAATGAAAAATATTGGCAGGTGTTTGATGGAGATAAACAAATAGAATACTTCCTACAGTCTAGAAATGAATTTGAGCCACCAAGTTTAGATTTAGATTATGATAGTGAATGTCCTACTGAAGAAAAACCACTTGATGAAGAAGTAAAGTCTCCAGAGATTGCTGATATAAATATGTTGTCTAATAAACTTGAACATACCACAGAAATTAGTGCAGATTTAGAAAAAAAGACTTAGAAATGTTGCAATCTAACACTCAAAGCTTGAATAATTGTTTGATTTCAATGATGTTGCCAAAAAAATAAAACTGGAGCCTGTTGAAACTGAAGTAGAAGAATGTAACGTAGGCAGTGAACTAAAGCCAAAAATGATTAAACTCTCTAAAACCTTGCCAGCTCACATTAAACTGAAATACATTGAGCTCTTTAAGGAATTTTCTGATGTATTTGCATGGAGTTATGAGGATCTAAAGTCCTATGATACATAGATAATTCAGCATAAGATACCTCTCAAAGAAAACCAAAAACCTTTTAAACAAAAATTGCGCAGAATCAACCCTGTTCAATTACCTTTGGTTGAGAAAGAAATCAAGAAAATTTATGAAGCTGGAATTATTGTCCCTATTAGATACTCAGAGTGGGTGTCTAATCTTGTGTCAGTTAGGAAAAAGACAGGAGAAATAAGGCTTTGTAATTATTTTAGGAACTTAAACAAAGCTTCATTAAAGGACAACTACCCTTTACCCAAGATGGATCACATTTCACAAATGGTAGTTGTTTCTAAAAGAATTTATTTGCTAGATGGATTCTCAGGTTACAATAAGATCTTAGTACATCCTGATGATCAAATCAAAACAACCTTTACTACACCTTGGGGTACTTTCATGTATGTGAAAATGCCCTTTGGTTTAATGAATGCTGGTGCTACATTTCAGAGAGCCATGGATATTGCATTCTCAGAAGAATTAGGATACTTCACCATTATTTACCTTGATGATATCACTATTTTTTCTAAAACAGATGAAGAGCACCTAGAACACTTGAGAAAAGTCTTTGAGAAATGCAGAAAATATGGGTTATCTTTAAATCCAAAGAAAACAATGTTTGGTCTCCAAGAAGGTAAACTTCTTGGACACATCATATCAGAAGAAGGGATAAAGATAGACCCAAAGAGCATTGAGGGTATATTGCAAATCAACCATCCTAGAAACATCAAGGAACTTCAATCTTTCATTGGGAAGATTAATTTATTGAGAAGGTTCATACCCAATCTAGTTGAACTCCTTAGAAACATAAAAAATATGCTAAAAAAGGAAGAAGGAGTTCAATGAACCTTAGAAGCAAAGAAATCATTTGAACTGGTAAAACAAGCATTAAACAAAACACCAGTTCTCATTAGTCCTGATTTTACAAAGGATTTCTTCATTTTTTCATTTGCATCAGAACACACAGTGGCTGCTGTCCTATTACAAAAGAATTTAAAAGGACAAGAGCAGCCAATTGCATTATTTAGTAAGGCGTTAAGAGATGCATCCCTGAAGTACAATATCATGGAAAAACAAACCTTTGTCTTAGTCAAAGCCTTAAAAGACTTCAGAATTTACATTTTACATTCCCACATAATTGCATTTGTGCTAAATTCAGTTGTAAAATACATTTTAACATAGGACCCAGATGGAAAAAGAGGAAAGTGAGTTGTTGTGATACTTGAATATGATTTAGAAATCAAGCCCACTAAGCTCATAAAGGGCCAAGGACTAGCAAGATTAATGGCTGAGTCTAATTTTGAAGCTCTTGATATAAACATGATAGATGCATTAGATGAATAGGAGGAGTTGTCAACTCCCATTATTGAAGATAATTTTCTGTTTTCATCTTGGTATGCTGATATCTTATATGTTTTGCTCAATTTGAATACACCTCCTAGTTTTTATAGAACAAAGGCAAGATTTTTAAAGTTGAAAGCTGTTAATTACTACATTTTAGATAAATGTCTATATTGGAAAAATGCTAGTGGATTATTGCTTAAATTTTTGCCTGAGAATGATGCAGATAAGATCAAGCATGAGTTCCATGAAGGAGAATGTGGAGGCCACCTCTATTGGAAGACAACTACCAATAAAATCCTTAGAGCTGGTTACTATTGGCCCACCCTCTTTCAAGATGTCCATAAAATGATCATTGCCTGTCACAAATGCCAACTCTTTGAAGGCAAAAGAAAATTTCTTCCCTTACCTCTACAACCAATCATTGTTGAAGCTCCTTTTCAACAGTGGGGTCTAGAATTCATTGGGGAAATCCATCCAGCCTCATCTACCCAACATAGATGGATTCTCACTACAATAGACTACTTTACCAAATGGATAGAAGCCATCCCTTATAGGGAAGCCAATGACTCTATTATCATAAAATTCCTTGAAAATCATATCTTATCTAGATTTGGCTGTCCTAGGAATATTATCACTAACAATGCTGCTACATTTGGATCCAAAAATATGGTTTAATTCTGTCACAAATATTAGATTAGATTGGGCCATTCTACTGCTTATTACCGTCAAGGTAATGGGTTAGCAGAGTCCTCAAACAAAAGTTTGGTGAATATAATAAAAAAGTTCTTGGAAGACAATAAGAAATCATGGCACACAAAGCTAGTACATGCACTATGGGCTGACAGATTAAGACTTAAGAAATCCATTGGAATGTCACCCTCCCAGCTAGTTTATGGAACAGATGTAATTTTTCCAACCAGTCCAAGAGTTCTAGTCATGAAGTTGATCCAAGAAGTGCAGTCTGAAGAAAATGATATGACAAGAAGAATCAATCAGACTATACACCTTCAACAAACCAGAGAGGAAGTTTACAACAGAGCTCTACATAGGCAAGAAAACATCAAGAAGTTGTTTGATAAAAGGAAAAAGGCCAGTGATTTCAGCATTGGTGACAAAGTTTTGAAGTGGGATTCCAGGAGAGAAGAAAAGGGAAAACATGGAAAATTTGATAACTTATGGCTTGGCCCTTATCTCATTCATTCTACTGCTGGTAACAATGCTTCTTTCTTGCAGGAAGTGAATGGAACTAAACTTTTTGGAGGTCCTATAAATGGCAGGATGCTCAAACATTATTTTTCTTAACTGTACCAGTTTGAAGCTTTTTTATTTTCCATTGTAAATATCATATCTCTCACTATTTTCAAAGTTAGAAAAGAAAAAAATACAAAAACAATAGAAAATAAAAGAGGGAAGATTGTAAAAACAAGAAAGGTACAACCCCATACCAAAAAAGAGACAAAATCTAAAAGTGTCAAGCTCAAATGCCACTCCTAAAAAACACACTTCTAGTTAGTCATATAGCCTAATCATGACTAATTAGCTTTTCAATTTACTGCTGATAGGTTAGTGAATTAGATCAGCCAAACAACATAATCTTGGCTTATCAGTAAGGTAGATTAGGATAGAAAAACAAAGGTTCAAACAAGCTCAAATATGAACCTATGAATCTCAAAAGAAGAATGGCTCTAATTAGATTAAAAATTGAGCCAAAGAGAGAAGATAAACTGGTTCCAATATACTCAAAACTTGAACTAGGAAAGAAAGAGGAAAAAGCTCAAACAAATTCAAAACCAGAGCTGAAGAAATAATGAAGGATATTTTAGTTTTCAGATCTTAAGCCTTCACCATTTTTCTTTACTTTTTTGCAATTTAATTCTATGTGCAGCTTGTTTTTATGCCATAGATCTGCAGCAAGTCAAACTGCTTAATCTTGGCTTGGCTGCTTTTAAATTTTCTGTCTTAGAAAATAGAGAATAAAAATCTGACAGACAGTCTAATCCTGACAGATAGTAGTTAGGTAGAAAAACTTATGAGTTCAACAGCTTAATCTGAACTCATGGAGAAATAAGAGTAGACTTAGACTAGTTTTATGTTTTCAAATAAAATAATAATTTTCTTATGAAACGAGTTTGCCAATCCAAATGCACTCTGAAAGAACAAAAAAATGTTAGGATCATTAGTATTGGGTAGGTAGAGATGTTGTTTTTATAGAATTCCATTGTTTCAGATTGCTGCAGAAAACATCAAGTCAAATAAATATCAGTAAAAGAAAAGAAATTTGCAGCCCAATGGATAAGGCACTAGTTTACTGAAAAGCCAGAGATCAATAGCCGAAGATTCTTGACATCTTCAAGAAGATTCCATCCCCATGTGGAGCCACTGTTAGCTACCTATAAAATTTGTCATATCAAATGGTGGCTAAAACTCTTTTAGTCTTTAAGAAACAATTCATGTTCAAATTGTTAGTTCTTAAAGTCTTATGAAGATCTTTTTCCTTTGAAATAATCTTCACTATTGTTTCCCTCTTTATCCGAAAGAACCTGCTGTTCACCAACAAAGGGACTGCTTAAAAGCTCATTTTCCATCATTTTCACCCCTTCTTTCACCCACAAACCATTCATTTTTTCCCTTGTCCCCTACATAAAAATCCTCCAAAATACCTTCATTTGGTTTCCAAATCAACCAAAACCCATTTTAAACCTTCTATCTACCTCTCATTTGGTTTAAAAATTCCTTCATTTACTTACTGAAACCCTCAAATTGGCTTAAAAATCACTATTTTGGGCCTAAAACCACCCTTTCTGCATATAAAGGTTTCCCAAGGCCCCGAGGGCTTAACTCCTGTAACCCTCTGCCGTATAAGACCTTAAGCCCTGCAATCGGGTGCTAAAGGGCTTAAAACCCTTTCCCAAACCAGACTTTCCTTTGTATTTTCATAAAACTCAACTCTCCTTTGTATTTTAATAAAAATCGATTGTTCAAATTTTCAACGAATATCGACTGTTGATCTAAACCGATCAACGACCCTTAGATCTTCTTACCTCCGCCTGTTCACCGACCCTCCCTTTGCTCCTTTCAAAACTTTCCACCCCATCTTTAATCCTAGCCATCTGTTTTATGGATCCAACGACCAGGATTAAACCCGATCCTTGTGTTTTAACCCCGAAAACCAACCCGCTACATGATGAAATACCTTACATCATCATGGGCCCTGCTTACCTCTTTAACCCATAGCTTACCCTATCGCACGCGATCCTCACTGTCGGATCTGAAGCCCCTGATCCGACGGCTGATATCGTGTTTTGCATTTTTTTTACACCCGTGATTTAATCCCAAAAAAAACCGCAAAATGGGTGGTTTTCTGAATCCACGTGTCAGAAAGCGTACCGTATCACGTTTTTTTTGAAAAATTCTAAAACCAACCCAACGCTGCACAAAAACCATTCCGGTTTTCCGCCTTACCACTTATCTTAGCCGCATTGACTTTTCGGTTTTTAATATTGGTCGGTCATTGTTAAGATCCGACGGCTCCGATTATGTTCCAATCCCAAGTCTTTCACCCTCTGACTTTCTCCTAAGAGTTCCATCAAATGATCTCGGTCGTCGATTGTTTTAATTCGATGGCCCATATTACATTGCAACCCCATGTCTTTTGCCCTTCATTTTCTCTCCCAAGCAATTCACCGATGATTCCCTGTCGTCGATCTCCAAAGATCGAACGGCCCTAATTTAATTTCGCCACCATTCACTTTCCACCCATCTCATCTCCCAAGTGTTTCATCAAATAATCTCGACCAGCGGATATTCTAATCCAACAGCTCTGTTTCTTCCTCGCCCCAAACCGCCCAAAGCAGTGCTAAACCCAGTTTTCGCAGGATTTACTTAATTTTCCTTTTATTTATGTAGGTTTTATGGGTTTTTTCTCAGATTTTCAAAATAGCACAAAGGCCAGGAATGACGATTCCTAACCTTTAGTACAGGAAGGGATCCAAGGGGGATTTCATTAAAACAGACCCCTCCACCTGTGAGAGCCCTCTGCACGCCTGCAAAATATCAAAACACAATAAAACATCAATCGAATAAAGAGTATCAGTGACAAAGGTGAAATCAAAGCATAAGTGAAGATTTAATGATTTTTAACTAAAGTTTAAAGGGATTGGGGCATAAATTCAAGAATCAAAGGCTTAATCCACACTGATAAAGAAAATTTTACAGTGTGAAGACTAGAAGATAAAGATTAGGGATAATTAATCCTAAAACACAGACAAAGAGTAGATTAAAAGTGTTTTAAAGAAAAAAAAAGAGATATATCAGTTCGAAAAATCTCCACTGCCACATTAGAGGCTAATTGAATCCTCCCCAGCTACCAAAGAGCCACCTGCAGCTTCCATAAATCAAAAGAAGGCCTACTTATTACCCAGTCCAAATATATTTTTCTAAAGACACCTGAACAGTTATTACCAATGAAAGAAAAAATTCTAAACTTTTAGTAAAGTTATTGTAAAATATAAATAGGCCTTAAAGTCATTCTTTTTACCCATTAAGCCTTAAAAAGTAGAGATAGAGTTATGAAACAAAGTTTTAGATAGAATGCTTTCCTGCCTTATGCCTTGCATGGTTTTCAAGGCAAGGAATTGGATTAAGTGTAGAATTAATGATACTTAACCCTAGAAACTCTTCCACCTCCTCATTTTCTTATAAAATATCATTGAGTAGCATATTGTAAAAGGTTGGTTATTGGATTTCTGATGTAATAGTTTCTGTATTCGAATCATGTTGAATGTAAATAAATTCTGAAGCTCTGAAGCTCTGTTAAGTTATTGAAGAAGTTAGGCTGAGAAGAGAAGTTTTTGCTGAGATGAAACATTGGACTTGAAGTATGTAACTGGATTGACATCAATATACAAGCTGATTTTTGGGATCCTGGTCTATATCATTGGTGAAGTACCTCTTACTATTATTATTTTCCTTTTATGTATGCCATTTTGTTCACTTTTCTCTAATAAAGAACAACAAATATATAGCTAGGATTTACTGTTAAAAGTACCCTACTCTCACTGATAAGCTTTATCTTTATGTTTTCCTCCTATTTTGTATTTAAGAATGACTTAAGTTAAGTGTAAACATTATCAAGGAATGTTGGTTAGTCCATGTCTTGATGTGTAAAACTTGAAAGGAAGTTCTTGAATGATATTTTCAATGCATGCTAAGTAGAGTTAAAACTAGGAAAGTTTATGGTTTGCCCTGTCTTCTAGTTCTTTCTCCAAAGGTTGTTTTGAAAGTTTCCCTAAGAGTATGCTAAAGAAGGCTTTGATTTTAATGTATCTTGCTTGATCTTAAGCTGCACTTTGTTTTCTTATCTGTTTTCATCCCTTCTAAAAGTATTCATGTGGATTACTGGATTGTTTATATGATAAGCTAGCTTTAATACAATCTTGTCCAAAAAATTTTATGGTTAGCCCTGTTTTTTATTCGTTTCAAACAGTTTCTTAAAAAGGCTTTTCTTGTATGGAAACTTTATAAATTCTTGTTGAAATTATTGGCTTTTTCCACCTTCACAACACTTTAATGTTCCATTCCATCATTTAATCTAAAGGATCTTTTGTTATAGATGACTTTCCCCTTGGACCACTCTTGAAATTTTTGCACAATTAAACCCTTTTGTGACTCCATTGCCCAATGGTTTAAAGCTATTTTCACACTAATCCTATTTTTTGAAAACTTCTCAATATACTTTCATCTCTGCCTTTTGGAAATATTTCATTTTGTGATATTCCATCTAATTAAAGATCATACCTGACCAACCAAACAAACAAAAAACCCTTGTTCTTAATAGCTAGCGTAATATCATACTTAAAGCCTTAAAAGATAAATCAATATTTGCACTTAAAGAGAGATCCCTCTCTGGATTCAGGAGGGCTAGATCATAGAATCCCAAAGTGGTTTTTGATGTAGTCTCTACAACATTTAGTCTTGCCACTCTACTAAATTACAAAGACCTAATAGAGTCATCCTCTGTTTACTGAAGTGGATTTTTTAGAATCAATTGGCTGGAGAACATGTAGCTACAGAATGTACCTATAAAAACTCTGAAATATGAAATTGAATGAAGTGAAATGTGGATAGAATGAAGTATGGAATGGAATGAGATGGATTATGAATATGAAATGGGATGAAATATGGATAAAGTGAGATATGGATGGAATGAATGAAATGGATCATGAATGTGTAAAGTGAATCTGCAACATATGGTTTTATGACACTTAATTGCAGAAAAGAACAATTTTTGAAAATCTAAAGTGTTAGATGAACTTTGATTTTCACCTTAGATTTTTTGTATAAACATGCCAATCAATGATTGGTTTTCATGTTTATACCTCTTATATATATATATGATTTAAGAAGAATACAATTAAGTTAGTGAAGAAGAAGGATTATTCTTCACTAACTTCATATCAATGTTATCTTGAAATTTCTTGACAAATTCCTCTCTTGAAAGTGGCTTATGATACAATTTCAATTTGTGTTCATTTACAAGAAAGGCTACCTTTCCTTCATCTATTTTCCTGATCTTTATTGCTCCATTTTCAAATATTTTCACAATCTCATATGGCCCAAGCCAATGAGTCTGAAATTTACCTGAAAAATCCTTGAACTTTGAATCAAATAAGAGGGCCCAATCACCTTCTTTAAATTTCTTTTCCTTGATGTACTTATCATGTCATCTAGTCCTTTTTTGTTTGACTATGCTTGTTTTGTGGACTGCATTTTGTCTGATCTCATCCAATTCATTAATCTGTTCCAATCTATGTTTCTGTGCTTCTATTAGATCAAGTCCTAACTAGACTGCCATTTTGAAAGTTTGGATCTGAAACTCTATGGGAAACAAGACTTGTTTTCCATAAACAAGTTCATAAGGAGTGTGACTTGTTGTGTTTCTCCATGTAGTTCTATAGGCCCACAAGGCTTTAGGAAGCCTTTCTGCCCAATCTCTCCTATGTAAATGAACAGTATTTTTTAGGATCCCTTCAATGACTTTATTGGTAGATTCCACTTGACCATTTGCTTGTGGATGGTAGGGAGTAGATTTTC
This sequence comes from Pinus albicaulis, assembly GCA_034641835.2. NCBI lineage: Eukaryota > Viridiplantae > Streptophyta > Pinopsida > Pinales > Pinaceae > Pinus > Pinus albicaulis. Next base: position 174,499,818 of record CM076576.1, on the reverse strand, counting down.
TGTGTCTGATCTTGTATTTTTCTACCATTTTCTCCACTAGCTTTGATGTAAATTGAGCTCCTTGATCTGTAACAGTTTCTCTTGGGACGCCAAAATGAGTAAAAATATCCTCAAAAAGAAAATTGACTACAGATGATTCAGTAGCAGAAAGTAATGGTTTGGCCTCTACCCATTTGGTAACATAATCAGTGCAAAATAATATATTTCTTTTGTCTTGATGGAGGATTAATAGGTCCTACAAAATCCAAAGCCCATTTCTCAAAGGGTTCAATGTGTACCTGAGGTTGCAATGACATCTCACCTGAAGGAGAAGGTTTTCCTACCCTTTGGCAACTATCACACCTTTTAACATATTCTTTAGCATCCTTAAAGAGGGATAGCCAATAATATCCTAAATGAAGGATCTTATAAGTTGTCCTTTTATCAGCAAAGTGTCCACCACATGGTTCATCATGACATGCCTTAAGAATATTAGGGCATCTCATCTTCTCGAACACATATTCTAATGATGAAATCTGGACCTGTTTTGTATAGATCATTAGCAATCCATGAATATTTTGCACTATCATAAATGGTATTTCTCTTATCTCTTGTATTCATAATTGAAGGAAATTTTCCCAAGACTAGATAGTTAGAAATATTAGCAAACCAAGGAGTTTGAGTGGTAATTGCAAAGAGATATTCATCAGGGAAGTTATCTTCAATTGGAGTATTGTCTTTAATGTTTTGGAGTCTAGATAGGAAATCAGCTATTGTATTTTGTTTCCCAGGCCTATCTAGAATGGAGATGTTAAACTCTTGTAAAAGAAATAACCATCTTATGACTCTACCATTAGTAATTGATTTGTTCACTAAGTACCTAATTGCAGAATGGTCTGTGTGAACAAAAGTTTCATAGCTTGTTATATAGTGTCTAAATTTATTTATGGCATGAAAAACAACTAAGAACTCTTTTTCAGATATAGTATAATTCAACTCTGAAGGAGTGAAATTTTTACTTGTATAGTAGATGGCATAAGGAATCAGGTATTTTTGTCCCAATACAGCTCCTAAAGTTGTATCTGAGGCATCTGTTAAAATATAAAAAGGTAATTTCCAGTTAGGTCCCCTTAAAATAGGTGTTTCAGAGATTTTTGTTTTCAGGGTTTCAAAGGCTAACTGGCAGTTAGGATTCCAATTGAATTCACAGTCCTTGGTAAGTAATTTGAAAGTGGAGATGCTATCTTGGTAAATTTTTCTATGAATCTCCTATAATATCCTGTAAATCCTAGAAAACTCCTAACATCTTTTTGACAACTTGGAACTAGTAGTCTGGAGATGACTTCAAATTTTGACTTATTAACTTTGATCCCTTCTCCTGAAATGTGATGTCCTAGAACAATCCCTTCAGTAAAAATCATAAAAAAAATTTCATGACTTAATGAAAGATTTGCTTCTTTACATCTCTTTAGAAATTTTTCCAAGTTTGCTAAGACTTCTTCAAATGTGTTTCCCTAGACTGTGAAGTCATCCATGTATAACTCTACACAGTCATGTATTAGATCTGAAAATATTCCTAATACTACCCTTTGAAATGTTGTAGGTTCATTGCATAATCCAAATGGCAATACTTGGTAGGCATCGGTACCCCAAGGATAGGTAAATGTGGTCTTGCCTTGATCCTCAAGTGCTACTTGAATTTGATTATAGCCACTAAACCCATCCAAAAATGAGAAGTACTTCTTACCTGCTAATGTGTCTAACACCTGATCTATGAAAGGTAAGGGAAAATGGTCTTTAAGAGTAGCTTTGTTCAGTTCTCGGTAGTCAATACATACCCTCAATTTTCCATTCTTCTTGGGTACAATCACCAAAGGAGAGACCCATTGACTATCTAAAATGGGATAAATAAAATTAACATTTAACAATTTCTACAATTCTTCCTTAACAATCTCCCTAAGGTTTGGATTCATCCTTTTCTGAGGTTTTCTGATTGGTTTAAGATTTTCCTCTATATAGATACGATGAGTGCAAGTCATAGGATTGATCCCTTTCATGTCAGTGTACTCCCAATAATATGCACCAGAGTGTCTCTGTAATATTTTGACTAGCTTTTCTTGTTGAAACTTCTCTAGGTTTTTGTTTATGTTTAAGTTCTTTCCTGGGAATATTTCAATTGCAGAACTACCAAATTCTTCCATGGACTAAAGAGACATCTGTCTTGATGATAAGAACTCAATGTTAGATTATTCTTGAAATTGTTCATATTTAAATTCTGAATAAGATTCATAATTTTCCAAAGTATTCAGAATCTGACTATCTTCGCTAATTTCTGAAATAGTGAAGAGAGGTTGTATATCTTCTTCATCATCAATCCATTGAGTATCATCTAATTCTGTGATTATTCTTGCTCGAAGATACAAGGTGAATTTCTTGGTTGAACTTCCATCAAAGATGTACATATCACCAAATATACAGCTAATGAAAGCATCAGTTGTAGCTAACCAAGGTCTTCCTAATATAATAGGATGTGCTCCTAGATCGTTTTTAGGAGTTAGGATCATAAAATCCACATGATATTCCCAAGAATATAAGGACACTGGAATGTCTTCTATTATCCCATCTAGTTTGATCACAAATTTATCTGCTAATTGTAGAAGTGTGGGTGTAAAAAGAAGATTAGGAAGTTTTAGTTTTTCCATGATATGTCTACTCATGATATTGATTGCTGCTCCTAATTCAATAAGTGTGTTATGGATTTCAATTCCATTGATGTGTATTCTGACAACTGGATTTCCTGGATCTAGATGCTTAGGAATGACAATCTTACCCATCATTATATCTGCTATTTTTCCTACTAGTTGTATTTTCTTTATCTCCTTTATTCTTTTTCTTGTTTTTTCATACTCAACTCCTTTATTTTTTTTACTAAGATTGGGATTTCCTTGATAGCTTGTAATAATGGAATCTTAATACAAACATTTCTTAACTCATCTAGGAAATCATAATTAGGCATCATAATTTGTAATCTTTTTGGAAAAGGATGTGTAGAAGTAGCTGTTGATGGCTGCGCTAATATAGGAGCTGAAATTATTGGCTCTTTCTTCTTTGATTTTTCAATGTTTTGGTCTTGAAAAGATGTGTTTCCCTCAAGACTTTTATTTACCCGTAGAGAATCTTCCTCAAAATTGTTTTTCTCTTGTATAATTACAGAAGGTTTCTTATTTTCGAGTATTCTTCCAGACCTAAGTTGAACATCATTAAGTTCTAAAGGAGTAATCAAATAGGTTGGGAATTGTTGACCTTCTATCATATATGTATTCTGAGGGTTTTTGTTGTTGGGGTTTGGTATTGGCTAGGCAGGCAATTGATTTGCTTTTTGAGGAAATGGTAATGGAAGTGGTTGATTTTTATTTTGGTTTTGATGTTGTGGATTCTGTTGAGGATTTTGTTGTGGGGAAAAGTTTGAATATGTTTGATATGAGGGATAAGAAGGTGGATATTGATAATAATAGGAGAACCTTCCATAAGGATTTTGTGCTCCTTGTGCCCAAGGTTGAGATTGATTTTGAAATTGGGGCTAAGGTTGTTGCCAAGAATTCCAATTTGGTGGGGGTTGATTATACATTTGATTATTAAACCCTTGTGTCTGAGGTCCCTGCCAAGGTCTTCTAGAGACAAAGTTAAGAGATTCCGTGGAATTTGTGGGTGTTTCTTCTTGAAAGACTACCTTAATACTAGGGATTGAAGGACAACTCTTTGTCTCATGCTTTTCTGAACAAATTGCACAAGTCTCTATTACTTTTGCATCTAAAGGACACTCTCTCAAGGCATGTTTCTTCCTACATTTGGAACAAAAGATTGCTAAGGCATCAGTTTCAGCTTTTTTCTTGTTTTGTAACTTAAGGGTGTCTATTTGTTCACTAAGACTCCCTAGAATGTCAGTTTTAAATTCATCAAGCATATTACCTATTTCTACCCTACATACTGTTCCAGCTGCAGATTTACTTGCCCTTGCAAGAGCAGGGTCTCTTGGTCCTTTTAGAATCTTAGATTTTCCTCTTGAAAGATTGATACATAATTCAGCTATATTAGGTAATGGAAGCTGAGATATGTCCCCTTTTCCCATCATATTGAGGATATCAATCCATTCATCCCTAATTGTTTTCAACAAGAGAGCTTTCAAAGTTTCTTGATCTAGGGTTTCCATTTTTGCCCTCTTGATGTTATAATTGAATATTTCCAACAATTCTTCCAGATTTTCATCCTCTTTTTGCATCATCTTGAACACTTCTTTTTTATGGTTGATTGGTATACAGTAATCCAAATATCTTTGTAGAAATTATCTCTTCATATCATCCCATTTCCTAATAGACCTATTGATTAAAATCATAAACCATTTTAATGTTGCTCCTTTTAATGTTGAAGGGAACAGTTTGAGTTTCTGAGCATCTTGTAGATAATCATAGATTCTACATAGAACTTAAAATTCAAATAAGAAGGTTTCAGGATCCTCACTTTTTAGTCCGTGAAAGTTTGGAAGAATAGAAGGTGAGATGTTTTTCATAGTTTCATTAGTCTCTTCATCTACTATAGGGAATCCAAAAGAACTTCTAGCTTCCCTTATACCTCTTCCTCCTTCTGCATTTCCTCTTCCTCCTTCTACATTTCCTCTGCCCCTTCCTCTGTCTCCTCCTCTTCCTCTACCTCCTCCAAATAGTGTATGTTATCCATTAATGACTTCTCCTTCCCCTTCTTCTGCAATGATAGACTCTTCTGAACTGATATAGGGTTCAGTTGGAAGAGCTATTTGTTCTACTAGTTCTTATATTAAGGGTATATTGAAGAAATAGTCCTCTTCTTCCTCTTCACTAGGGATTTGTAATTCTTCTGCAGGAATGTATTCCCCTATGGAAGTGAAAAAGGTTACCCCTTTTGTTGGAGTCCTTAGATCTTCTTCCTCTAGAATTGCCTCAGTGGATGAAGTGGGGGATCTTACTGATGGGATATATGATCTTGAGACTTCTGGAAGCCTATGACCAGTATAGTATGGAATGTGAGTTTGGGTTGGAGGTGTGCTACTTCTTGGTCTTGGTGGAGTGAGTGGAGTTGTAAAAATTAAACTTCTGCCTCTTACAAATCTACCCCTAGAATATATTTCTCTACGCATATCATTGTTTTTGGGAAATAGGAAATAAGGTTACCTAGTTATACCTCCCCGACAACGACACCAAAATGTTTAGTCAATTCAGTATTCTGAATTGATAGCATAAATTATCGACCAGGGCTTGTAAACTGATGATGTATAGTTGCACTATATGTGCCTAAATATCCTTATTCTTATTTCATTGTTTTTAGTATTTTGTTGATGTTTTTGAGTTTTGTTATGTTTAGATTTTAGTATGATAATCTATGTTCAAAAGAATGAAATAAAATCTATGATAGAAAGGAAATAAAAGATAACCTTAGACTCAAAACATAGTGTAATTGGAAATTCGGTTCCTAATGATGAAAAACAGAGCATTCTAATCCATGGATGTCCTAGCTTGCAAATGAACATGAAATGTAACTCAATAAATTATAATACAATCTAATCCTTTTAGTTAGAGTTTTTTTGGAATAGTTTGTAGAAGATATTGAACTCCAATGTGATGAGGATCTTCCTAAAAACATACAGTAACTTAGAATATTGTAGTGCAATCCTATTCATATATTAGAGATATTTTGGAACAGCTTGAGAAGAAAATTTCTACAATATGCTAAGGATCTCCTATGAATATTTAAACTTCTTATGTCATTATAGCTAGGTCTCATTCATTAGCTAGAGATTTATTGGAATATTTCATTGAAGGAGACTAGATATAACGAAATAAGAATCTTCTAAACAAAAAATAACCCACAGTATTACAATTAGGTCTTTTCTATGATTTAGAGATTTATTGGAACAATTTTGAGAAAGGACTATTTGTAACAATATGAGGATCTTCTATCTAATTGCAGAGTAGGAAATAGAACCTAATTAACTTAACATCATACAACCAAATCTCATTCAGTCAATAGTGATATGTTGGAAAAGGTTTTAAGAAAAAGAGTGGTTGTAGGATAATGAGAATCTTTTAATCTAAATGAAAAAAACTAAAGTGTTGGTAACTCAAGATGTCACAACTAAATCCATTCAATGAATAGAGATATATTGGAAAACTTTAAGAAAAGACTAACTATAACATCATGAGGATCTGTTAGTTGAAAAAATAAATCAAGACATGATACTAAAAGATATAAACTCAAAAAACTGTCTAAGTGAGAAATACAACAACACAAAATTAAAATTTACTTATCTAGAAAGCATGTGGAATCCTCTTTAGATAGCAGGGGCCCTCTGCTATCAAGTTGGCATGAAAATATTTAACTCCTCAAGTTTGTCTTCAACACAACATCAAAGTTATGCTTCTTATTATCAAAAATACTTCGAAACAGAGTATCACAGTATTGGAAAATAAGAGTTAACTTTTTCTCTCGGTCTCACCGAGCTAAATTTATAGGTAATTACATAACTGTTATTGAATGAAAGTATGCATAGGTGTATTCTAAAGTCAAAATAAAACTAAAACTCCTTTCTAGGACTCGTGATTTTCTGAAATCAAATCAAGAGTCCTTATCCTTATAGAAATCTTCTTCTTGGACTTTTGGTTTGACCACGTGCACAAGCATCTCTAGATTTTGATTCAGCCTTCGTGGATGACAAGGAACAATGTAGGAAAGATTTAGAATCTAACCATATACTCCTTTTCTTCAGATGACACCTGTAATATATTCAAACACCAAAATGGCTACAGAATGTGTAACTGGCTACAGAATGACTGCATTCTGTAGCTAAAACTGCTCAGAAATCATTAAGACAATAAAACCACAAAAGTACAACAATTTAGTCATTTCATGTATTCCTTAAGTGATTTTAATCATTCTTATTGATATTTTAGGTATACAAATGAAAAAAGGAATGATAAGATAAAGTGGAATTTGGAAAGGGAGAAGACACTTTTAGTGCTCAACAGTAGAGGAGGAAGCAGAACAAATGAAAGGTTTCTACCTAGGGCCTTTGGATCACCGTACATACGATCCTGAGAGGATAGTCCTTGACCACTACAAATGAGCCAAGTTCAAATGGAGCTACCAACATACTGAACGCCCATATGAGGATGAGAAAAGGAACTAGTATAACACAGATAGGGAACTTGCCCCGGGAGCATGGTCCGATCAGGAAGATCCAGATAATCATACTTTGGATGAAAGAATTCGTGATCTGGGAGGTGCCTCTTCTTCCTAGGGTAAGAAGCCTCAAACTAGCACGGGCCACAAATCTACCACCAAACATAAAGAACAAGAAGCAAAAGCTTAGCTAAAAGCTGAAAATAAGGCAAAAGAAGATGAAGATAAGCATAGGAAAAACCTGAAAGTATAACATAGAAAGAAATAGGCAGAGGATGCCTGGAAGAGGAAGGAAGAATAGGAAGTGAAAGTAGAAGAGGAATGGAAGCTTAAGAAAGAATTGGATCTGGTGGAGGCCAAACGCAGGAGAAAGGAAGAGCAAGAAGCAGAAGCAGAAGCAGAGGGCAGGCAGAAAGCAGAATAGGAAAAGGCAGAGCCAAAGTGGCTTCGGAAAGAGAAAGAAGAACAAAAGAGAAAAGAAGATGAGGATCAAAGATCAAAAGACACCAAGACACCTCCTCCAGTGACAGCAGTACAAACTGAGCTGTAGCCCATCAAAGTATCGGTAATTAACACACGTTTTGGACTTTCTGAGCCAGGATCCTCTGAAGGGTAGGAGGAGGAGGTTTTCAACCTAACAAGACTCACTTATGATCAGTTCACCATCAAAATCCGACAGGAAAAGAGGAGATTTATAGCACGGAACCCTTTCTCCCTATTCACAGCCATGTCACAGAAAGATATATTCCTAGACACTAGGACCAACCCAGTGATGATAGCATCATCCTGCACTAATTTTTTCGCAGCCATAGAAGAAAATGTGAGCCGGATGAGTAGAGAGATCATTTCCCTACAAAATAGATTACATGACTCTGAACAAAAGGAAGCAAGGGCAGAGCAAGAAAATAGAGAATTAAGGGGAGAAATCCAACAACTCCAGGAAAAAAATACTCTTAACGAAGTACCGCTCATCATCCAGAGAGAGTTGGTGACACTGGAGGTCACCATGAGACAGGTTTACGGGGATATGTTCACTATAAAGAAAATAGTCGCACCTCTACTAAGAGCCCAAGTAGAGACAAAGCAGAGAAACTAGAAACTGAGAGAGGCCCCCACCGCTTTGGATAGAATGATAGAATGGATAGGCACATACCCAGAGGCTCCCGAAAACTTGCCCAAGAAAGACTGGATTCACACCCATAATGACAAGGTCCAAATCCGTATCAATATGTAATCCAAGGAGAAGTTATTTAAAGATCTAGAAAAGGTAATGACCGCATACGAGCACTTGGTCTTGGAATTGACTCAATGCATGAGCTGCACTACATTCCATCTCTGGGTGCACTAAGCTAGGAGAAGACGTGGGGACAGATAGATCAAGAGATTCAAGCATTTCTACGACCTATCAAATAAGACACCACTACACCTGATCTTGCCGCATCACAAGAGAACTTGGTTAAGTTCATCATAACACCAGTTTGGATCTACACTAAACTGGCTTCTTTAGCTAACTAGGTCACACTCAAGAGAGAAACTCGGATTCCAAATGCCTTAGAATTCCTGCATCTATTAAGGGAAGAAACTCCTCTAATCTCCCCAGTCGCTACAGATTATCGCGCATGGCATAATTTCCTCAAGGAGCAACAAGTTGATGTCCTCGACCTTGCAATCATGCACACCCTCCCATGATCATATTGCAAGGTGAAAATCCACAGAAGAGTTTGTAGGTCGCACTATCCAGCCAAGTCACAGGTCGCACTATCCAGCCAGGTCGCAAGTTGCACTCTCTAACTAGGTCGCAGGTTTCACTATCCAACTAGGTCGCAGGTCTCATCTTCCATTTAGGTCGCAAGGCAGCCCAACGGTCAGGAAGGCGGAAAGTCAGGAAGCCCAAAGGGAAAGTTTTTTTCTATAATAAATTCCTTCGGGAAAATTGTAAGAGGCTTTTTTTTTTGGGACTCAAAGAGAGATAGAGCATTGTATAGAAGGAGTGCAGATTTTGAGATTTAATACAAGCATTTGTTAAACTCCATTTTTGGATTTGATATTGGTAAATGTGTGAACACTATGGGTATTCTGTTTTTAGTTTATAACATCTTATGATTAATGAAACTGTGTCTCCAATTACATCACTTATGCATTATAGTTTTCGAAACATGTGTTAATGGTGCTAAGTTTATTTTTCTTTCTCCATGAATGTTAATAACTTTGTTTATTGAAATTTATATTATCACCAAAACCATTTAAGGAAGTGAAGGGTGTTCTGCCATAAAGAATTGTTTCTTCTATGGTTAGAACATCATATAAGCATGACCCTAATGATATGTTGTTGACAACATTTCCTTTGGCCCCATGCTTTATAATTCAGCTTGCTATGCATAGTATTGTATGTTCATTTAATTCATCAATCATGTGTCTTGTATCATCCGAATAAGCATGTTTCCATAGGTTTCCAGGTTCCTACTGAGACCCAAGGAAAGGAGGATAAAGTGATAGCTGGACCCACACCCCATACGGGATCCCTATTCCAAATGGTTTAGTGTCTAGTTGGGAATTTTTACTGGGGAGATCCCGTGCTGTTGGCCAGATAGATTTTCCCATCAATAGAATTGGCGCTAGAAGGAGGGCCTGAATGGTAGGTTCCCAACACCCAAATAATATTCCGTTACAAAATCCCCAAAGGGAGGCCATACATGATGACACCAATCCTCCCCCTTTAGAATATGCCCAGGGGGAGGAAGCTCCTTATTATGAGGTTACCAGGGATCAGTTAAGAGTTTTGCACCCGATTGCCTGCAACCTCATCAGATATTTTCGAATCACTCCAGTCATGAGTTTTCTAACCCATACCAGGACCCCTGCAGCTAACCTCACTGGCAACAGTGCCCTTGTAAATTCCCTACCCCAGTTGATAAATATGATGGTTGAATACCTCACAACGACAGTTGAGAATAATGAACCTATTAATGGGCCCCAAGGAACAGAAGAGGAAGGTCCCGACATGAACATACCCCATTATCACCCTCAGCCTGACCGGGCCCAAAATGACAACACCCAAATCCACATTCCACTAGGGGGGGCAAGGGAAATAGAGGCCAAGGGAATAGAGTTCGAGGAAACAGAGGCTGTGTCCAAGGTCACCATACTGCCCACCACCATAAAAACCAAAATAGAGGCCCCATAGACAATTGGAGAAAAATTATAAATATGGAAAACAGCGGGGTACATCAAGATGAGCACTCCCACCATGAAGGAGAAGCATCTGCGTCAGGGGTGGGAAGTGAATCTGAGTCAGAAATAGGGCACGAGCATGACAGGTGAGTACAAATACTTTCTTGGATGGCCCAGTCTCCATTAGATCTCTAGGGCCCTCTTCATGACATGCCTAGACACCCTGAAAAACACCTTCCCAAGTTTGACCCTGAGAAAGGAACACTGGCCGAAGACCACATAAGAAACTTCTACCTTTCACTGCAAATGATGAGAGTCTAAGCAAATAATGTCGCCTGCCGTATTTTCCCCATAACCTTGAGAACAAAGTAGCCACCTGGTATCGGTCTCTCCCAAGTGCTTCCATAACTTCATGGGATCATTTCCGTCGTACTTTCCTTCAGAAGTTTTTGGAGGACAAGACCCCCTCCATTCTCCTCATGAATTTGAGTACACTCAAATGCCAAAAGAAAGAGAAGGTCAGAGAATTTAATCAAATTTTTGCTACCATATTGAACAAATTCCCCCCTAACTTGGCATTGGATGACTCCATCACTATAGACTACTACATAAAGGCTCTTCCCTGAGACATCGCCATTTTCATAAAACATGAGGCTAGGGCTACCCTTGCAGAAAATTATGCCACTGCCCTTGCCATAGAAAAAGACATGCTTTCCATAGGGGTCATTGATCATGAAGGTCGAGATGATCATCAACCTGCCTCAAAAAGGAACCAGTATTCCACATTCAAAACCGAGGATAAAGACAAAGATACTTCTGAATTTGAAGGCATAGCAAAGTCCCTTAAGTTGTTAACCAATGAAGTATCTGATCTAAAGAGAAAAGGGATTGAACACGCTACTGGAACCAGGACACAAAAGCCTTTTTTTTAGAAATAATACCCCCACAATCGGCCGACCCTCATCAAACAGAAATGTTGTTCTAAACGTGGAAGAAATCGGAAATGATAATTTTTTTTCTTTCCACCAGGCCACCCACTCAGAGAAGACATGCCCCCAATGGATCAGCATCATGACCGCGGTAGTAAATCAGTTCCTAGATGATCAAAACCTAGGGGACGTAGGTGAAGATGATGTCTCTGACAATGAAGAAGACCTGCCCCCAGATGAAGAACCAGTATCTACTGTCCTTGCATTTGATGTGATCTGCGGGGAAGGCACCCATACCATCACCGAAATTAACGTGGCCGATGATCCTAAAGCCAAACCTATGCGAAAATATGGCCTAAGAAGCAAAGGACCGGTTCCTAAATATTCCTTCGAAGAGAAGAGGAGGGCCTTCTTAAGGAAAATCTTACCCCCAGGGAATGAGCACCAAGTTGCTATTCCCAATAAATCCACTCCTAGCAACACCTGAACAAGCCAAAAGAGAAAACTGCTGGTAGGGTCACCCAAAACCCCCGCCAAGACTATTCCAGACTCTGATTTTGGTTACAACATTTTTGAGGACATGAAGAAAAATAGAGCCAAAATTTCCCTTTATGAGCTCGCCCGCATCACCAACCAACAGGAACTTATTCTCAAAGCCTTCACCAACGCCTTGACGACCAAACATGTGAGAAACACATCTGCCCAAGCTAGTGCAAGCTTCCAATATATTTTGAACGCCATGAATGCTAACTCTATGGGATCTACTCCCCCCTTCCTCCTGTATTTTGAAATCTTTAACTTTAACATTCATAACTGCCTAGTCGACTCCGGCACATCCACTAATGTCATGCCCCTGTCTGTCTGCAAGAAGCTAAACATTCGCTTGGAGAAAACTTATGCTAGGATTATTCAGCTCGACAGATCACAAGTGCCCACTTTAGGTGAACTAAATATTTTTATCATCTGCCTATCTTCCGACTCTAGAGTCCACTAGTGCATAGACATAGTATTCATAGACATCTCGGAAGCCTATAGTCTCTTGTTGAGCAGGGACTGGTCCAGTAAGCTACAAGGGTTCTTCGCTACTGATTGGTCTCACCTATGGCTTCCCTACAAGGGTCGAAACAACCAAATCAGAGTTGAGAGTGAACCTTATATGAAACATACTATGACTGATTTGTACGCTACCAATCAAACTGTCATATTTTCCAAAGAAGAGCTCGACATGTGTTTCTTAGAAGCCATCTTCGGATGTTACCGTCCCCCTCAGTCCCCGGTAAACCCAGAATTCCAATAAAAGCTAATGCTCATCATTGAAGACCAAGCTGTACCCATCATAAACCAAACTGAAATCTCTCCCCAACCCACGGTTCCAGAAAAACCAGAAGACGATGTATGGACCTTGTATTATGACATCTCCAAGACGCATGACGGAGCAGGTGCGGGTTGCATCTTGTTAGACCCCCAAAAGAACAAATTTTTGATATCATGCCAGCTAGAATTTTAGTGCACCAACAATACCGCCAAATACGAGGCCTTAGTTCTCAAACTCAAAAAAGCATAGGACCTAAAGGTGAAATTCTTAAAGGTTATCGGAGATTCTGAAATCATCACTTGCCAAGTATGCAATACCATCCATTGCTTATCTCCGCACTTGAAAGCTTACCAACAAGAGGTATGGTGTCTAATTTCCACTTTTGATGCATTTGGTATTAAATCTGTGCTTAGGATGCATAATGCGACAGCTGATACTCTGGCTAACGCTGCTGCTAGGTTCACCCTTCTAAGGGATAGTTTCTCTATTGAAATAGTGTATAAACCCTCTGTGCCAGATAACATCACTAATTTACACGTCTTTGATGATGACCAATAGGTACTTAAATTCATGTGCAACACCTAAGTGTTCAAAGAAGTAGTGATAGAAGAAGTAGACCATGATCAAGCCTTGCAGGAAGAACGAGAAAAACACAAGGAAAACCCCATGCCCAAGGGAATAGTATCACTTGAAAATTTTTTTGATCTGCAGAACCGATTCCGTGGACCCCCCAACACTAAAGTACAGAGCTCCACTCTGGCACATCAACAAATAAACTTGGGTACAGATAAAGACCTGAAGTTCATCAACCTTAGGAATGATTGTTCTGATTAGGAGAGGCAAGCTTTCACCGAACTGTTCCGGAAATACCAAGACGTGTTTACCTGGACGTATGATGAATTGCGTACTTATGACACTCGGATTATTCAGCATGTGATCCCTATGAAGGAAGCAGAGAAGTCGTTCCAAAAAAATCTAAGAAAAGTACACCCTACGCTGGAACCAATGATTCAAAAAGAACTTAAGAAGCTTTTGGATGCACGCATAATCTTCAAAGTCTGACACTCCACTTGGGTATCAAATTTGGTTCTGGTACTAAGAAAATCTGCTGAGATCCATTTGTGCGTGGATTTCTGAAATCTAAATAGAGCCTCAGACAAAGATAACTACTCGGTTCCCCCTATGGAACAGATACTACAATCCGTATCCGGATCGGAGATGTTCTCGTTGTTGGATGGTTTTTCCGGGTATAACCAAGTACTCGTAGCTGAACCTGACAGATTAAAAATGACGTTCCAGACCAAATGGGGAGCTTTCGATTTTAGACGCATGCCCTTTAGATTGATAAATTATGGGGTGACATTTAAATGGGCTATGGATATAGCTTTCCGAGGTCTAATAGGATAAAGCGTGGTAGTATACTTGGACGACGTCACTGTTTTCTAAAAGAAGAGAAGTGATCACCTACGTCACCTCAAGAAAATATTTGAAAGATGTAGAAAGTATGGGATCTCACTCAACCCAAAGAAAAGTTTCTTCGCTATGTCCGAGGGGAACTTGCTGGGTCATATCATAACTAGGAACAATATAGTTGTATATCTCGAGCGAGCGAAGGTCATTTCCCAGATTCCACCTCCCAGTAGAAAAAAGGCCATGAAATCCTTTCTTGGGCAAATCAATTTTGTACGGAAATTCATATTAAATTTTGCCCAAATAGTCAGGCCTTTGAAAGTGATGATTAAAAATAATGCAAGTTTCAAATGGAATCCACCCAAGAAGGAAGCATTCAATAAGATCAAGCAGGCCATTGTAGAGGCACCATCCCTCCAAAACCCATACATCAGCAAATATTTCAGCTTATATACCTTTGCCTCATATTCATCACTCACGTCTGTCCTCACACAAAAAGACACTAACAACGATGAACGACCCATCTCATTCATGAGTACCGGTTTGCAAGGTGCTGAACTAAATTACCCCGAAATTGACAAGCAGGCTTACGCAGTATACAAAGCAGTCAAACATTTACGGCCATACATCTTGAAGAACCATGTCACGGTGTTCGTCCCCCTCCCAGCTGTTTGCTCACTTTTTGTGCAACAAGAGCTGGGTGAAAGACAAGGAAACTGGATGACATGTCTCCAAGAGTATGTCCTGGAGTTCAAACCGGCGCATACTGTCAAAGATCAAGGACTCTGCCAAATAGTTGCGGAGGCTGAAAATCCACATGAGTGCGAAGAATAATGCTGGGAGGAAGAAATATACATGTATCAGATTGACAACGTGCCTCAGCAGGGAAACCTTTCTTGGTACTCCGGCATTTTGAAATATTTGGCCCATGGTGTTATGGATCCTGTTTTAACCGCTCGGCATAAACGGGAAATAAGGCTAAAAGCTGCATCCTACCAGTTAGTACAAGGAAAAATATTTATGAAACATTACAATGAAGTCCTACTACGTTGCCTAGAACACGATGAAGCACAAAGTGTCTTGACCAAACTACACGATGGACCCGCCAGAGGGAATTTTGCAAGTGATACCACTGCCCACAAGATCATGCGCACTCGATACTATTGGCCAACTCTCTTCAAGGATGCTCACACATATGTATGGAAGTGTGTTCAATGTTAAAAATTCACCAACCGGGAAGCACAATCGGCCGCTCCATTACAGTCGATGGCAATAGAGGAACCTTTTCAATAGTGGGGGTTGGACGTGATTGGAGAAATATTACCGCACTCCTCCAAGCAACACCGGTATATCCTCACCGCTACCGAATATTTCACTAGGTGGGTTGAAGTGATACCACTACGCCAAATCAACAATCAAGAGGTAATAGATTTTGTCACTCATTGCATCATGACCAGGTTTGGCGTTCCAACCTCCCTTGTTTTTGACAATGAAACTTATTTTTCGTCTTTCAAGTTGTATGATTTTTCTTTGGAAAATGGCATTGTACTTAAACACTCTGCAAAATATTACCCCCAATGGAATGGGTTAGCCGAGTAAACTAATAAGAACCTTATCTACATCATCAAGAAGACCCTGTTGTCCCACCAACGAAACTGGCATCATGCCCTCCATAACGCCCTTCAGGCTGATTGGGTCACACCCAAATCGTTGATCGACACCTCCCCATTTTTTCTTGTATATGGGAAAGAGGCCATCCTTTCTCCCCACCTATCTCTCCATGCCCTTCAGTTGTCCCAAGAGACCCATGGCACGCCATTCCCCACCTAGCAAGCGTGAATCGATACGTTATTGAAACTGGAGGAGGAAAGGCAGAAAACTCGGGAAAAATTCACCATCCACCAAAGTTGGATTAAGAGATGGTTTAATAAAAGGTCCACTGGGAATAAAATTTTCGAAGTAGGAGACCTTGTTCTTAAATGGGATAAAGCTCATGAGGAGAAGGGGAAACATTCCAAATTCCAAGCCCTTTGGACAGGTCCATTCCAAATTAAAGAGAAACTAGGTTCCCACACATTCTAACTGCAAACTCTAGAGGGAAGAATCGAGGTCCTCTAGGTAAATGGGCATGACCTCAAGCACTACTTCACTTAGCGGCCCTAGGAGGGCCATCACCACCCTTGTACCATATTTTGTTGTTTTATTTTATTTTAGTTTTCATTTTTTTATTTCCCACAAATAAAAGTACTTATTCAATCAACGCCTTAGTAACAGTGTCCTTATAAGAACTTCAAAAGGTAGAAGGCATTGTATAAGTCACGCAATTGGCATGCTGCGCCATGATCTGTGCTGATGAAAATTTTTCTCTGAAGATCACAAAAGGTGGCAGGAGCTTGTCTGAGATTGACACCTAAAGGTAAAACATGACCTAGTCCGGGCTACTAAGCACAGATAGCTCACCTAGCAAGCTTGAAGGGTGTCTGTGAAAATAAAATTGGTTAAAGTGGTAAACCAAACTTAAAGGGAACAGAGCTAACTTCAGGTGACGCAAGGATATCCGGGAAAACGTAAAGTCCTCATACAGACCAGGAGCAACCTCTCTTGCAAGTAAAATAAACCGGGATCCCTCATCTTCCCAAGAAAAATTACCTCTATCAAATAAGTGCCTTGAGCACATATAAATAAGTGCCTTGAGCACATTTAAATAAGTGCAGTAGCACACCAATAAAGGGTAAAGGATTGAGAAAGGCTTCCTACGTAGAGAGGCGATGCGATGACTTCACCGGGGTATTGACAAGGCTCGCCGACAGCGGAGCAACGTCCGTGACTCCTAGGCAGTGACTCCGCCTCGACTGCAAGGTTCACAGGTAGCAGAGCAACACAATGAGGATGAAATAACTATACCGGATCTGGGAAATCCCCGAAGTGCTCCAACCCTTTCGGTCCTGAATCCAGAAGTAAAATCTCGGTCAACCTGTTAGGGTCCCATGATTTGGCAGATTGGCAAGCCAAATGATAGGGTAACATCAAACCAACTTTGGAGCCCAAGGACCTAGCCTTCCTGGACTCAGAGAGGGCTCTCTCTATTTGTGCAAAGGATGTAAACTTGTTTGCTTTCTATGTATCTGATTTTAGGCTATTTTTTAAGTATGTGTTGGTTTGTTTTAGTTTTTTTGAGGGAGAAATGATCAAAGGATAACTAGATCAAAAGTTTGTCATATCAACTGGGCTATGGGGTCAATAAGGTCGAGACTGTCTCAAAGGGTGAAGAAGGTATATTGCAGGGCCGATTTGGTTGAGGTCAAATGGATTATTTAGGTGGATTGAAATGAGATTGAAACTAAATTTGTGAAAGACCAAGAAGTTTAAAGCACCAATATTTTTACAGCAAACATCCATGTGGTAGGGCTAACCATTAATCACTATAAATGAAACTGAAATTGATAGATGCATCAAATAAACATTCAGGCGATACATAGAAGTATAAGACCCTCTAACTTTGGGAAAATAACCTTCAGACTTTGGGGAAAAAAATTAAGTCAAACAAAAAACTCAATCTATGAAGAGGGAACTCCTAGACATCATATTTTGAGCTATCGGGAACTTTGAACTAAGATTGCAGAGCATAGGCAAAGGGCAAGATCAAAACAAGACCTCTTTGGTTCAACCAGGACAATCGAAAATTTAGAGAAAGGTTTCAGTGATGGGGTTTTGGATAGCTATAAGTAAGCAGGGCATATCGTGAATCATACTAGATAGCATACATAATAACCATTAATGAAATTGATAACCAGTTCTTAGGGTATCAAAGAGCAGTTAAGAATTCTTTGACATAACTAAGAAAGAAGAAAAACATGGAAGCTGTAATGAAATCAGGAAACTTGAGGTGCCTCCATGGGCATGTCTCAAATATATTCTTTACTGACCTACAACAAGAAAGAAGCATGAAAACATGTATGATAAACTAAGGAAAACATAAAGATAAGGAACACTATACCATTTACCAAGCCAAGGAATCCAACAAACAGTCCTCTTCCACCATCCAAGACAAACAAGAAATCATCCACATCATGAGACAAAGTGTTTCTTCAAAGCTTGTAATATCATGTATTGCTCTATATTAACTGATACAATGAAGTCTCTTGGAATATATAGGCTAAAGAGAAAGAAACTATCCAAGAGCATCTAGAAGGCCATTGGCCTATTACAAATATCTGATTTTTTCCTTGAGGCTTTGCAAAGCCCAAGGCACAAAATATCTTTAAAAATATCTAAAAATGATAAAAAATGAAATAAAATTGACTTTTCATGACTGACAATGGCCAAAAAAAGGCTTAACGCACATTTGGATGAGCATCTTCATAAATTTGCCTTTTTTTGCCAAAATGCTACAAGAACATAGCAGCATAAAATTTCATGTCTTGTAGACCATTTTTTAGGGACCTCCCGATGTCAAAACGAGGCTCGTGATGGCTCGTTGGAAAGCCCTGGATGTCTAGCTTTTGGAAATACTTCATTTTTCCCAAAATGATCCCTAGAAGTATGTCAAAAGGTGGAATGAGTGGAAAAAACCAAGAAAGTAGCCCTTGCTGATATGTGAGGCAAAAAGTTAAAAAATCATTTCTTTTCGCCTCTTTGGGGGAGAAAAACACCTCCTTTGAATCTGAACATTTGTGAGTAGCTACCCCTGAATTTATTCCATCCAAAAAAATTACTTTCATGAGCTGAGGATGCTCCTAGAACCCATGGCAGTGCCTTGAAAAATGTGCAATTATGGCCAAAAAACACAAAAAAACAAAATCAAGTCAAAATTTGCTCAATTTTTGCGAGCAAGCCCCGTATGGATTCTTAGAAGCATGTAAGGAAGATGAGGCCAAGATTTCGAGCCCTGATGTGCCTTTTTCCACTTTTTCTATTGGGTGCCTCTTTCGGGCAGCCTTGAGCTTTTCTTGAGAAAGTTTGAGCTTTCTTCAGGCAAATTGGTTCAACTTCTTATAGTGCCTGGTCATCTTATTTTGTAGACTAAAGTCTCTGTTAGCTTTCTCTAATTTATCCTCCAAATTCTTGTTGGCCCTTTCAAGCCATGATTCTTTATCATTCTATATTTCTTGGGTGAGCAATTGAGTGAGAGGATAAGATCGAACAAGGGCTGCCTCTTCTTCCTTATTTTTCTCCAAAGCTTTCTTGAGACCCATAGTCCTAGACCTCTTTCTCATTGGCTGCTCTTCTTCTTCAGTATCATCAAATTCATCCATAAGCTCTTCAAGCTTGATTTGTGCTTTATAATCTTCCCTTTGGTATTTGAAAGCCCAGGCCTCATAAACTACCATTTGACCACTCATTTGTTTGTTTTGCATCTGTAGAACATGTATGAGGTCCTATGACCTTTCTAGATTAGCTTGTAGGTCATGAATTTGGGCTTCTCTGTTTTGCAAAAGAGCCTCAAGAATCCTAGCTTCATCATCTCCAACATCACTGTCTATCTGTATAACGTCAAACTCCCTTTCCTTTTCATGAATAATCTCTTGTTGTTCCTCTTTTTCTTTACCTTTGCCTTGGATAGACTTCTTGGTCCTCTTCCTCTTTGGAAATTCAACAATACTCTTCTTAGGCAGTTTTCCTCTACTTCTTAGTGCTCTTGTGACATTGCTGGTCACTGGTGGAGTGATCTTCTTCTTTGTAGATCTTGTGTTTCTAGGCTTCACCACTTTTGGAGGAAGAGTCATGGCCCCTTGCCTAGGAGAGGCAGCTAGCACATGCTCTTGGCTGTGTTGAGGAGAAGAGAGAGGAGGTTTATCTACGTGTACTTTCTCAACTTGGTCTTTTACCTTGCTGCCTCCATCATCATCTGCTCTAGCTTCACCTTTGTCACTGTTTTCTTCTGCTTGAATATTGCCTTGTTTGTGTTCACCACTACTATGCTCATGGTCACTGATTTGGTCTTGGCTGCCCTTAGGATTGTTTTGATATTTTTGCTCCATGTTTCCCCCTTCGGAATGCTCACTGTTTGGTGTTTTCTTGCCATCATCATTGCTTGCTTGAGGGTTGTATTGTTTCTCATCATTTGTGTCTTTTTGAGGATTGTTATGACCCTCATCATCACTTTTTTGGCTGCCACTTTGTTTTTTTTATTGAGGACTGTCTTGTTCATCTATGTCTCTGCTTTCTTCAAGACTGCTGTGTTCTTTTAATTCACTATTTTTTCCCTCATCACCCTCATTCTTACTACTGTGTTGGCTGCCATCATGTTCCTCTTTATCACTGCTATGATCACCATCATTTCCTTCTTCCCCACTGTCATGCTTAGATTCTTTACTTTGTCCCTCATCATCACTAGTTTTCTTCTTGTCACTTTTCCCTTCTTCATCGCTAGTTTGATTCTTCTCTTCTTCACTCTCAATCATAGGGGATTTTTTCCTTTTAGGAGTAGATTTACTAGAATAATGAGAAACATGATAAGTGGATGGTGAGGAAGGCGTATGAAGAGGCAATGTAAAAATCGGGATGGGAGATGAAAGAGTCCCAAGAAACTCCCTTTTTCTCAAGTTGATGGAGGATGATGATCTTGATAAGGGAATGATGAAACAAACAAGATTGTTGTTGAGTGGAGGGCTTCTTTTGGACCGTAGAGGCCATCTTGTCAATGCTTCTATAGAGGAAGAAAGGTAGGTTCAACAACTAAGTTCTTGTGAAATGCATAAGAAGCCTGATGTGATAGGCATAAATCTGGGAAAACCTCCCTTCACATGTGAAATACTTCATGATGACTTTCATGAGGGGGGCATAGCTGCTAAATAAGTGAGAAAAAGGGAAAATAGCTTGGCAAGCATCCTGATGGTCTGGTTTTAGAAAGGGTTTATAGTGATTCAGATCTAGGTATGTTTGTTTGAACCACTTTTCTCCTATATAGGGGATCTTAGTTGCTTTGGAGATATCCCTAGGAGTGAGTTTGAAATCCAGAACTGCTAGATGGACACGCTTTCCTTGTAGCCTCAAAGCAAACAAATGTGTCAAAGGAGGGTGATTTTTTACTTCTTGGACTTTTTGGCAAAAATCCAACCACCCTACTTCATGAAAATTGAAGAGTACTAAAGGGGATTCATTCACCTCCTGAGTTGTAATAGGCTCATACCTATTGTGATACCCACTTCTGCTGTCCTTATTTGGAGGAATTTTTTCTTTTGATACCCCTTACTGACTTACCAAAATAAGACCTTGAACTGTACTGAAAAATAGACCCCTTCTTTGAGCACTGATTTTCTCTTTAGTTGGCAAGCAAGTATTTGTTAAATGAAAACAAATTTAATTATCCAGCACCGTGTCTTGAGAAAAGAGGCCTTTAATAAGATCTATTTGTGGTTTTTGAAGACAATTCCCCTTTTTTTTTTCACAAAAACTCTTTTCTCCCCTTGAAGACTATGTTTATCTTTAATTACTTCACAACAAGAAAACTCTTTCAAACTGACAAAAATTATTTCCTCCTTTATCACTGCTTATCTGTGATTTTTAGATAAATAGAATATGTTTGGAAATAGCTATGTTTCCTCTTTGATGATCACTGTTTCTATAAAAAAGTAGTCTCCCTATCAATTAGTAAGAATCTTTCAAAACAAACTCTATCTTCCCTTTATAGATTGTATGATCCTTTATGTTCTTGAAAAACACGTTTAAACTTTCACAAGGTACTAGTTTTTTTAAATAGTGATTCTCTGTTTTATGTGGTACAAGCTCTTGACCTGGAATGATGAGTCTCCCTGCTAAACTAAGATCTATTCCTTATCCAATATAAGGGCCCCTTTGACATTGATTTAGGTCTCCTTTTTCTTTGACACTAAAATTCTTTTCCCCTC
Source organism: Pinus albicaulis (assembly GCA_034641835.2). Classification (NCBI taxonomy): domain Eukaryota; kingdom Viridiplantae; phylum Streptophyta; class Pinopsida; order Pinales; family Pinaceae; genus Pinus; species Pinus albicaulis. The sequence continues at coordinate 174,477,955 of CM076576.1, read as the reverse complement.
AATCACTATTTTCATTTATATCATTGTTTAAGAGACTCCTTTTAAACTGATAACAAGCCTTTATCCCCCAATCACTGTTTCTCTATGATGATCTTAGCAAGAAAGTTTTTTTTGGATGAAGGTTAGTTTGTTTTTCAACAACAATATTTTCTCTTGTTACTGAGTAAAAGGTCTTAAAAAAAAACTCTATTTTCTTTCTAAAAGACTGTGTTGTTTTCTATGCATTGAGTTTGAAACAAGATTTAAATTGTAATAGGTTTTTTCTTCACACAGTGACTTTCCCTTCAGCACTATGTTCAGCTCCTCACTCTGAAAAACAGGCCTCTTAAAACAACAAAATTCTATCTTCTTGACATTACTGATCTTTTCCTTCAACTTTACTTTAAAATAAAATTTTTGGCCTAAGAGATGTAAATACCTTTGAAAAATTTCCCTGTTGTATTTGGAGATGAGCTTATTGTAGAAAAATTTGGTTTTCAACACCTTTGGTGGCATTTTGCACTTTGCTGCAGCTCTTTTTAGTATTGGCCCGGGTAGGAAGAACTTCGTTCAGAAGTGGTTGCTGGGCTGGGCAGGCCTGAACGGGAAGAATGCACTGCGTTTGAGTTATCGGGTTGGCCCTGGGCGCTCGTTGAACGTCGGTCATAGGCGTGTCGCGCAACCACACAGGCGCGCTGCGCTGTGTGTAACCTTATTCTGAGGACGCCTACAGGCATGCCGTGTAACTTTCCAAGCATGCCGCACATTCAAAAGCTGTGGATGTTGTGTAAAAACTTGTTGGAGATCAGTTTTCTCTCGCACATGGAACTCTTTAGACAATGATAATAACACGTTTGAGGCCCCTTATACTTTAAAACAAAGTTCTCTCCTTTATCGAATTTGAAAAACCAAAACGAATTTACCCTTTTTGTTTGCCTTTGCATTTGTTTTAAAACAAGGTGACTTTGTTGATTTTGTATTTTAAAATAGTCTTCTTCTTTTTATTGTTGAAAGAAAACTTCTGAGAAGGGTTGATGTTTCAACTCTAAAGTCACTGCAAATTTCCTCTTCAAAACCTATATTGAACTCTGATTATTTTTTAATCTCTCGCTTGTCATGTAGGAATTATAAAACTGTGCTTTGCCCCCCCTCCCCCCCTTTTTTTTGTTCACAAAGGAATTTATCATAAAAACACCACTGCAGCCTCTCAATCACCACAATGAAACTCAATTGTTTTATGAAGTGAAAAAGGTCCTTAAACCATGACTTGGTATTTTGCTAGTATGATAAAGGGGCCTTTTTTGAAATACTCTTATGGGTGCTCTTTTATGAGGAAAGAGGCTAAAAAAAACAGTGTTTATTTCCATATTCATATTACTTTTCAAGACCTTGAATGAACCCTTTCAACACTATATGTTTTAAGATTTTCCATAACTGACTACCTTTCCTAGACCTAGTGCTAATACTTTACAAATTTGATCTTCTACTTGCTCATGAAGGAGGTTATCAACCATGATTTGACCTTTTGCTTGTTTCCCAAGGATATCATCTTGAAACATAAATAGTTTATCTTTATCATACAGTGTGCCTTTTGTCCTTTGAAGGTGGCCTTTCAAACTTGAAACTTGAATTTATCCTTTGATTTAAAACACCTAAAATGCAGATTGCTTGTATCCACCGGGACTTTGTCTTTTATCATTTGATGGAAGCATTCTTTGACCGAATGTGAATCATGGTTACGTCACCCTCATTTATCCCTTTGAATAAGCTGATCTATATGGACTGTTAATCATATGGAGAGATGACCCTCTGCTTTTGTGAAGGAGGCCACTGTTACTGTTAGGCACTTTGTATTAACACTTTATCTTGACTGTGTATAGACCTTCTATTTTTTCCTGAAGAAAATCCTTGCAAATGTGACTACCTATGCTCATTTAGAGACATGGTTAGGCCCTTAACTTCATGATGAAAGAGGCCTTCAATCAATGAAATTTCATCTATCTTAATAATGTGCACACTGTCTTTTAAATGAGCTGGAAAGTAACCTTTGGCACTGTCCCTTTATTTATCACTTGGAGGGAGTACTTTGATAGACCATAAAAAATGTTTTTTCAACATGAACCTTCTGTGTGAATGCCTCTTTGCATTAGTTTTGCAGAAGCCATTTTTAAACCAAGCTTGGTCTGCTACTTTTACCATTCAGATGTGGCTGCTTTAATTCAAAAATATAACCTCTGATTCATCCCTTGAAGAAGGCTTTTATAAACATAAGAGCAGAGGATTTTTAGCACCATCATGTCACTACTTTGCTTTTGATGTGAAATAGGCCCTTAAATTATAAACTTTCATTTTTTTTACCACTGTTTCTTAACATGGTCGTACCAACAGAGACTTTATCAAACACAACATCAGTCAATCCTGGTGATGCATCCTCTCCTCTTTGGAGGAGGTGGCACAAAATAACTCCTGTAGCTACTTTAAAAACATGCTGAACCTCTGCTTATTAGTGAAGGAGGTCACAAAAATGTGTCTTTTACCCTCTACTTATCATTGAAGGAGGTTATCACTGTGTTTCTAACCCTCTGCTCTTTGAAGGAGGTTATCTTTAACACGGGATCTACATCTATTTCAAATCATTGTACCTTTCTCTGTATGTTTTTTTGAAGAATGCCAATAGGAAAAAAATTGGAATTTGACATTTATCATTGATAAAATCACTTGAAACTCATGTCTTCTTGCTTTATGAGGCCTTGTCTGAGATGTATATATCCTTTGTAAAATATCACTATGAACACAAAACCATAAGAGATGTGATTTGTACATGGAGAGTGTTTGCTGCTAGATATAATTGAAATGTCTTTTCCCTTAACTGTGTTGTCAGAGGTTTATTGAAATTTCCTTTGACTACTTTTCAAAACCCAAGTTCAAGGTAAAATAAGAAGCATTTTTCTTCTTATGCCCTACATGATGATGCCCTTCGGAAAGATTATGCAGCACTGATTTTAGAGGAGATCATGGAGCACTGTTGATCATCATCTCATTTTAATTCATTTGCTTCATTGATGAGGAATGATCTCGGCTCTTCAGGCAGCCTTTAGATTTATAACATGTACACTTGCTATTCTTTAATTTACAGCTCTTCATCTGATCATTGATGGAAAACCTTTTCAACATGAGAGACCTGTTTGAACTTATATTTTTTCTCTTATGTGCACATTGATCATCATTCAATTACACCCCTATAGAGATGTAAAAATAAATGCTTTGGAACCTTTGGAGAGCTCTTTTAGTGTTTCATGGAGATTATGCCTGATCTAAGCATATTTCTTTCAGATAGTGACAAACCTTCTCTTTTCCTAATTTGGATCTTTGTTTAACTTCTTCTGAAATGAGACAAAGTGACCTCTTAGTGGTGTGCGACCTATGGATAGAACAATGCTTGCTTTGCATAATAGGGAAAGATTTAAGGCTGACTGGTACTAGGCACATGCTTTTTGGCTTAAGATATCTTAGCCAAGGAAGAACTCCCTAAACACCACTATCTAAATTAGGGACAATTTTGACAGATTCTTAGTGTTTTCTTAGGCATGATTAAATTGTCACATGACAAGATGATCAGGGATAGAGTAACAGACACTTTTTCAACCTTTGTATAGTGAATGGCATGAGAAACAAGGGTAAATGGTATAAAATAATCAAAACTATGAAAACTATAGATAGGGATACTTTGTTGAAACAATATAGGACTTGAAAACTGGAGTTTGTTCTCATCATAGACTGACAGGAAGGGGTAGGAGAACAAAAATTGTTTTCGGGTGTTTTCTAGATGACAAATTGACAATTTTGAGATCAGCTTCTAGAAAAATCAGCTAAGGAAACTAGTCATCAATAACAGGTAAAAATACTGATGACTAACACAACCAGAACCTAAATAGGCAGCAAGCGAAGAAACCTTACAAGGTACAAAAGGAAAAATCATGGAAACCTAAGGGTGAAAGGAAAAACCTGCTAAGGCCCCCTCCTCCCCCCCCCCACAATGATAAATCATCAGTAGAGATTCTAGATCCTACCAGTGAATCGCCATTTGTTTTAGCCTCTACAAAACCCTCCAAAAAATTCACCATCTAAGTTTTTTGGAGCCCCTGAGCATAAAAAATGCTAAGTCAAAATCTAAAGTTCAAGTCTTTTTCAGGAAAACCCTTAAGTCACTGAGTCGCAGTCATTTATTTTTCTTCAAATTTGCGACCTGTCAGGGCGCCAGGTCGCTAGGTCGCAACTCTCACTCAAGTCTCACACTCGCGACCTAGCGACCTTGTGACCCTGCGACCCTCCAAGGTCGCAAGGTCGCAAGGTCGCATATCTCACAAACACTAGATTTTTGTGACCCTATGACCTCATTTATTATTCGCATGCGCGACCCCTTTATAAATAGAAGGATCACTAGGTCACATTTCACCCACACGACGGAGGGCAAAAAACGCTTCTGACAGGCCAACTGGAGCGCGATTTTCTCGGGTAAGTTGCCTTTTCCTCCTGATGTTTCCATTTTTTTTATTTGTTTCCCTTTCCTCTAATCAAAGTCCTTTAAAGCCACCCAAAATCTCCCATTTTGAGATCCTTTTGGAGCTTGAGCCCTTTTAAATGATCCAAACCATGCCATTCCTAACACAAACTTGTAGATGGAGCTAACCAGCCACTCATGTGTTTGTCTTTTTCCCTGATGACCTCTTCATATTCATTTTGGTCTTTCCTCACCTATTACTAGTGTTTTTTATGTTAAAATGGAACAAAAGGGTCGCGCCGCCGATGAATATTCTACTCAGCCCTAATGCGACTTCCGACCCTATGACCTTGTGACCCCTGGTCGTTGAGTCGCTGAGTCGCACCTCATTCAAAACTTGAAGTTTGCGACCTTGCGACTTAGCGACCCAACGACCCGGTCAAAAATTGCTAGTTCTCAAGGTCACACCCTTCGAGAAGTTTGAGCCTTTGCGACTCAGCGACCCAGTGACCCGGTCGCAAGTCGCTAGTTTGCCCTTTCCTGGGTCTCAATTGGGAAAAGTTAAAAAATTTGTACCTAGGATTTTATCATTATGGCATCTGTCTTATCCTGGGATTGTTTTATGAACATGCAAGGTGATTTCAAAGCAGAGTTAGAGTGCATCTCTATCTCTTCAGACTCAAGCGACAAGGGACCTCTGGTAGTTCACAAGAAAAACAAGAGCCCAGAGATAGAAGACACGGAAATGGAAATACAAATGTCTCCTCCCCTGATCTATGGGGACACCGCATGTACCTTTACCAAAGGAGACAACATGAGTTGGTATCAAGTATACCAAGAATTCGCACGACCAGAATTTCCACAGGACCTCCCCGACCGACAAATATATGTACAAGTTAAAAGGTCAAAGCTTCACTATGCAGGTGCCCACCCTGCTATATTCCCATGTGTGGAAGTCATTGAATGGATCATACAGAATATCGACCCCAAGAAGTGGGTAATTCGAGATTACGAGGGTAAAGCTTTTGCAACTCTAAAGGGCTCGGATGCTGAGTTTTATTACGCGCTGTCAGAACGAGAACAGACTTTCACAGAAGAATGGTCCACCACCCATGTGGTCACCATAGCAGACACCCTGAGAGGATGGTGGGAGGAACTCGAAAAGTTAAAGATCAAGAAGGATCAGGAGTATCTAGTGGCGAGCCTCAGAAAGGTATACAATCTAGTGGCAGCTATGCTTTGTAGGATATATGGTCATACCGATGCCACCACTTTTAGTGGCACTTGGGTATCCCTGATGAACTATGTCACTGTATATGGCACTTGTTTCAATTGGGCCAACATGCTAGTGGCATCTCTCAAAACAAACATATCCGTGGCACTGGCACCAGAGGAGGGATACTCGTCTGAATTTTACATGGCCTCCTACCTATTGGATGTAGTTTGTTCCAGGTGCCACTTTGAGAGATGGGCACACAACTGGGACCCGGAGAGGGCACACCCAGTTCACATAGAAGTGCAGGTATTCTCAGACTCTAAGTACAAGCAGGATATAGAGTCAATCTAACAAAATTTCATCCCTGTGCTCTACAGGAAATTGTTCGGTCAGGATACCCCATGCATGTCCTGGTGAGCCATGGAAATGTTAGTCAATGTGGCACATTGGTTCCCACTCATAGATTACACCTTTATTCGAGTCTTTGGTTCATTCAAGACTCCTCATGCTCTGCCCTGATTCGTTACGGACAAGATGCTTCTTCAGGAAGTATGTTATCAGATGACTTCTGGTTTCTCAAAGGTCCTAACTAAAGGGAAGAAAAATTCATGGCCTACACTGCCGCTCACCATTGGTGCCTACACGGTCAAGGACTTCAGGGAGGTAGAGGTGGTTTTATACCTAGGGCCTTTGGATCACCGGACAGACGATCCTGAGAGGATAGTACTTGACCACTACAAGTGTGCAAGTTCAAATGGAGCTACCAGCATACTGAATGCCCATATGAGGATGAGAAAAGGAACTGGTATAACACGGATAGGGAGATTTCCCTGGGAGCATGGTCCGATCAAGAAGATCCAAATAATAATACATTGGAGGAAAGAATCCACGAGCTGGGAGGCACCTCTTCTTCCCAGGCCAAGAAGCCTCGAACTAGCATGGGCCACAACTCTACCTCCCAACAGAAATAACAAGAGGCAAAAGCTCAGTTAGAAGCTGAAAAGAAGGCAAAAGAAGATGAAGATAAGCATAGGAAAAACCTGAAAGTAGAACAGAGAAAGAAACAGGCAGAGGATGCCCGGAAGAGGAAGGAAGAACAGGAAGCGAAATCAGAAGCGGAATGACAGCTCAAGAAAGAATTGGATCTGGTGGATGCTAAACACAGGAGAAAGGAAGAATAGGAAGTAGAAGTAGAAGCAGAGTGCAGGTAGAAAGAAGAACAAGACAAGGTAGAGGCAGAGCGGCTTCAGAAAGAGGAAGAAGAATGAAAAAGAAAAGAAGAGGAGGATCAAAGATCAAAAGACACTAGGACACCTCCTCCAGTGACAGAAGTACAAACCGAGCTGCAGCCCATTGAAGTACCAGTAATTAACACACGTTTTTCACTCTATAATCCAGGCTCCTCTGAAGGACAGGATTAGGAGGTGTTCAACCTAACAAGACTCACTTATGATCAGTTCACCTTTAAAATTCGACAGGAAAAAAGGAGATGTCTAGCACGGAACCTTTCCACCCCATTCACAGCCATGGCAGAGAAAGATATAGTCCTAGACACTAGGACCAACCCAGTGATGATAGCATCGGACGACACTGCTTTTTCTGCAGCCACAAGTAAAATGTGAGCCAGATGAGTAGAGATATCCTTTCCCTACAAAATAGATTATAGGACTCTGAACAAAGGGAAGCAAGGGTAGAGCAAGAAAAGAGAGCATTAAGGGAAGAAATCCAAAAAATCCAGGACAAAAATACTATTAACGAAGTACTGCTCATCGTCTAGAGAGAGTTGGTGACACTGGAGGTCACCATGAGACAGGTTTACGGGGAGATGTTCACTATAAAGCAAACAGTCGCACCTCTACTAAGAGCCCAAGTAGAGACAAAGCAGAGAAACGAGCAACTGAGAGAGGCCTCCGCCAATTTGGATAGAATGATAGAATGGAAAGGAAGATACCCAGAGGCTCCAGAAAATTTTCCCATGAAAGACTGGATTCACACCTAGAATGACAAGGTCCAAATCCGTATCAAGATGAAATCCAAGGAGAAGTTATTTAAAGATCTAGAAAAGGTAATGACCGCATACGAGCACTTGGTCAGTGGCATCGAATCAATGCATGAGCTACACCACATTCCATCTCTAGGTGTACTGAGCGAGGAGAAGACTTGGGGATAGATAGATCAAGAGATTCAAGCATTTCTACGACCTATCAGACAAGCCGCCGCTACACCTGATCTTGCCGCATCATAGGAGAACCTGGTTAAGTTCGTCATAACACCAGTTGGATCTACACTAAACTGGCTTCTTTAGCTAACCAGGTCACACTCAAGAGAGAAACTTTGATTTCAAATGCCTTAGAATGCCTGCACCGGTTACGGGAAGAAACTCCTCTAATCTCCCCAGTTGCTGCAGATTATCGTGCATGGAAGAATTTCCTCAAGGAGAAAAAATTTGATGTCACCGACCTCACAATCACGTGCACCCTCCCATGATCATATTGCAAGGTGAAAATCCACAGAAGAGGTCGTAGGTCGCACTATCCAGCCAATTCACAGGTCGTGCTCTCCAACTAGGTCGTAGGTTGCACTCTCCAACTAGGTCGCAGGTTGCACTATCCAAATAGGTCACAGGTCGCATCTTCCATTCAGGTCGTAAGGCAGCCCAACAGTCCAGAAGGCGGAAATTCGGGAAGCCCAAAGGGCAAGTTTTTTTCTATAAGAACTTCCTTTGGGAAAATTGTAAGAGGATTTTTTTTTTGGGGACTCAAAGAGAGATAGAGCATTGTATAGAAGGAGTGCAGATTTTGAGAATGAATACAAGCATTTGTTAAACTCCATTTTTGGATCTGATATTGGTAAATGTGTGAACACTATGGGTATTCTGTTTTTAGTTTCTAACATCTTATGATTAATGAAACTGTGTCTCCAATTACATCACTTATGCATTATAGTTTTCTAAACATGTGTTAATGGTGCTAAGTTTATTTTTCTTTCTCCATGAATGTTAATAACTTTGTTTACTGAAATTTATATTATCACCAAAACCATTTAAGGAAGTGAAGGGTGTTCTGCCATAAAGAATTGTTTCTTCTGTGGTTAGAACATTGTATAAGCATGACCCTAATGATATGTTTTTGACAAAATTTCCTTTGGCCCCATGCTTTATAATTCAGCTTGCTATGCATAGTATTGTATGTTCATTTAATTCATCAATCATGTGTCTTGTATCATCTGAATAAGCATGTGTCCATAGGTTTCCAGGTTCCTACTGAGACCCAAGGAAAGGAGGATAAAGGCATATTTTGAGTATGAATAAAAGCATTTGTTAAACTCCATTTTTGGATCTGACGTTGGTAAATGTGTGAACAATATGGGTATTCTATTTTCAGATTCTAACATCTTATGATTAATGAAACTATGTCTCTAATTACATCATTTATACATTATAGTTTTCTAAACATGTGTTAATGGTGGTAAGTTTATTTCGCTTTCTCCATGAATGTTAATAACTTTTTTTACTGACATTTATATTATCACCAAAACCATTTAAGGAAGTGAAGGGTGTTCTGCCATCAATAATTTTTTCTTCTATGGTTAGAACAACGTACAAGCATGACCCTAATGATATGATGTTGACAACATTTCCTTTTGCCCCATGCTTTATAATTCAGCTTGCTATGCATAGTGTTGTATGTTCATTTAATTCATCAATCATGTGTCTTATATCATCTGAATAAGCATGTGTCCACAGGTTTCCAGATTCCTACTGAGACCCAAGGAAAGGAGGATTAAGCAGTAGCTGGACCCACACCCTGGACGGGATCCCTATTCCAAACGGCTTAGAGTCTAGTTGGGACTTTTTACTGGGGAGATCCCCTGGTGTTGGCTGGATAGATTTTCCCATCAACAGACTTCAAAGGCAAGTTTATGACAAGATGGTTGGGACCTTACATAGTAGAAAAATATTTTGATAATGGCGCAGTTCAAATCAGAACTATAGATGAGGAAGGAATCCCCTTGCTCGTCAATGGTCACAGACTTAAAGTTTACAAGAAACCTTTGTCAAGGGTAGAGTTCATAAATTCAATAAGCGGAGAGGTGTATGTGACAGGAAAATTTGTAGTTTCCTACACCTCCTGGGTGAAAACCTCTATGAGGCACCCAAGGCAGGCTTGTGGGTTAGAAAACTCGATGAAGGCAACTCACTTGCTAAAAAAAAAATAGAAAATAAAAGAGAATAAAGATCCATAGGTGAAAACCTCTCTAAGGCGCCCAAGGAAATTCTGTGGGGTGAAAACCTCCATGAAGGTATACCACTTTCTTTCAAAAACAAAAAACAGAAACAAAAAAATACATCGTCATTTATGTGTTTTCAGTGTTTGTTGTTTGCAGGTTATTAATGGTTTCTAGAAACACAGGGAAGAATTCATCTTCTTTTCCATTATTCTATTTTACCATCCATCCCATCATTCACTCCATTCATTTTCATAACTTCCTCCATTACCTCCATGCACCACATTCCTCCATTCCTGAGCACAATGTAGCAAGAAAATTTCTACAGACATTCGATATCTGAGACTGCTACAGACATCAGGGAATTCCTACAATGCAAAAGCCTATTCTTGAACAACAAGAAAAAAAAAGAGAAGCTGAAAAATCAGACCCCAGGAAAGATAAGAGTGCCACCCATGGCATCTGGAGTATTGCCACGCAGCATATTCAGCAAGAAGAAACAACAAGGAAAGATCAACATCTCACTTAGAGAGCTCCTCACTCAGCAAGTTTCTCACTCAAAGAACAAGAAAAAAGTGAAGAACGCAGCATCTAAAAGGCTTGTCTCCTCAATCTAGCTCCTACAAACACCTGGTAAACAACACATAAACTCAGGCATAGCTTCTCACCCCTGACTATGCATCCATAATAGCCAAAAATAATTAAATTTGCAGACTTAGATTTTAAGGGTCATAAAGGTGGCTAGTTATCTTGGCCACCGTTGTGAAGTGTGACTAGGGAGAACTACAAAGTCACGCCACCTGGGCATGAAAAAGAAAATAATTTAAATCGAGTGAAGTAGAGGAGAATGAGGGGAGGAAACACACAGTCCATCACAAATTAACAGGGAGAAGGAAACAACCGTCTATAAAAGAAACTGGAGTTGAGCCGAGTTACATAATAACTCAAAAATTAGTTGCGCAATCTAATAAAAGGAGATCCCATCTCATTCAAACCAGTAAATTGAGATCTTTTTAGGGAAATAGACCGAAGGGAGTCGGAACACAGTAGTATCTCTAGCGGGCTACATATTTGAACAATGCACAACAACAACATCAGAACAACTTCACCTTACCCATGGCCTGGTCCTCTCTCGTAAAAATGAGCAGGGAAGCTTTTATGGAAACCAAAACAAGGTAGGATTCCAATCCTATCCTTAGAGAAGACGAAGAAGAACCAAAAGAACAAGAGGAACCAAAGTAAAAACTAGTAGAGGAAGAACCAGAAGGAGGAGAAGAGCCAGAAGAAGAACCAGAAAAGAAATAAGAAGAAGAAGAGGAAGAGACAAAGGGCCAAGGAAAAACAGAAGAGATGGCCATAGAAGTCATAGAGATAGCATAAAGTGGGAAAGAAAAAGACTCAGAACACAACACCACATCCCCTCAATACAAAGAGGAAGTTGCCACCATAGCTCCTCTGAGCGCAAGGAGAAAAGGTAGACCTCTATGTATTTCAGAATTGACAAGATTCAGATGATAAGTTAGAGAGAGCCAGAAAATCCTCCCATGAGCCTGATTATAATTGAAGAATCACCAAGAGAGGAGGAAAGAATTGAATAAATAGCTATGAAGGAGTAGCTACAGAAGGCATGGGCAGAGAATGTAGCACTGAAGGAGCAATTGCAGCAAAAAGGGGAGCAAGTAGCCACCATGGAAGACTTATGCATAGAAACCCTTCAACAAAGATTACCTTTTGAATCATATGTTTTGTACCTAAAGGAGCAATGACTTCTATTTCAAATCAAAACTCTAGCCTCCCATTGATCACTACCTTTCCAAGATTGTAGGAAATTCATGAATTTATACAAGCAACCGAACATGGATGATCAGGAAAATATGGCAGAGTTTTATGAGCATAACCTTGTGTTGACAAATCTGGATATTTGGGACCCCAATCCTACAATGGGGGATATGTCGTTAATGGCTCTAGTATCTTGGATGGTGAATGAGGACATTAAAGAAAAAGAGATATGGAGGGTCATGGGAAGAAGAAATAGATAACCCTTATATATCAAACCATAATTTTTCAGCCCAAGAGGAGTCATCCTTAACCATTGAGAGATTGAAAGGGACCCTGCATTGGTTGAAAGCTACATTCAGACTCAAACCTAGGTGATAGGCCACTTTGATTATGTTTCTAAGCAGATAGAAGATGAGTGCATTATGGCCAGCCAGAGGAGATGGAATAGCCTCCCTCATAGCCTTAGGAATAGGGAGTATCATACTCCAGAAAGATTATGGGGTGCATCAGAAATGGCACCATTATACAAGAGGGCCATGCAGGTGAAAAATATCCTATGGTTGGGACTAAATCTCAACCCACTTTTTCTTCTGGGGCTGAATGATGAAAAGGAAACATATGCAAAAGATAGAGAATGGGAGAATGCAGAAAAGAATAATGGTTTTTACCCCCTTGGGGAAACTCCCACATTTCTTCCTGATGATATCAGGGGGGTTGTCAAAGCCTTAAAGGAAATGCAGGAGGAGGATTAGTTGCTCAGAGGATGAGAAACCATTCATTTGGGGGGTGATGATGAGCTCCATAATTAGACATATTTGGAGGGTTTAATGGTCACATTTTTTCCTTATTAGATCTCTTTTTCTTGCATTTTTATTATTATTTGGTTTTATGATGCTAGTATAGGTGGTGATTAAGGATAACATACTCTGAGTGCCTAATATGAGGTTGAGTGCAAAAAATCATGAATTATTAGCATTTTTATTTTATCATAAAGACTTGGAGGAGACAACAAAGAGAAATTATCGGAGGATTGTCCAACCTCCTTAGCTCTCAAAGGAAGCCCAAGGATCCCAAATACTCTCTCCAGAAATTTGAATTCCAAAGGAAGCCAAAGGATCCCCAAGGATTCTCTCCAATAATTCGATTCGAGAGGCAACCAAGAAACTCAAAGAGGAGTGCACCCAATATTTGTTTACTCGTAGTCAAGTGGACTCAATCACAATTTTCTAGGGAGCTATTGGTAGCTATCCTATAGAATAAATAGAGTATAGCTAGAGCTAGGAAGATTTAGTCAATTCCAGTCGATTCTAGTTGAAACTTTGTTGCAAGCTATTGAGCTTTTCATTATTTTACTTAGTGATCAAACTATTAGAGATGTATGAGGTTATTCTTTTCTGAAATGAGCAGATTGATTTCATTCGACTGATTTAAGTTTCAGAGAGCTAGCCTCATGGGTTAGGGCCCAATCCATGTGCCTCAGCTTCTCTTTTGTTACTATCTTTTCCTTTCTGCCATTTAGTTATTTTTTCTTTTTCCATTTAGCTAGATTTGCTTCTAATAGTTTCATTGTTGCTTAGTCTTTGCTTTCAGAATTTTTTCTTGTAGTTTTTCATTTTCTTGTGAGTAGTATAATAGAGGATAAAACTTTAAAATCTATGGATCTAGACTTCCCTTCCCATCTATGTCGATAAATATCGAGGAGGGTAAACCTTCCCATAGACCAAAAACATTGATTTTTTTTCACTATTTCCATCTTTGCGTTACACCTCTAAACCTTTATTTTATGCCTCCATTCCCTCCTGTTTTCTACTTATTTTAACTGTTGCACCCTTCAGCCGCCTTATTCCTTTGTTCCTATTGGTTACGGTCACCTAACTCGTTTTAACGCAAAAACATTGGAAAAACCATCAAAGTTGACCTTCGACTTTCCTCCTCGAAATCCACGCTACCATACTTCGCTCATCACAGATCGCAATTTTCATTTGGTTCCATTAACACTTACCACTCCCATCTTCCAATTGCGATATTTCGATCACGCTCCGCTACCGGTCCCACTGCCACATCACCCATCGCAATCGCACATCTCACTGTTTTCCTCTTCCCTTCAAGACTTATAATTCATAGTTTCCTTATCCTTTCTAACGTAAAATTCTTGAAATATACCAGAATTAGACCTCTACCCTTTCTCCTCAAAACTCCTGCTCACCGTACCTTGCTCCATCACAAATCACAATTCGGTTGTGATATTTGTTAATGCTCTCTCATTCCAAGCCTGAATGTGATATCCCATTCTACTTCCCTTTGCTGCTCTTTTATTAAAAAAAATAAAAATCATTAGAAATCACATTTTTTTTCCCTTTGGACTTACCGTAATCCATTTTCGCAATAGCACTTCAAAATATTTATCCTATCGCAAATCACATCCCGCAGTTTTCATTTGGTTCCTTCTAAGACCCACCACTCTTTTTTTCCGATTGCGATATTGCAAAATCGCATATCGCAGATTGTAGTTTTAACCATACTGGAAATATCTCTTCGCAAACTTTCCCTTTTTCTCTAAGACTTACTGCTCTTATTAGGTCCAGCATTCAATCTACCAGGCTTAAAAATTATTTCAAAATCATATTCTTGAAATAGCAAGATCCATCTACAAATATTCCCCGCCAACACAGTCTTGTTGACTAGGTACTTCAAAGAAGAGTGGTTAGTGAACATCTTGAAGTTCCCTCCTAGCAGATACTGCCTATTTTTATACAGAGTGTAAACCATAGCCAAAACTTCCCTCTCTATGGTCGAATAGTTTCACTCTGCATTGGAGAGATTTCTACTTGAAAAGGTAGCGGGGTGATCAATATCTCCTTCTCCTGGTTGCGCTAAGACAACTCCAAGTGCAATGTCGGATGCATCAATGTGCACATGGAAGACCTTAGACCATTCAGGGAATATTAAAATAGGGGCAGCAACCATATTTTCCTTCAGCAGCTCAAATCTCTTTTGGCATTCGTCATCCCAACAAAAGGACACATATTTATTCAACAATTTTTCCATGGGTGTAGTGATCAGATCATAGCCCTCAATGAATTTTATATGGTATCCTGTGTGTCCCATAATAGAGCACAACTATTTTATATTGGCGAGAACTTCTAAATTGATAATAATTGAAATATTGTTTGGATCTACCATCAACCCTTGATGACAAAAAATATGCCCCAACAAGATCGCAAAAGAAGAAAAAAATATACACTTCTTCAAGTTAAGAGAGATATGGTGCTTCCTGCAACTATCGAGAATCATATGCAGGTTGGAAACATGCTTCTTCAACAATCCAAACACATATCAATGATCGAAGTATACCTCCAAAAACTTGTGCATGAACTCCTTGAATACAACTACTACTACATGCAAGAAGATAGAAGGTGCATTCTTCAACCCAAAATGCATGACTGTGTTTTGGAAGGATCCCCATTCTGTTGCAAAAGTGGTCTTACTTCGGTCTTCCGGTGCAATCCTAATTTGATGATACCCCGAAAATCCATCAGTGAAGGAGTAGGAATCTTGTCCTCCGACATTGTCCAACATATCATCTGAAAATGGGGTAGGGAAGGGGTCATGTATGCATGCATCATTCAGCTTGCACTTAGTCTTATTTTCCTGAAAAACCATCGAGCTCACCCAATCAGATTGTTCCATAGGCTCAATGATTCCTATAACAACCATTTTCTCCAATTCTTACTTTACTTTCTGCTTGTATATTGGATTCAATTGGTATGGTCACTACTTGATAGGGCACACATCTAGTTTCAAAGTGATTTTCATAACTCCCAAATCTCCTACAATTCCTTTGAGGTTAGAAAAATTTCTGGGAAACAGGTCTTGATATTCTGTCAACAGCTCCGCAACCTTTCCCACTGTGTCATCATCCATATAATCTCCTATTTTTGCCAAATTGGGTTATTCCTCCATCCCAATGTTGACTTACTTTAGTTTTAAGGGCTTAGTTGCATCCATCATTCCTAAAAAGGGGCCTTCAACTGCGAGCTCCACCTCATATTATGGGATATTAATCTTTATTGAATCTTCATCATTATCTTTCACTGACATATTTTTGCAGTTGGAAATATCCTGCATCTGCACCTCCCATGCTAGCACAACACATTCTATCCGAGGTAGGGAATCATCAAATAAAATTGCCTCTATATCCTGCAAGGCTTTATCCAATCCCTCTGATCCACTGGCCGTGTTGAAGGTTACAAAACATTTTCACTCATTTTAACCCAATTATGAGCTCCTTGACGCAGCTCCATATCCAAATACCAAGTAGTCGGGATTGGTCCCAACGTATGGATAAACATGTGAACCAATTCATCCCTAGGCTTCTTATCCCATAACTCCATCCACGTAGTGAGGTGTTTGAGCAGATCACCCTGACCACAAAAAACCTCAGTTGGTTGGGCAGTGGGCTGCTCAAAGCACAACCGCATCATTCTTTTGAATTATTCCCAAACCTAAAAGTTCCCTTTATGCATATCCCACCAATGTACTGGAGTTTCACGCATGGAAAGATCGATGTTGAGCTCCATCATTAGACATATTTGGAGGGGTTAATGGTCACCTTTTTTCCTTGCTTAGGAATCCTCTCCTTAACAGTCGATCCATGCTTCGCATCCTCTCCCATTGGTCGAGTCATGCTTATGCATCTTCTCCTTAACGATAGAGCCATGAAAAAGAATTTGAAGCAACAATTGAATAAGGATCTGTCCAAGCAGAAGTTGTTAAAGGAGTTGTTGAAAGTCTAGTAGTCTTAGCAGTTGATGACCCAACATTTCCGGCTGAAGAATTCCTAGCTCTCTAAATGTCTCCTCTATCTGGCCTCTGCTCTCCCTGAGGTGTATTTCTAGGCTTTTGTTGAAATATTTGTGTAGCAGCCACTGTCTGTTGCATATGTTCCTCAAATGGTGAATCTTGACGTATGTAAGCTTTGTCATTGCATCCAGGTGACGTATTATTTATTTTTCTTGCATTTCTATTATTATTTGGTTTTATGATGCTAGTATAGGTGGTGATTAAGGCTAACATACTCTGAGTGCCTAATATGAGTTTGAGTGCATAAAATCATGAATTATTAGCATTTTTATTTTATCATAAAGACTTGGAGGAGATAGAAAAGAGAAATTATAGGATGATTTTCCACCCTCCTTAACTCTTAAAGGAAGTTGAAGGATCCCAAATATTCTCTCCAACAATTTGAATTCCAAAGGTAGCCAAAGGATCCTCGAGGATTCTCTCCAGAAATTCGATTTGAGAGGTGGCCAAGCAACTCAAAGAGGAGTGCACCAAATCTTTTTTTACTGGGAGTCAAGTGGACCCAATCACCATGTTATAGGGAGCAGTTGGTAGCTGCCCTATAGAATAAATAGAGCAGTGCTAGAGCTAGGAATAGTTAGTAAATTCTTGTCAATTCTAGTTGAAACTTTTTTGCAAGCTATTGAGATTTTTATTATTTTACTCACTGATCAAACTTTCAGAGATGTATGAGGTTATTATTTTCTGAAATGAGCACACTGATTTCATTCGACTGATTTAAGTTTCAAAGATCTAGGCTCGTGGGTTAGGACCCAATCTATGTGCCGCAACTTCTCTATTGTTACTATATTTTCCTTTATGTCATTTGGTTAGTTTTTATTTTTCCATTTAGCTAGATCCGCTTCTGATAGTTTCATTGTTGCTTAGTATTTGCTTTTCGTTTTCCATTGTAGGTTTTCATTTGCTTGTGAGTAGTAGAATAGAGGATAAAACTCTAAAAGTTGTGGATCTAGACTTCCCTTCTCATCTCTGTCAATAGAGTTCGAGGAGGGTAAACCTTCCCACAGAACAAAAGCATTGATTTGTGTTTAGTATTTCCATCTCTGCGTTATGCCTCTAAAAATTTCTTTTACGCCTTGATTCCCTCCTGTTTTTGGCTTATTTTAACTATTGCACCCACCTTTTTTCCCTAATAGCACTTAAACCCTTCAACCACCTTATTCCTTTATTCCTATTGGTTACGGTTGCCTTACTTTTTTTAACACAAAAAAGTTGGAAAAACCATCAAAGTTGGCCTTTGCCTTTCCTCCTCGAAATCTCCACTATCGTACTTCGCTCATCACAGATCAAATTTTTTATTCGGTTCTGTTAATACTTACCGCTCCCATATGTTGATTGTGATATTGTGATCGCACTCTGCCGCTGTTCCCACCACCACGTCACCCATCCTAATCGCACACCACACCGTTTTCCTCTTCCCTTCAAGACTTGTCATTCATGGTTGCCTTACCCTTTCTAATGCAAAACACTTGAAAAATATCATAATTTGACCTCTGCCCTTTCTCCTCTAAACTCCCGCTCGTCGTACCTCGCTCCATCGAAAATCGCAAATCACTTGTGATATTTGTTAACACTCTCTCATTACAAGACCGAATGCAATATCCCTTTCTACTTCCCTTTGCTGCTCTTTTATTAAAAATAGTCAAAAACATTAGAAAACACATTTTTTTCCCTTTGGACTTACTGCAATCCCCTTTCGCAATCGCTCTTCGTAATATTTATCCTATTGCAAATTGCATCCAGTAGTTTTAATTTGGTTCCTTCTAAGACTCATTGCTCTTTTTTTTCGATTTCGATATTGCGACATCGCATATCGCAGATCATAGTTTTACCATACCGAAAACATCTCTCTACAACTTTCCCTTCTTCTTTAAGACTTACAACTCTTATTCGTTGATTATGATATTGTTATCACACTCCACCACTGGTCCTACCGCCATGTCATCTGACACATCACACATTGGAAATCGTAGTTTTTTTTTGTTCTTGTTAACCTTTATCACTCCAAATGCCAATTCTGAACTCTGCCGCATTGCAAATCACATTTCACAGTTTTTGCTTTGTTCCTATTAACCTTTACCTCTCCAAACGCCGATTTTGAACTCCTTCGCATCGCAAATCACATTTCACAGTTTTTGTTTTGTTCCTGTTAACCTTTACCGCTCCAAATGCTGATTCTGAACTCCGCTGCATCACAAATCGCATTTTGCAGTTTTTATTTTGTTCCAGTTAACCTCTACCGCTCCAACCTTGCAATATTGCAATTGCGATATTTCAGATCACATATCGCACTTCAATCCGACAATCATAACTCTGCCATCGTATATTTCAATAATTCTGCTCCAAAGCTTTTGCACCATAATAAAGCTATAATAAGGTTTAAAACCCACTCTTTCCTCCTCTAAGCCTTGTGTCATGTGTTTGAGCTCTCCATTAGCCTCTCTAGCCCTTTTTCCTCTAAACTACAAATCAACACGTTTTCAATCAGAATTAAGTCATGGATAACTTAGCTACATGGATAGAAGCATGGTAGATAGACCATAGGATAAGTAGAGTGAATTTAGTTGTTTGGCCCAGTTAAGTGCAATTTAAATTCGTTTCTTTTCTACAAATTCAATTAGTTTCCTTCTTGTCATTTCCTTCTAGCAATTTAATTTAGTTTCTTTCTATCATTTCCTTCCTGCACATTAAATTAGTTTCATTTCTGCCATTTCATTTTTGTAAATTGAACTATTTTCATTTCTTTCATTTCATTTCTGCAATTTATTTTAGTTTCATTGAAGTGTGACAGACTTCACTGAGAACCCCTAGAAGTAGCACAAGCTTTCGTAGAGTGGAAGAGGATGACATGAAAAGAATGCATCTATTGTGTATATAGCACTATCACCTCCAAGTTTGTACGAACCCTGGGTTGATAAATTAAAGTAGGGTAGACCCTGGGAGTTGCAACACTCATGGTGCAATACCAGGGCTCACCAATCGGGTGCCTAGAACCTTCGCTCTTTCAGGACAACTTTTTCCACTTTTCCAAAAATAAAAAAAGATTACCAAAACCATCAACGTAGAAAATTATCGTACCTCTGAGGAGATGCATCATAGATTTTTAGTGACTTTGAGGTACCACAATCTAGAGACATGATGCAGGAGATTCTGCCAATTTTCAATTTCCCCATCCGAATCAAAGAAGCATGAGATATCCTTTTCCCAATTTAGCATCCCATCAGCAAGTGAGTTGATCCAATCCTCATACTGTGCGATCAATTGGTAGATGTGATCAAAATCATCTTCTATGCATATTGGTTCTATATATCTTTCTCCTTCCGAAGGATCCAAAGGTACTACAACATGAGTACCATTACTTTCAAATATCATACTCCTGCGCTTCTAGTTGATGATGCCCCCCATATCAATGTCCTCAAGCAACTGTAAAAGTGGATGCTGCATAAATCCATCTCCCTCCCAACTCTCATCCTCATATGGAATTTTTCCCCATCTGCTCCAATGTGTTATGAATGCCCAACTCTGTATCTGCCTCTCTAGAATGTCTAGAATGGCCTCTAGTTTTGTAGCTAGATGCCTCTCCTAATCAATGAGTCCCCAAGTGGCAACATCTATTTTCCAAGAGTCTCTTCTTTGCATGAGATATGTGACATGTAGTGGTTCCTTCCCCAAGTGGAAAGTCCTAAATCATAAAATATCCCTTCAACCCATGCTACATGGAGTAGGTTGTGTCTCTCCATGCTCCCATACTTGGCCCTGGTGGCCTTGCTTGCTCTAAGGATCATCTCAACACTATGAAAAGTATGAAATAGAGACATATGGATTGACATGTGAAATTTCGAACCATACTCTCCCAATAGCAGCCACCGCAGCAATGCCTCTTGGTGCCATACCACATCATCATCATACCAAGTATGGTGGCCATACTCTCCTAACAGAAGTCAATGCAACAAGGCTTCCTTTTTCCATCCCACATCATCATTATGAAATGTATGGGAGAATTTCAATTCATATTCTCCCAAGAGTGACCAATGCAACAATGACTCTTGCTGCCACCCCACATCATAATAATTCAAAGCATGAAGAAATGATATACTTATTGACATGTAGAATGTCACACCAGACCAACATAGCCATGCTTCCTGCTGCCAAATCATATGAGTATCATATAAAGTCCCAAACAATAACATACCCATTGACATGTGATATGTCATGTGATGGCCAAATTCTCTCAAAATGAACTAGTGCAACCATGACTCAAGCTACTACATCTCATCACTACTGTACAAGGTAGGAAACAATGATATACCAATGGACATATAAAATGCAATGTCTTCGCCATACTCTCCCAAGAGCATCCAGCACAACCATGCTTCCTATTGCTGCATCACCTCAGTAATATGCAAGGAATGGAACATAAAAATGTGAAATGTAGGGTGGTAACCATACTCACCCAAGAGCAGCCAGTGCAACCATGCTTCCTGCTACTCTGTGTCATAGATCTGCAAGTAGCTTTTCAGCCACTTTCTCATCATCTCCATCCATCCATCCAACTATGGGTGATGACTCATATCATGCAATAGCTCAGTATCCACCCAATGGAGAAGCTCCCGCCAAAAAAATCTCATCCAATAACTTCCCCCATTACTATCTATGGCCTTGGGAAGACCATGAACCATGAAGTCATCCCAGAAAGATAATTCGATCATGAGTGAAGAGATTTATTGTGTGAAAATTTCGAAGCAATGTGCATACCTCGATAGTGGATCAATGTCGACAATACCATCCTCCACAATCTAATGACAATATTTGAACTCCATGATATGTCTAAGTGCATCCTCCTTGAGGTCTCTCCATGAGATCCTCTCTCCGATGGCCCTATAGAACCTATGAGGTTCTGAATATGTTGCTTGAAAAAACTTCTCTTTGATATGTGAGGTGCTCATCAAGAAGGCCCTATTCTGATAATGGAATATGTTATACATTGCATGATGTCTAACATATACCATATTCCCATCCAATGCTTCATAAGTGAAGCGGTCATCGGAATGCTCAAAAAATAATTGGGCCCTCAAATCATCACTTCTTCTCAGTGATAGCACTGTTGATCTCCATGATAGTGCATCTGTTGTCTCATGGCCCTCTCCATACACAATGCTAAACTCATAGTCTTGGATTGTATTGATCCACCGTTGCTACCTCTTCTGCAGTTGTTGCTCCTCCTCAAAAAGATGTCGGAGACTATGGTGGTTGGTCTTCACCCAAAATCTACTACCAATAAAAAACTATCGAAATTTGACCAATGCATGCATAATGGCCAATATCTCTTTGTCGTAAATAGAATACGACATCTCATGTGATAGTAACTTCTGGTTCTCGAATTTATTATATATATTCACTGCATTAGAACTGTGCTAATCCCATCCTCAAAAAATCCACACTCCAACACAAAGTGTTTTGTGTAGATCAACAATGTCAAAAAGGGATAGCTATTCATCTTGATCTCCTTGAACTAATCAAGATTCCTCTGCACAGTGATAGTCTGCTGCTCCAAATCAGAAATGTGCTCTAACCCTTGGTCATGAAATTTCCCTAATGGCATGACCCCACAAATCTCAATCTGATGTGTTGAAGTAATATGGGGTGGAAATAATTGCATACCTTGGATCAGCTAATGCTTGGTAACATCTTGCAAAGCTACAAGGGTTCCTCCAACTAGTGCAATTTCTTCTCTAACTACTGGTGATGGTTATAGATGCTCCTCTGCTACTGCACCAGCACAGGTATCTACTTCCTCTTCCTCATGCACCTCCTAAATCATGATAGGGACTCTCAATGTAGAATGCAGAGGACCATCTTGTAAATATGCAAGTGATCCTCCCGCTAATGCAAGTACCTATACTACAACTGGTGGTGGTGGTAGTTGCTCTTCTCTCGGTGTATAAACACTGATATCTCCCTTCTGCTCCTCATACACTTTCTCTTTATTTTTGGGGAATGTCTCAATGGAATGTGCCTCCAAGTTTCTTCTACCAAACCTCTTTACCAATATTTGAGTGAACTCTAAAATACACAGTCACTCTTGCATGTTTCAATTTGCCGAACCACCAATCATTTGCTTCACCCTCAAGGTGCAGTGCTACAATATCAATGCCTTCCTTTTCCACTACTAGGTGTAGATGGAAGAAATAATATAACTTATCCATCCAAGCCCTTGTCGTGATTTTGGATAACCCATTGAGTTTAGGTAGACAAAATCTATTCTCCATATGCCCTCTTCTTCTATTGCTGTTGCTGGGTCTCCGGTTCTCTTTAATCTGGAAAAAATGCTAGAAAGTTAGATTTTGCATATGCCCTCTTCTTGAATGCTCTAGATTTGGATTTGTACTCTACAAGATAATCACTCAGAGTCTCATGCTCCAAATATCCTCTGTATCCATGCTATTCATTTCCTTCTGCAAGGAAAGTGGGCATAGTAGGGCGTTGTGGAACTTTCTACACCGCTGATTTCTTATACTGTTGATAGGAAGTGCTCGACCTTCTCCATTCTAAAACCATATTAAGGTTTCCTTTTTCCTTTCCCTTCTCATTTATTTGATATCCATGGTAAGATCTTGCATATATCTGAAGAGAAGTGTGGAAAAAATCAATCCTTTGGCCATTGTAGACTTCTTCTTTTTCTACTTCTTCTTCTTATTCCTCTGATGTCATGAAAATCCCACGATTTGAGCCAAAGATCATGCTATGATACAACTATAATATCCCAAAATGGGAAAGACAAGAATATATAACATATGTATAATTACAAATAAGAATTAAACATATAAAACTGGAAAAATGCTAGAATACATAAAAACATCATACATATGAGAAGAAAAAGCTAAGCCATATCATTATGTATCAACAAAAAATGAATATACATAGTTATCCAAAAATGGATGCACTCAAGCCATCCAAAACGGTTGAAACAACTCCATTGAAAACTAACACTCGAAAGTAAAAAAAATATTTATGTTGCTAGGAAGATATCTATGTGCGAGAGGGTTCTATAGTATCCAAGATTTTAACTATGGAATCTACTCGAAAAACCTAGTAAAAAACATAATTGTTTTGGCCAGATTTTGTGTTTTGAATTTTGACCCTTTTTGGGTTGCACACTTCACCCCTGTTGGCTGAGTTACGCACTCCCTAGAGATAACTACTAATCTAGGGCTGAAATAATGATCCATCAGCTGTAATAGCACCCACTTAGCTCACTAACTAAATGGTTGGTCCCTTCTCCCGATTCCAAAGCTCAAAACTTCAGATCTATCTCCTCCACTAAATATGCAGTTGATGCATGCACAAATGCTGGGAAATATTGTGCTATCAAGGAGGGCTCATGATGTAGCTTGCTGATAGATAATAAATTGATGATCCCAGGCCACTGAAGTGATTCTCAGAGTGAAGTATTAATCCCTCACAGGATTCAAAGTTGAGTTGCTTGGAACTTCCTCTTCTCCTCAAACCGTCACTGTAGAATTAGGCAATCCCTGTAGAAAATGTTGTTGCATAGGAGAATACATGGATGGCCTAATTCCGGATATGAAAATGAAATTCCCCAAAGACTATAATGGATCCAAAGTGTGAAGGGTTGATCCCTTCACAAGTTTCTTAGCTGAAGTACTGAGAACAACCTTCCAACTCTCAAACTCTAGTTCAGGAATGTGTAATTCCTATAGCTAGAAGTGGATTAAAGTGGCACTGATTGCTGAATGATGAATTTTTCCCAAGAAAACCTTCCCAGAGTAGGCACTCGAAGTCCCCCATGGGTTAGGGTGGGATTCCTGCTCGAGAACACCCAGTGCTAAACACCACAACAGACTTAGCTAAACAACTTAAGCATGTAAAGAAATGTCTTACAACACTCAACAATAAAAAATATAGACTCCCTTTCCTTTTCTGCCCTCATATTCCTTTTATGGTTGTGACCCTTCCCTAGCCTTGGCCCACCTCATAACTACACTGCACATGTGGCCACTAGCCTCCATAAAGACTGTTTTTTCCTCCATTATCTCCATCACTACTACAATTAATCTCCACATCCTCCATCATGTGTGCATTTAATGCACCACTTCCTCCATCATCTCTATAATTTCTTGTCCACTATATCCATCATATTGCATTTATTCCTCCACTATCTCCATCATACTCCTCATTAATTCTTTATGACCACCACTGTTTCTTCATTATTATTCTACTCCACTACTCCATAATGGTACTCCACTACTCAATTAACCCACGTTCACACTATAGAAGTGGATTTTATTCATCTATTGGGTTTATGGGTCCCCTCACCATTTGATTTACTTAACTAAATAAAAAAATTAAGAACTCTAATATTCCAATTAGCTAATGGAGAATTTGGACTATTACAGTCCTCCCCACCAAAATTTTGCTTGTCCTCAAGCAACTACAAAAGTGGATTCTACATAAATCCATCTCCCTCCCAAGTGGCATCATCATATGGAAGTTTTCCCCATCTTCTCCAATGTGTTATGAAGGACTAGCTCCATATTTTCCTCTCTATAATTTCTAGAATGGCCTCCATTTGTGTAGCTAGATGAATTTCCTCATCAATGAGTCCCCAAGTGGCAACCATCTGTTGTCAAAGAGTCTCTTCTCTACATGAGATATGTGAAGTGTAGTGGTACCTTCCCCAAGTGGAAAGTCCCAACTCATAAACTGTCTCTCCAAATCATGCTACATGGAGTAGGTTGTGTCTCTCCATGCTCCCATCATTGGCCTTGGTGGCCTTGCTTTCTCTAAGCATCATCTCAAGACTGTGCAAAGTAGGAAATAGAGACATACGTATTGAAATGTGAAATGTTTAACCATACTCTACCAATAGCAACCACTGCAGAAATGCCTCTTACTTCCATACCACATCATCATCATACCAATTATGGTGTCCATACTCTCCTAACAGAATCCAACACAGCAAGACTTCCTGTTTCCATCACACATCATCATTATGAAAGGTATGGGAGAATGTCAATCCATATTCTCCAAAGAGTAACTAGTGAAAAATGAATCTTTCTGCCACCCCACATCATCATAATGAAAAAAATGAAGCAATGATATACTGATTGACATGTAGAATGGCACACCAGACCAACATAGCCAGGCTTCCTTTTGTCACATCATATGAGTATCATGAAAAGTCTTAAACAATAACATACCCATTGACATGTGATATGTCATGTGATGGCCAAACTCTCTCAAAATTAACTAGTGCAAGCATGCCTCAAGCTGATGCATCTCACCACTACTGTACAAGGTAAGAAACAATGATATACCAATGGACATATAAAATGCAATGTCTTGGCCATACTCTCCCAAGAGTAGCGATCGCAGCCATGCCTCCTACTGTTGCATCGCCTCAGTACTATGAAAGGCATGGAACATACAAATTTGAAATTTCAGGTGGTAACCACACTCACCCAAGAGTAGCCAGCGCAACCATGCTTCCTGCTACACTGTGCCATAGATCTGCAAGTATCTTTTCAGCCACTTTCTCATCATCTCCATCCATCCATCCAACTGTGGGTGATGACCCATATCATGCGCCAGCTCGGTATCCACCCAATGGAGAAGCTCCCGCCAAAAAATTCTTATACAATAACTTCCCTCATTACTATCTATGGCCTTGGGAAGACCATGAAGCATGAAGACATCCTGGAAAGATAATCCAGTCACGGGTGAAGAAATGTACTATGTGAAAATTTCAAAGCAATGCGCATACCTCAACAACAAATCAATGTCAACAATAAAATCCTCCATAATCTGATGATAATATTTACACTCCATGAAATGTTGAAGTGCATCCTCCTTGAGGTCTCTCCATGATATCCTCTCCCTGATGGCCCCGTAGAACCTATGAGGTTCTGAATATGCTACATGCAGAAAATTCTCTTTGAGCTATGAGGTTCTTATCAAGAAGGCCATGTCCTAATAATGGAAGATGTTATCCATTACATGATGTCTACCATCTACCATATTCCCATTGAATGCTTCATAAGTGAAGCAGTCATTGGAATTCTCAAATAATAAATGGGCCCTAAAATCATCACTGCTCCTTTGTGACAACGTTGCTAACCTCCATGATAGTGCATCTGATGTCTCATGGCCCTCTCCATACACAATGCTAAACTCCTAGTCCTGCATTGTACTGATCCACTGTTTCTACCTCTTCAGCAGCTGCTTCTCCTCCTCAAAAATATGTCGGAGACTATCATGGTTGGTATTCACCCGAAATCTATGGTCAATCCAAAATTTTTGAAATTTAACCAATGCATGCGTAATGGAAAATATCTCTTTGTCGTAAATAGAATACGAAATCTTATGCGACAGTAACTTTCAGTTCTTGAAAGCTATTGTATAAATTCCCTGCATTAGGATTGTGCTAATCCCATCCTCAGAAACTCCACACTCAAACACAAAGTGTTGTGTGTAGCTCAACAATGTCAAAAAGGGATAGCTATACATCTTCTCCTTGAACCAGTCAAGGGTCCTCTACGAAGTGATAGTTTGCTGCTCCAAATCAACAATGTGCTCTAACTCTTGGTCATGCAATTTCCCTAATGGCATGACCCCAAAAATCTCAATCTGATGTGCTGAAATAATATGGGGTGGAAATACTTGCATACCTTGGATCAGCTTATGCTTGGGAACATCTTGCAAAGCTACTAGGGTTCCTCCAACCAGTGAAATTGCTTCTCCAACCGCTGGTGATGGTGATGATTGCTCCTCTACTGCTGAACCAATGCTAGTATCTGCTTCCTCTTCCTCATGAACCTCCTTAATCATGATGGGGACTCTCAATTTTGAATGCACGGGACCATATTGCAAAGCTGAAAGTGCTCCTTTCACTGATGCAAGTACCTCTACTGCAACTAGTGGTGGTGGTAGTTTCTCTTCTCCTGGTGTATCAATGTTGAAATCTCCCATCTACTCCTCATACACTTTCTCTTTATTTTCGGATAATGTCTCAATGGAATGTGCCTCCAGGTTTCTTATATCAAACCTCTTTACTAATATTTGAGAGAAGTCTACATACATAGTCACTCTTGCATGTTTTAATCTACAAAACCACCAATCATTTTCTTCACCCTCAAGGTGCATCACTGCAATCTCAATGGCTTCCTTTTATGCTATTGGGTGTAGTTGGAAGAAATCTTATAACTTCTCAATCCAAGCCTTTGTCGATCTTTTGGATGACCCATCGAATGTATTTATAAATAATATATTATGTGTATCCCCTCTTCTTTTATTATTGTTGCGGGGTCTCCGTTTCTCTTTTATATGGAAAAACTGTTGGAAAGTCAGATTCTCCTTGAATGCTTTAGATTGAGATTTATACTTTGCAAGACAATCACTCAAAGTCTCATGCTCCAAATATCCTCTGTCTCCATGCCATTCATTTCCTTCTGCAAGGAAAGTGGGCATAGTAGGGTATTGTGGAACTTTTTACACCCAGGTTTCTTATACTACTGATAGGAAGTGCTTAGACCTTGTCCATTCTGAAACCCCTGAAACCCTCTTAAGGTTTCACTTTTCCTTTCCCTTCTCATTTCTTTGATCTACATGGTGAGATCCTGCATAACTTTGAAGAGATGTGTGGAAAAACTCAATCCTTTCACCATTGTATACTTCTTATTTTTCTGCTTCTTCTTCTTATTCCTCTGTTGTCATCATATTCCCACAAGATGAGCCAAATATCATGCTCTGATACCATTGTAATATCCAAAAATGGGAAAGACAGTGATATAGAACATATGGATAATTCCAAATAAGAATTAAACATATAAAAATGGAAAAATGATGGAATACATCAAAACATCATACATATGAGCAGAAATAGCCGAGCCATATTACTATGTATCAACAAAAAATTAATATATAGCTTTAAAGATGGTTGAAACAGCTCTGCTGAAAACTAGCACTATAAAGTAAAAATTATTGTTACTCTTGGGAGGAAGATCTATGTGTGAGAGGCTACTGGAGTGCTCAGAAAGATCCGGGATTTTAACCATGGACTGTAGCTGAAAAACCCAGAAAAACCCATAAATGGTTTGGCCTGATTTTGATTTTGGAATTTCAGCCCTTTTTTGGTTGCACAATGCACACCTACTAGCTCAATTACGCACTCCCTGGAGATAATTTTTGATTTGGGGCTGAAATAATGATCTATCAGCTGCAATAGCACACACTCCCTGGAGATAATTTCTGATTTGGGGTTGAAAGAATGATCTATCAGCTGAAATAGCACCCACTCAGCTCACTAACAAAGTTTTGGTCCCTTCTCCCGATTCCCAAGCTCAAAAATTGAGATCTAACACCTCCACTGAATATGTAGCTGCTGCATGAACCACTGCTGGGAAATATTGTACTATCTAGGAGGGATCATGATGTAGCCTACTTCTAAATAATACAATACTCATCCCAGGCTGCTAAAGTGATTCCCAGAGTGAAGGATTAATCCCTCATGGGGTTCGAAGTTGAGTTGCTTGAAATTTCCTCTTCTCCTCAAACCCTCACTGCATAATTACACAATTCCTACAGGAAATGTTGCTGCATAGAAGAATAGATGGATGGCCTAATGCTGAATATGAAAATGAAATTCCCGTAAGACTGCAATGGATCCACAGTGTGAAGGGTTGATCCCTCCATAGGTTTCTCCACCGAAGTATTGAGAATGACCTTCCAACTCTCAAGATTTAGTTCAGGAATGCGTAATTCCTATAGCTTGAAGTGTAGATGAGAGGTTGAAAGTGGCACTGATTGCTGGGTGATGAATGTTGCCCAAGAAAACCTTCCCAGAGTAGGCATTCGAAGTCCCCTGTGGGTAAGGGTGGAATTCCCTCTCGGGAACACCCGGTGCTAAACAACACAATAGACTTAGCTAAACAGCTTGAGCATGCAAAGAAAAATCTTAAGTCAAAAATAAAAATCCAGACTCCCCTTCATTTTCTACCCTCATCTTCCTTTTATGGTTGTGAGCCTTCCCTAGCCTTGGCCCACCTCATAACTGCGCTACACATGTGGCCACTAGCCTCCATAAAGACTGCATTGTCCTCCATGATCTTCATCACTGCTGCAATTAATATCCACTTCCTCCATCATGTGTGCATTTAATTCACCACTTCCTCCATCATATCTGCAATTTCTTATCCACTATATCCATCATCTTGCATTTATTCCTCCACTATCTCCATCATCTTCCTCATTAATGCTCTATGACCTCCACTCTTTCTTCATTATTATGCTTCTCCACTACTCCATAATGCTACACTACTACTCAATTAACCCACATTCACACTATAGAAGTGGATTTTATTCATCTATTGGGCTTATGGTTCCTTCCACCCTTTTATTTACTTAACTAAATCAGAAAAGTAAGAACTCTTATATTCCAATTAGCTGATGGCAGATTTGGAATATTACACAATAATGAATGATGAATCATTACCCAATAAGGATCAATAATAAACTCAAATTTTATAATAAGGGACTTCAAAGGAAGACAATCCCTCATCCTCTAAAACCAACTATGCCTTGATAAAATCACGTAATACTTCAGCCAAGGAAGCATAAGGAAAATTAGAGCATGGTATCAAATACATGCCAAATCAATAAAGGAATAATGAGGAGAAACTCTAAGCTTCTCCCTTCCATTTGATATTTTCTATCACTCAATGGATCAATTTGAAATTCGTGTAAATAAATTGAGCAATCCACCATTAATATTTATGCACCAAAATAAAACCAATAAAAGTTTCAAAAATTGAGTCATTCACCACAAATAAAGAATCCTTAACGCCATAGATGCTCAAAGAAATATATATTTATTGGGCTCCAAAAAGAGAGAGCTTCGAAGTGCCTAACCATAATTTCAAATGAAAGTTTTCATACCATCATATAGATGTTGAATCTCTTCCTTTTAAAATAAAACTCAATTGTTCTTATGATTCATTAGATCTAGCCTAGGAAAAGAAACTAAATAACTGTAAAAAAAATTAAAAATTAAAAGAAAAGTGGTCAAGCCACATGTACAATTAATAGGATGAAGTAAATGAGAGGTCGTCTCCTCCAAATAAGGGTGAATTATTGCCATATAGGCTCCAAAGGCTCTCCAACATGTGTATATGCTCCACGAATATCTCCAATTTTCAAAATGATCCTCTCAAGATACCTCCAAAGTGGTTAGATGTTCTTCCAAGGTAAAAAAAAAACACTGTCAAATAAATACCTCCAAAGAGGGAAACTCCATGAAAAAAGCTCTATAAATTGTTTAATATAATGCTCCAATACCTCCACATATTGTATCAAATTAATACCCAAGTTCATATCGTGGGTCATATTCAAGCATTTTAATTCATGCATGTATGTACATATCAAACATTAGTAACTAAAATATTATTTCATGAATACAAATAAATTTGAATCTAGTATGTACACAAATTGTTAATCTAATTACAAAGACTAGCTTATTTTCAATGACATTCTCTTGAAATGCCTATTCCAGCTGAACTTCATCTGGATCGTAGAAATTTGGATGGATTTCCATTATTGATTATGAGGTTCAAAAGAGGGGATGATAGGCCATATTGTGAATAATAAATTTTAGCTACAATGGACTGCATGATTTTGTTAGTGTTATGTTCAAGTGTTAAATTATTAACGATATTTGTTGAAGCTAAAGTCTCCAAATATTTTTCAAATGGATCAATGAAAAATGAAAGGAAGTCTGATAGATCCAACAGAAGATTTTTAATTGAATTAGATTGTTGGTCATATTGTGAAAATACACTTTATTGTTGGCACTACTTTTGAGAAGAAATAAGTGATTGATAATAAATGAACATCAGTTGGAATTGGAAGAGAAATAGCTCTTATAATTTGAAACTTCATTCACGCATATAAGAAATGCTTCAATTGAGTGTTCAAAATTGAGCTGCTCAATATGCCAGAACAAAGTATCTAAAAATAGGAAACTAAAAACAGAAAATAAATCTAAGGATAAAAAAAATAAAAGACGTAATAATAACAAAATTGAATCATAGTTTACACTAGTGTTACAATTATTATTACAACACAATTGAGACTTTTTTAAAACAATTTTCTCTTCACATGAATTGTGCAAAATAATAAAATTAGAATGATTGCTGATACTAACTTGTGAATTCGAGAGAGGCTTATGACTATGAATAGGAATATGAGCTAGATTGTCATATAAATCATGGATTGGAATGGTTTCTTGAATGATGAAATCATGAGTATGATTAATTGATTGAAAATGAGAATTATTTGAAACAATTTCTTAATTAGATCGTTTTTCATTTTCACATGTGATTTGACTTTGATCATGAGGATTCAGTTAGGAGGAAGATAAATAAATATCCTCAATTTCAAAGTAACTATCATAAATGACCTCACTTTCATTCAAATTCCCTTCGATCTCACCTAATGTCTCAAAACAAGAAGGAATATTGAGCTCATGTTCATTAATGTCAAGAGAATGATCAATAATTAATTCTGTATCTTGATAAAAACTAATCGACAATTTATTTAGATCAACCTCTCTATTTTTTGAAATATATTTAAAGTGAAGAGAGGAGAAATTGCTATAACAAAAATTATCAGGATAAAGGGAAAAATATTAATCCGAAACAATGCATTTAAAAATATTTCTTTTTGAGAATTATTGTGCATTCAGATTTAAGATCATTTACTTGGCTAATTGTGTTTTCTTGAAGAATTTTGTTTTTTTGTCTTGATTTTGGAATTTTCTCATCGTAAAGGAATTTAGAAATTTGTACACCAAATTTCGTATTATTAGAAACTTTAATCATTGCTTGTACTTGTCGACTTATACTCTGATTTTCTGCACACTAATTTTCAAATTTTGAAGTGGTATCTTCTTCAAGATTGTTCCTAGTATCTTCTTATGGTTGATTAGCGAATTTTCCAAGTTTTTCGATATTGGTTTATTAACATAATTATCATTAATACAGTAAGAGGTGTGTACCATATTTAAGAATTTATCATACATGGCCGAAGCCACTTCTTCATGATTGGTATGCACCTTTATGTTGCAATTCTCAATTATGTTAATAGAATTTCGAAGAGATTAAGTGAATCTTGAAATGATTTGATATGGTTTATCAATAGGAGGAAGAGAGAAAATGTGTTCAAACCAATCTAATAATTCCTCTTTTGAAGGTTTGTCTTTAATTTTAAATTTTAAACAATTTAAATGAAATGTAATGGTAAAATAAATTAAAGACTCACTTTCAAACCTTCGTAGATCTTCAATTTAATCACATACTTGTTCGTAGTCATAACCATCAGTTTTACAAAGGAAAATTGTAATAATCTGATCCCAACTATGAATTGAGGAAACTGGAAGTGATTGACACTGTTAGTGTCGGTATCTTCATCCCTACGTCAGTGATCAAAATTATCTTGTTGCATTGCATATTAGGTGTCTCGCTCGTCAGCCGCATTCCATTAGGAGAATGGATCATCTGACGGTAGTGGTTTTTATACATTTTACCTCATGTCCTTTACCTGCTGGCCCATTTCCATTCATTAAGATCATCTGCAGTCACTTTTTGTCCTTAAATTTGTAAGAGTCATTTTTTTAGGTTTTCAGCCCCATTAGGTCTAGGGTTTCATCAATAAGGTCTTCAAAATTCCCAATAAAGTTCCAGTACTAAATAATTTTCATCATCATATGCATAGAAATGTATTTTTCCTCAAAACTCTATTTTGAAGAGAAATAGAGTATTTTATCTTTTTCTGTATAAATTTAATGTAATTTCAAGTTCTCTCATTTATAAATAATTTTAGTGGCAACCCTGGTCATCTTGTCAAACTTCAGCCAATCCATTCCCTGCAAGGCAAATAGAAAGCGCATCATTCAGTTAATCAGAGCCAAAATGAAGTAAATTGCCTAAAACAAATTTTAAAAAAATGTCAAATGTCAAACATTACAAAGTGGGTTTTTTTTGAAGTGGAGAATTAAAGGTCTTTGGTATATAAGTCATCTTCATGTTTCAAGGGCTCATTTGTATTCCAAGAAGAGAGAGTGAGCAAAGGAAAGGGCCATGTAGAACGAAGAGAGAAAAATCACAACAAAGTTGTGCAAGTTTGTGGGTGTGGAGCATTGGCTGAGTGGCGCGGCGCACAAGACTGGTGCGATGCATTGGGTCAGCCTCCACAGTGTTGAAAATACACCAGCACGACACATAGAGCCAGCACGGCACGTTGGGTTTGTGGCGCGGCACGTAGGGCCGCAACGCATTTTCACCACGATTTCATTCAAAAATTCAAATTTGCTCGGTCACCTCCGGTCTAAAGTAAGTCATAAACTCTGCAATGCCAATGAACGTGTGTTTTATAATTTTTATGAGGATTTAATAAAAAAAAATCAAACCCAATTTTCTTGCTCAAGAAATGCTTCCTTAGGGTTTATAGTTTGGTTTTTAATGCCATCACTCCCACATCCTTTAATTATTCACTATTTTTCTAAGTTTCATCAACACATTTCCCTATCCCCAATATCCCTAAATTCACTCATTCCCTATCCCAATTCCTATTATTCCAAATCTTATTTACATATTTCCCAAACCCCAAATGCTATCTCAAAAAGCGTAGTGACTGCCCCTAAAACTCTTTAATTCCCCGAATTTCAATTGGAAATATTCCCAACATTCCCCTTACCCTCTCCCTCCATAGCCCCTCACATATTGTCATAAATCTGGCAACAAAAAAAAAAGACACCAAAACTCCTCATACCCATCTAAGACAACACAGACTTTGGCAAACATGGAATCTGATTCCTCGTATGACCAAGATGAAGAGACACACAATGATTATCGAGGAGGAAAAAAGAGAAAAATAGACTTCAGATATTGGTTGATGCTTCCTTGGCCCAACTTAGCACATAATGGAGGACATTCAAACCAAATTTCAAAAACTTTGGGACACTTTTTGCAAATTTTTAATTTTTGGCCTAAAAACAGAGTTTTCATCTCTATGCGCCGCGCCACTTGGCGCGTGCTTTTGATGGGGGACTCCTCTTGGTGCAAACTTTACATTTTTGGATTTTTCATGGAAAATTATGCATGCCTACCTATGGCCAAGAGATTTTGACAGGTTTTGGGCTTCCAAAAGGGTCAAAAACACCCTAAAAATGACCTTTCTGCCCCTTTTTGACACACATGAAGCAGTGTTGGGAGAACTCCGTTTTGGAGGGGCAAATGGAAGCCAAATTCAGAAATTCCACTTGTGTTGGAAACTAGACAGGCATACCTTTCCACCAAGCCCACTTAGAGAAAATTTGGACACCGGGAAGGCCTCCAAAATCAGCTACAAACTGGCACAATGCATAGGGAAATCAGGCGCGACGCATTGGGGGTTTTTGCTCATTTTTGACCCAGAAACTCTGTTTTTCGCCTAGTTTTTGACATTTTGACTTTCTTACTTTAAAATGTTAAACTCATGATGTAATTGGATGTAATTTGATGTATCTTGATGTAATTTTGTTAATTTTTTACTCATGGAGGTAGATTCATCCATCAAAAGGTGAATTGCAACTGAATGAATCAGTTTCCTATCTTATAGAGGCAAGTTGTTCCACTGCCTACTTTCTAGTTCTCAGTTTAGATATTGTTGAAAAAACTGCTAAAATTGTGAGATATACCCCTAGAGGCTGGGGATGAGTTATTCTTTGTCTATATCTTGTGGTTTTTCAGTCATTGGCATGGTTGGACATTTGGGATTGCTTTGAGCATCATTGTACATTCATCTCTGTAGTTTGGCAATGGAATAGACCTAGGTTTGCAGCACTCCATGGGATTCATGAGGTATTTTTCTTTGATAGCGTGTTTCTCTCTGTTAATGTAAGTCTATTGGTGTTTTATGTATATCATTTTCCCTCTTATTTCTTCCTAAGTTAAACAAACAAGGATAAAGGTGGAATTCATTAAAATTTGCAGTGCTCTACCTAGGGTTTGTTTAATTTTCTATGTTTTCAACTATTTGAAGAGGATTCCTGAAGGTTTCTTTCCCTCTACAAATCCTCACCAGTCTAAGCTATCCATTTCATTCAAAATTGAAGTGTCAAATCAATTTCCTACCTTGCCCCATTCAGATCTCTGCAAAACTAGGCCTCATTCCCCAGACCCAAAATCTGCCTTTCCCTTTGAGCCAAAAAACTATTCATTAAATTAAAATAAAGACTCTTTTGCACATATACCTAGCCTAAAATCAGCCTTCATTCAAGTCATCTCAAGCCTCACTTATCGTTTTTTGCTGAGATTGACCAGGAGAGAGCCCTCTCCCGATCTGGTAGGGCTAGCTACCAGGTTAAGCATGGTTTGATGTTACCCTAGACTCTGCCTTCCTCAGCCTGAGGTAGATTTAGGCCATAACATAGTGGCGACCATACTGGGGAACTCAAGATCATTTTTTTGTTAGTGTTATTTGTTTTATAAACTACGGACGGAGCCTGAAGTTAGCCAGGTAGCCTTCGAAACGCTCTTGCTTTGCATTAGCGAAAGTAGATGAATGTTGCTTCAGTAAATCTCTGGTCTAGTCTTATGAACGTAACACCTAACTTGAAAATTTCCCCAGTACATGTATCAAGTAAGATCTGATGGTTGATGGTGGACAACGATCAGACATAGGAAGGCTGAAATCATTCACCTGACGACTCGAGTGTCGAAGAATCCTAAGGTTTAGAATTTTTATGGCGACTCTACTCTTTAAGAATCAGTAGCCTGAGGAATTTCTTGGTGAATTCATTGTTATTAAAATGGTTTCACTGGATTGAAGGTATGTTCCCATGAGCTGAGATCACATTCTAGGTTTTCCAAATAAAATTCCTAAGGTAGATTGGCAAAGGAATTTGCCTACGTTTAAAGATGATGATAGGAAGGATGCTGCTTTACGTCTTGTTAGATTTCACATACATATTCACAAGTTGAAGGTTTATTTTCCTGAAGACTGCTTGATGAAGATATTCATGGCCACTCTGGAAGGTGAAGCCCGATCTTGGTATGAAATTTTGTTGCCTGCTTGTATTTACTGTTTAAAGGATTTTCATACCATGTTTTTTGAAAGGTATAAAGAATCTTATCCATCCTTAACTTTAGTTCAAAACTTTTGTAGCCATGTTCATAGTTTTATTGAAAATATTGAAAAAGTTTATGAAGATGATGACTTCATGGACGATGAGATCATGGAGTCTCTGTACGAAAATCCATTTCAGCAGCATATAGAGAACTTAGAATATACTCATCAAGATGCTCAGGAAAGTTTGTAGCAGGATCAAGATCTTAGTACAATGGAAAATGATGAAAGAGAAGTTTTTGTTTCAGATCTGTCCATAGAAGAAGAAAATATGCAGGAAAGTCAAGTTTCAATTTTAGAGTGTGATAAAGTCAAGTCAGCTATTTCAGATCTAGATTCAGATCGTGATGATCAAGAATACCTTGTGCTAAATCCCATGAAGGAGAGCTCTGCTGTTGAGATCATCTGGAATGAAGAAGACAAAGTTATTGATCCAAATGTTCTCATTTCATTAGAACAAAGCCTTCATGAGGAGGTAATCCAGTCAGTTCATGAAAAACAAGATGAGATCTTTCTTCAAGTAAGTGAAAAATCTTCTTTCAATAACTTATTGATAAATGATAATTTGATTGCCATGTCATATGAAGATGATTAACAATGTTTTCAAATTTCAGAAGATCAGGGAATTAAGGACTGTCATTTAGGTTTTTCATGTTTTAAAATGTTATTTCATAAAGAAAATCACTGTATGAGAAAAAGAAAACAAAAAGTAGTATCTCCTCTGTCGGAATATGAGATAGATCAACTCCTGAAAGGTCATGTTACAGCTCAAGCTAAAGCAGATTTGAAGTGCCCACATGGTCAAGAAAGTGTTGGTGAAACTTCTTCCTCTTTTGAAAATGATGACGGTCTTGTAATTAGTTTTATAGATCAGCAAATAGATAATATTTTTTTTCATGAAGATGATAAGGCTATCATGTTTGATAATCTTGAAGATTGTTTTCTATTTAAGAATGACCTAGACCATGAAGTTGAGGAATATGAGCTTGAGAGAGACAATATTCCAGAAATTCTCATGCTCAAGGAACTTACACCTAACACTCGGATAGCAGAAGCTTATACCTCTCTGTGCCTGCATGTCACTCGGCAATCAATTGTTCTTTCAGATAAGAATGAAGCGAGTAGTTGTAATTTTACTGCTGGATCTCAAGACCAACTAGTGCTTCAGGATTTTCAAGATCCCTTTGGCATTATTTTGCAAGCATCAGAAAAGATAAATGTTTCCTAGTTCGTTATCATAAGCCTTGGTTTCACTGGTTATTGTGAGTTGCCTACATATACATCGTTCTACCTGCTCGAGAAAAGTGAGAGTAGAATTTTGGTATGTAGCCATCTGCTGGATTGGTTACATTGGAAGGCTCACTACACATGATTTTACATATTCCATCAGTAGGAATTTGTTTTTCATCATGATTTTAAACCCTCAAATCTCGATGGACAGCTGCCATTTAAAAATCTTTGTAAGTACTAATTTCAGTTAATTAAGTCTTGAGTCATTTTTGTTTTAGTCGGTTTCAACATAATTTTAGAGCAAGTGTGTGTTGTCATCATTCTTTCAGTTTGGGGCCCGAGGTGAAGGCTATAAAACTAAGGATTTATTTTGGTTTTGGTTTGGTTCTTTTTGAGTCAGTCTTGAGTCAGATTTCAGTCCTAAAATTGAGTCAAGAGTTTGGTTTTGGTTTGTCGAAGTTATTGACTCCATAGCCCAATGGACGAAGGCACTACCTGCTTTTCCAGAGATCTGTAGTTCTTGACACCTCCAAGGAGCTACCATCCCCATTGGAGTCAATGTTAGTGTCGGTATCTTCATCCCTCCATCAGTGATCAAAATTCTCTTGTTGCATTGCATATTAGGTGTCTCGCTCGTCAGCTGCATTCCATTAGGAGCATGGATCATCTGACAGTAGTGGTTTTTCTACATTTTACCTCATGTCCTTTATCTGCTGGCCCATTTCCATTCATTAAGATCATCTGCAGTCACTTTTTGTCCTTAAATTTGTAATAGTCATTTTTTTAGGTTTTCAGCCCCATTAGGTCTAGGGTTTCATCAATAAGGTCTTCAAAATGCCTAATAATGGTTAGCAGGTGCATGAGGAGGTTGAATAAAGTTCCAGTACTAAATAAGTTTCATCATCATATGCCTAGAAATGTATTTTTCCTCAAAAATTTGTTTTGAAGAGAAATAGAGTATTTTATCTTTTTATGTATAAATTTAATGTAATTTCAAGTTCTCTCATTTGTAAATAATTTTAGTGGAAACCCTGGTCATATTGTCAAACTTCAGCCAATCCATTCCCTGCAAGGCAAACAGAAAGCACATCATTCAGTTAATCAGAGTCAAAATGCAGTAAATTGCCTAAAACAGAGTTTAAAAAAATGTCAAATGTCAAACATTACAAAGTGGGTTTTTTTTTAAGTGGAGAATTAAAGGTATTTGGTATATAAGTCATCTTCATGTTTTAAGGGATCATTTGTATTCCAAGAAGAGAGAGTGAGCAAAGGAAAGGGTCGTGTAAAACAAAGAGAGAAAAATCACAACAAAGTTGTGAAAGTTTGTGGGCGCGGCGCATTGGCTGAGTGGCGCGGCACACAAGACTGGCGCGATGCATTGGGTCAGCCTCCACAGTGTTGAAAATAAACCAGCGTGATGCATAGAGCCAACGTGGTGCGTTGAGTTTGTGGCGCGACGCGTAGGGCCGCAAGGCATTTTCACCACGATTTCATTCAAAACTTCAAATTTGCTCAGGCACCTCCAGTCTAAAGTAAGTCATAAACTCTGCAATGCCAATGAATGTGTGTTTTATAATGTTTATGAGGATTTAATAAAAAAAATTCAAACCCTATTTTCTTGCTCAAGAAATGCTTCCTTAGGGTTTATAGTTTGGTTTTTTATGCCATCACTCCCACATCCTTTAGTTCTTCACTGTTTTTCTAAGTTTCATCAACACATTTCCCTATCCCCCATATCCCTAAATTCACTCATTCCCTATCCCAATTCCCATTATTCCAAATCTTAGTTACAAATTTCCCAAACCCCAAATGCTATCTCAAAAAGCCTAGTGACTGCCCCTAAAACTCTTTAATTCCCTAAATTTCAATTGGCAATATTCCCAACATTCCCCTTACCCTCTCCCTCTATAGCCCCTCACATATTGTCATACATTTGGAAACAAAAACCAAAGACACCAAAACTCCTCATACTCATCTAAGACAACATAGACTTTGGCAAACATGGAATATGATTCCTCTTATAACCGAGATGAAGAGACACACTGTGACTATCGAGGAGGAAAAAGAGAAAAATAGCCTTCAGATATTGGATGATGCTTCCTTGGCCCAGATTAACACATAATGGAGGACATTCAGCCCAAATTTCAAAAAATTTGGGACACTTTTTGCAAATTTTGAATTTTTGGCCTAAAAACAGACTTTTCAGCTCTATGCGCCGCGCCACTTGGCGCGCGCTTTTGATGGGGGACTCCTCTTGGTGAAAACTTTAGATTTTTGGATTTTTCATGGAAAATTATGCATGCATACCTATGGACAAGAGATTTTGATAGGTTTCTGGCTTCCAGAAGGTTCAAAAACACCCTAAAAATGACCTTTCTGCCCCTTTTTTGACACACATTAAGCAGTGTTGGGAGAACTCCGTTTTGGAGGGGAAAATGGAAGCCAAATTCAGAAATTTTACTTGTGTTGGAAAGTAGATAGGCAGAAATTTCCAACAAGCCCACTTGGAGAAAATTTGGACACCGAGAAGGCCTCCAAAAGTAGATGAAAACTGGCACGACGCAAAAGGAAATCAGGCGCGACACATTGGGGGTTTTTGCTCATTTTTGACCCAGAAACTCTGTTTTTCACCTAGTATTTGACATTTCGACTTTCTTACTTCAAAATGTTAAAATAATGATGTAATTGGATGTAATTTGATGGATCTTGTCGTAATTTTGTTAAATTTTTACTCATGGAGGTAGATTCATCCATCAAAAGGTGATTTGCAACTGAATGAATCAGTTTCCTATCTTATAGAGGCAAGCTGTTCCACTGCCTACTTTCTAGTTATCAGTTTATATCTTGTTGAAACAGCTCCTAAAATTATGAGCTTGACCCTTAGAGGCTGGGAATGAGTTATTGTTTGTCTATATCTTGTGGTTTTTCATTCATTAGCATGGTTGGACATTTGGGATTGCTTTGAGCATCATTGTACATTCATCTCTACAGTTTGGCAAAGGAATAGACCTGGGTTTGCAGTACTCCATGGGATTCATGAGGTATTTTTCTTTGATAGTGTGTTTCTCTTTGTTAATGTAAGTCTACTGGTGTTTTATG
Source organism: Pinus albicaulis (assembly GCA_034641835.2). Taxonomy (NCBI): domain Eukaryota; kingdom Viridiplantae; phylum Streptophyta; class Pinopsida; order Pinales; family Pinaceae; genus Pinus; species Pinus albicaulis. The sequence goes on along the minus strand of CM076576.1, from coordinate 174,436,883 downwards.
TATATCATTTTCCCTCTTATTTCTTCCTAACTTAAACAAACAAGGATAAAGGTGGAATTCATTAAAATTTGCAGTGCTCTACCTAGGGTTTGTTTAATTTTCTATGTTTTCAACTGTTTGAAGAGGATTCTTGAAGGTTTCTTTCCCTCTTCAACTCCTCACTGTTCTAAGCTATCCATTTCATTCAAAATTGAAGTGTCAAATCAATTTCCTACCTTGCCCCTTTCAGATCTCTGCAAAACTAGGCTTCATTCCCCAAAACCAAAATCTGCCTTTCCCTTTGAGCCAAAAAACTATTCATTAAATTCAAATCAAGACTCTTTTGCACATATACCTAGCCTAAAATCATCCTTCATTCATGTCATCTCAAGCCTCACTGATCATTTTTTGCTGAGATTGACCAGGAGAGATCCCTCTCCCGATCTGGTAGGGCTAGCTACCAGGTTAAGTGTGGTTTGATGTTACCCTAGACTCTACCTTCCTTAGCCTGAGGTAGATTTAGGCCATAACAGACACCAAATTTTGGCTTTTTCCAAGAATGTAAGAGTAAAAATCTTGCATAAAATACCTTCATCAATTTCTTGAAAACTAGAAGTTGTAAAATTTCGAATAAATTGAAAGGCATGATCAAAAGCAGAAGAATTCCTCTTACCGTTAAAATTTACCTGAGACAAGAGTCTTACTAATTCTAGTGGAGTATTGGAAGATGCACGTTTAGAAATACAACTCCAAATTGGAAGTTTAAGAGGAGACATTGTCATAAAATAAATGTCAAAATAGAAAGACTCCAATGGACAACAAGTCTTCAGGCCCTCCTTCTAGCGCCAAAATGTTGATGCCTCAAAATTTGCTGCAACAACATGTGGGGATGACCACTCGGTCCGAACCTTAAATCAATTCCTTTTCCATTTGGAATGGTGGTTCCGACTATTTTAACTAGGTCTAGTTACCTTCTCTCAATCTCCAATGGCTTAAAGTATGAATTTCATCTACTAATAGAGAAGAGATATCATATCAACCCTCTCATTGATCAGCCAAGAAAGTGATCTTTAAGTTGATATGAGGCTCATCCAAGCCACAAATAAAGTTTGCCTCTTTGGGAAGATGATTTCTAGGAATGTAGAATTAAATATAAATCCAAAACTATAATAAAATGCAAGAAAAAGGAAAATTATCCTAATCCTATCTCAATTAAGTTGATATAGATCCAACCCAACTGAGAGCAAGATATTTAAAATGATTGGGATTTAAATATATCCGTCTTATAATGAATATAAATCTAATGAAGTAGTTCAATTAACTGACATTATTAATACCAAAACAAATTCTATTTAGAGACCTCTTAATTGAAATATCAACCAACAACATTTGAGAAGTAGTTCATAAAATGATATTGATTGTTAAATCGATAATTCGAATAATTGAAAAATAATATGTGGAAATAGTTCACAACATATCACTATTTGTTAAATAAATATTACAATATAGATTTCTGAGTAAATAGTTACTCGAAATCAAAATTCAACCCACAAGTGCAGAGATAAATAATAACATATAATTGAGGAAAATTACTCATACTGACAATAGTGCACAAATATGAATAAAATCACACATTCATGCTATCATAAAATGAAATCAATATTTAAAACAATAGTATTATAAATACCAATTTATTGAAACCATTTCTCGGGCTATGGTCTCCAACATTATTGTACAATTCTTGAACTTTCGTTGTTAAAACAAGAATCACAATAGTGCTAGCTATGTTCTCCATACATAATTCAGAATGCAAAAGAAAAATCCTCAATAATCCCTCAGATTTTTGTTTTCTCTTCTCTAACCTAGAATTTTAAATCCTCTATACAATAGTTCCTTCAAGAATTCCTGAATTTCATAGAAGAGGAGCCTCTATGAGGTGGAGTGGAGTGGTGGAAAGGTGATGTGAGGGTGACGTAAGGAGGATGAGTTGGGAGATATAAGTAGTTTAACAAAAACCTTATAATAAAAAAACTTAATCTCATTGCATTTTTTCAAAATCACAAATCGTATGATTGGAAGTTTTTTTTTAAATGTGATATGCAATATCACAATTTGACAATCGCAAATTTTTATCGCAAGTTTTTTTTGGAGGAAAGAGAAGGGAGGGGAAGTGGGGCCTACATGAATTAAGTATCCTACAAATTCGACTTCAGCCGTTTTGCAATTTTGGGGTTTTGGGTTTGTAAATTTGTTTTAGAATAACAAGTTGGAATAAATTACCAAGATCCGAAACGTTTTTCAACTGACATATAATTTAGATGGGTCATTTTATAGGATCGTTAGTGAAAAAGTAAATATATTAATAAAAAATAATTAAGATTTAATATTTATCATGAAATACTATTTTAATTGAAAAAATTGAAATATCATACATTTATTTACATTTTTTAGTCCAGTCGCAAAAATAATTAAACTTCAAAGGAGTTCCATTACAAACCAATTGACCAAATGAGGCAAAACAAGTATTGATGGAAATCTTGCTTATTGATGGAAATCTTGCTAAAAATCAAATTCAATGAAATGATAAAAATGGAAATCCGACCAAAATAATAAAATGGGAAATTGTAGGATGATTAACTTAATGAAAATCATAAAAGGTGCTTAGCCAAAATTTAATGGAAAGGGTCCCCATTATTTGAAGTAAATAATTCAAAAATGGGACATGTTGGGTTTTCCCTACAACACTACCTTAATGTAGATTCTACAAGTGTTGTTTCTAAGTGAAATATATTAACCAATGTGGCCACCTCAACATATCCAAAGTATAATGTCCACTTCCACTATGTTTGTTCATCATCCAAAGCATGGTAATGCCAAAATATGGATGATTTCAGGCTAGTGTCTCCACTATTGCTAGGTTGAATACGAAATAAAACTTGAATAATGTTCCTTAATGACATCTTTATAAGGGTTTCAAAACTGACTGCTACATGCTTCATATATGTATTCTTGAAGAGGGTTCCTATAAAAGGACATTAAACGTTTCTCTAATATTTTTTGTGATGGAGAGAAACAACCCATGATCTTGGAGAGGTTGTCAACAAATGGTTATCCTTTGGTCTTTTTCCTTGCAGAGGTTGTCACCATCATTGTTATAATATACAAGGGATTCCTTAATTTTTTGGTCTTTTGTTCTTGTATAGGTTGCCACCATCATCGTTACACTATACAGGGGATATTCCTTATTTTGGAAAAAATAAATAGAATTGTTATGTTATATTTGGATAAATTATGTGCATCATACCATCATAATGAAAACCACCAACATTCTCTCACATCCCCTGTGTTGTGACAAGGAGATATTCCAAAGGCAATCATAGATGAGGACTCAGATATAACTAATATTAGCTTATTTTTATTGGCATGTATCCTCATATATGCATGAGATATATAAATTTGACCACAAACATCAATGTTTACATTATATTTCGAGACAATGTAAATAGAGGGGTGTCCACCATTTTTTTACAAATATGGAAACTTGACATCACTTGAGTACCGTCACATTCTAGTTCATTGTTGGGTGACACATTTACATTGTCATCTTTACTACTTTTTGTGCCCCCCATTGAGTTAGAATATATATAATCTATATTGTAGAATGAATTTCCTCCTATAGAAGGCATATTCCAGGTTTGAATGCCTAAAGATGACGAGAGAGAATATTAAATACCCTTTAAATTTTTTGCAACGTGAGGGTATTCATCAAGATGACCGTCGAGTATGTTCTCATGCAAAATATCATCCAATAAAAATTAAACATGATCTTAATGTGTCTCACATATTTTGGAAGGTGAACCTAGCACAATATTGTTTTTTTGGTGTGATACTTATTATTCATCAGTAATTTTTGTTGATATCAAAAGATGACTAAGTGATGGTTCTAGATTTCTAAAAACAAAATTTGAGAAATATTGTGAGTTTTAGAAATCTCATTGCCATCATTATCCAAAGTTAAACTATTTTCACTATCTTTTCCCTCTCTGCCTTCTAAAAATTTTGCCTCACTGCTACAAAAAAAGAACTTCATTACTGGGTCTGTTTGCCTCATTTCACTAGCTCACCCTCACTATCATTCATGGCCTTTTTCTTCTAAAAAACCCATTTCTTCCTTTCCTCAAAACCCTCATAAAAACCCCTTCATTTATCATTTTTCTTCTAAAAACATTAAAACAATGTAAAAGTTTCCTTTTACATTGTTTAAAGCAAGGTTTAAGCCTATGAGGTCCTCTTAATTTTATTATAAAGACCCTATTTTATATGTAAAACCCGCCCTTTGACATAATAGGCCTTAAGCCCCTCTCTTTTAAAAGCCCCATCCCCCTCACATTCATAAAACCTCGACCCCCTGCTTATCCTTAGCCCCCTTACCCGTATGAATTATACCTCTGCCGTTTTCATTTTATACACCCCCGAACCTTATAAAAAAGGACCCAAACCTTTGAATATATTAAACTGGGCCCATTCCCCATTAAAACCCTGCACCCCTAACCGACTCATCCCTATCGTTGATCGGAGATCCATCCCCCCGTCCAACAGTTGTCGCTTAGCTCTCCCATGTAACCAAACCTTGCATATATTATGACCCTGAGCTACACAACAAATACTCTGCCACGCCACCCTGTGCTTGGGCCCCATCCTCCACTAAAAACACCGCGAGCCAACCATGCCTCGACATATGTCTTCAACTCCGCCGATCTTGTCACTTGCTCACCACCTCCCAACATGCGTCAACCGTCGATCTCCCATCCCATGATCCGACGGCTGACATTACATATCGCAAATAAAATTGTGATTGGGTTAGCATTTTGTAACCCACACAAAATGGGTGGTTTTCGCCTGCCACGCATCTCATGCTGGGGTATATCGCGTCCGTTTGGCCTAAAAAATCTTATCGTCTATTCTCTGTGTGATAAACTACTTATGGTTTTCAAAACCACCTTTGTCCTCCGCATCAAAATTCAAAACCTCCCACCCCCATTTGAAGTTCCTCCTGGTTCCACCTTTGGAACCTTCCCTCCTACACCCTCTCCACCTCTGAAAATGCCTTCTGACTGCCCAAAAACCCCTGAAAATGCAGTAAACCCTCCCTGTAGGTTTTTTAAGACTAATGGTTTGTGTTTATACAGGATTATGGTGGAAAGGTCCACCATGCCCTCCCACAGTCCAAAAAAGGTTGGATTAAACATTGGGTGACGATCCAGTGGTTTCATTCAAAGTTAAAGGGACCAGAGGCCCTGCATCAAGAACGACCATCGATGGATTAAAAGGAACCCTCCACCCATGAAGACAGCCTCCCGTGTACACAGAAAAAACAAACAATCATAGAAACAGTGAAAGGAAGAAATAAAAAATATTAGAGTGCTAATCCTAATCAGAAGACAAAACAAAATGGTTAGGCAGTCAAAGCGGAAGATTAAAGAAAAAGAAGACAGATGATAGCCAAAGATGAAAGGATAAAGGAAAAAGATGATAAAGATAAATAAAAAATGATTAAAAGAACAAAACAGATTAGAAGTAGACTAAAGAAAAAAAATTATAAAAGAAGACAGTCAGAGCATAAAAGACAGAGTTTAAATGCCTAATGACAGAGATTAAAGTTAAAACAAAAGGCATATTTACCGAAAACAGATTCGAATGAGTCATCCTGTGACAGTTACTCTTCTCTAAATATATTTTTTGCCACCTACTGTTTTGTTTCCTTCAATAAAGCATTCAGCAGTTATTGAGCTAAGTTATTATAGAAGTTATTATTCAGAGAAATATCTACAGATATTCCTGCTTTGAGCCTTTCATGGTCCTCAAGGTTATAAATTCATTAACTCTGTAATAAATGACACTCAAACCCTAGCTTAGCTTCACCTCCTCATTTGTAGCATAAATACTGCATCTGAACTCATTATCTTGTTGGCATTTGATGACTCTTTGAAGTAATACATAGTCTCTTGGAAGTTGAACAAAAATTGATGTCTTGGAACTTGTGGATGCCCTGATTTGTTTGTTGAGGGAGGAGGCTAGATCATTGGGTCCCTAATGGTTGTTGGTCAAGTTCTTCTAATCTTTTATTATTATTTCCTGTTTCATTATGTTTCCATGTTTCTATGTTGTACTAGAATAAAGGATTTAGACTAAGAAATGTCTTTTGAAAGCACCTTAGTTCTGTTTATTCTTGACTGCCTTAATGTTTTCTTCTGCTAGGACATTTTAGAGAATTATTAATTTCTCTCTAGACCCCCTAAGCTTTTTTATTTCATAAATAGTTGAATACAGTTGGTATCAAGAATTATTTATGGCTAGCCCTGCTTATTTGATGCCACTAAAACACTGTTGTTGAAGTCTCTCTCTAAAGTACGATTATTTAAAGTCTTCCAAAGAGGTTTTGTTTTGATCATAACCTTTTTACTTGCTTAAATAATTGTTTTAGAGATCTTCATAACTATAATCAAGGATGTTTAGGAGTTCCCTATTCTCTGATTACAGTTATATGTGTGTCTTAAGTGTTTTATGTCCTTGAAGGTGAAATCACTAGAAGTTAAATGAGTTTCTCGCCTTCTATATTTCATTGGAAAAGTTTTTCTTGAATTATCATCTGCTTTAGTTGAATCAAAGAATTTATGGTTTTCCCTTTCTATTAATAGCCTCTTCAATCTTATGATATTTAAGTTCCTTTGTGGAGAAGTACATATGATAAAGGATTCTTGATTTCCCTTTGTCCTACTTTCCATTCTTACAATTGATTTCCGTCTCATTACCCCTAAAAACTTGAAGATCCACTGACCAAGTTATATTTTCCCTATGATGCTCCCCGATCCATTAATAAACCTATCATGACTTCCATTAAACTCCATTCCCCAATGACTTAAAGATTTCCTCATTCTACCTATGATTCTTGATCATTATACCCAACCAAAACAAAACAACAAAACCTCACACTTAATAACTAGCCTAAAATCAACCCTATAAAGCAAACAAGTTCATATCCTTTGCAAAAAATAGAGAGATCCCTCTCTGAGTCCAGGAAGGCTATGTCCTAGGGCTCCAAAGACTGGTTTGATGTTACCCTGTTCATTTAGTCTACCAATATGCTAAATCACGGGACCCCAACGTAATGGCGATCACGGTGGGACATTGAGTATATAATTGCCTTAATACATCTTAAAACTCATTAGACCCTCAGTTTAGATTAAGAAATCAATTGATAACCAAAGTAGAACCTGATTATCTCACCATCCTAGCTAAATTATGATTCAGTTAAAATATGCTTACACAAACCTTAAGGCTACATAAAGAAACTTATAAAACCCCAAAAAACATTCTTAGATTGATTTTTGTTAATTATTGGTGGTGGACCATACTCATTTATCTTCAAAACAACCAAAAATATCCACCTGACGAATCCAATAGCCTCTAGTAGGCCTATTACTTCACTAGATCTCTTTAAAATTCCTTAGGATTGTATCAAACTAGTCCTAAGAAGTTTAGAAGACTATTCCCATACTTTGGAAGATTACTAAACACTGAGAGAGGCCAACCTTCTGAAAATATTCCAAAACTTTCAGCATCTCCAAATTTTGAGTTTGAAATCTAGCTTCACATAGGATCAATACCAGATCTCATCCAGACCCCAAACCTCCTACTATAGTTGATAATCCAGAGAAGATTTTGTGGCAAACTTCTAGAACTAGAAATTTAACTACTAATAGGACTATCCAAAGAACAAGATCTGTCCTTGAAAACCTTACAGTCTTGAAAGATCCTCACTTTGACTTACCCCATTCAAAGAACCTATTTATAATCAAGTCACATAGTGATATTAACCAAACTGACCTTGAGCCCATAGATTTGCAGCAAATTTCTAGTAGAGAAGCCTCTCCTTCTACTCCTCCTAATTTTCAACTTCTCCGTCACTTTAGCTCCTTCCATAACAAATCTGCTCATAATCATTTTGTTGGTCCAAGTACTTCCACCACACCCATCCATACTTCCACTATTCAAAACAATCAATTTCATCCCACTTTCCCTTCCACAAATCCACCTCTTGTAAATCTTCCATTCAATCCTATCATGGCAACATGGTATGCGCCATTAGTATTACCACAACCTCTAGTTCCTTTACCAAATGGTTATCAATCCAGAATTCCCCATTTCACTGGAACTGAATCTACTACTACCCAAAAACATGTAGATAAAATGGATGATGCCTTTGATTACATGGAAATAGAATAATATACCATTAAGATGAGAATATTTGCCCAAATTTTAGGAGGAGAAGCAAAAAAATGGTTTAAAATATTAACTCCTAATAGCATAAATTATCACCCTTCCTTATACCAAACATTCTTAAACAAATGGGAAATTAAAAAGAACCCTCTCCAAATCCTTTCAGAATACAAAAACCTTAAAAGAAATGTTGGGGAAAGTGTCCAAGATTACTACACTAGATTTAATAGTTTTTACATGTACTTCCCCCAAACATGAAACCTCCACTAGGCTTAGCCTTAGAAAAATTTCTAGAGGGTTTTGACCTAGACATGGCCTATCAGCTAAGAGAAATAGAACCCTTGAATTTAGAAGATATGTAGAGGGGAGCTATAAGTGTAGAAGCAAATCTGATTGAGAAAAGAGCTAGGTTGAAATAAAAAAAAAGAGTTACATACAAAGATGAAACAATGACATCAACCTCATCATCTGATGCCAAAATTGATAACTTAGTGAGGGTAATGGAAAGAATGCTGGAAAATATAAAATTAACTGATAGAGTACCTCCTAGGGAGAACCAAGTGAATCCGCAAAACATAAATAGAAATCCAAATTTCGGAAGAGATCCTATTCAAAATAGACAAAGAGGTAATGACCAACAAATTAGGCCTCCTTTCCAAGAAAACTATGTAAATGAAGAAGAAGAAAGGGAGACAGAAAGGTTGGAAGAAAATAATGTAAATCTGATAGGATCTGACAATGAGGGTGATTATTTTCTCACTGAAGAAGAACAAGGATTCTTTTCCTCAAGACAAACTGAAAACAATCATGAGGATTTTGAAGATTACCAATTCGGATTTGAAAATGCTATAATGGAGATCCACAGACAATATGATCTTAGGAGCAAAAATAACCAAGGGACCTCTAAGAACAATAACACAGAAACTGCTGTTAGGAAAAACTTAGAAAATCCTCCTAAAAATACATCAAACAGTACTAACACTATGACTAGAAAATTTGATCTCAATAAAGACAAGACCAGTCAGCAAAGTGTTGACAAAAGCTGCCTTAGTACTTCTGCTAGTGGCCCTGAGAAATTTGTCCAAAATAGAAGTCCTAATAAAATTTAGAAAAACAAAATTGCTGAAAGGACTATGTTTGACAAATCTAATGTAAATATGTCAAAAACACTAGTCTCTTTCAGCCTTGAGGGAGAAATTGACAAGATAAAAATCAGCATACCGTTAGCTGAACTAGTAACCCAGGATGTATATAAAAATCAAGTTTTGAAATCTTTGAATATAGGAAATGATAATGATAATTTGAATTTGACAAATGATAATCCAGAATTGTTGTTTGGTCTTGAAGTAGAAGGAAAATACCAAGAAGGAGCCATCCCTCCATTCTATGTCAGCTTAAATATACATGATAATATCTTACACAATGCCATGCTAGACTCTGGTGCCTCTCACAACATTATGCCAAAAGTGGTGATGGAGAGATTAGGCCTAGAAATTACTAAACATTACAAATACTTGTATTCCTTTGATTCAAGCAGAGTCAAGTGTTTAGGTCTGATCAAGGATTTATGTGTCAATCTAGCACAAATTCCTACTAAGGGTCTAGTTATGGACATAGTTGTTGCTGACATTCCCCCAAAGTATGGCATGCTTCTATCCAGACCATGCGGAGCCAAACTTCAGGGAAGCCTTCAAATGGACATGTCTTATGCTACCATTCCAGTATTTAACCAGACAAGAAGGTTATACAGGGAATCTCATATGAAATATATGGTAAGCAACATAGATAGGCCAAACAACACTCTTGTTTATTCCATCCATTCATATCTTGATTAATTTATCTTGTTCAATGAAGATGAAGTCAGAAAACAAGAAAATGAAAATGAAAAAGAGTTAAGCCCACTTGAACAGCCAAATCTTCCCTCAAATGAAAAACATAGTAGCCCAAACATTAATAGCCCGGAACAACAAAATAAGGATGAATATGAGATAGAAACACTTTGTAACATGAGCTTTGATGGCTCTTGTGGAAAATCTGGTTCTGGAGCAGGTGTATGGATACAAAATACAAACAAAGGACATTCCAATAAATTTGATTTCCAATGCACTAATAAAATTTCATAATATGAAGCTCTCCTCCTTGGCCTACATTTGCTCAAGGATTTAGGAGCCAAGAAAATATCAGTCCAAGGAGATTCAGAGCTGATTATTAGGAAAATAAAAGGGGAGTATTCAGTAAAAAACCCAATATTAAGAGAATATAGGAATGCTTCCCTATATCTCCTGATAAATTTTGAAAAATGTGAACTCACTTTCATCCCTAGAGCTCAAAATAACCTTGCAAATGAGCTTGCCTTTATTGCCAACAATTGTCAAGTACCCCATGTAAATGAACTATTCACTGTCAAAGTAAAAAATAGGCCTACAGTCCATGACAATGAAAACTATTGGGAAGTGTTTGAGGGAGATAAACACATTGATGATTTTCTGCAGTCTAAGAATGATTTTGTTGTACTAACACCTAGCTCAAGCCATGAAAAATATTGCTTTGCTGAAAAAAAAGTCTCTAAAATAGAGTTGTCCTCTACTGCTAATATAAACCAATTTGAACATATTTATAAGGCAGAATTACTTGACAACCTAGACCAAAAAGACCTTGATGTTTTTCAATGAAAAGATGATTCAATACCAAGGGGCCTTAGACCATTAGATGAGATTTTTGACTTCAATTATGTAGCTAAAAAACCAAAGATAGAGCCTATAGAAACTAATGTAGAAGAACATAACATAGGAAACATGAATGAACCCAAAATGATCAAGTTATCTAGCACTCTTCCTACTCATATAAAACAAAAATATATTGAAATTTTCAAAGAGTTTGGAGATGTGTTTGCATGGGGGTACAAAGATCTGAAATCATATGATACTAGCATTATTCAACACAAAATTCCTCTTAAGGAAAATCAAAAACCTTTCAAACAAAAACTAAGGAGGATAAACCTTGTTTTATTACCCTTAGTTGAGAAAGAGATCAAAAATATGTATGATTTTGGGATCATAGTTCCCCTTAGATACTCATAGTGGGTTTCCAACCTTGTATCTGTTAGGAAGAAGACCAGGGAAATTAGGCTTTGCATTGATTTTATAAATATGAACAAAGGCTTCCTGAAAGATAATTATCCCTTTCCTAAAATGGATCACATACTCCAAAAGGTGGTTGGATATAAGAGAATATCACTCTTGGATGGTTTTTCAAGCTACAACCAAGTACTAGTACTCCCAAGTGATCAACACAAAACTGCTTTCACCACACCTTGGGGTACATTCATGTATGTTAAAATGCCATTTGGTTTGATGAATGCAAGGGCCACATTCCAAAGGGACATGGACATAGATTTTTCAGAAGACATAGGCTATTTTATAATCATTTACCTTGATGACATCACTATTTTCTCCAAAACTGACAAAGAACACTTAGTCCATTTCAGAAAAGTTTTTGAGAAATGTAGGAAATATGGCTTGTCTTTGAATCCCAAGAAAACACTCTTTGGTCTTTAGGAAGGAAAAATCCTAGGCCACATAATCTCTGAAGAAGGAATCAAAGTATATCCCAGAATGATTGAATGCATATTGAAAATCAGCCATCCTAGAAACCTCAAATAATTGCAATCTATCATTGGGAAGATCAAATTTTTGAGAAGGTTCATCCCCAACCTTGCTGAAATTTTGAGGAATATCACAAACATGCTCAAAAAGGAAACATGAGTTAAATGGACCTTAGAAGCCAAACAGTCATTTGAACTAGTGAAACAAGCTCTCACTCAAACACCAGTTCTTATCAGTCCTGATTTCATTTGCATCTGAACACACCATTGCTGCAGTATTGTTGCAAATGAACACATGGGCCAAGAACAACCAATATCCTTCTTCAGTAAAGCCTTAAGAGATGCTCCACTCAAATATAACATCATGGAGAAACAAGCCTTAGCCTTGATAAAAGCATTGAAAGATTTCCAAGTCTATATTTTACAGTCTCATATCATTGCTTTTTTCCCACATACAGTTGTCAAGGACATTCTAAATCAAGATCCTGATGGTAAAAGAGGAAAATTGATTTCTATTATCTTAGAATATGATTTAGAAATAAGGCCTACCAAGCTGATTAAAGGACAGGGACTAGAAAAACTCATGGAAGAATCAAATTTCCAAGCATTAGACATGAATATGATTGACATTTTAGAAGAAACAGAAGAATTCACAACTCCATTCATTGAAGAAATATTTTTGAATTCATATTGGTATGCTGATATCATTTATGGACTTCTTTATCTCAATACTCCTCCTTCCTTATCAAAGAATAAAGCTATATTCTTGAAACATAAAGCTTTAAATTATTGCATTTTAGATGGAATATTATATTGGAAGTATGTTGTTGGCATATTGCTTAAATGTTTGCTTGAGAATGATGCAGGAAAGATCATGCATGAGTTGCATGAGGGAGAGTGTGGAGGACACATTTACTGGAAAACCACAGCAAACAATATTCTTAGAGCTAGCTATTATTGGCCCGCCCTTTTCCCTAATACTAAAAAACTAGTCATGACTTGCCATAAGTGCCAAATTTTTGATGGCAAGAGAAAAATCCTACCTTTACCTTTGCATCCCATCAGTATTGAGGTTCATTTTCAGCAATGGGGTTTAGAATTTATTGGAGAAATTCACCCAACCTCATCTACCCAGCATAAATGGATCGTTACTGCCACTGACTATTTTACCAAGTGGATAGAGGCTATCCCTTCTAGAAATGCTACTAACTTAGTCATTATCAAGTTCCTTGAGACCAACATATTATATTGATTTGGTTGTCCTAGAAATATCATTACAGATAATGTTGCTACCTTCAAATCAAAAAGAATGGTTGATTTCTGTTATAAATATCATATCACATTGGGGCACTCCATAGCTTACTACCCTCAGGGAAATGGGCTAGCTAAGTCCTCCAATAAAATTTTGATTAACATTATAGAATGCTGGAACAAAATCAGAAATCATGGCATGGTAAGCTAGTTCATGCTTTATGGGTTGATAGACTAACCACCAAGAAATCAATCAATATGTCTCCCTATCAGTTGGTATATGGCATGGATGTAGTCTTCCCAACATCCTTGGGAGTTCCAGTCATGAAACTTCTCCAAGAAGTACAATCAGAATAAAATGACATGCAGAGAAGGCTGAATCAAACTATTCATTTACAACAGTCAAGAGAGAAGGTTTATAAAAGAACACAAGCAATACAAGACAACATCAAGAAGATATTTGATAGAAGAACTAAAGCTAATAATTTCTAAGTTGGAGACACAGTCTTGAAATGGGATTCTAGAAGAGAAGATAGTGGTAAACATGGCAAATTTCAAAATTTGTGGAAAGGGCCTTATATCATTCACTCAATTAGGGGTCATAATGCTCTCTTTTTACAAGGGCTAAATGGAGAAGAATTATTTGGAGGTCTTTTCAATGGTAGTATGCTCAAATATTATTTTTTCAAGAATCCTAGACTCAAATTTATCATTCATTGTACATAAACATTGCATGAGAAAATATTGAAAACAAAAAATACAAAAACAATGAAAGAAAAGGAAAAAGAGGGTGTTACATTGAAAATTTTCACCATGACATTTTAGTACTCCCTTGGAAGTCTACAATATAAAAGTTCCTAAAGTCAAGCCTTGAAACTAAGAGAAAAGCTCATAAAAGCCTTAAAACTCTGGTACCGCACTTTCTCCTAGTTTTGCCTGTGGTCCTGCACCTTTTGGCTATAAATCATGCGTATCCAAGTACACTTTTTGTTTATTAAAAGTGCGGACCCTTGTAAAAGGTTAGAAAAGGTGCAAGTAAAATCTAGAAGCTCAATTTAAGTCATTTTTGGAAGCTTCTAGAAACATTCCTGCAGTGGAAAGTCCACTCCTTTCATGTTCATACATCCCATCCAATAAGGAGATAACCCCTTGATGTAAGGAACTAATCCCTTTGAAGGAGGATTCTATCCCTTCTTGTATGGAGCTGTAACCTCCTCTCTTCCACTATAAAAAGAGGCATAGGGAAGCCTCAAGGGGTTACAATTGATGAGTTGAAGTTTTATTATTGTTGGAGGCGAAGTGTTGTTTAAACTTAGACCCTTTTAGCTGATATTTCATGTGGGAAGGATAACATACCTATATGTATCTCGGTTGGAAGAGTGAAAGGCTGATTAGATTAAAGGAAAAACTTGCTCCAGACCCCAGGAAGGGTTGTATGACATCAAGGCGAACACGGTTGTAAGGCTCTTCCTTATTTAAGTTAATACAAATAAATTTGTTTTTCTCAATAAGCTGTCAATTGATTGGTTTATTTTATGGATTCCTTGATCACCATAATGGATATGATTTATGAATATATGCTATGTAGGTGGTATTTTATGTTTCTTTGTTTATGATTTCAGATCTTCGAAGATAACTCTTTCGGGTGACTGAAGGACTACTACTACAAACAAGCATTGGATCAAAGGTAAGATCGTTAAACCTTTATAGAATTTAATTATGAATCGCAATATATCTAGAGAAAGATAGTTTTGTTTGTCCGTTTGTTTCTAGCTGTTGGGAAAAATACTGAGAGGGGGGGGGGGTGAATCAGTATTTAGAGCTGACTGAAAAATTTTCACTTTTTGTTTCTCTTAAACCCATACGTTACTTTACTAAACCCAACTCGCATATAAATGTGGATATCCTTAAGAAAACTTGCATATGTCCAGAGATCTTATTATACATTTAATTCTTTACTTAGATCATTGCATCATTCATTCATCAGATGTTTAGTGAGCAGTAATAACAGAATAAACCATCACACATAAGCAACACACATGAACACCAATATTTAAGGTGGAAACCCAATTCGGGAGAAAACCATCGTTGTTGTCGTCTCTGTCTTCAATATTTATTATAAAGAAAACTTCTTACAATTTTGTACTGGTGCAGAATCATACTAGCACACAGGCACCCACCTGCAGAAAGGCTACAACCTTCTCTCGTTCTCTAGCCACTACTGGAAGGGAGCTCCAACCCCCTGATTTTAACACCAGCTTCTACTAGCAGGATACTTACACTTTCATACAGAAGGCTTCAACCCTCAGATCCACTAGATTTCTTCAATTTCTTCATCAGACTTCCGTCATATTTTCATAATTTTTTTTGTCGATCATCGTAGATATTCATCATTTCTAGATCATATCCATAGGAGCATCATATATGCAGATATCTCTTAAAGAGATTTATTTATTAACAACCCTTCCACATGCACACCCTGTATTATGATCCTCTTCTCCTTATATAGTTTAGCCTTTATCAATACCATGAGTCAAAACCACTCAACCGCTAATGGTATTCCTGGATGGGATCAAAATAGGTAATCCAGCGGGGTCTACCCAAGCCCCAAACAACTTGTCATTGTTTTATTTTCTTGATCTGGCAATCAATTACTCTAAGGCTTTTTAATATCTCAATCTAAGATTGAGATATTAATCCAATTCCCCCTTTAGTTGTTACAAACATTAACGTGTCGCTGACTTATATATATATAAAAACCCAACAGTAATATATATGCATATAACCTTTCAGGCCCTTCAATAATATTTAATCTTCGACTTGGGGATCTGTGCTGATAATTAAAGTTCCTATCAAAAGACCCAACCCGCAGACACAACTAGCACACCGGATATCGAGACAACTGCCTCCGCAGTTCACCGGGTTGACTGTGGGGACAACAGAGATGAATGGCAGAGATTGAGTGCGGGGGCACCAGCCAAAATTTTCATCTGTACCTCGAGAGCCCCCGTAGTGACGCAAGACGCTGAGTTGGTCACAGCTATCTTCCACGTCGGGTGAAGATCTCGGCAGAACACAAAAACGTATATTGAACCAATAATGTGAAGGGAAATCAGGTCCCACACCCTTAATACATGACATAATACTTTGGGTTAAACCTGCAAACCTCAATACATGCGTATGGGCCCCAACGTTAACGGTCGTCTCCATTCGACTGTTGTTATTGCGTCGCGCCGCCTCATTTGATCGGACGGATATCACTCGGCGAAGATGCGCAAACAATAACGCGCGATGGCCGCCGTAATTTGGTTAACCTTCGCACATCTTCCTCATACGACCACCGTCTGATGGCTTCCCTCCAAATCGACGGTGCTCAACAATATCGCGTGGTATCCTTGGTCGAACGTTAACGTGCGATGGCGCGTAGTGATGGAGGTTTTGTAAATACGCTCAGGGACGTGTGTCGCTCGTTCTATGGAATTGCTCCCAACCTCTTGAATACAGCTTGCCCATCGAGAGCGGTGCGATGAAAACCGGAAACCCCCTTCACTGTTTATTCCGTTCGTGGTTCCTCTCCTTCGCTCAAGGTTTCGTTCGTATTTATTTTGTCATTGCTACGTTTCTCCATGAAATCATAACTTTGTTTTAATTTTTCTTCCTCCGCGTTATCAGTTCATATAACCATAAAACTATTATACAGCTCCGATGAAATCGTTATGGACTATTTGACTCGGTTCTTTTGCATTCAACAGGGACACCTTTCTTTGTATTGTCTAACACATGCGGAACGCACTATTACTTTGACTGATAGAGCTTATGTGCCCTGCACACACAGAGCACGTCCGTGGCTCACTCTCCCAACAGGACTTCACATAGAGTTTCAGGGCATTCCGTATGAGAATTGAACCAATCAATACCCAAATACTCTCGGTATTCTCCACCCATCAGAGTATCACCAGAACTCAATCATACACAGGATTTCCTTTATCCACCATCAAGATGCATACATACACTGAACTTATTCAAGAAAAGCTTCACACACGATTTAACTCATCCTTATTTACATCGAATTTCCCATTAAATACAGAGCTTTGTTCAATTCACATTCAGTCGTATATTCTGCTTGTATAGAACTGCTGATGGTTTTCTGAGTTCTTTATACAGTCTGCATCCTTTGTCAGAGAGTTTCCATCAAGGACAATCAATTCAATATACTAGGATACTAGAAATTCCAACAATCTCCCCCTTTGGACTTGATGGAAACCATGACCAGAAATACATTCAACATTATTCTCCCCCTTTGACATCAAGGGAAAAGGATAGATCAAGATCCTTTGTACCGACAACACCATGCTCCCTCTGAGATCATGCTTCATCTTCAAACATAATTAGAATGCCAACAATGTATCATTTCCACAAGACCAATGCTCCCCCTTAACCTTTGCATCTAGAGATACCCAACAACACCGCAGCTATGCTGAAGTATGCTGACCCAGAAAAAAATTGTCAGCAACTACCCATACACGGTTTTCTTTCCTTCAGGAAATTCGCGTATCCAATTTAATCTTCTGTATTTAAGTAGATCTGATCTTCTGCATGGCAGATACTACTCCCAGCTTCTGTCTGAGATATTCGAACGCTTCCCTGGGTAAAGGTTTGGTAAATATATCAGCAACCTGTTCTTTGGAGGGCACATCTTCCAACTTCACCTTTTGTTCAAGTACTTGTTCACGTAAGAAGTGATACTTGATGGGAATGTGCTTGGTCTTGGAATGCATAACAGGATTCTTTGAGATAATGATGGCACTTGTGTTATCACACATAATGGATATAGGAGGTGAAAATTTGATTTGAAAGTCTTGTAAGGTTTGCATCATCTAGAGAAGTTGAGTGCAACGTGATGCAACAACCACATATTCTACTTCTGCTGTAGATAAGGCAATAGAGCTTTGCTTCTTGCTGAACCAAGATAATAACCGGGGCCCCATATAGAATGCACCACCACTAGTGCTTTTCCGATCATCAACATTTCCAGCCCAATCTGCATCAGTGTAAGCATGAAGAGTGAGATCGGCATTCTTTGGGTACCATATTCCAAATTCTTGAGTTCCTTGTAGATATTTGAATATTCTTTTGACAGCCTGAAGGTGAGACTCTTTTGGATTAGCTTGGAATCGTCCAACAATTCCAACTGCATGCATAATGTCTGGTCTAGTCCCAGTGAGATAAAGTAGACTTCCTATCATAGATTTATATTCTGGTTGATTCACTGTGGGAGGATCATCATGAGAACTGAGATTACATCCGGTTACCATTGGTGTACTTACAGGTTTTCACTCTTCCATACCATAATTCTTCAGAATTTTCTTAAGATATTTTGTTTGTGATAAGAATATGCCATTTGTTGCTTGTTTCACTTGCAAGCCAAGAAAGAATGTTAGTTCCCCAAGTAAACACATTTCAAATTCTTGCTGCATATCAGAAGAAAATTTCTGACTCATAGAATCTTCATTACTTCCAAAAATGATATCATCAACATATACAACCACAATCAATAGTTTATCATTTTCAGTTTTTGTGTATAAGTTGCTATCAGCAGACCCCTTTGAAAATCCTTGTTGATGAAGATATTTGTCAAGACGATAATACCATGCCCTTGGAGCTTGTTTTAGACCATATAGAGCCTTTCTAAGTCTACGAACAAGTTTTTTATCATTTCCCAAAATGAATCCTTCTGGTTGTTCTATATAAACTTCTTCTTCTAGATCACCATTGAGAAAAGCATATTTAACATCCATTTGATAAACTTTGATTTTTTGGAAGCTTGAAAAAGCAAGAAACATTCTTATGGCTTCAAGTCTAGCTACAGGAGCAAAAGTTTCTTCAAAGTATATACCTTCTTGTTGAGCATACCCCTTGCAAACAAGTCTAGCTTTAGTTCTTATAACATCCCCATTCTCATTTAACTTGTTTTTGAATATCCATTTAGTTCCAATGACATTTTTGTCATGAGGTCTTGGTACTAATTCCCAAGTGTGATTCTTTTTAATTTGATCAAGCTCTTCATTCATGGCTTGAATCCAACATTCATCTTTGCTAGCTTCATTGACATTGTGTGGTTCAATAGTGGATATAAATACCAGATAGCTAGAAGATCCTACAAGAGTCCTTCTTGTTTGTACACCTGATCCCTTTTCTGCCAAAATTTGAGATTATGGATGATTCTTTTGAACATTTCTCGATGGAGCCTTTTCAGATAAATCATCTTCGGGTTCTTCATTGGGTTCACTGTCTACATCATTCCCATTTGATGTAGAAGGATATATGTCATCATCGTCTTCTGTTGTTTGTTTTTCTTCTTTTGGAGCTGCAGGAGACTCATCAATAACAACATTAATACATTCAACAATCTTCTGAAGTCTTTTATTGTAACATTTATATGCTCTACTTATAGAGGAGTAACCAAGAAGTATTCCTTCATCTGCTCTGGGTTCAAACTTGCCAATTTTTTCATTATTATTTTTGATAAAGCATTTTCTTCCAAAAACTCTAAAATGCTTCACAGTGGGAGGATTATCATACCATAGTTCATATGGATTTTTATCACTATTTACACGAACATGTGCCTTGTTAATAATATTTACCGCTGCATGTGCTGCTTCTCCACAAAATGTATTAGTTGTTCTGGAATCATCAAGAATAGCTCTAGCCATTTGTTGAACTGTTCTATTCATTCTTTCTGCTACTCTATTTTGTTGTGGAGTACCTGCTACCGAAAACTGTCTTTTTATACCATGTTGTTCACAAAATTCAAGGAATTCATCTGATGTATATTATCCTCCTCGATCAGATCTAAGACACTTGATTTTTAGATCTAATTCATTTTCAACTAGTGCTTTGAAGATCTGAAATTTCTCAAATGCTTCATCTTTGTGTTTAAGAAACCCAATCCAACACATTCTAGAGAAATCATCAATAAATAAGATATAGTATTGTTCACCACGTGGTGAATTTTTCTTCACAGGTCCACATATGTCAGTATGAATGAGTTCAAGAGGCTTACTTGATGATCCTTCCTTTGCATTAAATTGCACTTTGGTCTGCTTACCGAATTGGCAAGATTTGCATATGATACTTTCAGGTAGAGTAATATTGGGAAGATCACGAACAGCTTTAAGTCTACTTGATTTGTTGATTTGAGAGAAGCTCAGATGCCCCAACCTTCTATGCCATAGCCAGATTTCTGAAGATTTACTCAAGTAACATTGTTCTTTGCAGTTCTTCAATACATACAAATTTCTTGGAGTTTTGTTTCCTTTTATAATTGTTTTACCTGTATCAAGATCACGTACCACACATTCTTTTGAACTAAAGACAACTTCAGTTCCTTGATCACACATTTGACTTACACTTAACAGGTTATGCTTTAATCCATTTATATACATGACATTATTAGCTTTCACCTTTTCTTTTAGAAAAACAGACCCTTTTCCCTTAATAACAGCAGGAGTATCATTTCCAAATGTAACATTCTTCTCTTTTTCTAGAGCACTATATGCAAGAAGTTTGTTTTTGTCACCTGTCATGTGTTTAGAGCATCCACTGTCAATGTACCATTGATTTTCTTCACCTTCTGCAAATAAATCTATGCCACAATTTTCAACCTGTAATTCCTTCTTTTTCCACACTTTGGAGCTTGAAGGAAATTTCTCTTTTGGCTGGATTTTTCTCCCGCATTCAGATTCTTCATGGCCAAAGTTACTGCAATAAGAACATTCAACTTCATTTTGAAGAGGAGAAAATTTGTTATAGGTATTCTTATTTGTTCCAATATCCCTCCTTTTCTTTTTTGATTCTCTTGTCATAATGGTTTTGTATGCAGCACATTGAACAACTTTATGACCAAAATTGTGACATGAGAAACATTGTCCATTGAAGAAGAATTTTCTGCGATCATGAAATCTTCTACTTGAATTTACCTGTTGGTTGGTGTTTCTTTGAAATGTATTCTTGTTAGTGTTCTTTGAATTGAGCTGGTCATGCTTTACCTGTGAATATTCTTTATTCCCTTGCTGAGTGGCAGAATGTTGTATACTGGCAGTAGCTGCTTTTAGATAGTTTGGTGCTAAAGTCTGAAAATATTCTCCGAAATATCCAAGACCTGTCTTTATAAAAGGAGAATGTTGTACCTTGATAATCTCATCTAAGGTTTCAGATCCTTTAGCAAATCTAAGATTCAAAGTCTTTACTTTCTCAATTTCTTTTCTTAGACTTACTATTTCACATTCTAATTTCTCATTGTGTTTCTCTTTTTCTTCAAGCTGATTTTTTAGAGTTTCTATGGATATTTTACTTTCTTCTAAGCATCTTTTACTTTCTTCTAAGCATATTTTGAGTTAATTGAATTCATCAAGAAAATCATTGTCCTCTAAAGCATCCATAAAAGTATCTTTTTCTTCTCTAGATTCCTTTTCAAATGCCATGAGAAGTCTAAGATCTTGTTCACATTCTTCCTCACTGTCAAATAACCCATCACTATCTTCATGAGTATAGTAACTTTTTCTAGTGCTAAACCGATTTTTATTCCTTCTTGCTACTTCCTTTCCTTTTTCATGTGTTTCTTTGTGAGGAAACTTAGCAGCATAATGACCAACTCTTCCACAAGAAAAACATTTGAAAGGAAGCTTACCTCTAAACCATCCTGTACCAAGTTGGAGTTTCTTTACAAAATTTACCTCATCTTCTTTTGAGATATACCCTGATCCTTCTGTTTCTTGTACTTCTTTCCCTTTTGTAGAAGCTCTAAAGACAGCTTCTTTGACTTCAGATGGTCCTCCTCTTCTCATTTCATATGCAGTTAGTATGCCATGAAGTTGCACCACAGTAAGATTTTGAACATCCTGTTTTTCTTCAAGAGTAGCAACTTTTGACTCAAATTTTGTCGTTAGTGATCTTAAAATTTTCTCAACCAAAGTAGATTCGGTTATTGTTTCTCCCATATTTCTCATACGATTTACAATATCATCAAGACATAAAACGAAATTGGCAATGCTCTCCTCATTATGCATTTTTAGATTCTCATATTGAATTCTGAGAGTTTGGAGTTTAGCACTTTTTACCTTTGCATCACCTTCATAACTTAGAATGATTTTGTCCCATATGGCCTTTGCTGTATTCAGCTGCATGAATTTGACAAATTCTGATTCAGTTAGACTTCCCAATAGAGCATTGACCGCTTTTGCATTTGTTTCGTAATTCTTTCTTTCCGTTGGATCTGTTGGTACTGTGACTGGATATTGATATCCTCCTTCAACAATAGCCCATACATCTGCTCCCAGAGACTGAAGATAGGATCTCATCCTTGTTTTCCAAAAGATTAAATTGTTTCCGTTGAAGAGCGGAGGCCTGATAGATGTTGTTCCATCTTGATTGCTCATCTTGATTGATCTTCCTTCTAGCGGCTAAGCTTTTTCAGAAGGACCTGCTCTGAAACCAATTGTTGGGAAAAATACTGAGAGGGGGGGGGGGCTGAATCAGTATTTAGAGCTGACTGAAAATTTTTCACTTTTTGTTTCTCTTAAACCCATACGTTACTTTACTGAACCCAACTCGCATATAAATGTGGATATCCTTAAGAAAACTTGCATATGTCCAGAGATCTTATTATACGTTTAATTCTTTACTTAGATCATTGCATCATTCATTCATCAGATGTTTAGTAAGAAGTAAGCATGTGCAGTAATAACATAATAAACCATCACACATAAGAAACACACATGAACACCAGTATTTAAGGTGGAAACCCAATTCGGGAGAAAACCACCGCTACTGTCGTCTCTGTCTTCAATATTTATTATAAAGAAAACTTCTTACAATTTTGCACTGGCGCAGACTCATACCAGCACGCAAGCACCCACTTGCAGAAAGGCTACAACCTTCTCTCGTTCTCCAGCCACTACTGGAAGGGAGCTCCAACCCCCTGATTTTAACACCAGCTTCTACCGGCAGGATACTTCCAATTTCATACAGAAGGCTTCAACCCTCAGATCCACCAGATTTCTTCAATTTCTTCATCAAACTTCCGTCAGTTCTTCATCATTTCTTTTGCCGATCATCGTAGAGATTCATCATTTCTAGATCATATCCATAGGTGCATCATATCTGTAGATATCTCTTAAAGAGATTTATTTATTAACAACCCTTCCACATGCACACATTGTATTATGATCCTCTTCTTCTTATATAGTTTATCCTTTATCAATACCATGAGTCAAAACCACTCAACTGCTAATGGTATTCCTGGACGGGATCAAAATAGGTAATCCAGCGGGGTCTACCCAAGCCCCAAACAACTTTTCATTGTTTTATTTTCTTGATCTGGAAATTAATTAATCTAAGGCTTTTTAATATCTTAATCTGAGATTGAGATATTAATCCAATTCCCCCTTTAGTTGTTACAAACATTAACGTGCCGCTGACTTATATAAAAACCTAGCAGTAATATATATCCATATAACCTTTCAGGCCCTTCAATAATATTTAATCTTCGACTTGGGGATCTGCGCTGATAATTAAAGTTCCTATCAAAAGACCCAACCCGTGGACACAACTAGCACACCGGATATCGAGACAAGTGCCTCTGCAGTTGACCTAGTTGACTGCGGGGAAAACAGAGATGAATGGCAGAGATTGAGTGGTGGGGCACCAGCCAAAATTTTCATCCTTACCTCGAGAGCCCCCGCAGTGACGCAAGACGCTGAGTTGGTCACAGCTGTCTTCCACATCGGGTGAAGATCTCGGCATAACACAACAACGTATATTGAACCAATAATGTGGAGGGAAATCGGGTCCCAGACCCTTAATACATGACATAATACTTTGGGTTAAACCCGCAAACCTCAATACATGCGTATGGGCCCCAACGTTAACTGTCGTCTCCATTCGACGGTTGTTATTGCGTCGCGCTGCCTCATTTGATCGGATGGATATCGCTCGGCAAAGATACGCAAACAATAACGCGTGATGGCCGCCGTACTTTGGTTAACCTTCACGCATCTTCCTCATACGACCACCATCTGATGGCTTCCCTCCAAATCGACAGTGCTCAACAATATTGCATGGCATCCTTGGTCGAATGTTAATGTGCGATGGCACGCAGTGATGCTGGTTTTGTAAATACGCTCAGGGACGTGTGTCGCTCGTTCTATGGAATCGCTCCCAACCTCTTGAATACTACTTTCCCATCGAGAGCAGTGCGATGAAAACCGGAAACCCCCTTCACTGTTTATTCCGTTCGTGGTTCCTCTCCTTTGCTTAATGTTTTGTCCGTCTTTATTCCGTCATTGCTACATTTCTCCACGAAAGAATAACCTTGTTTTAATTTTTCTTCCTCCGCGTTATCAGTTCATATAACCATAAAACTGTTATATAGCTCCGATGAAATCCTTATGGACTATTCGACTCGATTCTTTTGCATTCAACAGGGACACCTTTCTTTGTATTTTCTAACACAAGAGGAACACATTATTACTTTGACCGATAGAGCTTATGTGCCTTGCAGACACAGAGCACGTCCGTGGCTCACTCTCCCAACAGGACTTCACACAGAGTTTCAGGGCATTCCGTACGAGAATTGAACCAATCAATACCCAAATACTCTTGGTATTCTCCACCCATCAGAGTATCACCAGAACTCAATCATACACAGGATTTACTTTATCCACCATCAGGATGCATACATACACCGAAATTATTCAAGAAAAGCTTCACACATGATTTAACTCGTCCTTATTTACATCGAATTTCCCATTAAATACAGAGCTTCATTCAATTCACATTCAGTTGTATATTATGCTTGTATAGAACTGCTGATGGTTTTATGAGTTCTTTATACAGTCTGCATCCTTTGTCAGAGAGTTGCCATCAAGGACAATCAATTCAATATACTAGGATACCAGAAATGCCAACACTAGCTGTCTTCTTGTCCGCAAGAAAGACTTATCCGTCCAACAAAATGGTGACTCCGCCGGGGAACAATTTGAACTTTGATTTCTTTTACTTTTGATTTATGAATTTATGTTTCCTGATTTTGATTGATTTATACTGGCTTGGGTAGTTAATCCCTGTAGAATCCCTAAGAAATCTTTGAGAAAAATTTTTTTTTCTCTTGTTTTCCTATGTCTGCTCTTTTCCTTTAGAGACAGTGTGGGCAGTTCCACACTTTTCATGTACCCACAGTGCGGGACCGCACTAGTTTGCATTGAATCCTGCGGACCTTGTCAAATTTTTTGAAAAATATTAAAAACCTCTTTTCTAGATTAGTTTTTTAGGTTCTCAGTGATTACCTAGACTTGTATCTTCTATAAAAAAATCCTTGGTTAAGAGTTTATTTCGAAATTTTTAGTTTTGAATGACTTTCTGAAAGATCTGCATGTTATAATGATTTTTGCATTGTCTTACATCCCGCTCAGAGATTAGAAACCTTGGTATGCCTTTAGATCACTGGTATTCTCTTGTTTTCTTGCTGGGTTTGACATCATAGCAGAAATTGTTTTATGAGATTTAGGTTCCATTTCTCTCATTTGCAAATTGCTAAAAAAATTTGTTAATAAGTTGGAATTTCACTTAAAAAACAAAAATTGGATGTTTTTCAAGTTCTTTCTAATTCAAGAAAAGAATTTATTAGTTAGATTACAAGCTAAGTAAGACATCCTTAAAATATTTGAAGTTTTAATTCAGATTTAGTCTTAGAATTTTTATATCTCAATATTAATGTTTTTTTAGCTTTGAGTGTTTTTCTAGAAATTGTAGCGTCTTTTGAAGAAAAAATTAGTTTGCAGTTTCGATCTTGAACAAAAAGGAATTTTTTATTGAGCATAGATCATTTTGAGTTCTCATTGAAATTAGATTTCTTTTCATTTATTCTTATTTGAAGGAAAGATTTGTTTTTAAAAGATTTCATTTCTAAACTCTTCCTTTAGCTAGAATTCATTGAAAGAAAACATATTGTTTCTCATAATAGATGCATTTTTAGTATGAGTTGAGTCGGATCACTTCATATCATCAGTTTCACTTTCGCACCTATAGTCCTAAGAAACAACCTTATAAATCAATGCTTAAATTAAAATTAATCTAGTAACTTTTATATTTCTAGGGCTCTTTTCACCAATATAGCTTAGGCTAGTGTCTTGGAGTAGGGAGTAATTAGCTCTCCAAGACAGTTAAAACAAACACGTAGTTGATCTTGCGGTAGGAAAAAATCCAATAGTCGTTTTTATGCTCTGGGAAGCTCCTCTTAAAGGAGTCAAGCACGAGGTCATATCTGAACCAGTGAGATAATCAATTCTATCTCATTGGGAATGATAGAAGATATGCACGTATTAACAACGGTAAACCTCGGATAGACCATTGTCAAAGATCCTGGGGTCACTTGTCGGTATACCTTGGATTATGTCAAGGAGCCTTCAAGGGGATTGAGCTTTGTTACTCTTCCCTTGCACGTATGTCGGACCATAGACTATTCCCATAGGTATATTAGTCCATGTTGGTAACCATAGTGACCATAATCTTATAGTTTTTTCCTAAGGTGACGATGGAGGAAAAATCCCACTGTACCTAGAGTAGACGTCGATTGGACTCACTTGGACTCTCTGGAGGGTTATCTTCACTCGAGATGGTTTAAGTGGAGAAACTTGCACCAGTCTGTTTCATTAAGCAAGCTATTGGGGTAATTGTTCCAACCACCCTTTCTACATTAAATACTACGATGTTGGGTTTCATCACCAACTAGTGTTTTAGTGTTCGAAGTTACTGTTTGTGTGTGGTTTTATCTCCTAGATTTTTAGGCATGTGATTCATTTGTTTTTTTCTTTAGTGACTCTAGGAGTTTTTCATTGAAATTTTCATTTGATTGCGTGTGATTAATAATTTTTAATCGTGGCTGAATTACCAAGACAATCGCGTAGAATTCAGGGGAAGCCCCCTGAATATACACCAAGCCAACTTGAAGGGCTACGAGCTCTAGTATCGTCTACTGACAGTAGAATTAGATCAACATAAGCAGGATAGTCATCTATAGTTTTTCATCCTAATTATCAACTACAAACAACCGAGCATATTCAAGAGCTGATTTCAGTTTCCTAGCTTACTGGTAGTATTTCTCCTTCCAGTGAATTCGCTGAAGAACCTGAAATTTATGAACCTGACACTGAACCTGCTGTTTTGGAACCATCTTCAGGATTTGTTACTCCAACTTCTAGTGATCCTGGTTCACCTAGAGTAAGACATATCATTACTGAAAATCTTCCTTCTGACCTCATTTCCATTGAAGAACTTGTCAGTCCAGTTGAAGAAGTAACTCTTCCCGAAACCCAATAGACTTTGAATCTTAGGGAATGTGAATCTATATTCTATAGTCCTTTTAGAAGTGACGCTTGGTATTAAATTGCCATTAATAGATTTTTTAGAGAACCCGGGTCTTAGTTTTTCACCACCCTGAATTCCTTTTCATCCTACACCAAGGGGTTATTATCCTTCATCAATTATGTTAAATGAGTCATCTATGTTTTCCCAATCACCGGAAACATTTTTATACCATGTTCCTTCTATTCCTTTGGGGTACTAGTCACTCTACGGTACTTTCCTAGGAGAAACTCCTCGACCAACTGAACAAGTGTTATCAACTGGTACAAATGGAACTAAAACTGAAACGTCGAACGAAGAGAAAATTTTTATGATGTCTGGTAATATTCCAAATCCTCAACCTCAAGGTAGTTAGTTATCGCCTGGGGGGAAACCTCAAGGTAGTCAGTTACTGCCTGGGGGGCAACCTCAAGGTAATTTTATAGCAGGACAAACTGTAGGACAATATTGTTTACTTGGAGAACAACCTCAAGGATAGTACATACCTCAAGGTTATCAACCTCAAGGACAGTACATACCCCAAGGTCAACCCCAGACTCAGTATATTCCTCAGGGTCCTTATCAACCCTAGATTTAGTACCTGCCTCAAGGTTATAAACCTCAAGGTCAGTACCCAACTCAAGGTTTCCAACCACCTTCTGGTCAATCATTTTTATAAGGAGCTAGAAATTTACCACTTAATTATCAACCCTACGTTAAATCAAGCTATGGTCCTTCATATGTACAACCTTCTACGGGTCAATACCCCGAAATGAGCATGGTGTTGAATCCACCGCAAATTCAACAGACTATGAAACCTAATGTGCAATTACCTAATCAACCTAGATAGCCTTTAGTTTCTGGTCCAACCCAGCAATCCGTTCAGCCTACTTTACAAATCCCTGCACCTGGTTCTATTCAACAGCCTGGGCCCAATACACTTTAGACTCCACCTCAAACTGTTGCAACTACTGCAACCTCTATTCAACCTACAACACCTGTTTCTAGAGTATATGTAGCTCTGGTTTCTTCTATCCCTTCATCAATGCAGATTCCTCAAGCCTCTGTACCACAGTCAAGACCTACAATTCAGACTACGGTCCAGATGCCTACAGTACAAGCTGGTACTAGTACGGTTGTCTCTAGTCAACCAAAATTTACTTATCAACCGTACTAGGGATAGTATCAAATTTTTAAAGCTACACAAAATCCAGTGTATCAGTATCAGTCGTACCCTGGGTATACTTATCAAATACCTCAACAACCCTAGTATGGTCTGGTTAATCCTGGTTACCCAGGAGGTTTCACGATTCCAAATGCACATCTGATTCCAGGATATCCTGGCTATCCTCCTCCTGGCACTGGTTTGATCACTCAAGGTTATCAAGACCCTAGCCATCGGTTACCATTCATAGCAACTTTATATTTACCATATCTGTCGCGCCTTATGAAGGATCCCATTTTTTATCTTCCATATTGGCCGCCGATGCCTAACAAGTTTCCCAGTGATATTCTGAAATTTGAAGGTAAGTTAGGAGAGGACCCATCTAATCACGTTATGACTTATCACCTCTGGTGCTCTTCCAATTCACTAGTCGATGATTCTATTCGATTACGTCTTTTTTAGAGAAATCTCATTGGTCCAACTGCCAAATGGTACATTGAGTTACCACGCAGCTCTTTTAATAATTTTAATGCGCTAGCTACTTCTTTCTTAACCCATTTTCAGTTGCCTATCAGATACGACAATGGAACAAAATTGCTGACTTCATTAAATCAGTCTACGTCTACGTACATATCTGAACACATTCATGAATGGAGACATAGAAGGCGTTTAGTGAAAGTCTTTATTCCTGATCAAATTTTGGCTGAATGGTTTATTAAATCGTTATTGCCCAAAATTACTGAAGATGTGGCCAAAGGACATGTTGTTATGGAAGAGCAAGTTATTGCTCAGGCTCAATACCTTGACCTTTTCTATTCTCAGTCAAGTACTCTGTATGATAAAATCCCCAATTTACCAAGACCTAGTCATTTAACTGCAACTCCTTCTGGCTCTCATGCCGCTGAAGGTGTAATTGGTTATGTTAGTACTGGTAAGAGTAAGAGGAAGTCTTCCAAGACTAATTCTCCTATTATCACTTTACCTGATTCACCTAAAGGAGATTCTTCCCTAGAAATTTCCGCCGATATCCATGTTGTAGAGACATCTACAACCAAATCTAAAACTGGTGGTAAGAAGAAAGGTAAGAATAAAAAGAAAAAATCTTCAAAAGAGAAAACTGATACAACTGAACCAACTGACGAAAACCGCAAACCTTGATATCCTTGTCTCATCTGTGACCAGGATAATTTTACAAAAGAGTGCCCGCATAGAGCCAAGGTATCAAAATTCATTAAGGGTTCGCCTATACCTGCTGTCTTGAAGGATCCCTTTCTCACTCAAGATAGTAACATGGTTGGATATTCCTCCAATCTGGTTGAGGATATTTTCATGGTTGCGACACGATCGTAAGATTACAGTAGTAAAAATACTGGTAAAGAAGCAGAAACATCCATTTCTGCATCGACTACATCTCCCTCAGTTTCTGATCCATTATAGACCGAGAAAAAATATCTTGACTTAGTGATTAAACCGCCTGCAAAAGGTGTACTTCGTAAATTAGCTTTTAATCCACATGCGAGAGCTGCTCATAATTACAATATTGTTGAAGATTTGGCAATTTCCCCTTCAGCAATGTCAGCTTTGGAAGTATTGCAATCATGCCCAGCCCAAAGAAAATGACTTTTGTTAGCCTTAGGAGCCGCAGATCTCTAGGATTTGAACCTCATGATCTTCGATTTAGAAAATTTTACACCCCACTATTGATAGCCCCGAAAATCGAGTCTACAACAAGGGGGATACCCACCCGGTCTGGACCTTGGTTAGCAGCTCCTTTTCCATTTGGTATAGTGGGTCTGACTGGGGATAATGGGACCAGTTTCCCAATATGCGTGTGTGTGTGTTGAGAATTGATATTTCCTTTCTAAAAGTTCCTAAGTGAAATGATTTTATTCTAATTATAATCTAATAACATGCAATTGTATTCTAATAAATAGAAGTATATAATTCTACACTAACCCGGGATGTAATCTTTCCGTTATGCGATCTAAAATGATTTCAAATAACAATTGGTAATAAAGATCATTCAACTGTTATAAGAAAAGAATTCAATAAATATAAACCACTTCGTATAAAAAGTTAGACGAAACAATTGTGAAAAACATATCACATAATAAGCTACTCATATATTAAGCATAAATAAATAGTTATCACCGTACAAAAGTGCCAAATGATAACTCAAGCATTCACGCATCAATATATAAACAAATGAACATGAATATCACTTTAACACAAAGGCATAAATAGTTAAGAGATAAAAGTACCATTTATAACTAGTTCTACTCATGAGCTTCAAGCAATAATGACTTATCTCTTCTTAATCCAACACCCACTAAGAGTACAAAAGTGAAACATTAGTAGCAAATATTAAACGCAAATATCAATAAATCTTGTTCCATTCATTCATCAAAACCTCCTCGGAGGGTGCAAAAGTGCATGTTCTGAGGACAAGTTTTTGACAAATTTCAGGACCCTTCTCTAAATGCATGAGAAGGGTTTAAATACTACTAACTTAATTTAAAAATAATTTATTACAAAAATGTAGGATACGGTTTAAATGACTGTCCCCTTTTTAGGCAAAAAATGAAGCAAAACTAATACTAAATCTAAAATTAAAACTTAACAACTAACTACTTGTGAATCTGTTCTTTGAAATTGCAAGTATTCAGCATTGATTTGAGAAGAGTAGGTTGGCCAACTTCAGAATTCAACTGTCCTATGAAAACGAAATTGGCAAGAGTTGGCGTTATATTTTCAGCAGAATTGATGATACACTTGAGAGTCATGCACTGGCTATGTGGTTTTACCAGACACGCCCAATAAGAATCCCAATGTAACTTTGTTAATATTTTAATTGATTCTTCCTTTTCTTGAGCCTTATGTCTCCAGTCTGTCTGTAGTTGTTGTGCTTTTGATAGGTACCCTGGAGTGGTTTCTGAGATCGGATTTTCCTTGTGCAAATTTTCATTTATACAATAAATAATATTGCTTGTTGTTGTGGCTGCTTCTTCTGCCGCTTGCTCTGCTTTCCTGATTTGTGCATCCCAATTATTAAAGAGCATTTCTTTATGATTATCATTGATCATAGGTGCACCTGCTCTTTTCCCCTCCTCTGTTTCTTGCCAAGCCAAATAGTCAGTAACTCTTTTATCAGTTAAATCATAATCATGTCATAAGTCTACGACATGATTAGTGATTTTATCACTTTCTTCACAATAAGAGTTCCACTATGATATTCTTTGGCATAATATTTCCTGTTGCTGCAGTAGTTGATCATTTAAGGAAATAGACTCTGTGATAAATTCTGTAAGCTTGGCATCATCCTTGTGCATCTCTTGCATAACTTGTAGCTATTTTTCTTTTTCAGCCAAACTGTTATGATATCCTATCTACATTTGTTGGAAGTCCTGCTGTAATTTATCAAGTTGTTTCCATGCTTCATTGTTAATGTTGGCTTGTTGCAGTTGTTGTTGCAAGACCTTACTTGATCTTCTTTCTCATTCAGTAATTTCCGTACCTCAGATGCTTTATCAATAGCTTCGGAGGCATATGCTCCTGTGATCTGAGATAATTTGGTGAGATTTTCAGTTGGATCAGTAGTAGGATCTTGCCATAAGACATCTAATTGTTCTGCATCATGAGAGAGCACATTTTCCAATTTCCTTTTCTTCTTTTGTCTTCTTACCACTGCCTTGTGTTGTGGACTATAAAATACATCAAGAGGAGGAATTTCCTCTATTTTGAGCATGAGTTCAGAGGATGGGGTAATGGGAATATGTTCCATTTCTGAGACATTGCTAATTTTTCTTGTGACTATATCTTCTATTTCCCGTACATTACTCACAGGTGTCTTTGTGCTCTGTCCTTCAATATTGATTAAATCATTGAATGTCTTCCATTCTTTATCTAGCTCGATTCTGACTAATGGTGGTTGGATGATGAGAGGGGGAGGATCTAGCTGTGAAGAGGTCAAAACCTGTTGCTGTGTGAGCTCTTTTGACTGGGCAGTATCCCTTACTGTCTCTTCACTTTTATCATGGTCACTTTCAGACCTCTTAGAGTGTTCTGATGTTTCTTTCCCGGACTTAGATTTAGATCTTTCTGTGCCTGAACTTCCACTGAGACTAATACTGGGAGTTGGTTCCCTTATGGGTTCCAAGCGTAATTTATCCAAAGGGATATTAGATAACCTCCTGTCCCTGTATATCTTGAACTCTTGAAATTCTTCTGGAGGAAATCGCATCTGGGCCGAATGTAGAACCTCT
This sequence comes from Pinus albicaulis, assembly GCA_034641835.2. Taxonomy (NCBI): domain Eukaryota; kingdom Viridiplantae; phylum Streptophyta; class Pinopsida; order Pinales; family Pinaceae; genus Pinus; species Pinus albicaulis. The sequence continues at coordinate 174,403,942 of CM076576.1, read as the reverse complement.
TTAAGTGTACCTTTCTCTTGGAACATGTCATCAAAAATATCATCTTCTTTAGAAAACACCTTTATTTTGACTGCAGTAGTGAAATTTTTAGCAATATCATAAGGGTCGAACGGTCTTCTTGGAAATTTGAACAAACGTAAACATGTTATGTTGTTTACTTCTTTGAATGCATGGCCTACAACAAATAGTGAAAAGGCTCCACGAGACACAGGAAATTGCGGCCAAATAGCCTTCTTTTTGTCCTTCAAATATTTAGTCAAACCTCCTTCTCCGCAGGTTTGATAAGAAATTTCTCGTGCCATGAGTTTATCAGGAACATACAAAGATAAGACATGAGGGGAAGCGAGAATTCCAAATACCCTGACATATGTAAACAGCTCTTCTTCGAACCATCTCACGACAGGGAGTATATCTACCTCTGCTTCGGGAGAAAATCTTGGAGCGTCTTTATCATATAAAATTTTGTATAGGGGCAACATAATTCCATGAAAAATCTTGTAAAAATATGGAGTGAACTTGGAATCCCATAATTCTTTATGATAAATATGAATGGGTAAGGGGTCTTGAGTCGTCCATTTCCAACCCATCAAAGGAAACTTGGAAATATAACAGATTGAATCCATTACATATGCAGATAAGTAAAAATGGGGATAAATTCTCTGAGAAACAGTTATTTTAGACCGGTAATTTAAAATGGTCATGGCTAAGTTGTCAGATAATATCTTAGCCCAATCCACAACAGTAGCATTAACAGCGGCATTCAATAATGGTAGCCATTTCAGATGAAAATTTATTAATGTCTGGCTTCCCAAAAATCCTACAGAGCATAGCAACATCAAAGCAATACGGGGAAGTGAGAGAACCAATACTATACATACCATGTTTATCCCTTTTTATTGGTTCGTCCCTCCTTGACCAGTCCTTGGTGCATTCTACTAGGTTTTCATTTTCTTTAACAAAATTCTCCATGAACTATTTGTTATAAGTCCCCTATGGCTCTGGTAAATGATACATGAGTCTCAAATCTTGTGGAGTGAATGAGCCAATGAGTTCTTTCCCTGAGTCTTAAATTGTTTGTTTGTGATGCCAATGCTATCCAGTACCCATTTAACCATGTCCGTGTATGGAATAATTTTGGGCCTCGCCGCTATCCGGTGCAAGAACGAGCAAGCTAGCTCTGTAATAGACGCCTCAGAAGACCCATGTGAGCCTACAATAGCTGTAACCTCCATTATTCTGGGATTCTCTTCCTCAAGTAGATTGTACATGCCTTCCCAAGTAGTAATACCAGCATCTTTGTTACAGGCAGTGTCTGTATACAAGGGCGTCATTTCTTTGTCCTCAGAACTCGGACCTTTGTCTTTCTTTCCCATAATATCCTGAATACTGCTTTGTATAGTTTTCTTCTCTTCGTTCCTGCAGTTTACAAATGAGGAGTGAATAATGACAAGAAAAAGGTGACGTGAAAGCTTTTAAATGTTGAAGACATATAAAATATACCACCTTACGTGAAATGGCTCTTCAATCATAACAAAACCATATTTCATTAATGATTGACAACCAATTCATTGATTAACATTAAAGCGCATAATCAGGCCTTGGTTTATGGAAAAAAAAATTCGTACAATGAGCCCTAAAGATCTCCGATAAGGCGATCTGCGATTTACTTCGCAATATCGCAGATCGCAGTATCGCATATTGCAATCTTGTAGGATTGCAATATCACAATACCGCAATATCACATAATCGCAAAATCGCTGGATCGCAATATCACAAAATCGCTAGAGCGTAGCATATGACAAACCTTCGTTAATGTGTTTTTTTTTTTTTTGCGAAATGCAATTTGCGATATGTGCCATCACATATCATCGGTTTTGAGATTTTTCAGTGTAACATATGACATTTGAGGAATGCGAGGCGATGAATGTTTTTAGTGCGTAGTTTTGCATCACAATCTCGCAATCTTTAGAATTCCGCTTGTAAGGAGATATTCATTACCTTTTTGCGATGCGATATTCCTTTAAGTAATGATTTTTATTCTATCTTATCATAAAACATAAGTTTTTTAGATTTTTCAAGGGGTATTCTCCTAAGTCTATGATAATAAGTTTTAGTGAAAAAAGGAAATACAAGTCTTAATCGATTTTTAAAATTTTTTGACTAAGGGCCCCCACTTATTTAGTAGTAGTGAAAATACTAAATAAGAAGGGGGGTTGTTGCTGGCCACAAAAATTGGCGATTCACTTGGAAGAACCAGTTATCTCTGCTTTTCTTTTGAATTTTCTAAACTTTTCAAAATAGAAAATTTTCCAGAAAATCAAACTTTATTATAAAAAGACAAAGTACATTATGTTTTAATCTATAAATGATATTTCATTTCTTCTATATTCAACTTTTGATTATTCACTTCCTCAAGCTAGTCCTTGTATTTACATCAGTCATTACTTGGTTTAAAAAGATAAAAACAAAGGCTTCTCTATAAATCAGCTTTAAATATGCTCATTTGTCGTAGGTAGAGCCACTGCTGCCAGCAAGCATTTATAGCCTCGACAGGGTTACCTGTTACCCAACAATGGTCATGTATCCTACTTAGAGAAATATAAAATTTTCAAAGAGAAATCCATATTCACACTTATTGCTTTTTCTTTTCTTTTTTATTCTTAAAGAACAATGTCTTGGTTTGGTAGCCAACTCATGACAATGCCATTCACTTGATTTATAACTTTGCTGAACAAGCTGGCTCGTGATGAGACCCCTTGTCTTTTGATTGCAACAATCTTGAGTCATTGCCCTGTTGTGGTATGCAGTATTGGAAAATTCAGCAAGCTATAATATCTATGATCATGATAAGTCGGCTCGTGATGATACCTCTTACTCTTTAAGTTAAGTGTATCATTGGATAATTCCTTGAACGTTGTAATTTCCTAAGTGGGGAGGAAATCATTGTTTTCTTAAGATAGCTCTGGACGACAATAGTAGAGTTTTTGGAAAGAATTTTTCTACAGAGAAACTTTGTTTTGTTATTGATACCTTTCATTGGACTGATATAAAACAATTTTTCACTAAAAGTTGCTTTTCATCAAAGTTTTCAAAGTTGAAAATAGTATCATTTCTAGGCTAAAGTTTTTTTTAACTGTATCTTTGAATAACAATGATCAATATTCTAAAAAGAATTCTATTTGTAAAAGTGAAGAAACAACAACTAAAAAAGAGAATTTGTATCTTTTTTGTGAATTCCAAATGTAACCATTAACAAATCGTTTTATTTATGACGATAAAGGAAACTAATATACAAAATAGAAGAATGATCTCCTATGGAAAATATTTTTTGAGAATTTGTCCATTAACAGGCAAAGACTCTCTTTTACCTGTTAAATCCTGTAACATAAAAGTAGATGAACCTATGATTTCTGCAATTTGGAAAGGACCAAGCCACATTCGTTGAAATTTCGTATGTTTTCCTTTTTCCTCATGAGCCTTGTCCCATTTTAAAACAAGATCTCCAACCTGAAAGTCTTTTCTGGTTATCATGTTTGAATCAAAAGAAGCTTTTACTAATGCTTGATGATGAGCATGAGTTATTTTGGCTTTTTCTCGTTGTTCTTCTAACTTAATTATTTCCATCTGTCTTAGTTGCAAGGAAGAAGTTGGTGCTTCATCTATATATTGAACTAAGGGAAAAGAAGGAATTGCTAAATGAGTTGGAAGAACTACTTCTTTCCCATAAACTAAATTAAAGGGAGAAGTGCCAATAGAAGCCTTCTGTGTTATTCGATCTGCCCATAAAGCATATATTAAAGACTTATGCCAATTTTTATGATTTTGATCAATGGTTCACTTAATGATTCTGATTAAGTTTTTATTTGTAGATTCAGCTAACCCATTTCCATGTGGATAATAATTGGCAGAGTATTTAAGTTTGAAACCTCTTTTAAGTGAAAATTCAGTCATAGCATTACCAGAAAAATACGATGCATTATTAAACATTAAAGCAGAAGGTAAACCAAACCTGGTGATTATGAACTGATCTATGAACACGATGATATGTTCGGCATTAGTAGTCTTGAGAGGGACTGCTTCTACCCATTTTGTAAAATAATCAGTTGCTATAATGATATACCTATGTTGTTTAGAAGAGTGAGGAATGATCTCACCTATTATATCCAATCCCCATTGATCAAAAGGCTGCTCAATGTTGAATGGTTGTAACGGTAATGATGGTTTCTTTTGTCTTCCAGCAGCAGTTTGACAAACTTGACATTTCCTTACGTAGCTATGTGAGTCTTTGAATAATGTGGGCCAGTAATAGCCTGCGTGAAGGATTTTATGTGCAGTAGTATCTCCAGCATAATGTCCACCTGCTAGTCCATCATGAAGTTCCTACAAGACTTTTTCAGCTTCAGATTTCTCAAGACATCTAAGGAGAATAGAATCATAATTCATTCTAAAAAGAACATCATTCACAAGCTGATATTGTTTTGCCTTCAATCTTAGAGCTCTTTTCTTAGTGTAATCGAGATTTGGAGGAGCATATCCATTCTTTAGATAAAAAATGATATCAGCATATAATGATTCAACATCGTTTAGGCTTACCTCATACGTTTGTATCTCTTCAGATGATTTCTCAGAAATCTGTGATGCTCCAGCTAGTATTTTGCAAAAGCCTTGACCTCTTACAATATTTGCTGGTTTGATCTCAACATCATATTCTTATAAGGCAGTAATCCAATTAGCTCTTTTCTCACCCACATCTTTTTGGACTAAAAGATTTCTTACTGCTGGAAAAGGTACAATTATTTTTGTATGGGTTTTAAGTAAAAAGGGTCTGAAATACTTAATTGCTTTGAAAACAGCGTAAGCTTGTTTCTCCACATCTGAGTAATTCAACTCAGCTCCTTGTAAATTTGAACTAAAGAAAGCAATTGGGGCTTCTGCTTTGTCTTGATTTGCTTGAGTGAGAATCACAGTGTAAGATTTATCAGAGGCAAATGTATACAAAATAAAAGGATCGGAAAAATTTGGAGTTGCTGAAGATGGAGCATTAATGATTGCTTGTTTGATTAGATTGAATGCCTCATATTCATTTTGGCCCCATTTGAAGTTTGAATTCTTTTTAATCATTGCTTGTAAAGGAGATACAATTCTTGAAAAATATGGTACAAATCTCTTTACAAAATTAATCTGGCCGAGGAAAGATTGCATAGCTTTCTTGTTGTGAGGTAAGGGTATTTCAGAAATCTCCTTGATTCTATCAGGATCAATATGAATTCTAGATTTTGATACTATGAATCCAAGAAGTTTTCCTTCACTTAATGCAAAAAAGGATTTTTTTGGGTTAAGTGAAATTCCATACCTTTGACAACGTTGAAAGATCTGTTTTAAATCTCTAAGATGATTGCTTCGTTTCTTGGAATATACAGTTATATCATCCAAGTAAATTACCACTGATTTGTTAACTAATCCCTTGAATGCGATGTCCATGGCTCTCTGAAATGTGGCACCAGCATTGATCAGACCAAATGGCGTCTTTTTATATGCGTAAGTGCCCCATTTGGTTCTGAATGTGGTTTTCAATTGATCATCGGGATGGACCAACACTTGGTTGTAACCAGAGAAACCATCTAAGAAGGACATTAATTCTGATCCTACGACTGCCTGCAATATTTGCTCCATAGGAGGCAAAGTAAAATTTTCTTTTTGGTAGGATTTGTTAAGATTTCGAAATTCAATGCAAATTCTAATGTCTCCGTTCTTCTTTCTAACGGGAACCATATTGGAAACCCATTTAGAATGTCGAACGGGAAATATGATCTTGGCTTTCAATAACTTATTGAGTTCAGATTTGATCTGGTTTTCTAAATTGGGATGGATCTTTCTCAGCTTTTGCTGGACAGGTTTTTCATCGTTTATCATTGGGATAGTATGTTGGATGATAGAAGTGTCATAATTTTTGAGTTCATCATAGTTCCAAGCAAAGACACTTTTGTATTGTTTCAAAAGACGAACATACGCTAATTTTTCTTCAGGAGCTAGGCCAAGGCCTAGGTTGATATTCTGTGGTTTGGTATCAGTTCCTAGATTTACTAATTCATAGTTCAAAGTTGAACTTTGCAGTTTTGAATTGGTAGATATTTTGAATCGATATTTCAAATCATAAAGGTCTTCTAACTTGACTACTGACTTTGGCATAGCATTATTAGTGCTATCTTGTTGCAATTGTCTATCATGTTGGTCCTCATCAATTATCTGATTGGTGTAAGATCCTTCAGATGTGAGGAAGCTTACAATATCAGGATCATCGTTGAAAATCCTCCAATTGGTAATGTTATCAGGAATCGAGGGTCTAAATATTAATTCGATTGAAAATCGATCAGGGCTATAGTCTTCTGAAGGAATGAGCTTGGAAGCTACGTTAGCTAGGAGGTCTGCACTAGCATTCTGGAGTCTGGGGATTGATGAAATATTAAATGTTATAAAGTGTTCAGTCAGATCTTGAACTAAATACTGGTAATGCTTTAAATGACCTGATAAACAATGTATAGTATTGCGTACATGTCTGATTACAATTTCAGAATCTCCGAAAACTTGTAGATATTTGATGTCTAATCCGATTGCTTTGTATAATCCTTGGACTAAAGCCTCGTATTCTGCGGTATTATTGGTGCAATCGAACTCGAGTCTACAAGTTAGCATAGTTTTGTTTCCCTCTGGACTAATCAACACGCATCCTGCTCCTGCTCCTTCATTAGACTTAGAACCATCAAAAAATAACTTCCAAAATAAAGATTTATTTACAGGAGCATCTATAAAATTAATACATTTAGAACTATCTGTTTGTGAAAAAATTTCTACTTGAGATAAAACAGAATGTTCTAAGTAAGGTGAAGTATGAGCATTAAAATTTCCTAAGAAAGAATCAACTGAGTAGTTGCCAATGATATTATTGTTGTATGCTACCGGTTCATTTTCTCCTTCCAGTTCTGTTACTATGTATTTCTGATGTTTTTCTCGCTCAACCTTTATCTGATTTGGTTTACCATTGTGAGGGAGCCACATGTGCGACCAATCAGTTGCAAAGTATCCATGAAGTTTTTCTGACCAATCTCTGCTAAGAATTAAGCCATAAAATTCTGGAATATCTGCAACTAAAATGTCGATAACTTGACATACCTTTGGATTAGATGACAGCCTTATGGTAACCTGATTTAATTCCCTGATCACTTCAACTTGCGATCAATCTAGTTGAACTATGCGCACAGAATATTTTTGCGGTTGAATGTTCAACTTTGCACATATTGATTTTGGTAAAATATTAGATGAAGCTCCAGAATCCATTGAAAACTTCATAAGTAAGAAGAAATGGGGGAGTATAAGATCTCGACCTTCCTCCAATTAAAGCGATATTTTCTAGATCAATTTTATTAATCACATTAGTTGGAGGTCTGCCCATTTCATGGGAAGCTTGAGAGATTACAAGAGTGGGCAAAGTGTTTTCTGGTACATCATGTAATTATTTCAAAAGTACCTTTTGCTGGTGTTTTAACTTGCTCAATTCATAAAAAGTGATGTTAGCCCTAGTCTTCTTCATGTCTTCTATGATATTATACTCCATTTCATTCGAAAGAATCAGTATTTTTGATGGAGTTGATGAATCTGTTTGGACTAGGCTAGTTTGAGTCGCTTTAGATGTTGTTTTCTTGGCTGCAACTTTATCCTTATTTATTGAGCTTGCGCTCTTTGGCTTAGGAGTAGGTTGAGGAGGATCAAGTTGATTTCTAGTTTGAGTGCTAACCGGGGATGCCTCTTGATCTTCTTCATCTGGGAGAATGAAATCCCACATACCTTGTACCTCTACAACCTCTTCTTCATCAATAGTTTCTTCAGTAGCAATCTCCTCTTCTTCTTCTTTTGATTCAACACTTGTGATAGCATTTGGCAGCTTTGAATCGGCTGAAGGGTTTCTTCTATAAGGCTTGTATGGCTTTTTAGGAGATGTTTCTACCACTCATTTCTGAATGTCAACCATTTCGTTGGACATGGTTTTCATAACTTTCTGTAATCCTTCTAAATCGAATGGATATTTCGATTGTTTTTTCTTGGGGTCTTCCTTAAAAGTAAGCTTCTTGGATTTTCGTTCTTCTATCATGTTTTTCTTTTCTAGGGATATGATACGTTTCTCTAATGCTATTGCTTCCTTCATATTGTCAGCTAAAGTTGTTTTGTTAGCCCTATCAACGAAGATTGCTATGTTTGATGGTAAAGCAGAGATGTACCATTCACTTCGCACTTCTTCGCTAGGCTTGGAAGTAGTAGGAATTTTATTTAATAGTTTATTGAAACGTGAATTAAAATCCTTGATAGGTTCTTTTGACTTGGCCCTAAGGTTAGACAGGTCATTGATCAGTGTCACAGTAGACCTATCATTACCGAACTTAGTCAAAAATTGATCTTGGAAGATATCCCAACTAGTGATAGATCTAGACGGTAATGAGAAATACCATGATCCGGCTGCTCCTTGTAGAGTATAGGGAAAAATTCGAATGACAGCATCTTCATTTGTAACTCCATTGAGATTTATGGACAACATAAAGTTATTTATATGTTCTTCCGCTAGCATGCCTGCTTCAGGATTAAACTTAGGCAGACATTTTTTAGGGTGGGCTAGTATTTGACTCAAAGGTGCAAGCATTAAGACTTCCCCTAGGTTATTCCATGGAGATTGGGCCATCATTGAACTACCAACAGAGGAAAGTGCATAAGATGATTCCGACGGTTGGGAAGATGAGGATATTACGATTCCAAATGTTTGAGAAGGAGATGTGGAAGGTCCAGTGGACTGACGGACAATAATCTGAAGTGGAGAGGTGGATGGTTGACTTCGTGCTGAAGAGGTTGAGATGGATGATGATGATGAAAGAGTCTCGCTATCATACCCTTTAGGTGTTTTCCTTTCTCTCTTCCTTGTAGGTAGAGGTAACTTGGTTGGCTGAACGCCAAACTTTTCGCTCTGTAATCTGGTAAGAGGATGAGCAGGGTTATATTGCGAAGTCATACTGCCTTGAGATTTATCAGATCTTTGAGGTGATATTGAAAATCGCTGAAGTTTATGGAACAAAGATTCAACTTCAGGAGGTTCAATAACAGATTCTTCTGAAAAGTCAGGGTTTGTGGCAGTGGCTGTTGTTCTTTCGACTTCTGGCTCTAGATTTAAAGATTCTAAGTGCGATGGGGAAGTCGGGGGAGATGGTGAAGGCGATTTACTCTTAGAATGGTATTTAGATTTTGACTTACTTGCCATTCATAGTTCGAAGCCCTCCTTCTAGCGCCAAATATGTTGATAGCCCCGAAAATCAGGTCTACAACAAGGGGGATACCCACCAGGTTTGGACCTTGGTTAGCAGCTCCTTTTCCGTTTCGTATAGTGGGTCCAACTGGGGATAATGGGACCAGTTTCCCAATATGTGTGTGTGTGTTGAGAATTGATAATTCCTTTCTAAAAGTTCCTAAGTGAAATGCTTTTATTATAATTCTAATATAATAACATGTAATTGTATTCTAATAAACAGAAATATCTAATTCTACACTAACCCGGGATGTGATCTTTCCGTTATGCGATCTAAAATGATTTCAAATAACAATTGGTAATAAAGATCATTCAGCTGTTATAAGAAAATAATTCAATAGAGATAAACTACTTCATATAAAAAGTTAGACGAAAAAATTGTGAAAAACATATCGCATAATAAGCTACTCATATATTAAGCATGAATAAATAGCTATCACCGTACAAAAGTGCCAAATGATAACTCAAGAATTCAAGCATCAATATATAAACAACTGAAAATAAATATCAGTTTAACACAAAGGCAGAAATAGTTAGGAGATAAAAGTATCGTTTATAACTAGTTCTACTCATGAGCTTCAAGCAATAATGACTTATCTCTTCTTAATCCAACATCCACTAAGAGTACAAAAGTGCAACATCAGTAGTAGATATTAAACACAGATATCAATAAATCATGTTCCATTCATTCATCAAAACCTCCTCAGAGGGTGCAAAAGTGCATGTTTTGAGGACAAGTTTTTGAAAAATTTCAGGACCCTTCTCTAAATGCATGAGAAGGGTTTAAATACTACTAACTAAATCTAAAAATGATTTATTACAAAAATGTAGGATACGGTTTAAATGACCGTCCTCATTTCAGGTAAAAATAAAGAAAAATTAATACTAAATCTAAAATTAAAACTAATCAACTAACTATTTGTGTATCTTTTCTTTGAAATCGCAAGCATTCAGCATTTGTTTGAGAAGAGTAGGCTGGCCGACTTCTGACTTTAACTGTCTTGTGAAAACGGAATCAGCAAGAGTTGGCACCATCTTCTCGGCAGAATTGATGATACATTTGAGAGTCATGCACTGGCTATGTGGTTTTACCAAATATGCCCAAAAAGAATCCCAATTCAACTTAGTTAATCTTTTAATTGATTCTGCCTTTTCTTGAGCCTTCTGTCTCCAGCCTGTCTGCAGTTGCTGTGCTTTCGGTAGATATCCTGGAGTGGTTTCTGAGATCAGATTTTCCTTGTGAAAATTTTCATTTATGCAGTCAATAACACTGTTTGTTGTTGTGCCTGCTTCTTCTGCTGCTTGCTCTGCTTTCTTGATTTTTGCATCCCAATTGTTAAAGAGCATTTCTTTGTGATTGTCCTTGATTATTGGTGCACCTGCTCTTTTCCCCTCCTCTGTTTCTTTCAAAGCCAAATATTCGGTAACTCTTTTATCAATTAAATCATAATCATGTCGTAAGTCTATGACTTGATTAGTGATTTTATTGCTTATTTCACAATAAGATTTCCACTGTGATATTATTTGGCACAATATTTCTTGTTGCTGGAGTAGTTGATCATTTAAGGAAATGGATTTTGTGATGAATTCTGTAAGCTTAGGATCATCCTTGTGCATCTCTTGCATAACCTGTAGCTGTTTTTCTCTTTCAGCCAAATTGTTCTGGTATCCTATCTGCATTTGTTGGAAGTCCTGCTGTAATTTTTCAAGCTGTTTCTATGCTTCATTGTTGGCATTGGCTTGTTGCAGTTGTTGTTTAAAAACTTGTACTTGATCTTCTTTCTCATTCAGTAATTGTCATACCTCAGATGCTTTATCAATGGCCACAGAGGCATATGCTCCTGTGATCTGAGATAATTTGGTGAGATTTTCAGTAGGATCGGTGGTAGGATCTTGCCATAGGATGTCTAATTGTTCTGCATCATGAGAGAGCACGCTTTCCAATTTCCTTTTCTTTCTTTTTCTTCTCACTACTGCCTTGTGTTGTGGACTATAAAATACATCAAGAGGAGTAATTTCCTCTATTTTGAGCATAAGTTCAGAGGATGAGGTAATGGGAATATGTTCCATTTTTGAGTGATTTCTAATTGTTCATGTGACTATATCTTTTGTTGCCTGTACATTACTCACAGGAGTTTGTGTGTTCTATCCTTCAATATTGATTAAATCATTGAATGTCTCCCATTATTTATCTAGCTCAGTTCTGACTGATGGTTGCTGTACGATGAGAGGGGGAAGATTTAGCTGTGGAGAGGTCAAAACCTGTTGCTGTGGGAGCACCTTTGACTGGCCAATATCCCTTACTGACCCTTCACTTTTATCATGGTCATTTTCAGACCTCCTAGAGTGTTCTGCCGTTTCTCTCCCAGACTTAGATTTAGATCTGTCTGTGCCTGAACTTCCACTGAGATTAATACTGGGAGTTGGTTCCCTTATGGGTTCCGAGCATAATTTATCCAAAGGGATACTAGCTAACCTCCTTTCCCTGTATATCTTGAACTCTTGAAATTATGTTGGAGGAAATCGCATTTGGGCCGAATGTATAACCTCTTTAAGTGTGCCTTTCTCTTGGAACATGTCATCAAAAAGATCATCTTCTTTAGAAAACACTTTTATTTTCACTGCAGTAGTGAAATTTTTAGCAATATCATAAGGGTCGAATGGTATTCTTGGAAATTTGAACAAACGTAAACATGTTATGTTGTTTACTTCTTTGAATGCATGGCCTACATCAAATAGTGAAAAGCCTCCACAGGCCACAGGAAATTGTGGCCAAATAGCCTTCTTTTTGTCCTTCAAATATTTAGTCAAACCTCCTTCTCCGCAGGTTTGATAAGCAATTTCTCGTGCCATGAGTTTATCAGGAACGTACAAAGGTAAGACATGAGGGGAAGCGAGACTTCCAAATACCTTGAAATATGTAAATAGTTCTTCTCCGAACCATCTCACGACAGGGAGTATATCTACCTTTGCTTCGGCAGAAAATCTTGGAGCGTAATTATCATATAAATTTTCTTATAGGGGCAACATAATTCCATGAAAAATATTGTAAAAATATGGAGTGAACTTGAAATCCCACAATTATTTATGATAAATATGAATGGGTAAGGGGTCTTGAGTTGTCCATTTCCAACCCATCAAAGGAAACTTGGAAATATAACAGATTGAATACATCACATATGCAGATAAGTAAAAAGGGAGATAAATTCTCTGAGAAACAGTTCTTTTAGACCGGTAATTTAAAATGGTCATGGCTAAGCTGTCAGATAATATCTTAGCCCAATCCACAACAGTAGCATTAACAGCGGCATTCAATAATGGTAGCCATTCAGATGAAAATTTATTAATGTCTTGCTTCCCAAAAATCCTACAGAGCATAGCAGCAGCAAAGCAATACGGGGAAGTGAGAGAACCAGTACAATACATACCATGTTTATCCCTTTTTAGTGGTTCGTCCCTCCTTGACCAGTCCTTGGTGCATTCTTCTAGGTTTTCATTTTCTTTAGCAAACTTCTCCATGAACTATTTGTTATAAGTTGCCTGTGGCTCTAGTAAATGATACATGAGTCTCAAATCTTGTGGAGTGAATGAGCCAATGAGTTCTTGACCCTGAGTCTTAGACTATCTGTTTGTGATGTCAGTGTTGTCCAGTACCCATTTAACCATGTCCGTGTATGGAAGAATTTTGGGCCTCGCCACTATCCGATGAAAGAACGAGCAAGCTAGCTCTGTAATAGACGCCTCAGAAGACCCATGTGAGCCTGCAGTAGCTATAACCTCCATTATTCTGGGATTCTCTTCCTCAAGTACATTGTACATGCCTTCCAAGTAGTAATACCAACATCTTTGTTACAGGCAGTGTCTGTATACTTGGGCGTCATTTCTTTGTCCTCAGAACTTAGAGCTTTGTCTTTCTTTCCTATAATATCCTGAATACTGCTTTGTATAGTTTTTTGCTCTTCCATCCTATAGTTTACAAATGAGGAGTGAATAATGAAAAGAAAAAGGTGACGGGAAAGCTTTTAAATGCCGAAGACATATCAAATACACCACCTTACGTGAAATGGCTCTTCGATCATAACAAAACCATATTTCATTAATGATTGACAACCAATTCATTGATTAAATTTAAAGCGCATAATCAGCCTCGGTTTATGGAAAAAAAATTTCGTACAATGTGCCCTAAATATCTGCGATAAGGCGATCTGCGATTTTCTTCGCAATATCGCAGATCGTAGTATCGTAGATCGCAATCTCGTAGGATTGCAATATCAAAATACCGCAATATCACAGAATCGCAAAATCGCTGGATCGCAATATTCCAAAATCGCTAGAGCGTAGCATATGACAAACCTTCGTTAATGTGTTTTTTTTTTTGGCAAAATGCAATTTGCGATATGTGCCATCGCATATCAGCGATTTTGAGATTTTTCAGCATAACATATGACATTTTAGGCGTGCGATGCGATGAATGTTTTTAGTGCGTAGTTTCGCATCACAATCTCACAATATTTAGAATTCCGCTTGTAACGAGATATTCATTACCTTTTTGCGATGCGATATTCCTTTAAGGGGTATTCTCCTAAGTCTATGCTAATAAGTTTTATTGAAAAAAGGAAATACAAGTCTTAATCGATTTTTAAATTTTTTTGACTAAGGGCCCCCACGTATTTAGTAGTAGTGAAAATACTAAATAAGAAGGGGGGTTGTTGCTGGCCACAATAATTGGCGATTCACTTGGAAGAACCAGTTATCTCTGCTTTTCTTTTGAATTTTCTAAACTTCCAAAACATAATTTTTTTTCAGAAAATCAAACTTTATTATAGAAAGACAAAGTACATCATGCTTTTATCTATCAATGATATTTCGTTTCTTCTATATTCAACTTTGATTGCTTTCTTCCTCAAGCTAGTCCTTGCATCTACATCAGTCATTACTTGGTTTATAAAGATAAAAACAAAGGCTTCTCTGTAAATCAGTTTTAAATATGCTCATTTGTCGTAGGTAGAGCCTCTGCTGCCAGCAGGCATTTATAGCCTCGACAGGGTTACCTGTTACCCAGCAATGATCTTGTATCCCACTTAGAGAAATATACAATTTTCAAAGAGAAATCCATATCCACACTTATTGCTTTCATTTTCTTTTTTTACCCTTAAAGAACAATGTCTTGGTTTGGTAGCCAATTTATGACAGTGCCATTCACTTGATTTATAACTTTGTTGAACAAGCTGGCTCGTGATGAGATCCCTTGTCTTTTGATTGCAATAATCTTGAGTCATTGCCCTATTGTGGTATGCAGTATTGGAAAATTCAGCAAGCTATAATATCTATCATCATGATAAGTCGGCTCATGATGGTCGAGACCTCTTACTCTTTAAGTTAAAGTGTATCATTGGATTATTCCCTGAACGTTGTAATTTCCTAGGTGGGGAGGAAGTCATTATTTCCTTAAGATAGCTCTGGACGACAATGGTAGAGTTTTTGGAAAGAAATTTTCTATAGAGAATCTTCGTTTTGTTATCGATACCTTTTATTGGACAGATATAAAACAATTTCCCACTAAAGGTCGCTTTTTATCAAAATTTGCAAGGTTGAAACTGGTATCATTTCTAGGCCTAAAGCCTTTAACTGTATCTTTCAATAATAATGATCAATTTTCTAGAAGAATTCTATTTAGACAATTGAAAAAACAAAATCTAAAAGAGAATTTGTATCTTTTTCGTGAATTCCAAATGTAACCATTTACAACTGGTTTTATTATGAAAACAAAGAAAACTGATATACAAAATAGAAGAATGATATCCTATGGAAAATATTTTTTGAGGATCTGTCCGTTAACAGGTAAATACTCTCTTTTTCCTGTTAAATCCTGTAACATAAAAGTAGATGAACCTATGACTTCTACGATTTGGAAAGGGCCAAGCCACATTTGTTGAAATTTCGTATGTTTTCCTTTTTCCTCATGAGCCTTGTTCCATTTTAAAACTAGATCTCCTATCTGAAAGTCTTTTATGGATATCATGTTTGAATCAAAAGAAGCTTTTACTAATGCTTGGTGATGAGCATGAGTTATTTTGGCCTGTTCTCATTGCTCTTCTAGCTTAATTATTTCCAGCTTCCTTAGTTGTAAGGAAGAAATTGGTGCTTCATCAATATATTGAACTAAGGCCAAAGAGGGAATTTCTAGATGAGTTGGAAGAACCACTTCTTTCCCATAAACTAAATTAAAGGGAGAAGTGCCAATGGAGGCTTTCTGCATTATTCGATCTGCCCATAAAACATATATTAAAGACTTATGCCAATTTTTGTGATTTTGATCAATCGTTCGCTTAATGATTCTGATTAAGTTTTTATTTGTAGATTCAGCTAATCCATTCCCCTATGGGTAATAATTGGCAGAGTATTTAAGTTTGAAACCTCTTTTGATTGCAAATTCAGTCATAGCATTACCAGAAAAATACGATGCATTATCAAACATTAAAGAAGAAGGTAAAACAAACCTGGTGATTATGAACTGATCTATGAACTCGATGATATGCTCAGCATTAGCCATCTTGAGAGGAACTGCTTCTACCCATTTAGTAAAATAATCAGTTGCTGTAAGGATATACCTATGTTGTTTACAAGAGTGAGGAATGATATCACCTATTATGTCCAATCCCCATTGATCAAAAGGCTGCTCAATGTTAACTGGTTGCAGCAGCAATGATGGTTTATTTTGTCTCCCAGCAGCGGTTTGACAAACTTGACATTTGCTTACGTAGCTATGTGAGTCTTTGAATAGTGTGGGCCAGTAATAGTCTGTGCAAAGGATTTTATGTGTAGTAGCATCTCCAGCATAATGTTCACTCGCTGGCCCATCGTGGAGTTCCTGCAAGACTTTTTCAGCTTCATATTTCTCAATACATCTAAGGAGAAAAGAATCATAATTCATTCTAAAAAGAACATCATTCACAAGCTGATATTGTTTAGCTTTCAATCTTAGAGCTCTTTTCTTAGTGTAATTGAGATTTGGAGGAGCATCTCCATTCTTTAGATAAAATATGATATCAGCGTATAATTATTCAACATCGTTTAGGCTTACCTCATACATTTGTATCTCTGCAGATGGTATTTCAGAAATAAGAGATGCTCCATCTAGAATTTTGCAAAAGCCTTGACCTTTTACAATACTTGCTGGTTTGATTTCTATGTCATATTCTTGTAAGGCAGTAACCCAATTGGCTCTTTTCTCACCCACATCTTTTTGTACTAAGAGATTTCTTACTGCTGGAAACGGTACTATGTTTTTTGTATAGGTTTTAAGCAAAAAGGGTCTGAAATATTTAATTGCTTTGAAAACAGCATAAGCTTGTTTCTCTACATCTGAATAATTTAACTCAGCCCCCTGTAAATTTGAACTAAAAAAATCAATTGGGGCTTCTACCTTGTCTTGATTTGTTTGAGTGAGCATTGCAGTATATGATTTATCAGAGGCAAATGTATATAGAATAAAAGGATCAGAAAAATTTGGAGTTGCTAAAGCTAGAGAATTAACAATTGCTTGTTTGATCAAATTGAATGCCTCATATTTGTCTTGGCCCCATTTGAAGTTTGAGTTATTTTTAATCATTGCTTGTAAAGGAGATACAATTCTTGAAAAATCTGGCACAAATCTCTTTACAAAATTAATTTGGCCAAGGAAAGATTGCATAGATTTCTTGTTGTGAGGTAGGGGTATTTCAGAAATCTCCTTGATTTTGTCAGGATCAATATGAATTCCAGATTTTGATACTATGAATCCAAGAAGTTTTCCTTCACTTATGCAAAAAAAGATTTTTTTGGGGTTAAGTTAAATTCCATACCTTTGACAACATTGGAAGATCTTTTTTAAATCTCTAAGATGATTGCCTCGTTTCTTGGAATATATAGTTATATCATCCAATTAAATTACCACTGATTTGTTAACTAATCCCTTGAACACGATGTCCATGGCTCTCTGAAATGTGGCACAAGCGTTGATCAGACAAAAGGGCATCTTTTGATACGCGTAAGTGCCCCATTTGGTTCTGAATTTGGTTTTCAATTGATCATTGGGATGGACCAACACTTGGTTGTAACCAGAGAAACCATCTAAGAAGGACATTAATTCTGATCCTGCAACTGCCTGCAATATTTGCTCCATAGGAGGCAAAGGAAAATTATCTTTTTGGCAGGCTTTGTTAAGATTTCGAAAGTGAATGCAAATTCTAATGTCTCTTTTCTTCTTTCTAACGGGAACCATATTGGAAACCCATTTAGAATGTCGAACGGGAAAGATGATCTTGGCTTTCAATAACTTGTTGAGTTCAGATTTGATCTGGTTTTCTAAATTGGGATGGATCTTTCTCAGCTTTTGTTGGACAGGTTTTTCATCGTTTATCATTGTGATAGTATGTTGGATGATAGAAGTGTCATAAGTTTTGAATTCATCGTAGTTCCAAGAAAAGACACTTTTTTATTGTTTCAAAAGATGAACATACGCTAATTTTTCTTCAGGAGCTAGGCCAAGGCCTAGGTTGATATTCTATGGTTTGGTATCAGTTCCTAGATTTACTAATTCGTAGTTCAAAGTTGAACTTTGCAGTTTTGAATTGGTAGATCTTTTGAATCGATCTTTCAAATCATAAATTTCTTCTAACTTGACTACTGACTTTAGCATAGCATTATTAGTGCTATCTTGCTGCAATTGTCTGTCATGTTGGTACTCATCAATTATCTGATTGGTGTAAGATCCTTCAGATGTGAGTAAGCTTACAATATTAGGATCATCGTTGAAAATCCTCCAATTGGTAATGTTATCAAGAATCGAGGGTCTAAAGATTAATTTGATTAAAAATCAGTCAGGGCTATAATCTTCTAAAGGAATGAGCTTGGAAGCTACGTTAGCTAGGAGGTCTGCACTAGCATTCTGGAGTTTGGGGATTGATGAAATATTAAATGCTATAAAGTGTTCAGTCAGATCTTGAACTAAAGATTGATAATGCTTTGAATGACCTGATAAACAATGTATAGTATTGCGTACCTGTCTGATTACAATTTCAGAATCTCTGAAAACTTGTAGATATTTGATGTCTAATCCGATTGATTTGTATAATCATTGGACTAAAGCCTCGTATTCTACGGTATTAATTGTGCAATCGAACTCGAGTTTTCAAGTTAGCATAGTTTTGTTTCCCTCTGGACTAATCAACATGTATCCTGCTCCTACTCCTTCATTAGACTTAGAACCATCAAAAAATAACTTCCAAAATAAAGATTTATTTACAGGAGCATCTATAAAATTAATACATTTAGAACTATCTGTTTGAGAAAAAATTTCTATTTGAGATAAAACAGAATGTTCTAAGTAAGGTGAAGTATGAGCATTAAAATTTCCTAAGAAAGAATCAACTGAGTAGTTTCCAATGATATTATTGTTGTATGCTACCGGTTTATTTTCTCCTTCCAGTTCTGTTACTATGTATTTATGATGTTTTTCTCACTCAACCTTTATCTGATTTGGTTTACCATTGTAAGGGAGCCACATGTGCGACCAATCAGTTGCAAAGTATCCATGAAGTTTTTCTGACCAATCTCTGCTAAGAATTAAGCCATAAAATTCTGGAATATCTGCAACTAAAATTTCGATAACTTGACATACCTTTGGATTAGATGACAGCCTTATGGTAACCTGATTTAATTCCCCGATCACTTCAACTTGTGATCGATCTAGCTGAACTATGCGCACAACAGATTTTTGCGGTTGAATGTTCAACTTTGCACATATTGATTTTGGTAAAATATTAGATGAAGCTCCAAAATCCACTAAGCAATTATACAATTTTTTATTGAAAACTTCGTAAGTAAGAAGAAATGGGGGAGTATAAGATATCGACCTTCCTCCAATTAAAGCGATATTTTCTAGATCAATTTTATTAATCACATTAGTTGGAGGTCTTCCCATTTCATGGGAATCTTGAGAGATTACAGGAGCGGGCAAAGGTTTTTATGGTACAGCATGTAATTCTTTCAAAAGTACCTTTTGCTGGTGTTTTAACTTGCTCGATTCATAAAAAGTGATGTTAGCCCTAGTATTCTTCATGTCTTCTATGATATATACTCCATTTCATCTGAAATGATTAGCGTTTTTTATGGAGTTGATGAATCTTTTTGGACTGGGCTAGTTTGAGTCGCTTTAGATGTCGTTTTCTTGGCTGCAACTTTATCCTTATTTATTGAGATTGCGCTCTTTGGCTTAGGAGTAGGTTGAGGAGAATCAAGTTGATTTCTACTTCGAGTGCTAACCGGGGATGACTCTTGATCTTCTTCATCTGGGAGAATGAAATCCCACATACCTTGTACCTCTACAACTTCTTCTTCATTGGTAGTTTCTTCAGTAGCAATCTCCTCCTCTTCTTCTTCTAATTCAGCACTTGTGATAGCATTTGGCGGCTTTGAATCGGTTGAAGGGTTTCTTCTATAAGGCTTGTACGGCTTTTTAGAAGATGTTTCTACCACTTGTTTCTTAATTTCAACCATTTCATTGGACATGGTTTTCAAAACTTTTGTAATCCTTCTAAATCAAATGGGTCTTTCAATTTTTTTTTCTTGGGGTCTTCCTTAAAAGTAACCTTCTTGGATTTTCATTCTTTTATCGCGTTTTTCTTTTCTAGGGCTATGATACATTTCTCTATTGCTATTGCTTCCTTCATATTGTCAGCTAAAGTTTTTTTGTTAGCCCTATCAACAAAGATTTATATGTTTGATGGTAAAGCAGAGATGTACCATTCACTTCGCACTTCTTCGCTAGGCTTGGAAGTAGTAGGAATTTTATTTAACAGTTTGTTGAAACGTGAATTAAAATCCTTCATAGGTTCTTTTGACTCGGCCCTAAGGTTAGACAGGTCATTGATCAGTGTCGCAGTAGACCTGTCATCACCGAACTTAGTCAAAAATTGATCTTGGAAGATATCCCAACTAGTGATAGATCTAGACGGTAATGAGAAATACCATGATCTGGTTGCTCCTTGTAGAGTATAGGGAAAAATTCAGACGACAACGTCTTCATTTGTAACTCCATTGAGATTTATGGACAACATAAAGTTATTTATATGTTCTTCCTCTAGCATGCCTACTTCAAAATTAAACTTAGGCAGCCATTTTTCAGGATGGGCTGGTATTTGACTCAAGGGTGCAGGCATTAATACTGCCCCTGGGTTATTCCATGGAGATTGGGCCATCACTGAAATACCAACAGATGAAAGTGCAGAAGATGATCCCTGCGGTTGGGAAGATGACGATATTATGATTCGAGATGTTTGAGAAGGAGATGTGGAAGTTCCAGTGGACTGACGGACAATAATCTGAAGTGGAGGGGTGGATGGTTGACTTCGCGGTGAAGAGGTTGAGATGGATGATGATGATGAAAGAGTCTCGCTATCAGACCCTTTAGGTGATTTCCTTGCTCTCTTCCTTGTAGGTAGAGGTAACTCGGTTGGCTGAACGCCAAAATTTTCGCTCTGTAATCTGGTAAGAGGATGAACAGGGTTATATCGTGAAGTCACACTGCCTTGATATTTCTCAGATCTTTGAGGTGATATTGAAAATTGCTGAAGTTTATGGATCAAATATTCAACTTCAGGAGGTTCAATAACAGATTCTTCTGAAAATTCAGGGTTTGTGGCAGTGGCTGTTGTTATTTCGACTTCTGGCTCTAGATTTGAAGATTCTAAGTGCGATGGGGAAGTCGGGGGAGATGGTGAGGGCGATTTACTCTCAGAATGGTATTTAGATTTTGAGTTACTTTCCATTCATAGTTCGAGGCCCTCCTTCTAGCCCCAAATATGTTGATATCCTGGAAAATCGGGTCTACAACAAGGGGGATACCCACCCGGTCCGGACCTTGGTTAGCAGCTCCTTTTCCGTTTGGTATAGTGGGTCCGACTAGGGATAATGGGAACAATTTCCCAATATGTGTGTGTGTGTGTTGAGAATTGATATTTCCTTTCTAAAAGTTCCTAAGTGAAATTCTTTTATTCTAATTATAATATAATAACATGCAATTGTAATCTAATAAACAGAAGTATCTAATTCTACACTAACCCAGGATGTAATCTTTCTGTTATGTGATCTAAAATGATTTCAAATAAAAATTGGTAATAAATATCATTCCACTGTTATAAGAAAAGAAGTCAATAGAGATAAACCATTTCGTATTAAAAGTTAGACGAACAATTGTGAAAAACATATCACATAATAAGCTACTCATATATTAAGCATGAATAAATAGCTATCACCGTACAAAAGTGCCAAATGTAACTCAAGCATTAAAGCATCAATATATAAACAACTGAAAATAAATATCACTTTAACACAAAGGCAGAAATAGTTAAGAGATAAAAGTACCATTTATAACTAGTTCTACTCATGAGCTTCAAGAAATAATGACTTATCTCTTCTTAATTCAACATCCACTAAGAGTACAAAAGTGCAACATCAGTAGTAGATATTAAACGCAGATATCAATAAATCATGTTCCATTCTTTCATCAAAACCTCCTCGGAGGGTGCAAAAGTACATGTTTTGAGGACAAGTTTTTGATAAATTTCAAGACCCTTCTCTAAATGCATGAGAAGGGTTTAAATACTACTAACTAAATCTAAAAATAATTTATTACAAAAATTTAGGATACGGTTTAAATGACCATCCTCATTTCAGGTAAAAATAAAGAAAAATTAATACTAAATCTAAAATTAAAACTAATCAACTAACTATTTGTGTATCTTTTCTTTGAAATCGCAAGCGTTCAAAATTTGTTTGAGAAGAGTAGGCTGGCCGACTTCTGAC
Source organism: Pinus albicaulis (assembly GCA_034641835.2). Taxonomy (NCBI): domain Eukaryota; kingdom Viridiplantae; phylum Streptophyta; class Pinopsida; order Pinales; family Pinaceae; genus Pinus; species Pinus albicaulis. The sequence goes on along the minus strand of CM076576.1, from coordinate 174,381,753 downwards.
TTTAGCTGTCCTGTGAAAACATAATCGAAAAGAGCTGGCGCCATCTTCTCGGCAGAATTGATGATACATTTGAGAGTCATGCATTGGCTGTGTGGTTTTACCAAATATGCCCAGTAAGAATCCCAATTCAACTTAGTTAATATTTTAATTGATTCTGCCTTTTCTTGAGCCTTCTGTCTCTAGCCTGTCTGCAGTTGCTGTGCTTTCGGTAGATATCCTGGAGTGGTTTCTGAGATCAAATTTTCCTTGTGAAAATTTTCATTTATGCAGTCAATAACACTGTTTGTTGCTGTGGCTGATTCTTCTGTCACTTGCTCTGCTTTCCTGATTTGTGCATCCCAATTGTTAAAGAGCATTTCTTTGTGATTGTCGTTGATTATTGGTGCACTTGCTCTTTTCCCCTCCTCTGTTTCTTTCCAAGCCAAATATTCAGTAACTCTTTTATCAATTAAATCATAATCATGTCGTAAGTCTATGACTTGATTAGGGATTTTATCGCTTATTTCACAATAATAGTTCCAATGTGATATTCTTTGGCACAATATTTCTTGTTGCTGCAATAGTTGATCATTTAAGGAAATGGATTCTGTGATGAATTCTGTAAGCTTAGGATCATCCTTATGCATCTCTTGCATAACCTGTAGCTTTTTTCTCTTTCAGCCAAATTGTTCTGGTATCCTATCTGCATTTGTTGGAAGTCCTGCTGTAATTTTTCAAGTTGTTTCTGTGCTTCGTTGTTGGCGTTGGCTTGTTGCAGTTTTTGTTTCAAAACTTGTACTTGATCTTATTTCTCATTCAGTAACTTCCGTACCTCAGATGTTTTATCAATGGCTGCAGAGGCATATGCTCCTGTGATCTGAGATAATTTGGTGATATTTTCAGTAGGATCGGTGGTAGGATCTTGCCATAGGATGTCTAATTGTTCTATATCATGAGAGAGCACGTTTTCCAATTTCCTTTTCTTTCTTTGTCTTCTCACTACTGCCTTGTGTTGTGAACTATAAAATACATCAAGAGGAGGAATTTCCTCTATTTTGAGCATAAGTTCAGAGGATGGGGTAATGGGAATATGTTCCATTTCTGAGTCATTGCTAATTGTTCCTGTGACTATATCTTTTGTTGCATGTACATTACTCACAAGATTTTGTGTGTTCTGTCCTTCAATATTGATTAAATCATTGAATGTCTCCCATTATTTATCTATCTCAGTTCTGACTGATGGTTTTTGTACAATGAGAGGGGGAAGATTTATCTGTGGAGAGGTCAAAACCTGTTGCTGTGGGAGCTCCTTTGACTGGGCAGTATCCCTTACTGACCCTTCAATTTTATCATGGTCATTTTCAGACCTCTTAGAGTGTTTTGACGTTTCTCTCCCAGACTTAGATTTAGATCTGTCTGTGCCTGAACTTCCACTAAAAATAATACTGGGAGTTGGTTCCCTTATGGGTTCTAAGCGTAATTTATCCAAAGGGATACTAGCTAACCTCCTTTCCCTGTATATCTTGAACTCTTGAAATTATGCTGGAGGAAATCGCATTTGGGCCGAATGTAGAACCTCTTTAAGTGTTCCTTTCTCTTGGAACATGTCATCAAAAAGATCATCTTCTTTAGAAAACACCTTTATTTTGACTGTAGTAGTGAAATGTTTAACAATATCATAAGGGTCGAACGGTCTTCTTGGAAATTTGAAAAATCGTAAACATGTTATGTTGTTTAATTCTTTGAATGCATGACCTACATTAAATAGTGAAAATGCTCCATAGGCCACAGGAAATTTTGGCAAAATAGCCTTCTTTTTGTCCTTCAAATCTTTAGTCAAACCTCCTTCTCCGCAAGTTTGATAAGCAATTTCTCATGCCATGAGTTTATCAGGAACATACAAAGGTAAGACATGAGGGGAAGTGAGACTTCCAAATTTCTTGACATATGTAAACAGTTCTTCTCCGAACCATCTCGCGACAGGGAGTATATCTACCTCTGCTTCGGGAGAAAATCTTGGAGCGTCTTTATCATATAACATTTTGTACAGGGGCAACACAATTCAATGACAAATCTTGTAAAAATACAGAGTGAACTTGGAATCCCACAATTCTTTATGATAAATATGAATGGGTAAGGGGTCTTGAGTCGTCCATTTCCAACCCATCAAAGGAAACTCGGAAATATAACAGATTGAATCCATCACAGATGCAGATAAGTAAAAAGGGGGATAAATTCTCTGAGAAACAGTTCTTTTAGACCGGTAATTTAAAATGGTTGTGGCTAAGTTGTCAGATAATATCTTAGCCCAATCCATAGCAGTAGCATTAACAATGGCATTCAATAATGGTAGCCATTCAGATGAAAATTTATTAATGTCTGGCTTCCCAAAAATCCTACAGAGCATAGTAGCAGCAAAGCAATACGGGGAAGTGAGAGAACTAGTACTATACATACCATGTTTATCCCTTTTTAGTGGTTCGTCCCTCCTTGACCAGTCCTTGGTGCATTCTGCTAGGTTTTCATTTTCTTTAGCAAAATTCTCCATGAACTGTTTGTTATAAGTCGCATGTGGCTCTGGTAAATGATACATGAGTCTCAAATCTTGTGGAGTGAATGAACCAATGAGTTCTTGACCCTGAGTCTTAAACTGTTTGTTTGTGATGTCAGTGCTGTCTAGTACCCATTTAACCATGTCCGTGTATGGAAGACGTGAAACTTCGCCGCTATCCCATGTAACTGCAACCAGCAAGCTAGCTCTATAATAGACCGCCTGCTGACCCATGTGAGCCTACGAGTTGTAACCTCCATTATTTGGGATTCTCTCTTCTCAACCGTACATGCCTTCCAAGTAGTATTTATCAAATATCTTTACAGTAAATGTCTATATACAAGGGCGCTCTTTTGTCCTCAACCCCGAGCTTTACCTTCTTTCCGTGTGTATATTGACTCGAATACTGCTTTGTATATTTTTCTGCTCTTCGTTCCTGCAGTTTACAAATGAGGAGTGAATAATGACAAGAAAAAGGTGACGGGAAAGATTTTAAATGCCGAAGACATATAAAATATACCACCTTACGTGAAATGGCTCTCGATCATAACAAAACCATATTTCATTAATGATTGACAACCAATTCATTGTTTAACATTAAAGTGCATAATCAGGCCTCGGTTTATGGAAAAAAAAATTCGTACAATGAGCCCTAAATATCTACGATAAGGTGATCTCCTATTTGCTTCGCAATATTGCAGATCGCAGTATCACAGATCGCAATCTCGTAGGATTGCAATATCACAATACCGCAATATCACAGAACTCCAAAATCGCTGGATCGCAATATCGCAAAATTGCTAGAGCGTAGCATATCACAAACCTTCGTTAATGTGTTTTTTTTTTTTTTGTGAAACACGATTTTCGATATGTGCCATCGCATATCGGCGGTTTTGAGATTTTTCAGTGCAACATATGATATTTGAGGCATGCGATGCGATGAATGTTTTTAGTGTGTAGTTTCGCATCGCAATCTCGCAATCTTTAGAATTCTGCTTGTAAGGAGATATTCATTACCTTTTTATGATGCGATATTCCTTTAAGGAATGATTTTTATTCTATCTTATCATAAGACTTAATTTTTTTAGATTTTTCAAGGGGTGTTCTCCTAAGTCTATGATAATAAGTTTTATTGAAAAAGGGAAATACAAGTCTTAATCGATTTTTTAAATTTTTTGACTAAGGGTCCCCACTTATTTAGTAGTAGTGAAAATATTAAATAATAAGGGGGTTTGTTGCTGGCCACAACACCCACCTACCTCATCAAATGGCTTTTCAGATTCCGGTAATAGTAAAAAACAAGCATATCTTTCATACCGTTGTTGATGAAGGGGCTTCTATGTGGATAATGTCATTAAAATGTTGTAAATCACTTCGTTTTCTGACAATTAACCAATCACCAACTATTCTCAAATATTTTGATGGAAGAGTTTTTTAGCCATATGGTATTTTACAAGATCTACCAATAGAGGTCGAAGGAAAAGTGGTTAATCTAGATGTGGAGGTGGTTGATGCCCCTCTGGATTACAACCTTCTCCTGGGCCGCAGTTGGTTTTACGCTATGACTGCTATTGTATCATCGATATTTCATCTCATTATGTTTCCTCATAAATGAAATATCATTAAGATAGATCAGCTCTCATATTATTCATCCGACCCAGCCTCTACTGATAGCATCCAACATATCGGAAAATCGATTATCCCTTATAAGGATGTCAGAGTAGGTTTGATTAAAGATTCAACTTTACTGGGAACTTTTTCCCTGCCTCCTCCCAACGTACAAACTCCTATTGCTAATATCAATATGATTACATCAAGTACTATTTCCTTTGATGATCCTTGGATAGTACCTTTAGAATTAGAATTGGATTCGTTCGAGGGCCCAATCCCTTTGAGTCCTTTTGAGCTAGCATATCAGCAAGTACAGTCATTTTCTGATACTCCTTCAACCGAATTTGATCCAGTGAATGTGATCAATCAGGAGTCATTTTCAATATCGATTTTAGCTTTGACACCAATTCCGGATCCTGCTCAGTTTTCCATACTGATGAACATATTTGTGAATTCTTGTCGGTAGATGAGTTACCATGGGAAGATCTACACCATAGGTCTTCATTTTTACCCGATCTCGATCATTTTGAGAATGTCTTTTCCTCCATTTTTACCACTGATTACTTCAAAGAACCTTAGAATCCTCTCTCATATTTCGATTCTGAATTGAATTTAGAAAATATTTCTACGACAGTTCCTCTTGACATTTCAGTAAAACTTGGAATTGTTGAAAACATTCACATAGGTGCTTCTTGTACGCCTGAAGAAATTCAAGCATATAAAGCCCTCTTTCAGGAATTCCGCGACATATTTGCCTGGTCATATCAACAAATGCGAAGAATCAATCCGTCTATTATTTTTCATGAAATTAATACATACCCGTATGCCAAACCCGTCAGACAGAAATTATGTCAGATTCATCCGAGAAAAGCTGTCGCTATCAAAGCAGAAGTTGAAAAATTACTTCGTGCAGGTTTTATTTATCTGATCCCGTTAACGGACTGGGTATCTAATATTGTTCCAGTCAATAAAAAACAAGGAACAATAAGAGTATGTATCGATTATAGGGATATAAATCGAGCTTGTCCTAAAGACAATTATCCAAACCCTTACATCGATCAAATTATTAACAATTGTGCTGGAAGTAAAATGTTCTCGTTCATGGATGTATTTTCCGGCTACAATCAAATAAACATACTCCCTACAGATCAACCTAAAACAGCTTTCATTTGTCCATGGAGAACTTTTGCTTATCACAAATTACCTTTTGGCCTTAATAACGCTGGCGCCACTTTTCAAAGGGCCATGTCTTATGCATTTCACGACATTAAGCATATTGTGCAGCCCTACCTCGATGATTTTCCTGCTCATTCTTCATGTAGAGCAGATCATATTACTCATTTACGAGCCATTTTTATACGATGTAGGCACTATAAGATTCGTTTGAATCCTCACAAATGTGTTTTATGCGTACAATCCAGACGATTATTGGGATTTATTGTCTCAAAGGTAGGCATTCATGTCAATCCATCGAAGGTTGAGGCAATCATCAATTTACCTCCTCCTTCTACTCTTCGCCAACTCCAAAGTTTGCAAGGGAAAGCAAAAATTTTATGTCGATTTATTCCTAACTACACTGAGTTAACGAAACGTTTCACTAGGTTGTTGAAACAAAACATTCCTTTCTTTTGGGATGAGGTCACTGATATATCTTTTGATGCTTTGAAAAACATGTTGAACCATGCACCGTTACTACATCCTCCCAACTACAATCAGGATTACTTTTTGTACCTCGCCGCTTCCGATTCCATGATAGGGATGGTTTTAGTTCAGGAAGATGAATTCCATAGTGAACATGTGATTTACTATCTTAGTCGAAATTTGCATCTGACTGAGATCAAATACTCACATGTGGAGAAATTGGCCTTGGCAGTTGTTCAAGTTGTCCAATTTTTTCTTCACTACATACTTTTATGAAAAACGAAAGTGATCTCTGATTGTAACCCTATGATGTACATATTGACTAAAAAATTTCTAGGGGGCAAATACTTTAAATGGATTGTTATTTTGCAGGAGTTTGATTTTGTGTTTGAAAAGTCCAAATCCAAGAAATCATTCATATTTGCTGAACTTATGTGTGATTTCCCACATACTGATACAAAAACTGTGGCAGAACAACCAATCGCAGATGAATCCTTGTTTCTTATTAGTACCATTGATCCATGGTATGGAGATATTATTGTATATCTTCAAACCCAATCTTTTCGACCTAAGATTTCATGGTCGCAACGATGAAAAATTCGTTTCCAATCTCAACAATATCATATTTTTGGTGACACACTATACCGTCGTGGTGTGGACTCGGTTTTTTGACGTTGTCTAACTCATGACAAAGACGAAAAGGTTTTAAATTATTGTCACTCCGGAGCATGTGGCAGTCATATTTCTGGGAATGCCACAACCCAAAAGATATTGCACGCAGGGTATTTCTCGTTGTCCTTGTTTAAATATTGTATTTACGCGGTCCGAAAATGTCATAATTATCAAATCTTTGATTGAAAAATGCGTGCACCACCTGCTCCTCTTCACCCCATAATTGTTGTCGGTCCTTTTGAAAAATGGGGCATTGATTTCATTATATGTAACCCTCACTTGGCCGAGGGGTATGGGTATATTATTCTAGCAGAAGACTATTTTACCAAATTGGCCGAGGCGATGCCTACATTTTCGACAGATGGAAAAACTGCAGCTACTTTAGTATTCAATCATGTGATTGCTCGTTTCGGTGTACCCCAAGCGATAATTACTAATCACGGGAGCCATTTTTGAAATATCATGATGACCGAGTTAACGGACCAGCTTGGCCTGTGCCATGACAGTTCTACACCATATTATCCACATGCCAATGGTTTAGTTGAAGCAATTAATAAATTTTTAGTCACCATAATCAAACGAATCATTGGCATTAATAAGTCGAATTGGCATACCATTCTCTTTTCAGCACTTTGGGCATATCGAACCTCAACAAAAACATCAACAGGTTTCACCCCTTTTCAATTGGTTTACGGTTTAGAAGTGGTAGTACCCATTGAATGCAAGATACCGTCACTCCAACTAACCATATAGTTACTACTAGAAACTTCTGAAGAGGAGAAATGTTTTTTATACTTGGCTCAATTAGATGAGAATCAGTGCACCACTGCATTAGCTACCGAGGCTCATGCGAAAAGAATGAAAGCTCAATATGATATAAGTGTTACCCCTCGTAATTTTTTAGAAGGAGACCTAGTTTTGATTTATGATCAAGCCAACGATAAACTAGGGGCTGGAAAATTTGAACCCATGTGGCATGGTCCTTACATTGTCAAGCGACAGCTTGCAAAAGGGGCCTATGAATTGATTGATTTTGACAGAGTCTCTCTGGGTAAACCCAGAAATGGACTTTATCTGAAGAGATATTAAGCTTGACTTTGTGTGGAGATCTTCTCTATATATTAGTTACTTTTTAGCTGGTGTGCTATAGATTAGAAATGAATGCCTAGCGTAAGTATGCTCTTACTATTATCCCCACTTATCTGGATACTTTTGATATCGCAGATGTCGACATCCTTTCAAAAATATATTGGTTTTGCTAATGGCGCTTGTAGTAGTACACAGAACATCTCTTCTGTAGCTTGGGTTATTTACTCACCTACTGACGAGTTAATATCGATGCATGGGGTAAGTCTCGGTCAAACGACGAAGAATATTGCCGAATATAGTACAGTTATTGAATTATTATCGGAATCCATTTCATTTGGAATTTGGAATTTGATCGTTAAGTTAGATTCTGAACTCGTTGTATTACAGTTAAACTGAGTATATGCCATTAGAAATCTAGTATGATTAAGATTATTTTTAAGGGTTCATCTCTTGGAACGAGAGTTCGATTATATTTAGTATCAACACATTCCAAGAAATTTAAATACATTAGCATATGCAATTGCTTCGAATGTTATAAATAGACATTTGCGATAACAAAGTAACAAATCAACATTCCATAACATGATTGAACAAGTAAACTGGAAATAATAGTATATCATAGTATAGATGTAGTGTTAAAAAAATATATATAAGAAAAAAGATATCAACGCCTTATAAATAGAAGAAAAGAGATATCAACGCCTTAGAAATAAGCCATTTCGAGGGGGAAACCTCCAATACATTACATAAATGACAATTCTTGGATGATACAATTTACAAAACCTCCTTTCTATATATAGGAGTCCATGTGGCCATAATGTAATCCTAGTGGGCCACAATGTAATCCTAGCCGACCCAACAATAATAATTTAAGGGCACAATAATAACAAAATGGGGGTTACAAGGGTACAATAATAACAATAAGGGGGTTACACTAATAACAATATGGGACTATACTAGTAATATAGGGACCTAACACCGAATATAGTGCAGTTATTGAATTATTATCGGAATCCATTTCATTTGGAATTTGGAGTTTGATCGTTAACTTAGATTCTGAACTCATTGTATTATAGTTAAACTGAGTATATGCCATTATAAATATAGTATTATTAAGATTATTTTTAATGGTTCGTCTCTTGGAACGAGAGTTCGATTATATTGAGTATCAACACATTCCAAGAAATTTAAATACATTAGCAGATGCAATTGCTTCTAATGTTATAAATAGACATTTGTGATAACAAAGTAACAAATCAACATTCCATAACATGATTGAACAAGTAAACTGGAAATAATAGTATATCATAGTATAGATGTAGTGTTCAAAAAAAAATAGTACATCGTCTTCGATCATAGGCTCAAAACGCCTTATGATCGAGATAAAGTAATACAAAAATGAGTCTACAAGTCAATCATCCACTATCCATGGTGATGATCACGATAATACACCACTGCTCGTGCCACCCTAGTCAAAAACTTCCTCAATGGTCCAGGAACACCAATGACATATCTCTGTAGATAGAGCGGGATATCATCTATGGTGGTCTCAGGAATATCTATAGTGAGCTGCTCCAAATGGTGCTATAAATCAGTCAGGATCTCTACAGTCTGATCCTATGGTGGTGGTGGTGTTGCTGCTGCATCCCTTTGCCTCCGATCAAAGGGGCGAAGAATGGTTGGTCGACTCAGACCCACATCTGTATTTGAAATTTTTGTTATCATTTTTGGACGACTTAAAAACGAAATAGAAATTAGAAATTAGAACATGTAAAAAGATATTTTTTACTTGACTCATCCCACTAAGCTCCTAGAGGAAGGGGCATTTCCCGGTGGCCATGAAAATCCATGCCAGCATAAGGAAAATCCTCTATAAAAAAAAAGTTGGCATTCCAGCCAACGAAAATATGTCGAGGGAAATCGAAAAATCTCCCCACCCTCGCTGTGGTGGGCCATCAAAGCAACCCAATGAACCATCCTATGCTCTCAAGGTCGACCAACATCAACAGGAATATGTTGTGGGCTAACATGGGGATCCTCTCTAGAGAAAAGGTGACTACAATGGACCCATATCCAAAGTTGTTTAGCTTCCCATTCTTTGCTCTGGTAAGTTGGCCTTTCACATTTGCCAATACTACCTCGCACCAGTTGAATATGGTGCCTCGAAAGCAATATATTGCTATGCGCATCTGAGATCTAGTGGCTACATGCACAGCTGCACTTCCACACAACTTGACAATAGTAAAATAAATCACTTTTAGCTTGGGATGTGTTGGCCACCTATAAAATTTGTTGTATCAAAAGGTGGCCAAAACATTGTTGGAGCCTTCAAGAAGTAGTTTTTTTGCACAAATGTTATCTCTTGAAGCCTCTTGAAGACGTCATCTCCTCTGTTTCAAAATTTTTCATTATTGTTCCCATTTCAGAGCCTAGAAAATTCTGTTGATTTCAAAGAGAAAGACTGCTGCAAAAAATCCATTTTCCTTTTCCTTCCATCTCAGAACTAACCTTCATTTTGCTTCCTCTTTCTGCATAAAACTCCTCATCTTTCCTTTGCTCCTTTTCCTCCTTCATAAAAATCCACCTTGCATAGTTAAAAACTCCTTTGTAAACTATGTCAAAACTCTCAAAACCCTTGAAAAACATTGAAAACTTCATAAGAAAATACATATTTTGGTGTAAAGGTTTAAGCCCCCTTGGGCTAAGTCTTTAGTTGTTTTCGCTCCATATGCCTTGGTGCTAGAACCAAGCGCTAGCCTTCTAAGTGCTTATCGTGCTGCCCGATTGCGATTAGCCCCTCCTCTTTAACCCCCAGTCACATGACTCTCCATATAACCCAAGGTCTCGCAGTCGGGTGCCAAGCCGCATTGTAAGTTAATATTTTAAACCTTCATCTATATAATTTTTTTGGTTTTTATTATATTATAAACATTCCGCCGGTGCAATTTTTCAGTCAATTTCCACCGTCGATCTGATCCACAGATCGACGGCATGCAATCCATCGCCTGGTGGTCCTTGCCATCCACTCACCGTTGCAAAACCACGCAGTATCCATCGCACCGCTTTTGAGAGCGGGGCAGTTTTTTTCATTTTGCAGCGATTCCATACACTGGCTAACGCGTGGCCTCGCCACTGTTCAAAAACCGCCGTTCATCGCGCATTAAAGTTCAAACGTGGAGTGGGGGCAATATTTATGTGCGCCATCCAATCTGAGGCCGCTCATCGGATGGTTATTGCTCGCCAAAGAAGCCTGACAGTTAACCAGGATATGGCGCAGTCATTAAAGCATCTTCGTCGTCGATCTGATCTGTAGATCGACGACCCACAATTCATCGCCCTGATTCCTTCGCTTTGACTTTCCTCCCTCGCTCTCGGCTGTCGATCTTTGCACGATCGACGGCTCAAATTTAAATTCTTCTTTCGCCTTCCCTTTGAATTCCTCTGATCAATCTCGACCGTTGGAAGATGCCATCCAACGGCCATGCTCCCTCCACATGCCTTCTGAAGCAGTAAACCTACACATGCAGGATTTTATAACATTTGTTTGTATTTTTGCAGGGTTTAATGGTTTTTTCGCCATGCTGAAGAAAATTAATAGGCTAAGGGTGACGATCCTCCCACCTTCGATTCACCAGAGAAATCATTCGTAGGGTTTAAAATTCATGTTTTATTAATGATTCATGAGGCATTGATGCCATTCGAACCCTGTATAGCCCTGCGCACCAAAAAAACACAGTTAATCAAGCACAGTCAGAGATTATCAGTATCGAAGACAGAATGAACCAGAACAGGAGATTGAAGACCTAAAATACAGATCTCAAGTAAATTAAAGGTGTTTTATGAGAAGACGAAGACATATATCGAGCTGAGAAAGCCTCCACCGCCACAAGCAGAGGCCAATCGAACTCTCTCCAACTCCTATAGACACCTGTAGTTTCACAGGAATCAAAGAAGTTTTAGTCACTACCAGAATAAGAGGTGTTGCCTAAAGACAGCTGAACAATTAATGCAAATCAAAGATCTTATCTCTAAATTGTCGACAAAACTATTTTTAAAGATTAAGAACAACCCAGAAGAGGATATTTTTCAATCATTAGGCCTCGAAAGGCAGAAACAAAGTTATGAAGGAGAATTATAAATGATTACATTTCTGCATTATGCCTTGCCTGGTTCCCAAAGGCCAGGAATTGCATTGATTACATAATTAATGATACTTGACCCATGGGAAATCATCCCACCCCCTCATTCTTCTATAAACACTTCTGTAGAAGATGAGCAAATGTTGGTCTCTGGACATCTGATTGCATTTAATATTTTCTGAAGCTACTGATGCCCTATGTGGAACTTGAAGATACATAAGCTGATATGAGAAGTTTGAAGTTGTGGAGACCCACCAGGCTTGCTGATTGTAACTAGTTTGAACATCAAATACAAGCTGCTGATTTATGGGATCCTGATTTATGTCAATGGTGATGTGTTCCTCACTGTCAATTGTTATTTTCTTTAATGTTTTCACTATGTCCACTTTCTCTGATAAAGTGCAGCAAACATAGAGCTAGGATTTACTCTCAACAGTACCCTACTCTTATTGAAAGATTTTTTTTCTATGTTTTCTTCATTCAAACCTTCCCTTTGAAGAGTATATTAAAGCAGGTTGGTTTAAAATCACTTTCCTAATCTAGATTGTTCTTTAAAATGAGTATTTTCTGTGTTTTCCTTTAGAGTATATTAAAGCAGGCTGGTTTAAAAACACTTGCCTAATCTAGAATGCTCTTTGTGATTATCATTTGTGTTTTCCTCTAGAATATGTTGAAAGCAAGATATTTTGAAAGTACTTACTTGATCTTAGCCTGTTCACTGTTCTTCATTTGTTTTTCTCTCTATTTCCTATATGTTTCATTCCATAAAATTAACTTAAGAGATCCTGTTGACATAAGTGACTTGCCCCATTGATCCTTCTTGAAACTTGCTATTCAATTAAAATCCTCCTATGACTCCATAGCCCAATGGGTTAAAACTATCTTTTCCTTTTCTGTCAGCCGAATCATTCCTTCACTTGTAGACATCTTCACCCCTTATTTTGAACTTCCCTCACCTTCATCATGTCTTTGTCCAACCAAAAAAAAACAAACAAAACCCATGCTCTTCATAACTAGCCTAAAATCACATTTCAGGCTTTAAAGATCACATCTTTAAACTCATTCATAGAGAGATCCCTCTCTGGATTCAGGAGGGCTAGATCCTTGAATCCCAAAGTGGTTTGATGTTGTCTTATCTTTTGGTTTTTGTCAATGGCCAAAACATAGGAACCCCAACATAATGGTGACTCCACTGGGGACTTTTTTGAGTTCATAGTGACTTGGCCAGCTTTTTATAAACTCCTTAGTTTCCCATACAACCACTAGAACTTAAAAAATTCAAAAATAGTTCACATTGATACTCAATAAACATGGTAGTCGACCATAATACCTATTACCTCCAAAAGAGCTAAAAACTTCCACTTAGCGAATCCACAATCCTGCGGACCTTAAGACTCCACTGGAAGGACCCATAATCATTATAAAACTATTCAAACTCAGTAAGAGTGCTATAGGATTAAAGTTCTCTTAGCAAAGGATCTGTTAAACCACTCAAATATTTTCATATCTGGTTAACACTTTTCTTGTTTAGTTAGGTCTAAAAAACACAGCATAGTGGCTTCTAGAAAGACTCACACTAGAGCCTATCCTAACCCTAATCCACCTGAGATAGTTGATAACCTAGAAAGTATCCTTAGGAAGTCTCCTAGGATTAAATTATCAACTTTTTTTGGATCACCCTTAAGAGCTAATTCAGTTCCTGAAATTCTTTCACCTCTACCACAATCACAAGTTGACTTAGCGAATCCCTTTAGAACTAGATCTCTTGATGATTTAGATCAGTTAGATTCTGAGTATTCACTTTCATCTCCTGAAACAAGTGAACATCCTGGTAGCAGAGAAGCAACACCTCCTGATTTACATTTCCTTCACAACTTAGGTGTCTCTCATCCAAGATCAACTCAGCAATATACTCCTGGTCCATCCACTTCTACTCACCCTACATCCACTGTTCAAACCACTCCATTCCAGCCCACTTTCCTTCTTTTTAATCCACCTCTTGTAAATCCACCTCCACCACATATCATGGTAGCATGGTATGCTCCCTTAGTCCTTCTTGTACCATTAGTCAATATTCCGCAGGACTATCAGTCCAAAATTCCATTATATGATGCTAGCAATGCTACAACTGCATCACAACATATGGATAAAATGAATGACTACTTTTACCGAAATGAAATTGATGATGATTATGTCAAGCTTAGATTATTTTCTCAAAGCTTAGGAGGGGAAGTCAGAAAATGGTTTAAAGGCTTAACCCCTCATAGTATCAATGATCTCCAAGCCTTTCATCAGACATTCTTAAACAAATGGGAAGTAAAGAAAAACCCTCTCCAAGTCCTTTCGGATTACAAGAACCTGCATAGAGACACGAGGGAAAGTGTACAAGCTTATTGTCCCAGATTTAATAGTGTATATAATGCACTTTCCCCGGATCTAAAACCTCCACAAGGCTCTTCTTTAAATAAATTTCTTGAAGGTTTTGACCCTGAGATGGCCTATCAGCTGAGAGAGAGAGATCCTGCAACTCTTGAAGAAATGAAAAAAGGTGCTCTTGCTGTAGAAGTAAACTTGATGGAGAAGAGAGCGAGAATGAAAAATGAAAAGAGAGTGCCCTTTAGAGAGGAATCTACACCCTCTACTTCCAACTAAAAAATGGAGAGAATGATGGAGGAAATGATGAAGAAATGAGCATCCTTGAGAGAGCACAAGCCAGTCAAAACCAAACTACTCCTCAAAACAAAAACCAAAACCAGAATCATAATTTTAGAAGGAACCAACCTCCAAACAGACCTAGGGAAGATGATGAACAGATCACTCCTCCCTTTCATCAAAACTATATAAGTGAGGTTGAGGAAACAGATGAGATAACAGAGGAAGATGATATCAACGTGCTGGGGGTAGATAATGATGACTTTGAGATTCATTATGATAGAAATCAAGGTCTTCATACCCCTTATGATGGCTATAGAGATGATGATGAAAGTTATTTTCAAGACATGGAAAATGTCATCATAGAGTCTAAAAAATAATATGACCTTAGAAGCAAAACCAGTCAACAAACTCCCAACACCAAAACCTCTGACAAATCTTCACAAAACAGCACTACAACCAAGCCTAAAATTGTCAAACAAAAGGATAAAATAGTGGCTGTGAATTCTGATAAAGGTAGAGAGAAAGGCACTCAAAACAATGAAAAACAGAGTGCGGACATTACTAGTACTACCACTTCAGCTAGTACCCATGTTAAGACCATTTTGTAAAATACGAATAGAACAAATCAGCAAGTTGATGTTGCTGATAGATTGGCATCTAGTAAGGCTGAGACAAGTTCTTCAAAGAACCAAATTCCTTTCAACCTAGAGCAGGAAATTTCAAAGATCAGAATCTCTGTTCCCCTGACTGAGTTAGCTGCCCAGAATGTATATAGGACCCAAATTTTGAAGGATTTAAATATTGATGATAATAATGACACAGTCAGTCTTAATGATGACCAGACATAGCTCATTTTTTATCCTAATATTGAAGGTATATATCAAGAGGGACCTGTTCCTCCATTTTATGTGAGTTTAAATGTTCATGAAAAAATCCTGCATAATGCTATGCATGAATCTGGAGCCTCGCACAAACTTATGCCAAAGGAGATAATGGAAAGGCTAGGACTAGAAATAACCAGACCTTACAAGGATTTATATTCTTTTTGATTCTAGCAGAGTGAAGTGCCTTGGCCTAATTAAAGACCTTTGTGTGAGTTTGACCCAAATCCCAGCCAAGTGCATGGTTATGAATGTTGTGGTGGCTGATGAGCCTCCTAAGTATGGCATGTTGTTGTCAAGATCATGGGGTGGCAAGCTGCAAGGTACCATACAGATGGATGGGACATATGCCACTGTCCTTGTCTTTAGCCAGCTTAGAAGACTATACAGAGAGGCACACATGAGATTCATGGTCAGTAGCTCAGAAAAGCTTGAAAATTCCCCCATTTATTCTGTCCATATAGACCTGGATTCGTTTATCTTTTACAATAATGAATCCACAAAGGAGTCAGAGCCAGAACATAGTGACTTAGATAACCAGTTAGAGGCCCCTAATCTAGAAATGATGGCAGTTCTAGATACGGAAGAAAACGAGAGAGAAACTTCTGAACAGTGCGTTGAAACAACAAACCAGAGTGAACAAAGCCAAGATGGCAAACAAAAAACTACCCCACATGCTCAACTCCATGAAAATCCTGAAGAACGAGACCTAGCACAACATGTTGCGGATCGAAAAATAGAACATAATGCTGAACAAGGCAATAGGGATGAAAACAATGTTAGCCCTACAAGAAATCCCTTATCGTGCATGAAATTTGACGGTCTTGCACTAAAAAGAGTGCGGGAGCTGGGGTATGGTTGGTCGACACTAAAAACAATTACTCTGAAAGCCATGCTTTCAGGATAGATTTCAAATGCATTAACAACATCGCAGAGTATGAGGCTCTCATCCTAGGATTTCTTCTATTGAAAGAACTGGGATCGAAGAAGATAATTGTTCAGGGAGACTCAGAACTATTCATAAAACAACTAAATGGAAAGTATGTCATTAAGCATCCTAGACTAAGGGTAAACCCAAATAATGCCATATATTTCCTGAACACGTTTACAAAATATGAGCTCGTGTTTGTCCCAAGGATTCAAAACATAATTGTAAATGGGTTGGCTTGCACTGCTATTTCATGTTAAGAATCACCTAGTGATAAACAGATCATCATTCAAACAAAATATAGACCTGCAGTGCTAGATAATGAAAAATTTTGGCAGGTCTTTGAGGGCGACAAGCAGATAGAGAATTTCCTGCTTGGCAGGAATGAATTTGAGTTATCTGATTCACATTCTAAATCCGATGAAAATTGCCTCAATAAAGAGTCCCCTAAGGCAGATAAACTATCTGGTTCCATAAAATCCAACATCTTAACTAAAAACTTGGAACTCATACTGAAGAGTACGAGGATGCAGAAAATGAAGACATAGAGGTATTGCCATCAAAGGACAAGAACATACCTAGGGGGTTTGCACCTTTAGAAGACCTGTTTGATTTTAACAACGTAGCAAATAAACCCACTGTAGAATACACAGAGTCTGATGTCGAGGAATGCAACATAGGCACAAAGGATAATCCTAAAATGTTTAAATTAGCTAGGTCCTTGCTAGCAGACATGAAAAATAAATACATCGACCTATTTAAAGAGTTTGTTGATGTGTTTGCCTAGAGCTATGAAGAATTAAAGGCCTACGATACATAAATCATCCAGCACAAGATCCCATTGAAAGAAAACCAAAAACCCTTTAGGCAAAAACTGCGTCGAATTAATCCAATACAATAGTCTCTAGTAGAAAAGGAAATCAAGAAAATGTATGAGGCAGGAATCATAGTGCCTGTGAGGTTTTCAGATTGGGTTTCTAACCTTGTAGCTGTGAGGAAAAATACATGAGAAATCAGATTGTGCATTGATTTCAGAAACCTTAACAGAGCCTCCCTAAAGGACAATTACCCTTTTACCCAAAATGGAACACATCCTACAAAGGGTAGTTGGTTCAAAGAGGATTTCTCTATTATATTGTTTTTCAGGGTATAACCAAGTTTTAGTACTCCCAGAAGACCAACTCAAGACAGCTTTCACCACTCCTTGGGGCACTTTCATAGATGTGAAAATGCCTTTTGGATTAATGAATGCTGGGGCCACTTTCCAAAGGGCCATGGACATTGCATTTTCAGAGAAGATAGGGCACTTCATTGTAATTTACCTTGATGACATAAAATTTTATTCCAAAACTGATGAAGAGAACCTTAAACATCTAAGAAAGGTCCTGGAAAAGTGCCAAAGGTTTGGATTATCTTTAAATCCCAAAAAGACAGTGTTTGGCCTTCAAGAAGGTAAACTCCTCGGCCATATTATATCAGAAAAGGGGATTAAAATAGATCCAAAAAGAGTTGAGGGAATACTACAGATTAGCCAACCAAGGAACATAAGAGAATTACAGTCCTTTATTGGAAAGATTAACTTCTTGAGGAGGTTTATTCCCAACTTAGCATAGCTCCTTAGAAACATGACTAATATGCTCAAGAAAGAAGTAGGAGTGAAGTGGATTGTAGAAGCCAAAAGATCCTTTGAATTGGTAAAACATGCACTCACCTGGGCACCTGTCCTGATCAGCCCTGAATTTTCAAAGGATTTCCTTATTTTTTCCTTTGCCTCAGAGCATACTTTGGCTGTAGTCCTGTTGCAGAAAAATCCAGAGGGATAGGAACAACCTATTGCTTTTTTCAGCAAGGCTTTAAGAGATGCACCCTTGAAATATAACATAATGGAAAAACAGGCCTATGCTTTGGTAAAGGCCTTAAAGGACTTCAGGGTGTATATTCTGCATTCCCACATCATTGCCTATGTGCCTAATATAGTGGTAAAAGACACATTTTCATAAGACCCAGATGGAAATAGGGGCAAATGGATTGCTGCAATATTAGAGTATGATTTGGAAATCAAACCCACAAAACTCATTAAAGGTCAAGGCTTAGCTCAATTAATGGCTAAATCTAATCTACAAGCCCTTGACATTAACATGGTAGATGCCTTGGATGAACAGGAAGAATTACCTGCTCCCACTATCGAAGAGTGGTTTCAAAGCTCACCTTGGTACACTGACATCTTGTATGTGCTTACAAATCTTAATGCTCCTCCTAATTTATCAAAAACAAACGCAAGGTTTTTAAAGTTGAAAGCTAGGAACTATTGCATTTTAAATGAAGGTTTATATTGGAAAAATACTAATGGTTTATTGCTTAAATGTTTTCCTAAAGTTCATTCAGAGAGGATCAAGCATGAATTCCATGAAGGAGAATGTGGAGGTCATCTCTACTGGAAAACCACAGCCAATAAAATCCTTAGAGCTGGCTAGTACTGGCCCACCCTCTTTCAAGATGTCCATAAAATGATAGTTTCCTGTCACAAATGCCAAATTTTTGAAGGCAAAAGAAAACTCCTCCCTTTACCATTACAACCTATCACTGTTGAAGCTCCTTTTCAACAATGGGGCCTAGATTTCATAGGAGAAATCCATCCTACTTCATCTGCCCAACACAAATGGATTCTCACGGCCACTGACTACTTCACCAAATGGATAGAGGCCATACCTTCTAGGAATTCCATAGATTCTGTCATTATAAAATTTCTTTAAGATCATATCCTGTCTAGATTTGGTTGTCCTAGGAAGATTATTACTGATAATGCTACTGCTTTTGGTTCCAAAAAGATGATTGATTTTTGTCACAGGTATCAGATTACACTTGGTCATTCTACTGCTTACTACCCTCAAGGTAATGGGCTAGCAGAATCATCAAATAAAAGTTTGGTGACCATCATCAAGAATTTACTTGAAGAAAATAAAAAATCATGGAATAACAAGTTGGTGCATGCTTTGTGGGCAGACAGATTGACCACAAAGAAGTCCATTGGAATGTCCCCTTACCAGCTTGTTTATGGATTAGATGCAGTGTTTCCTACCAGCCTGGGTGTACCAATGATAAAATTTATCCAAGAAATACGGTCAGAAGAAGACAGTATGGTAAGGAGGATCAATCAGACTATACATCTACAGCAGACAAGGGAAGAAGTCTACAATAGAGCTCAAAAGGTGCAAGAGAATATAAAGAAGTTTCTTGACAAGAGAACAAAATCTTGTGACTTCAAAATTGGAGACAAGGTACTCAAGTGGGACTCCAAAAGAGAATATAAGGGTAAGCATGGTAAATTTGACAGTTTGTGGCAGGGTCCTTACATTATTCAGTCCACCATTGGTCCAAACTCCTTTTTTCTGCAAGAGTTAGATGGCACAGATCTATTTGGGGGTCCTGTCAATGGAAGGATGCTCAAGCATTACTACTGCTGAGTTCAATTTTAAAAGATTTCATTTCCATTGTTAATACCATTTCTTTGTTCAGTTTTATAAAGAAAAAATACAAAAACAATAAAAGATAGAAAAGTGGGCAGATTGTAAAAAAAAGAAAGGTATAGCCCCATACCAAAAAAGAGAAACAAATCTAAAAGTGTGCAAGCTCAAATGCCACTCATGAAAAACACACTTATAATTAGTCAAACAGCTTAATCTTGACTAATTAGTTTTAAATTTATTGCTGATAGGATAGTGAATTTGATTTTCCAAACTGTTTAATCTTGGCTTATCAGTAGATAGATTAGGTTAGAAATGAAAGGTTCAAACATGCTCAAAACCTGAACCTAAGTTTCCATGAGAAATGACTCAACTCTGTTTATTTCTTGAGTCAAGCAAGAAGGTGAATAACTAGTTCTAATCAACTCAAAATATGAACCAGTTGACAAAGGAAATACCGCTCAAATAAAAGGAAAAAACAGAGCTGTAAAAAGATGAAATAAGTACTTGAACTGTTAGATCTGAAGCCTTCCATTTTTTTCTTTAATTTATCTGCAAAATAAATTTCTATGTGCAGCTTGTTTTTATGCCATAGATCATAGCAAGTCAAACAGCTTAATCTTGACTTGACTGTTTTTAAATTTTTGTTGTAGAATTTAGAGAATAAAATATGTTAGACTGTTTAATCCTAACAAATTAGTAGATTAGGTAGAGAATCATATGGAATCAACTATTTAGTCTGAGTTCATGGAGAAATAAGGATTAGAAATAGATTAGATTTCTTGTTTTCAAAAATAATAAAATGTTGTAACAGATTTTTCCAATCCAAGTGCACTCTAATGAAGAAAAAATGTTAGATCAGTAGGATTGGGTAGGTAGAAATCTTGTTGAATGAAGATCCATTGTTTTTCATGGCTGCTAACATGTTTTCAGAGCAGAGTAAGATCATTCCAACAAAGAAGGAAACCCAGTGGATGAGGGACAGGTCAGCCTCCCAGAGAATGCATGTCTGAAGTTCTTGATGCCTTCAGGAAGGCACCATCCCCAAGTGGAGCCACTGTTGGCCACCTATAAAATTTGTTCTATCAAAAGGTGGCCAAAACATTGTTGGAGCCTTCAAGAAATAGTTTTTTTGCACAAATGTTATCTCTTGAAGCCTCTTGAAGACATCATCTCCTCTGTTTCAAATTTGGTCATTACTTTTCCCATTTCAGAGCCCAGAAAATTATGCTAATTTCAAAGAGAAAGACTCCTGCAAAAAATCCATTTTCCTTTTCCTTCCATCTCAGAACTAACCTTCATTTTGCTCCCTCTTTCTGCATAAAATTCCTCATGTTTCCTTTGTTCCTTTTCCTCCTTCATAAAAATCCACCTTGCATAGTTAAAAAATCCTTTGTAAACTATGTTGAAACTCTCAAAACCATTGAAAAACATTGAAAACTTCATAAGAAAATACATATTTTGGTCTAAAGGTTTAAGCCCCCTTGGGCTAAGTCTTTAGGTTTTTTTGCTCCATACACCTTGGTGCTAGAACCAAGTGCTAGCTTTCTAAGTGCTTATCATGTTTCCCAATTGCGATTAGCCCCTCCTCTTTAACCCCTGGTCACATGACTCTGCATATAACCCAAGGCTCCACAGTCGAGCGCCAAGCCGCATTGTAAGTTAATATTTTAAACCTTCATCTATATAAATTTGTCGGTTTTTATTATATTATAAACTTTCCGCCGGTGCAATTTTTCAGTCAATCTCCACCATCGATCTGATCCACAAATCGACGGCACGCAATCCATCGCCCAGTGGTCCTCGCCATCCACTCACCGTCGCAAAACCATGCGGTATCCATCGCACTGCTTTTGAGAGCGGGGCGGTCTTTTTCATTTTGAAGCGATTCCATACACCAGCTGACGTGTGGCCTCGCCACTATTCATAAAACCGCAGTTCATCGCGCATTAAATTTCAGACGTGGAGTGGGCGCGATATTGATGTGCGCCATTCGATCTAAGGACGCTCATCGGATGGTGATCACTCGCCAAAGAACCCCGACAGTTAACTAGGATACGGTGCGGTCATTAAATCATCTCCGCTGTTGATCTGATCTGCAGATCGACGGCCCACAATTCATCACCCTGATTCCTTCGCTTTGACTTTCCACCCTCGCTCTCGGTCGTCGATCTTTGCGCGATCAACAACTCATATTTTAATTCTTCTTCCACCTTCCCTTTGAATTCCTCTGATCAATCTCGACCGTTGGATGATACCATCCAATGGCCATGCTCCCTCCACATGCCTTCTGAATTAGTAAACCTACACATGCAGGATTTTATAACATTTGTTTGTATTTTTGCAGGGTTTAATGGTTTTTCTGCCATGCTGAAGAAAATTCACAGGCTGAGGGTGACGATCCTTCGGCCTTCGATTCACCAGAGAAATCATTCGCAGGGTTTAAAATTCATGTTTTATCAATGATTCATGAGGCATTGATGCCATTCGATCCCTGTACAGCCCTGTGCACCAAAAAAACATATTTAATCAAGCACAGTCAAATATTATCAGTATCGAAGACAGAACGAACCAAAACAGGAGATTGAAGACCTAAAACATAGATCTCAAGTAAATTAAAGGTGTTTTAGGAGAATACGAAGACATCTGTAGAGCCGAGAAAGCCTCCACCGCCATAAGAAGAGGCCAATCGAACTCTCTCCAACTCCTATAGACACCTGCAGTTTCACAGGAATCAAATAAGTTTTAGTCACTACCAGAACAAGAGGTGTTGCCTAAAGACAACTGAACAATTAATGCAAATCAAATATGTTATCTCTAAATTTTCGGCAAAACTATTTTTGAAGATTAAGAACAACCCAGAAGTGGATCTTTTTCGATAATTAGGCCTCGAAATGTAGAAACAGAGTTATGAAAGAGAATTAGAAATGATTACATTCCCGCATTATGCCTTGCCTGGTTCCCAAAGGCCAGGAATTACATTGATTTCATAATTAATGATACTTGACCCCTGGGAAATCCTCCCACCCCCTCATTCTTCTATAAATACTTCTGTAGAAGATGAGCAAATGTTGGTCTCTGCACATCTGATTGCATGTAATAGTTTTCTGAAGCTACTGATGCCTTGTGTGCAACTTGAAGATACATAAGCTGATATGAGAAGTTTGAAATTGTAGAGACCCACCGGGCTTGCTGATTGTAACTGGTTTGAACATCAAATACAAGCTGCTGATTTATGGGATCTTGATTTATGACAATGGTGATGTGTTCCTCACTGTCAATTGTTATTTTCTTTAATGTTTTCACTCTGTCCACTTTCTTTGATAAAGAGCAGCAAACATAGAGCTAGGATTTACTCTCAACAGTACCCTACTCTTACTGAAAGCTTTATTTTCTATTTTTTCTTCATTCGAACATTCCCTTTGAAGAGTATATTAAATAAAATTGGTTTAAAATCACTTGCCTGATCTAGATTTCTCTTAAAAATGAGTATTTTATGTGTTTTCCTTTAGAGTATATTAAAGCAGGCTAGTTCAACAGCACTTGCCTGATCGAGATTGCTCTTTGTGACTATCATTTTTGTTTTCCTCTAGAATATGCTGAAAGCAAGATAGTTTGAAAGTACTTACTTGATCTTAGGCTGTTCATTATTCTTTATTTGTTTTTCTCTCTATTTCCTATCTATTTCATTCCATAAAATCAACTTAAGAGATCCTGTTGACATAAGTGACTTGCCCTATTGATCCTTCTTGAAACTTGTTGTTCAATTAAAATACTCCTATGACTCCATAGCCCAATGGGTTCAAACTATATTTTCCTATTCTGTCATCCAAATCATTCCTTCACTTGCAGACATCTTCACCCTTTATTTTGAACTTCCCTCACCTTCATCATTTCTTTGTCCAACCAAAAACAAACAAACAAAACCCATGCTCTTCATAACTAGCCTAAAATCACATTTCAGGCTTTAAATATCACATCTTTAAACTCATTCATAGAGAGATCCCTCTCTGGATTCAGGAGGGATAGATCCTTGAATCCCAAAGTGGTTTGATGTTGTCTTATCTTTTGGTTTTTGTCAATGGCCAAAACATAGGAACCCCAACATAATGGTGACTCCACTGGGGACTTTTTTGAGTTCATAGTCGCTTGGCCAGCTTTTTATAAACTCCTTAGTTTCCCATACAACCACTAGAACTTAAAAAATCCAAAAATAGTTCACATTGATATTCAATAAACATGGTAGTGGACCATAACACCTCTTACCTCCAAAAGAGCTAAAATATTCCACTTGGTGACTCCACAATTCTGCAGACCTTAAGACTCCACTGGGAGGACTCGTAATCATTATAAAACCATTCAAACTCAGTAAGAGTGCTATAGGATTAAATTTCTCTTAGCAAAGGATCTGTTAAACCGCTCAAAGATTTTTATATCTGATTAACACTTTTCTTGTTTAGTTACATCTAAAAAACACAACATAGTGGCTTCTCGAAAGACTCACACTAGTGCCTATCATGACCCTGATCCACCTGAGACAGTTGATAACCCATAAAGTATCCTTAGGAAGTCTCCTAGGATTAAATTATCAACTGTTTTCGGATCACCCTTAAGAGCTAATTCAGTTCCTGAAAATTTTTTAGCTCTACCACAATCACAAGTTGACTTAGTGACTCCCTTTAGAACTAGGTCTCTTGATGATTTAGATCAGTTAGATTATGAGTATTCAATTTCATCTCCTGAAACAAGTGAACATCCTGGTAGAAGAGAAGAAACACCTCCTGATTTACATTTCCTTCACAACTTAGGTGTCTCTCATCCAAGATCAACTCAGAAATCTACTCCTGGTCCATCCACTTCTGCTCACCCTACATCCACTGTTCAAACCACTCCATTCCAGCCCACTTTCCTTCCTGTTAATCCACCTCTTGTAAATCCACCTCCAACACATATCATGGCAGCATGGTATGCTCCCTTAGTCCTTCCTGTACCTTTAGTCAATCTTTCACAGGACTATCAGTCCAAAATTCCATTATATGATGCTAGCAATGCTACAACTGCATCACAACATATGGATAAAATGAATGACTACTTTGACCGGAATGAAATTGATGATGATTATATCAAGCTTAGATTATTTGCTCAAAGCTTAGTAGGGGAAGTTAGAAAATGGTTTAAAGGCTTAGCCCCTCATAGTATCAATGATCTCCAAGCCTTTCATCAGACATTCTTAAAAAAATGGGAAGTAAAGAAAAACCCTCTCCAAGTCCTTTCGGATTACAAGAACCTCCATAGAGACACAGGGGAAAGTGTACAAGCTTATTGTACCAGATTTAATAGTGTATATAATGCACTTTCCCCAGATCTAAAACCTCCACAAGGCTCAAATTTAAAAAAATTTCCTGAAGTTTTTGACCCTTAGATGGCCTATCAGCTGAGAGAGAGAGATCCTGAAACTCTTGAAGAAATGAAAAAAGGTGCTCTTGTTGTAGAAGTAAACTTGATGGAGAAGAGAGTGAGAATGAAAAATGAAAAGAGAGTGTCCTTTAGAGAGGAATCTACACCCTCTACTTCCAACTCAAAAATGGAGATAATGATGGAGGAAATGATGAAGAAAATGAGCATCCTTGAGAGAGCACAAGCCAGTCAAAACCAAACTGCTCCTCAAAACAAAAACTAGAACCAAAATCATAATTTTAGAAGGAACCAACCTCCAAACAAACCTAGGGAAGATGATCAACAGATCACTCCTCCCTTTCATCAAAACTATATAAGTGAGGTTGAGGAAAAAAAATGAGATAACAGAGGAAGATGATATCAACATGCTGGGGGTAGATAATGAAGACTTTGATATTCATTATGATAGAAAACAAGGTCTTAATACCCCTTATGATTACTACAGAGATGATGATGAAAGTTATTTTCAAGACATGGAAAATTTCATCATAGAGTCTCAAAAATAATATGACCTTAGAAGCAAAACCAGTCAACAAACTCCCAACACCAAAACCTCTAAAAAATCTTCACAAAACAACACTACAACCAAGCCTAAAATTGTCAAAAAAAAGGATAAAACAGTGATTGTGAATTCTGATAAAGGTTGAGAGAAAGGCACTCAAAACAATGAAAAACAAAGTGCGAACATTAGTAGTACTACCACTTCGGCTAGTATTCCTGTTAAGACCATTTTTTCAAATACGAATAGAAAAAATCAGCAAGCTAATGTTGCTGATAGATTGGCAGCTAGTAAGGCTTAGACAAGTTCTTCAAAGAACCAAATTCCTTTTAACCTAGAGTAGGAAATTTCAAAGATCAGAATCTCTGTTCCCCTGACTGAGTTAGCTGCCCAGAATGTATATAGGACCCAAATTTTGAAGGCTTTAAATATTGATGATAATAATGACACAGTCAGTCTTAATGATAACCAACCAGAGCTCATTTTTGGTCCTAAGATTGAAGGTATATATCAAGAGGGACCTGTTCCTCCCTTTTATGTGAGTTTTAATGTTCATGACAAAATCCTGCATAATGCTATGCATGACTCTGGAGCCTCGCACAACCTTATTCCAAAGGTGATAATGGAAAGGCTAGGACTAGAAATAACCATACCTTACAAGGATTTATATTCTTTTGATTCTAGCAGAGTGAAGTGCCTTGGCCTAATCAACGACCTTTGTGTGAGTTTGACCCAAATCCTAGCCAAGTGCATGGTTATGGATGTTGTGGTGGTTGATGTGCCTCCTAAGTATGGCATGTTGTTGTCAAGATCATGGGGTGGCAAGCTGCAAGGTACCATACAGATGGATGGGACATATGCCACTATCCCGGTCTTTAGCCATCTTAGAAGAATATACAGAGAGACACACATGAGATTCATGGTCAGTAGATCAGAAAAGCCTGAAAATTCCCCCATTTATTCCGTTCATGTAGACTTGGATTCGTTTATCTTTTACAATAATGAATCCACAAAGGATTCAGAGCCAGAACCCAGCGACTGAGATAACCAGTTAGAGGCCCCTAATCTAGAAATGATGGCAGTTCTAGATACGGAAGAAAACGAGATAGAAACTTCTGAACAGTGCATTGAAACAACAAACCAGAGTGAACAAAGCCAAGATGGAAAACAACAGACTACCCCTCACGCTCAACTCCATGAAAATCCTGAAGAACGAGACCTAACACAACATGTTGCGGATCCCAGAATAGAACATAATGATGAACAAGGAAATAGGGATGAAAATGATGTTAGCCCTACAAGAAATCCCTTATTATGCATGAAATTTGACGGGTCTTGCACTAAAAAGAGAGCGGGAGCTGGGGTATGATTGGTCGACACTGAAAACAATTAATCCGAAAGCCATGCTTTCAGGCTATATTTCAAATGCACTAACAACATCGCAGAGTATGAGGCTCTCATCCTAGGATTGCGTATATTGAAAGAACTGGGAGCCAAGAAGATAATTGTTCAGGGAGACTCAGAATTAGTCATCAAACAACTAAATGGAGAGTATGCCATTAAGCATCCTAGACTAAGGGTATACCAAAATAATGCCATATATTTCCTGAACACGTTTACAAAATATGAGCTCGTGTTTGTCCCAAGGATTCAAAACATAATTGCAAACGGGTTGGCCTGCGCTTCTAGTTCATGTCAAGAATCACCTGGTGATAAATAGATCATCATTAAAACAAAATATAGACCTGCAGTGCCAGATAATGAAAAATATTGGCAGGTCTTTGAGGGCAACAAGCAGATAGAGAATTTCCTTCTTGGAAGGAATGAATTTGAGTTATCTAATTCACATTCTAAATTCAACGCAAATTGCCTCAAAAAAGAGTCCCCTAAGGGCAATAAACTATCTGGTTCCGTAAAAATCAACATGTTAACTAAAAAACTTGGAACCCATACTGAAGAGTACGAGGATGCAGAAAATGAAGACATAGAGGTATTGTCGTCAAAGGACAAGAACATACCTAGGGGGTTAGCACCTTTAGAAGACCTGTTTGATTTTAACGACATAGAAAAGAAACCCACTGCAGAATACACAGAGTCTGATGTCGAGGAATGCAACATAGGCACAAAGGATAAGCCTAAAATGATTAAATTAGCTAGGTCCTTGCCAGCAGACATGAAAAAGAAATACATCGACCTATTTAAAGAGTTTGTTGATGTTTTTTCCTGGATTTATGAAGGCTTAAAGGCCTACGATACATAAATCATCTAGCACAAGATCCCATTGAAAGAAAACCAAAAACCCTTTAGGCAAAAACTGCGTCAAATTAATCCAATACAACTCCCTCTAGTAGAAAATGAAATCAAGAAAATGTATGAGGCAGGAATCATAGTGCCTGTGAGGTTTTCAAATTGGGTTTCTAACCTTGTAGCTGTGAGGAAAAATACAGGAGAAATCAGATTTTGCATTGATTTCAGAAACCTTAACAGAGCCTCCCTAAAGGACAATTACCCTTTACCCAAAATGGAACACATCCTACAAAGGGTAGTTGGTTCAAAGAGGATTTCTCTGTTAGATGATTTTTTAGGGTATAACCAAGTTTTAGTACTCCCAGAAGACCAACTCAAGACAGCTTTCACCACTCCTTGGGGCACTTTCATATATGTGAAAATGCCTTTTGGATTAATGAATGCTGGGGCCACTTTCCAAAGGGCCATCGACATTGCATTTTCAGAGGAGATAGGGAACTTCATTTTAATTTACCTTGATGACATAATAGTTTATTCCAAAACTGATGAAGAGCACCTTAAACATCTAATAAAGGTCCTGGAAAAGTGCCAAAGCTTTGGATTATCTTTAAATCCCAGAAAGACAGTGTTTGGCCTTCAAGAAGGTAAACTCCTCGACCATATTATATCAGAAAAGGGGATTAAAATAGATCCAAAAAGAGTTGAGGGAATACTACAGATTAGCCAACCAAGGAACATAAAATAATTACAGTCCTTTATTGGGAAGATTAACTTCTTGAGGAGGTTTATTCCCAACTTAGCAGAGCTCCTTAGAAACATGACTAATATGCTCAAGAAAGAAGTAGGAGTGAAGTGGACTGTAGAAGCCAAAAGATCCTTTGAATTGGTAAAACATGCACTCACCCGAGCACCTATTTTGATCGGCCTTGACTTTTCAAAGGATTTCCTTATTCTTTCCTTTTGCTCAGAGCATACTGTGGCTGCAGTCTTGTTGCAGACAAATCCAAAGGGACAGGAACAACCTATTGATTTTTTCAGTAAGGCTTTAAGGGATGCACCCTTGAAATATAACATAATGGAAAAATAGGCCTATGCTTTGGTAAAGGCCTTAAAGGACTTTAGGGTGTATATTCTGCATTCCCACATCATTGCCTATGTGCCTAATATAGTGGTAAAAGACATCTTTTCATAAGACCCAGATGGAAAGAGGGGCAAATGGATTGCTGCAATATTAGAGTATGATTTGGAAATCAAACCCACAAAACTCATTAAAGGTCAAGGCTTAGCTCAATTAATGGCTTAATATAATCTACAAGCCCTTGACATTAACATGGTATATGCCTTGGATGAACAGGAAGAATCACCTGCTCCCGCTATCGAAGAGCGGTTTCAAAGCTCACCTTGGTACACTAACATCTTGTATGTGCTTGCAAATATTAATGCTCCTCCTGATTTATCAAAAACAAAGGCAAGGTTTTTAAATTTGAAAGCTAGGAACTATTGCATTTTAAATGAAGGTTTATATTGGAAAAATACTAATGGTTTATTGCTTAAATGTTTTCCTGAAGTTGATGCAAAGAGGATCAAGCATGAATTCCATGAATGAGAATGTGGAGGTCATCTCTACTGGAAAACCACAGCCAATAAAATCCTTAGAGCTGGCTATTACTGCCCACCCTCTTTCAAGATGTCCATAAAATGATATTTTCCTGTCACAAATGCCAAATTTTTGAAGGCAAAAGAAAACTCCTCCCTTTACCATTACAACCTATCACTGTCGAAGCTCCTTTTCAACAATGGGGCCTAGATTTCATAGGAGAAATCCATCCTGCTTCATCTGCCCAACACAAATGGATTCTCACGGCCACTGACTACTTCACCAAATGGATAGAGGCCATACCTTCTAGGAATGCCACAGTTTCTGTCATTATAAAATTTTTGAAGATCATATCCTGTCTAGATTTGGTTATCCTAGGAAGATTATTACTAATAATTCTGCTGCTTTTGGTTCCAGAAAGATGATTGATTTTTGTCACAGGTATCAGATTACACTTGGTCATTCTACTGCTTACTACCCTCAAGGTAATGGGCTAGCAGAATCATCAAATAAAATTTTGGTCACCATCATCAAGAAGTTACTTGAAGAAAATAAAAAATCATGGAATAACAAGTTGGTGCATGCTTTGTGGGTAGACATATTGACCACAAAGAAGTCCATTGTAATGTCCCCTTACCAGCTTGTTTATGGATTAGATGCAGTGTTTCCTACCAGCCTGGGTGTACCAATGATAAAACTGATCCAAGAAATATGGTCATAATAAGACAATATGGTAAGGAGGATCAATCAGACTATACATCTCCAACAGAAAAAGGAAGAAGTCTACAATAGAGCTCAAAAGGTGCAAGAGAATATAAAGAAGTTGTTTGACAAGAGAAAAAAAGCCTGTGACTTCAACATTGGAGACAAGGTACTCAAGTGGGACTCCAAAAGAGAAGATAAGGGTAAACATGGTAAATTTGACAGTTTGTGGCAAGGTCCTTACATTATTCAGTCCACCATTGGTCCAAACGTATTTTTTCTGCAAGAGTTAGATGGCACAGATATGTTTGGGGGTCCTGTCAATGGCAGGATGCTCAAGCATTACTACTGCTAAGTTCAATTTTAAAAGCTTTCATTTCCATTGTGAATACCATTTCTTTGTTCAGTTTTATAAAGAAAAAATACAAAAATAATAAAATATAGAAAAGAGGGAAGATTGTAAAACAAGAAAGGTATAGCCCCATACCAAAAAATAGAAAAAAATCTGAAAGTGTGCAAGCTCAAATGCCACTCCTAAAAAAAACACTTCTAATTAGTCAAACAGCCTAATCTTGACTAATTATTTTTAAATTTATTGCTTATAGGATAGTGAATTCGATTTGCCAAACTGTTTAATCTTGGCTTATCAGTAGATAGATTAGGTTAGAAATGAAAGGTTCAAACATGCTCAAAACCTGAACCTAAGTTTCCATGAGAAATGACTCAAATCTGTTTATTTCTTGAGTCAAGCAAGAAGGTGAATAACTGGTTCTAATCAACTCAAAATCTGAACCAGTTGACAAAGCAAAGACCACGAAAATAAAAGGAAAAAACATAGCTGTAAAAAGATGAAG
Source organism: Pinus albicaulis (assembly GCA_034641835.2). Lineage (NCBI taxonomy): Eukaryota > Viridiplantae > Streptophyta > Pinopsida > Pinales > Pinaceae > Pinus > Pinus albicaulis. The sequence goes on along the minus strand of CM076576.1, from coordinate 174,350,787 downwards.
GAAGTACTTGAACTGCTAGATCTAAAGCCTTCCATTTTTTCTTTAAATTTTCTGCAAAATAAATGTCTATGTGTAGCTTGTTTTTATGCCATAGATCACAACAAGTCAAACATCTTAATCTTGACTTGACTGTTTTTAAATTTTTGTTGTAGAATTTAGAGAATAAAATCTGTTAGACTGTTTAATCCTAAAAGATTAGTAGATTAGATAGAGAATCATATGGACTCAACTGTTTAATCTGAGTTCATGGAGAAATAAAGAGTAGAAATAGATTAGATTTCCTGTTTTCAAAAAGAATAAAATGTTGTAACATATTTTGCCAATCCAAGTGCACTCTAATTAAGAAAACATGTTAGATCAGTAGGATTGGGTAGGTATAAAGCTTGTTGAATGAAGATCCATTGTTTTTCATGGCTGCTAACATGTTTTCAAAGTAGAGTAAGATCATTCCAGCAAAGAAGGCAGGAAAATGGATGAGGCACAGGTCAGCCTCCCAGAGAATGCAAGTCTGAAGTTCTTGATGCCTTCAGGAAGGCACCATCCCCAAGTGGAGCCACTGTTGGCCACCTATAAAATTTGTTCTATCAAAAGGTGGCCAAAACATTGTTGGAGCCTTCAAGAAACAATTTTTTTGCACAAATGTTATCTCTTGAATCCTCTTGAAGACATCATCTCCTCTATTTCAAATTTGTTCATTATTGTTCCCATTTCAGAGCCCAGAAAATTCCGCTGATTTCAAAGAGAAAGACTACTGCAAAAAATCCATTTTCCTTTTCCTTCCATCTCAGAACTAACCTTCATTTTGCATCCTCTTTTTGCATAAAATTACTCATCTTTCCTTTGTTCCTTTTCCTCCTTCATAAAATCCACCTTGCATAGTTAAAAAATCCTTTGTAAACTATGTCGAAATTCTCAAAACCCTTGAAAAACATTGAAAACTTCATAATAAAATACATATTTTGGTGTAAAGTTTTAAGCCCCCTTGGGCTAGGTCTTTATTTTTTTTTGCTCCATACGCCTTGATGCTAGAACCAAGCGCTAGCCTTCTAAGTGCTTATCGCGTTGCCCGATTGCGATTAGCCCCTCCTCTTTAACCTCCAGTCACATGACTCTCCATATAACCCAAGGCCCCGCAGTCGGGCGCCAAGCCGCATTGTAAGTTAATATTTTAAACCTTCATCTATATAAATTTGTCGGTTTTTATTATATTATAAACTTTCCACTAGTGCAATTTTTCAGTCAATCTCCACCTTCGATCCGATCCACAGATTGATGGCGTGCAATCCATCACCCGGTGGTCCCCGCCATCCACTCGCCGTCGCAAAACCACGTCATATCCATTGCACCGCTTTTTAGAGTGGAGCGGTATTTTTCATTTTGCAGCGATTCCATACACCAGTTGATGCGTGGCCTCGCCACTGTTCACAAAACCACCATTCATCACGCATTAAATTTCGGACATGGAGTGGGCACGATATTGATGTGTGCCGTCCGATCTGAGGCCGCTCATCGGATGGTGATCACTCACCAAAGAAGCCCGACAGTTAACCAGGATACGACGCGGTCATTAAAGCATCTCCGCCATCGATCTGATCTGAAGATCGGCGACCCACAACTCATCGCCCTGATTCCTTCGCTTTGAATTTACGCCCTCGCTCCTGACTGTCGATCTTTGCATGATCGACGGCTCAGATTTAAATTCTTCTTCTACCTTCCCTTTGAATTCCTCTGATAAATCTTGACCGTTGGATGATGCCATCTAATATCCATGCTCCCTCCACGTGCCTTCTGAAGTAGTAAACCTACACATGCAGGATTTTATAACATTTGTTTGTATTTTTGCAGGGTTTAATGGTTTTTCCTCCATGTTGAAGAAAATTCACAGGCTAAGGGTGACGATCCTCCCGCCTTTGATTCACCAGAGAAATCATTCGCAGGGTTTAAAATTCATGTTTTATTAATGATTCATGAGGCATTGATGCCATTCGATCCCTGTACAGCCCTACACACCAAAAAAACACAGTTAATCAAGCACAGTCAGAGATTATCAGTATCGAAGACAGAACGAACCAGAATAGGAGATTGAAGACTTAAAACACATATCTCAAGTAAATTAATGGTGTTTTAGGAGAAGATGAAGACATCTATCAAGCCGAGAAAGCCTCCACTGCCACAAGCAGAGGCCAATCAAACTCTCTCCAACTCCTATAGACACCTGCAGTTTCACAGGAATCAAAGAAGTTTTAGTCACTACCAGAACAAGAGGTGTTGCCTAAAGACAGCTGAACAATTCATGCAAATCAAAGATCTTATCTCTAAATTGTCAGCAAAACTATTTTTAATGATTAAGAACAGCCCAGAAGCGGATATTTTTCGATCATTAGGCCTCGAAAGGCAGAAACAGAGTTATGAAGGAGAATTAGAAATGATTACATTCCCGCATTAAGCCTTGCCTGGTTCCCAAAGTCCAAGAATTGCATTGATTACATAATTAATGATACTTGACCCCTAGGAAATCCTCCCACCCCCTCATTCTTCTATAAATACTTTTTTAGTAGATGAGAAAATGTTGGTCTCTAGACATCTGATTGCATGTAATATTTTTCTGAAGCTACTGATACCCTGTGTGCAACTTGAAGATACATAAGCTGATATGAGAAGTTTGAAGTTGTAGAGACCCACCGGGCTTGCTGATTGTAACTGGTTTGAACATAAAATACAAGCTATTGATTTATGGGATTCTGATTTATGTCAATGGTGATGTGTTTCTCACTGTCAATTTTTATTTTCTTTAATGTTTTCACTCTGTCCACTTTCTCTGATAAAGAGCAACAAACATAGAGCTAGGATTTACTCTCAATAGTACCCTACTCTTACTAAAAGCTTTATTTTCTATGTTTTCTTCATTCGAACGTTCCCTTTGAAGAGTATATTAAAGCAGGTTGGTTTAAAATCACTTGCCTGATCTAGATTGCTCTTTAAAATGAGTATTTTCTGTGTTTTCCTTTAGAGTATATTAAAGTAGGCTGGTTTAAAAGCACTTGCTTGATCTAGATTGCTCTTTGTGATTATCATTTTTGTTTTCCTCTAGAATATGCTGAAAGCAAGATAGTTTGAAAGTACTTACTTGATCTTAGGCTGTTCACTGTTCTTAATTTGTTTTTCTCTCTATTTCCTATCTGTTCCATTCCATAAAATCAAATTAAGACATCCTATTGACATAAGTGACTTGCCCCATTGATCCTTCTTGAAACTTGTTGTTCAATTAAAATCCTCCTATGACTCCATAGCCCAATGGGTTAAAACTATCTTTGCCTTTTCTATCATTCGAATCATTCCTTCACTTGCATACATCTTCACCGTTTATTTTGAACTGCCCTCACCTTCATCATGTCTTTGTCCAACCAAAAACAAACAAACAAAACCCATGCTCTTCATAACTAGCATAAAATCACATTTCAGGCTTTAAAGATCACACCTTTAAACACATTCATAGAGAGATCCCTCTCTCGATTCAGGAGGGCTAGATCCTTGAATCCCAAAGTGGTTTGATGTTGTGTTATCTTTTGGTTTTTGTCAATGGCCAAAACATAGGAACCCCAACAGGATGGATGATATTTTTTATGTCAATCCGTTTGTCTCGGGGATTGGCTTCATCATTACAGAACTCTAATTGTAGGCTGGCAACAGATTGGCCACCTGGCCTAGCCCCAAAAATAGATAATGGTTCGCCTCTCCTGGACAATCTAGTAAAAAAATAGATGTCTTCCAGCTCAATCTCGAGTCGGTGACCTCCGATCACAAAACACTGGTCCTGAACATCCCATTTATTTACCAGCCAAGTAAGAAGATCCACTTGAGCTCTCATGCCACTGATAGCCCAAAATTTCTAAAGCCCGAATACTCTTAAAGCTTGCAAAGTATGTTGGTGATTTATTACTGCTTCATCTACCTCTTCGTGCTCCCGTTCTTGCCAAATGAGCATTGTAGATATCCTACAATAAGTAAAATGAAGGATTAGAATCATTTTGAAGCAAAAAAATTGGGTAATTTAGGAAGAAAATATATTTTTAAATTTGTTACGACGCCTCCGCACTTTACGCTCAGGGACAGTGTGTAGATATGCACAGGCCATGTGTTAAAAATGCGGGGCCCCAACATTTTTCTTTGTAGAAAAATGTCGCGGTCCGCAGGTACCTAATGTCTTAGGTGCGGACCCCTGAGGGCGAATTTTTCAACATATTTTCCTCCCAAAAATGAAATTCTAACCCTAATTTAAAAAATTGAACGGATGAAAAGCAAGATAAGGAGGTTTTGGATTACCTGAAACAGACGGTTTTCGATGCCGATGGTCGGTTTGCCCAGAATCTTCTCCGAAGCATTTTTTTCCAAGAGCTCTTAAAACTTCAGTCCAAACTCAAACGATAAAAATGAACTTGAAAAACTCATTTTTATAAGTTTTTTCGAATAGATGAATTTTAAACTTGTTTATTTTTCACTTAAAAGTCAGTTTTTCAAAATATTTTTTATTATTGAAACGGGTATGTTTAATTTTTTGAGTTTTTGTGCAGAATAAAGGATTTTTTCAGGCAAAATGGTCATTTTTGACGAAGAGTAAACTTTTATCACTTTTTTGGGCTCTTTAAAAATTTACGAAAAATCAAAACCATGGAGTCCTATTTTAAGCCCTTTTCAGACTCTCTAAAAATGAAAATATTTCCAAGTACTTGACTATTCGAACTCGTTAAAGTAAATAAGTAGTCGTCCCTTCAGTATAAGTTTACCCCTTTTCTGGACTGGAATAGACTCTTTACGAAAAAGGAATACATTGACTAATCATGGTCAATAGAGTTCTCTCTTGCATTATTTTATCCTTTTTCGGGCTTAAGGGACTAAATTTACGAAAAATAACACCCATGGAGTTTTTTTAAGTTTTTTCTTCCGACTCCCTAAAAATGAAAAACACCGAGTTTCTCCTATACTAGACTCGTTAAAATTTAACATTAAATGACCTATCGATTACAAACAGGAACGGACCACTCCTTATTAGGGTTCGATTTTAAACTAAGTTGGACTCATCCGAAGGATGAGCTTATAAACAAGCAAATGTTATCCTCCTCAAGCTTGTCAAAAATAAAGAGGTACTTGCCAGAAATGGTGGGGGAAAAGAGAGAAAAACAGATTTGTTTGTTACACTTTGATTTGTAAAATGCATTACACCACTCTTGAACACAACACTTTTTTTCGCACTTCCACCTGGGTTGGGAAATCTTTTGCCTATCAGTTAATCAAACCACATTGAAAGTCTTCAGCCAGTTTTTGGGTATTAGCTTAGAGCAACTGTCACCAAACCATCTGCAGTGTCATTATGTGTTCAAGAGGATAGTCAAACAAACCATTAATATGCAAACACTTGTCTCCATTCATGTTGACCATCCCTGAGTCAGTCCTTGCAAAAAATTTCTTCAAAACTTGATCTATGGTTTCATGTCGTGAGCTTGCTTATGACAGATCGCTTTCTATTGACGACAGCTCATCATCTAGGAAGTTGATCTAGAATCCATCATACCTTGGAATCTGCATGCCTTAATGGCAGGTTTCTTGCCTTTGAAGAGAGGTTACATCATTAACCTTGGATCGAATGATTCCGTGAAATGTTCAACTTCACATCACTTATTCTCATTTCGTGGATTGTACTGAGTAATTTGAGAGCCATTGTCATTATTGGTGGTTTCTCTCACACTTGTTAACAGTTCACATCATTGACTGGGAATCAAGTGGTTTCTATCATGTTCGACTTCAACACATTTAATCACATGGATATAATCGTACTAGTTCGAGAAGTAGAAATCAAGACCCTGGATCTAGTTTCCACCATCCAGGCTGCAAGGAGTTTTATTATTCATTATGCAGTAGAATAATCATTACAGATGGCTGCGTCCATGTTGTGTCTACACTATTGATGTAATATTAAAATCATTTCTGTATCAGAACAATTTTAGTTAGTTTTGATTTGATTATAGGAATGCCTAGCTCAACGATGATATATATGTATATGTGTTACGTTGAATGTTTTTACAAGGTTCCGACTGGGGTGTCCATAGGCTAATCCTTGAAATGATAAAGCACATCACTCTTCAAATATTCTCAGATTTCGCACTTTAGGGGGAAATTTGTTACACTGAAATTTGTCACCATGACATTTTAGTACTCCCTTGGAAGTCTACAATATCAAAGTTCCTAAATTCAAGCCTTGAAACTAAGAGAAAGGCTCATAAAAACCTTAAAACTCTGGTACTGCACTTTCTCCTAGTTTTGCCTACGGTCCCGCACCTTTTGGCTATAAATCATGCATAGCCAAGTGCACTTTATGTTTATTAAAAGTGTGAACCCCTGTAAAAGGTTAGAAAAGGCACAAGTAAAATCTAGAAGCTCATTTTAAGTCATTTTTGGAAGCTTCTAGAAACTTTCCTACGGTGGAAAGTGTGCTCCTTCCATGTTCATGCATCCCATCCAATAAGGAGCTAACCCCTTGATGTAAGGAACTAATCCCTTTGAAGGAGGATTATATCCCTTCTTGTATGGAGCTGTAACCTCCTCTCTTCCACTATAAAAAGAGGCATAGGGCAGCCTCAAGGGGTTACAATTGATGAGTTGAAGTTTTAGTATTGTTGGAGGCGAAGTGCTATTGAAACTTAGACTCTTTTAGCTAAGATTTCATGTGGGAAGGATTACATACGTGTATGTATCTCGGTTGGAAGAGTGAAAAGCTAATCAGAGTAAAGGAAATGCCTATTCTGGACCCCGGGAAGGCATGTATGACATCAAGGTGGACACGGTTGTAAGGCTCTTCCTTATTTAAGTTAATACAAATAAATCTGTTTTTCTCAATAAGTTGTCAATTGATTGGTTTATTTTATGGATTCCTTGATCAACATAATGGATATGATTTATGAATATATGTTATGCAGGTGCTATTTGATGTTTGTTTGTTTGTGATTTCAGATCTTCGAAGATAACTCTTTCGGGCGACTGAAGGACTACTACTACAAACAAGCATTGGATCAAAGGTAAGATCGTTAAACCTTTATAGAATTTAATTATGAATCACAATATATCTAGAGAAAGATAGTTTTTTTTTTTTTTTTTTTTTTTTTTTTTTTTTTTTTTTTTTTTTTTTTTTTTTTTTTTTTTTTTTTTTTTTTTTTTTTTTTTTTTTTTTTTTTCCGTTTGTTGCTAGCTATCCATAGGACACTTGGGAGGTCTGTCTTGACCACAAGAACGAATTATTCATCAAAAAGAGGGTAGATTCAAAAAAGGTACAACCCCATACCCAAAAAAAATAGTACTTCTGAAAGTGTGCAAGCATAAATGCCACTACTAGTTCAAAAAGAATATCTTGTTCAGTCATCTAGCTTAATCATGGCTAAACATGCTTTAAATTTATGTTGGTAAGTTAGTGAAAACAATGATTGTCAAAAATATTCAAGCTTGGCTTATCAGAAAAGATAGATTAGGAAATAAAATATATTGGTTCCACATGCTCAAAACAGAACGAAAGAGAAAGATGAGGATGCATTTCAAATGATAAATTACAGCCCTTATATTTCTATTTTAATTTCCTGCAAAATAATTATTGTGTGCGGCTTGTTCCAATGCCACAACCATGGTAAGTCAGACTGCCTAACCATGATTTGAACCATGTTTTAAATTTTATGTCAATAGTTTAGAGAATCAAGACTGCCAAACAGCTTAATCTTGGCAGTCAAATAGTTTAGGTAGAGAATAAAAAGGGTTCACTAGTTTAATCTAAACTCTTGGAAGAAAAAAGGATAGAAGTAGGTAGTTTATCTCTGTTTTCAAAATTAAAAATGTCAAGATTTTTCCAGTTCAAGTGTGCTCAAAGAAGAAAAAATGTTAGGAAAAGTAGGTTGGGTAGGTAGAGATTCTATTGAAAGAATCATATGTTACATATATTAAGATCATTACTTGAGAAGAAATATCAGTAAGTGAAAGGAAGGAAAAAGCACTGGTCTGCAAAAACTCAGAGATTTGATAAACTGAAAGTTCTGGACACCTCCATAGGGAGTTGCCCTCCCCAAGTGGAGCCACTGTTAGTCATCGGTAATTTTTGCTAATATAAAAATATGACTAAGTGATGGTCCTAGATTTCTAGAAACAAAATTTCAGAAATATTGTGAGTTTTAGAAATCTCACTGCCTTCATTATCCAAATTTAAAATAGTTTCACTATCTTTTCCCCTCTCTACCTTATAAAAATTTTGCCCCACTGCTACAAAAAAGGACTTCATTATTGGGCCTGTTTGCCTCATTTCACTACCTCACCCTCACTGTCATTCATGGCCTTTTTCCTCTAAAAAAACCCATTTATTCCTTTCCTAAAAACCCTCATAAAAACCCCTTCATTTATCAATTTTCTTCTAAAAACATTAAAAAAATGTAAAAGTTTCCTTTTACATTGTTTAAAGCAAGGTTTAAACCTATCGGGTCCTCTTAATTTTATTATAAAGACCCTGTTTTATATCTATAACCCGCCCTTTGATATAATAGGCCTTAAGCCCCTCTCTTCTAAAAGCCCCAAACCCCTCACATTCATAAAAACTTGACCCCCGCTTATCCTTAGCCCCATTCCCTGTATGAATTATACCTCCGCCCCTTTCATTTCATACACCCCTGAAACTTATAAAAAAGGCCCCAAACCTTTGAATATATTAAACTGGGCCCATTCCCCATTAAAACCCCGCACCCCTGACTGAATCATCTCCATCGTTGATCGGAAATCCATCCCCCCATCCGACGGTTGTTGCTTGCCTCTCCCATGTAACCAAACCCCGCATATATTATGACCTTGTGCTACACGAAAAATACTCCGCCACATCACCCTGTGCCTGGGCCCCATCCTCCACTAAAAAGACCATCAACTAACCACGCCTTGACATATGTTTTCTACTCTGCCGATCCTGTCACCTGCTCACTGCCTCCCAACATGTGTCAACCGTCGATCTCCCATCCTGAGAACCGATGGCTGAAATCCCATATCGCAAATAAATTTTTGATTGGGTTAGCATTTTGCGATCCACGCAAAATGGGTGGCTTTCGCTTGCCACGCGTCGCATGCTAGAGTATATCGCGTCTGTTTGGCCCAAAACAGCTTACCGCCTATTCTCTACGTGATAAACCACTTATGGTTTTCAAAACTGCCTTTGTACTCCGCACCAAAATGAAAAACCTCCCACCTTCGTTTGAACTTCCTCCTGGTTCCACCTTTGGAGCCTTCCCTCCTGCACCCTCTCCACCTTTGAAAAAGCCTTCGAACTGCCTGAAAACCCCTGAAAATGCAGTAAACCCTCCCCGCAGATTTTTTAAGACTAATGGTTTGTCTTTTATACAGGTTTAATGGCGTAAAGGTCCACTATGCCTTCCCATAGTCCAAAAAGGGTTGGATTAAACGCTGGGTGACGATCCAGTGGTTTCATTCAAATTTAAAGGGACTAGAGGCCCTGCATCAAGATCGATCATCAATGAAACATGATTATCGATGGATCAAAAGGAACCCTCTAGCCACGAAGACAACCTCTCCTGCACATAGAAAAAATAAATAGTCAGAGAAATAGTGACAGGAAGAAAGAAGAAAGATTAGAGGGCTAATTCTAATCAGAAGACAAAAGAAAAGGGTTAGCCAGTGAAAGCAGAATATTAAAGAAAAAGCAGACAGATGAAAGTCAAATATGAAAGGATAAAGGCAAAAGATGATAAATATAAATAAAAAATGATTAAAAGAACAAAACAGATCACAAGCATACTAAAGAAATTTTTTTATAAAAGCATAAAATGAGAGCATAAATGACAGAGTTTAAAGGCCTAATGACAGAGATTAAATATAAAAAAAAGGTAGATTTACCAAAAACAGATTCGAATGACTCAGCCTGTGGCAGTTACTCTTCTCTAAAGATATTTTTTTCCACCTAGTGTTTTCTTTCCTTGAATAAAGCATTAGGCAGTTATTGAGCTAAGTCAGAGATATTTGTATCTGCCAGACAATTATTGTAAAAGTTATGAATAGGCCTTAAAGTCAAACATTTCACCTATTTTCCTTTAGGAGTTAAGATAGAAGTTATTATTCAGAGAAATATCTGCAGATATTCCTGCCTTGAGCCTTATATGGTCTTCAAGGTTAAGAATTCATTAAATCTATAATAAATGACACTCAAACCCTAGCTTAGATTCTCCTCCTCATTTGCAGCATAAATACTACATCTGAACTCATTATATTGTTGGAATTTGATGAATCTTTGAAGTAATACATAGTCTCTTGGAAGTTGAACAAAAATTGATGCCTTGGAACTTGTGGATGCTCTGATTTGTTTGTTGATGTTAAAGGCTAGATCATTGGATCCCTGAGCTTAGTTGTTGGTGAAGTGCTTCTAAGCTGTTATTTTTATTTCCTGTTTCATTATGTTTCCATATTTCTATGTTGCTGTAGAATAAAGGATTTAGACTAAGAAATTTCTTTTGAAAGCACCTTAGTTCTGCTTATTCTTCACTACCTTAATGTTTTCTTCTACTAGGACATGTTAGAGAATTCTTCATTTCTCTAGACCCCATAAGCTTTTTAATTTCATAAATAGTTGAATACAATTGGTATCAAGCATGATTTATGGCTAGCCCTACTTATTTGATGCCACTAAAACATTGTTTTTGAAGTCTCTCTCTAAAGTACCATTCTTTAAATTTTGCCAAAGAGGTTTTGTTTTGATCATACCCATTGTACTTGCTTAACTAATTGTTTTAGAGAACTTCATTACTATAATCAAGGATGTTTAGGAGTTCCCTCTTCTCTGATTATAGTTATATGTGTGTCTTAAGTGTTTTCTGTCCTTGAAGGTGAAATTACTAGAAGTTAAATTAGTTTCTTTCCTTCTATATTTCATTGGAAAAGTTTGTCTTGAATTATCATCTGCTTTAGTTGAATCAAAGAATTAATGATTTTCCCTATCTATTGATTTCCTCTTCAAGCATATGATATTTAAGTCCCTTTGTTGAGAAGTACATATGATAAAGGATTCTTGATTTCCCTTTTTCCTACTTTTCATTCTTACAGTTGATGTCCATCTCAGTACCCCTAAAAACTTGAAGATCCACCGACCAAGTTAGATTTTCCCTATGATGCTCCTCGATCCATTAGTTAACTTATCATGACTTCCATTAGACTCCATTTCCCAATGACTTAGATATTTCCTCATTCAACTTATGCTTCTTGATCATTATACCCAACCAAAACAAAACAAAAAAACCTCACACTTAATAACTAGCCTAAAATCAACCCTTTAAAGCAAACAAGTTCATATCCTTTGCAAAAAAACATAGAGATCCCTCTCTGAGTCCAGGAAGGCTAGGTCCTAGGGCTCCAAAGACTGGTTTGATGTTACCCTGTGAATTTGTTCTACCAATTTGCTAAATCACTGGACCCCAACATCTTTTTCCTTGATAGGTACACAACTAAGATCTAATAATGAGAATACTTATATATGTATCAAAATTTTTATCAACAAATACCGATAGCCATTTTTACTTCCTACAATTAGGGAGGGATAGTCCCTTGTATCTATTTCATCCCATGCATTGATTAACACTATTAGATCACAATTTCACTTAATCTAGCATTGGTGTTTCCTTTTAGTGTAAAACTTGCAATTACATGAGGATAGGGAAAATGAGTGCTATCACTATATGTAGGCACATAATATTTAGTTATTGGGAAATACAAATTTCACCATCTAATATAAATGAAGGATCCAATGCATTTATTACATCATAATCAAGAAAAAAAATTATATTCATCCAAAAGGTGACCGAATTTCTCTGGCCTATAATAGGGTTCAAACAAATGTGCAATAATATCAATTATCTACTTATCTTTGACATGAAGATCATAATGATTGTCAAAAATAGGGGCCATTGATATGGTCCAAATAAAAAAAATTAAAAGTATGCACCACGTTTATCAATGTGAGCATGGCCCTACAACTTTGTGATAAGTAAAATAGAGGAGTTAATTTGTTGCAGATTTTATCCTTGTATATTTTATCACGTTCTTCGTTCTAACATATATGGTATACTTCTCAAATTATTTTAAAAAAATAGGACTAGCATGCTCCCTTTGGAAAACTTCTAGGAATCCTCCATCATAATGAAACCATAAACATGTTCTATGGTATTCCCAATTGTGCCAATGAGATATGCCAAGTCAAGCATGGTTGAGGATTCACACATAATTGAGATAAAATGACATAATCATCATGTCAAACATGTATCATGGGATGTGAAGAGATATATAAATTGGACCATATGCATGAGAGTTCCCTTTATCATTTTTTGTAATGCTTTGTCACCCATCAGATATTCGATGTTAAGTTAAAATTTCGACTATTGGATGCCATTCTGACAAAAAAAATTGTTGTATATATAACCTTTTACTGGCAGATGAATGAGTCAATTCCATAGCACTCCCATCGCATTAGACTATTCTAATGTCACTTATTCAATGCCACACCGTTGGACATTTGACTCCATTCAAACAGAAAAAATGGTCAGATCCCATCGAAGTAGACTAATAAGACATCGATTAATCGATTGTACAAAGGTGTTGGCGTCGAATACCCAACTTCAAAGAATTGGAGGGTGAAACTCATTTTTTTCATCTTGGCTAGTGAATATCCAACGTCAAACACGTCACATATCTGACATTGTTGGAATTTCAAAACCGACTGCAAAGCATCAGATGGTTAAAGTGATTTTTTCCATATTTTTCATCATATATTTGATGTGTGTCCTGTTGAATATATTTCCCTTCATCAAGCGTAAGATATTTGACATAATAATAGCTATGGTCATGACTCTAATGTGTCTAATAGCCGACAAAAATGCGTTAAATATCTGACGAATGTACGTCAGTTTTTTTCCCCATTTTTCCTAGTGTCGCCAACCACTACAATAAGTTTAGGCCCAAAGTAAGCTACAATAGACTAGACACTACAAGTGCATGGGGTTTTTATAACAGTTTCATTTAGTGATCACCTACAAGAAGGGAGGTACAAACAAGTTTGCCAATAAGATTTCAAGGCTACCCACATCAAATATCTCTAATTTGGGAACTTTAATGCACAACAAGCCATTCACCCATGATGCATACAGAGAGGCATATTTAGAGGATGAGGACTTCAAGTAGGTGTTTTAACAGTTGTAGAGCTAAATTCATGTGCATAATGGTGATAATACCATTAACTACCATCTCCAATATGGGTTATTCTATAGGTTGGATAGGCTATGTCTTCCTAAAGGTGAGTGATTTTAATTGATTAGATAGGTTCGCACCTCCAGGGTTACAAGGAACTTTGGTGTAGGGAAGACAAAAACCAACTTGTAGAGGTGTGTATTGGTCCAAGATGCAAGATCATGTAGCTAGGTTAAAAAGAGGATGCATAATTTTTTGTATCAACAATCCTAATAACAATAAATAGGGTCTATATCCACTCATCACTGGAAAATAATTTATCTGGAATTTTTCAGATGTTTACCAACATCCAGGAAGGGGAATTAATACTTTCTTGAGGTATTTGATAGGTTCAACAAGATGTGTGTTTTTATGCTCTATAAATATACCATCAACTAGCAAGAAGTAGAAACATTATTCTTTAGATAGGTCAGGGTGCACTTTGGGATACCAAAGAGCCCCATTTCAAATAGGGACACGAGATTTCTCAATGCATTTTGGACTACATTATCAGAGAATATGGACATGAATTTGAAAAGGTCTACAACATTCCATCCACAAATATAAGGGTATCTAGAAGTAGTCAACAAGAATCTGTTGCAACTTTTGGAGGGTTACAATCAGAATCATCCAAAGACCTCGGATAAAAATTTGGTATATATAAAACACTCTCATAATAGATCAGTCCACACTTTTACTGGTAAGTCCCCATTTTAAACTTGTTTTGGATATTTTCCACCTTTACCTTTAGATATTGCATATGGGCAACAAGGAATAGTAAAAAATGATCTTACAGGTGATTCCTAAGGGCTGAAAATTTTGTTGAGAAGATTAGGAAGATGCATATAAAAATACAAGAGACATTGTATAATTCATAGGAAAAATATAAGGCTAGACATGATCACCATAGAATAAATAAGTCAGTCAAGGTGGGAGATAGAGTATGGTTATAGTTGAACACAGACAGGCTACAGATTCATGGTGATAAAATCAAGGCTCTATGGTATGGTCTTCTTTGAGATACTAGAAAAGGTGGGAGATAATTCCTATAGAATAAATATTGCCTGATACATGTGTACTTACTCAGTTGTGAATGTAGATATTTTGAAACTATATGAGCCCTCCACGTTACATTAGGAAGAGGAACGAATCCTATATTTTGTGGACGAATTGGCACCATATGTTCAGGCAGAGTTGACCAAAGATACATTGTTGTAAAAGAGGTCCCGAACTATTAGATAAGGGTAGCATGACCTTTGACATATTGAGTTGAAAGGAAAAATTCTAGGAAAGGATAAATGGTACACCTAAGAGAAATTGGAGGAAAATTTTCCTCACCTCATTCAGTGGAACCTTTTGGGGAGAAAAATCCTCCCAACATGGGGAGGTGTGATATGGATTGGACCATTATGTTTTTTTCATCCATATTGATGCTTTTCAAATGGAAAAATTGGAGGAATCAAGCCACTGTACTAATTTCACTAGCAGGACCCAACTTGGAAAATTGAGTTCTGAAACCTCCAGAGAGAATTTTAACACATCAAATGATGTTTTTTTTGGGTAAAAAATTTATCTTTTGGTGAAACATTTTTCTTTTCATATTCTAAAAACAAATATATTTCCAATGATGCAAGAATCGACTCAATCAGAGTTTGTATGCAAAATTTATTCCACTTGGAATTTGACCTTCCTGTTTTCACCACCATTATTCGAGAGGATGCCACATCAACCCCTATTATTCATGGAAAGGGGATAGCCACGTGATTATGATGAGGAAAACTCTATAATATTTCATATTTTTAATTTGGCGAAGAGTTGAGGGAGTCAAACCTCACCACTAGTAGGCTATCATATTGTGTTATAACCAAGCTACTACGAGGAAAAGGGATTCCATTATTTTCAAGTGCATTTTTTCCATAGATGAGAAAAATAGTTGAAACGGATTAGGGGGAGAGCACACAAAGAGGATTTGAACATTGCAGTATCCCACCAGCCACAATGTTGAGATTCAACAAGATGATGAGCTTAGTGAAAATTAAGCACCTTCACTAAGTGGGGCCCGTGGGCTATTTTTAGGTGTATGTCTATTTTTAGACATGGTGAACATATTCTATAAGTTTCAGGATGCTATTTGTAGATGGTTGGTCAAATGTGGAAAATATATGAGATTCTATTTTTAGAATATTGGGTGAAGTCTATTTATAGATTGTCAATCTAAAAATATATGCATGTCGATTATTATTAACTCTTAATAATAATCTGACAATAAATATCAACTTATTCTCTTGGAGCACTTTATTTCAGTGAAAAGATTTGGAAAATCAGTGGGCTAATGAATTACACAATACCTAGGGTGGTTGGTGACTCATGCATGAAGGACTCAGTTAGAACTGAAGTGGCAAAGTTGTGACAGAGTTGGAAGAGTAGTTATGGGAGTTGTTATTCAGTTTAACTCAGTTAAGTGAGTTAAACTCAGTTGTGCTAGTTGTATCTATTTATAACTGAAGATACACTAGTGAGAGTTTAGTGAATTAATTATTTAATTAATTCATAACTAGAGACTCACTTGAAACTGAACAAATACAATAGTTAACTACTTGCATGTCATTTCTAGTGGAGACCTAGTGAAGAGATAGGTGAAAGGGTGAGATGGACTATCTGTTGTGATTATAGTGATGAATTCAATGCATCTGACACACATTGGAGATTCCAATGAGGATTGCGCTTTCAAGGCAAGGCCAATTTGAATTCATTCAGGGGTCTTCTTTAGAATGGATTGCGTAGTGGAGGCAGGCTGTCAGGAGGCAAGAAATTGGTGCATAGATATGCAAATTTCTGCATGATAGTGTGTAATGATTGTTGATTGTACTGAGAGCTTGATGTACTAATATTTGTATGAGATTATTACATGATCCATTCATATACATAATATATGATAGTTGGGGCTTTTAGCTTTAAGCTTTCCCGTTAAACAACTGTGTTTATGTGTGATAGATTTTATTCATACGTGTTTTGCAATTGGCGAATTAATTTTCATAAAGAATTAAGTGGAAGGATTATGTATTTAACATAAGATTAATTTTTTAGATCAAGAGAATTCGATAATGCTAGCAGTATTAATAAATTTCTACATGGTTTCGGAGCAATTTTAATCACTGGAGATTGAAAACTTGAAGCGGTGTTGAGTTTTGTGCTGGCGGACAATTCGAATTTTCTACAGAAATTTCTTGGTGCGAGAGTTGAGTATTAATTGAAATGCCTTTAAATGGGTTGCGGTTGGAGCATGCCCTTGAGGGTAGCTCGAACTACATGGAATGGAAGGACAGGATGGAGGCGGTGCTTGAAGCTAATGGACTGAAGGATTTCATCGATAGCGATGTTACTAAGCCTACTTCTAGCGATGCTCCATTACTTGACGCATGGAAAAAGAAGGTAGCGAAGACAAGAAGAATTCTGTTGGAAGGTGTGAAATACCATATTGTGTCAAGCCTTCATGGTAAATCCACTCCATTTGCAATGTGGAAGTCTTTGACAGATATTTTCCAAAGTAGCAACGACCATAGGAAGTTGGCACTGAAAGATAAACTCAGAAAAATCAAAATGGAGAAAGGAGATAGTATTCCAAAGTATCTCACGAAGTTTGTACAATGTAGGGATGAACTGGGGAGTGTGGGAATTACAGTTGTAGATGATGACTTGGTGAGATTGGCTCTCCTTGGGCTTCTGAAGAGTTGGCACAGCTACGAAGACTCTATCAATGGACAGGAAAAACTATCGGATTAGGAGCGACTTTGGTCGGATCTTGTGCAGGAGGAGATAAGGCGGAATACCAGGGATGGCTCTTCATCGAAGAATGATGATGAAGATAATTTCTCTTTGGATTCCAAAGCAAGGAAATGGAAGGGGAAGAAATTCCATCCAAAATCCGAGGCTAAAGGTAAGAAGCTGGATTTTTCCAAAGTGAAGTGTTTTCACTGTCACGAACATGGGCATCTCGCCACTAACTACCCATAGAAAAAGAAGAACAAGAAGGCTGCTAGAGCTGCAGCGGGTGAGGCCTTAGCCTCGCAATTTGAACTTTATTTCTCTTTGATCACATGCTTGGTTTCAAGTGCAATGGAATCGGTGTGGTATCTTGATAGTGGTGCTTCCTTCCATATGACGGGAGACAAGGAGTTTTTTAGTGGCTTGGAGGAGAAGGATCTCCAAATGCATATAGAGATGGGCGACGATGGTAGATATACCATTACCTTTGAGAGGGAGTCAGGTAAACCATTTTTGTTGAAATATGTTATGCATGTTCCAGGTCTGAAGAAGAAATTGGTCTCATTTTCTATGTTGGAGGATAGAGGTTATGAAGTTGTTTTCAACGAGGGAAAAACCTTCCTGCAACATAAAACAACAGGTCAAACCAAGAGGATAGGAATTTGAGTTAAGAATCTCTACAAGCTGGAGGTATATGGTTGCGCTGCAATGATGGGAAAAAAAGAATAAGTGGTGAGTCGAGATGAGGGTGAATTATGGTAGAGGAGATTGGGCCATCTTCACCATGGCACCTTGAATATTTTGCAACAGATTTCTATTGGAATTCCCAAGCGTACTCTTGCGCAGTCAGATCAGTGCAAGGGATGTACTATGGGTAAGTTTGTGAATACCACCTTTCATGAGAAGGAGAACCGTGCTTCGGTGATCCTGGAGGTAATTCACAAAGACGTGTGTGGACCTTTCTCGGTTGCTTCAAAAGAAAAACATAGGTGTTATGTTATATTTTTTGATGAATATTCTCGTAGACGTTGGATATTCTTCATGCAGAAGAAGAGCAAAACATTCTCAAAGTTATGTGAGTTTAAAGCATTGGTGGAGAAGGAGTAAGGGAAGCAAGTGAAGGCTCTGCAGAGCGATAATGGTGGTGTATATATCTCGAATGAATTCAAAGACTTTTGTAGAAAAGAATGAATTCGAAGAGAACTCATAGCGCCTCATAACCCATAACAGAATGGGGTCACGGAGAGGAAGAACAGAATGATCGTGGGAGTTGCATGAGCTATGCTGCATGATCAGGGCCTACCAATGCACTTGTGGGTAGAAGCATGCAACACTGTGGTTTATGTGCAAAACTGTTGTCCTCATAGAGTTCTTAGCATGAGTACATCTGCAGAAGATTTTATTGGTAAGAAGCCTGATATTTCTCATTTGAATATTTTTGGATCATCCATTTACATTCATGTGATAAAGGACGCCAGGAAGAAGCTGGAGTCGACTGCTTAAGTTGGGATATTTTTGGGGTACACATAAACACCCCATAATTATCGTGTGTATTTTTCAAACAATAGGATGACTGTGGTGTGACGGGATATAAAATTCAATGAGCTGAAAGCCATAAATTTGTCGCTTGAGAGGGAGCTACACTTGCATGCAGAGGAGGAACTTATTGTTCCCAAAGATGAGCCTCTAGATGTGGATCAGCCACAGGAGGAGATTCATGGAGTGGAGGAGTCCACTCATGCAGAACCAAACATCAGAATAGGCAGGAAGCGTACCACAGAAGCTGAGAGATTGAAACTTGATGAGGCACAGAATGTAAGAATCCCTACATCACAGCGCAGACAGAGGCAGTCACCTGACTAATTCATTGGATACATGGCTCTCATGAGAAAGTGTATCATGACAGAGCCATTTTCTTTTGAAGAAGCAGTGCAGGAGCCCACATGGGTAGATGCCATGGTGGAGGAGTATGACTCCATTGTTAGAAACAATGCTTGGGAGATTTTTCCAAGGTAAGTTGGTAAATCAGTGGTAGGTTCAAGATGGATCTACAAGGTAAAGCAAGCTACTGATGGGAGTGTCGAGAAGTATAAGGCAATATTTTTTTCCTGGGGCTTCTCACAGATCGAGGGGATTGATTATTAAGAAACATTTGTACCTACCGCACGGTATTCTTCCATAAGGACCATCCTTTCTCTCTCAACGCAGATGGGTTGGCACATTCATAAGATGGATGTAAAGACTTCATTCTGTAATGGGATCATTGAGGAAGAAGTTTACATTAAGCAGCCTGAAGGATTTGAGATCTTCAGTAGCGAGTCGCATGTGTGCAGACTCAAAAGAGCGTTGTACGAGTTGAAGCAAGCATCTCGTGCTTGGTACACATGGATCAATAACTATTTCACTGCACTTAGCTTCACCAAGAGTGAGGTGGATGAAAACCTGCACCAAATTATGGTGGAGGGTAAGCTTTTAATCATTGTTCTTTATGTTGATGATTTAATACTAACGAGTGGTGAGCAGTTGATACACTCATGAAAGGCAGATCTTGCAAAGGAGTTTGAGATGAAGGATTTGGGCCTCCTTCATTATTTCCTTGGATTGGAAATATGGCAATGAGAAGGTGAACTGCTTGTGTCTCAAGGAAAGTATGCTCGGGAGATACTTGGTAAGTTTCACATGGAGGACTACAAGCCCATGGATACTCTTCTTCCAGAAAATAAGAGGAAATAGGATGTTACATCAGTAGAGGTAGTGGATGCCACTGTTTATTGACAATTGGTGGGTTTGCTCATGTATTTAGTTAATACAAGACCGATCATATGCTATACAGGGAACCAGCTTAGTCAAGTGATGTTTAAGCCTACCAAGCTCTTTTGGAAGGTAGGCAAGCATGTCCCAACATATCTCAGGGGCACATCTGAGTATGGTTTATGGTACAGACATACAGATGAGTTGAAGTTGCATGGAGTCACGGATGTATATTGGGGAGGCAGCCCAACGGATAGAAAGAGCACATTAGGAAGGGTTTTCAGTATCAGATCTGCAGCAGTTTCTTCGTACAGTAGGAAACAAATATCCGTGGCACTCAGTTCAGCAGAAGAAAAATACATGGTAGCAAGTCAAGCTTCATGTGAGACTATCTGGATGAGGAAGATCTTGGTCGGTTTTTTCGGTTCTCATTTAGATCCTACAGTGGTACATTGTGATAATCAGAGTTGCATTAAACTCTCAATTAATCCTATGTTTCATGATAGATCTAAACATATAGATATCCAGTATCATCATATAAGAGGTTGTGTGCAACAGAAGATCATGTTGGTTCAGTACATTCCTACGGAAGATCAAGATTTAGATATTCTAACAAAGGCGCTCAGCAAGAGCAAATTCGAATACCATAGAGGCAAGATCGGGGTGAAGGATAATCCATATCTTGTTGAGATGGATTGTTGAGATTCAACAAGATGACGAGCTTAGTGAAAATTAAACACCTTCATTAAGTGGGGCCCGCAGGCTATTTTTAGGTTTATGTCTATTTTTAGACATGGTGAGCATATTCTATAAGTTGCAGGATGCTATTTGTAGATGGTTGGTCAAATGTGGAAAATAGATGAGATTCTATTTTTATAATATTGGGTGAAGTCTATTTATAGATCGTCAATCTAAAAATAGATGCATGTCGATTATTATTAGCTCTTAATAATAATCCGACAATAAATATCAACTTGTTCTCTTGGAGCACTTTATTTCAGTGAACAGATTTGGAAAATCAGTGGGCTGAAGGAATTATGCAATTCCTAGGGTGGTTGGTGACTCATGCATGGAGGACTCAGTTAGAGCTGAAGTGGCAAAGTTGTGACAGAGTTGGAAGAGTAATTATGGGAGTTGTTATTCAGTTTAACTCAGTTAAGTGAGTTAAACTCAGTTGTGCTAGTTGTATCTAGTTCTAACTGAAGACACACTAGTGAGAGTTTAGTGAATTAATTATTTAATTAATTCATAACTAGAGACTCACTTTCAACTAAACAAATGCAACAGTTAACTACTTGCATGTCAGTTCCAGTGGAGACCTAGTGGAGAGATAGGTGAAAGGGTGAGATGGACTATCTGTTGTGACTATAGTGATGCATTCAATGCATCTGACACATATTGGAGATTCCAATGAGGATTGTGTAGTCAAGGCAAGGCCAATTTGAATTCATTTAGGGGTCTTCTTCAGCAGGGATTGTGCAGTGGAGGCAGGTTGTTAGGAGGCAAGAAATTGGTGCATAGATATGCAAATTTCTGCATGACAGTGTTTAATGATTGTTGATTGTAATAAGAGCTTGATGTACTAAGCTTTGTATGAGATTATTACACGATCCATTGATATACATAATATATGATAGTTGGGGTTTTTAGCTTTAATTTTTCCCATTAACAACTGTGTTTATTTGCGATTGATTTTCTTCATATGTGTTTTGCAACTAGCGATTTAATTTCCGCAAAGAATTAAGTGGAAGGATTCTGTATTTAACATAAGATTAATCTGTTAGATCAGGAGAATCCAGTAATACTATCAGTATTAATAAATTTCTACACACAAACCATACTTCTTTATACTTGTAGCCATTTTCTATTCAGAGGAAGAGAGCAAAGTGACCTCACCTTCTAGCTAGGTTTTCTCCTGAAAATGTTTCCTAGGTATTGTGTCAAACTATGGTTTGTGATTTTTTATTTTGATGTTCTCTATTTTCTGCATAAATTTAATTTTCATGCATAATAAATATACAATAATCTCTAGAGCGAGAAATATAAAAATAATAAACCCTAATAATGTAGCTTTCGTATTTTTAAATATAGTTTGTTATATTTGTTATGATGAATTATCCAACAGAATATCCACAACAATTTATGGATGAGTTGGGGACATGCATAGAAAATTAGATAAAGAATATACTTCTATAATACCACTAATTTGAATTTATGAAGGGAATGAAATGATATACATATTTATAACCAAACACAGAGATAAAATGAAACTTGACTTCTATTAATAAATGGAAAACGTTGAAACTGTATACATGCATAATGAAAACAAACTAACTCAAATGGTGGTAGCTATCTCTAAGAAGCGATATGACGATTATGCGTCTTTGCCCATTTGTGTTACAATGAGGCTAGGAGGCCTTTTTATAATAAAGAAGTAATGAGAAATGTTAAATGTCGCATAACCTAACCCTAGGAGATGAAGCACCAAATGATTTTGGGCTCTAATGGGGTAAGTTGGAATGTCAACTTCCAAGGGTCGTAACTTGGCATATATTCTCCATTTCGCACACACAATATTTAATTGAAAAGGACTATCCAAGAAGTACATTTTTTGAGTATCGATGAATTCTACGAGTATGGTCAACACATTTCCCCAAAAATCACTGTTTAGGTCCTCAAAGTGACTCTGGAAGTTCATGACCTAAAAATTTCCAAAAATAGAAAACTGACAAAATATAAAATTTGTGGTGTGAGGTAGTGGAATAGGTGGGTGGCAACCAATACCCACCTATCTCACATATTAAATGACACTACTAAAACTACAAATATGGTAACGTGGTAGAGAGGTGGCCCAATCAAATGGAAACACGTAGCAGAGGCATGACGTGGAAGGATAATGTAGCATCTGAGCTAGCAAGTGACATGGTATTTGAGATAGCAGTGACATGGCAACATGTTGATGTGGTGATGATATGTACCAATCAAAGATTGCCACATGGTAGCCTTGATTGGCCAAGAAGTGTTAGGTCCTATTGTTGGCCACAACCCCATCCCCCCACCCCCCATAATTTTTAAAAAATATATGGGAACCCTCCATTTCACATTTTGGAAAACTCTTTTCTTTCTTGGTATTTTGGTAACTCCATGATTCCATGGTCTTTGCTGCTTGGATTTCAATTATTCAATATTTGATCATTTTATGGTTTCTTATCACTTTTCTTGCGCTTCTTCGCTATTCTTCACGTCATGACGATACTCTTTTAGTGGCCACGAGAGAGAAATGTGCCACCATCGATTACCACATCACCTTACATTTCACATTTGTTAGCAATTGGTTTTTTATCTCTTTCACTTGGTTTGATACCTGCATTGAAAAAAAAGATGGATCATTAATAGTGTAAATATCGTGTTATAATAAACTAATTTTATTTTTATTAATATAAACTAATTAATATACATTGTAATCTTGTTTGGCATATTAAAATAAACCACATTAATGTAATTAAAACAAAAATAAAATAATTAAACACATTGTGCATTATAATACAAAACACGTTACATAAAACAAATAATATAAACGTAATAATGTAAATATAATAATGCAAGCATAAAATAAAACAGATAATATAACATAATTTATAAAACATTTAACGCATTATATGTATAATAACATATTGTAACATATGACATGAATGCATAAAATGTCATGTAATTCAAGTATCAACACTTGTATTTGTGACTTCGTATATTTACTAATTTTATCGCATACATAAAACCAAATTGTGCAATCTGACTGCGGATGGGATAAAACACATTCATGCAACCCATGTAACATTAATTAAAACGCAACAAAGAATGCATTTCTCAACGATCTGCATATTGTATTGTCACAACTACTCTAGAAATGCCGATCCCCAAACAAGATTGATGGGCGATGAAGATTTCATGGCAGCCTCTAAAACTCACGAATCAGTACATATCAAAGCAGTGAAATATTTAGTAACTTGCCAAATCCTACGCCATACTCAACTAAAAGGGGGTTTCCAGATCCAGTATTGGCAGGTCGCAGAGAATAGTTAGCAGTATTGTTACTTTTTTTTTTTTTTGGCAGGCTATCAAGGGCGAAATTGCAGTGAGTTTCTTTTGTATTGCACTATTGCGATTCGGGGGAAATTTGTTGTAGATTGTTGAGAGTTTGAAGCTCTAGAAAGAGACACTTCCGCACAAGAGACACTTCCGCACTTCTGTGAAATTGTTTCCTGAAGGAGCCAAAGACTAGCTGGATTTTTAGAAGAAATCTGAGGTTAATTTTAAGTTTGTAGTTGGTTAAACTATTGTTACAGTCTTAGTAATGTATCTCTCCTCTTGGTTCAAGTTTTGTTCTATTTGGTATTATAAAATTGGTATTAACATTATTGTTGATCTCATGATTTTAAATTAATGCATTCCTTGTCTAAATCATTTCTTCTCTTTTTGCAGGGTTGAGCAAAGCATCGAATCAAGGTTGATAGTGAATCCATGGAGTTTACTTGTAATTATTCAATAACTATTTATTGACTTATTGCAAGTCTACTTTGTTTCATCTAGTTAGTAGAACTTTTTCTCCTCCTCCATATAAATCATATAATGGATTTATGTTAAGGATTGGATTCAAGTGTGTATATTAAATTATTTTAATAACTATTTATTGGAATACTTTCATTATACATTTGCTCAAATTAATTGTAAATCATCAAACTGCTTTGTTAATTTGAAAGTATACCTTAATACTTGATTCAACCAATAGTCTTTACCTCTTTTTAGCATTAGATAATTTGCTCTTGATTCAGTGTGTGGCTATCTTCACTTAGTCAAAATAGGTTTCACTTTTCACCTTAGTATGGATCTGTTTTTATATTTCTTTTGACTGTATTATGTATATTTGTATTTAAATTTGTAACACATTTTGACATTTGAACCACATGTAACATTTTGTAATATTTAATTATATATCCAATTGACATTATGTTTTTACATAGATTAATAATATATAATAAAACCATATATAAAATAGATTTTAGTGTTACTAAGGTAGTATAATAATATTATTATTTTGCATTATAAAATAGATTGTAGTGTTGCTAAGGTAGTATAATAATAGTATTATTTGCATTAGATCATCATTGTATAGTATACTAATATTTGTTATGGTATAGTATCATTTAGTATTAATGCATAGGCTAGTATAATTTGCTCTTGATTAAGTGTGAGGTAATTTTCGACTAGTCAAGATAGATTTCACTTTTCATTCATTTTTCATCTTAGTATAGATTTTTTTTAATATTTCTTTTGATGGTCAGATCAAGCTCGCATATCGATAAATTTCTTTAGTTGATCTAAATTTCTCTTTAAATCATTCAAACTCAACCAAAAAGAATTATGTATATTTGTATCTAAATTTGTATTAACAATATGTAACACATTTTGACATTTGAACCACATTTGACATTTTGTGATATTTAATTATATATCTAATTGACATTATGTATTTACATAGATTAATAATATATAGTAAACCATATATAGAATAGATTGTAGTGTTACTGATGTAGTATAATAATAGTATTATTTTTCATTATATCATCATAGTATAGTATACTAATATTTTTCATGGTCTAGTGTCATTTAGTATTAGTGCATAGGCTAGTATAATAAATTTAGAATAGACTAACACTTAGATTCACATTGGTTAACTTTAGGTGTGGTTTAGCTGAGCCATTAATTCAGCTTAAGGATTTACTTCTTTGCAAGAGCTTTGCAAGAAGGTAGATCTGACATTTCTCTTCATGTTGGTAAGAAATAGAAACACCACAAGTTAACAGGAAGGGAAAGAGGATAACTGGACATAACTGAACCAGTCGGAACCACCAACACAAATGGGAAAGGGTTTGATTTGGGACCCTGACTAGGTGGTCTCCCCTAATGTTGATGGAGGACATTTTTTCCCATCAACAAGTCCTTATAATAGTAATGTAACCCTATTATTGTTATTGTAGCCCCCTTATTGTTATTATTGTGCTCATGTAGCCCCAATATTGTTACTGTTCTGCCCCATAGAAGCCCACTATTGTTATTGTTG
Source organism: Pinus albicaulis (assembly GCA_034641835.2). NCBI lineage: Eukaryota > Viridiplantae > Streptophyta > Pinopsida > Pinales > Pinaceae > Pinus > Pinus albicaulis. The sequence goes on along the minus strand of CM076576.1, from coordinate 174,324,860 downwards.
TGCACTTATATTATTTTTGTTAGGTCGGCTATGATTATATTGTGACCCCTTAGACTCCTATATTTACACGGGGGTCTTCTAATTTGTATCATCTAATAATTATTCATTTATATGATGTAAAAGGAGGTTTCCCCTTTGAAAAGGCTTATTTTGAAGCCGTTTATATATTTCTTCTTCTATTTTGTGACATGGTTACATAAAATTTGGTATTAGAGCTTTGGATTCTAGGCTTTTGCTGCTTCAAACCAGTCATCGTGGAATTCAAATGCTAAAATTTTGACCATGTTAGGGTCCTATAATAATAGGATTCATAATTTTGAATCAACTATGATTAATATTGTAATATTGTGCATACTTTTATTTCTGCAAATTTTTTTCCCATATTAAAAAATGTAAAGAGGTTAAAAATCCTAAAAGAAAAATCAAATGACTAAAAGAAAAAAAGTAAAAAAAGAAAATAAAAAATGAACCCCACAAAAAAAGAGATGAAATAGATCATGAAAGTGATGAAAATTCAAATACCACTACTTTTTACTTTACTTTGCAAAATAAGAATGTGTGTAGCTTATTAAAAATGCCACAATCCATGATAGTCAAACAACTTAATCTTGATTATTCATTATTTAAATTTCATGTCGATAGATAGAGAATAAAGATCTAGCCAAACTGTTTAATCTTGGCAGATCAGTAGTTAGGTAGAGAATAATAATGAGCTCAATAGTTTAATCTGAGCCATTGAAAGTCATAAGGATAGAATTAAATAGTTTTCTTATCAAAGAAAAATTAAAGGGTTTGTAAGCTCAAATGCACCCAAATAAATGAAGAAAAATTGTTAGGGTAAAAGATGGGTAGATAGAAGCAATTTTCACAAGGCATAGAAAGCATCAAGTTGGTAATTTCATATCACTAATGTCCCTCAAAATCCCCTTCCCTTTTCTAAAAACCCTAATGTCACTCTAAAGGGAATTTCCCCTTATAAAAATACCCCTTCCCCTTCATTTTAACCTTTCCCATTACTTCACACATTTTTCCTTACAAAAACTCCTTTCCCTAGTTTAAAACACATTTATCCTTTGGAAAGTAATTTTCCCTTATTAATTTCCCTTTTTCCATTTTAACATACTAAAATAAGCATATCCTAACCCTAAAGTTTAAAATAATATGTCTGGTCCCACATTGAAAAATACTTCCCGATATTTGTTTTTACATTAATTCTTAAGTGTATTTTATACATCCCTCACTACATTCATTAACCTCCCTTTTCATTTAACCCCAGTTTAATACATATAGTTAAACTCATTCCCGCTTATATGTATTAACCTACATTATTATATTAACTCATGATCCCATATAACATATAGTTTATTATAAACCATGCCTATTATAAAGTCCCAACCCCATATATATAACCCTTTGTATATACACGTAACTCATCGCATAAACTATCCCTAGGCCCCGCTTATCATATCCTTGATGGATCCCTCCCATTCGCCCATCCGTTCGATCACGATTGATCAGATCCGGTAACCAATAGCTTATTTTGCATGCCCGATTGTCAAAACTTTAACATTACCAAAAGCCTGCGAAATAAGATGTTTTCGCAGCCCCGCTCCTTACTACGTGGCGACCCCTAATTATATCGCATCCCCAATTGTCAAAACTTTAACACTACCAAAATCTTGCAAAATAAGATGTTTTCTTAGCCCTGCTCCTTACTACGTGGAAGCCCCTGATTATATCGCATCCTCCCTTGAATAATACTGCCCACCTGCTTTTCACGATGTGAAAACCATCAGGTTGTTTTCCACCTATAAGATGAATACCACCCCTCATTTGTATTTGACCCCACGCATTAAAGGTTTTATGAATGCTAGTTAAAAACACATAAAGCTACCCTTTCCAATCTTTTCACTATCTGTTTGTTAAATTATGCGGAGAAAGAGCTACTGCCGACCTATTTCTAAGAAAAATATTACTCTGTCGACCTGTTACCAAGTCATTTCAACCAGAATTCAAACCTCTTGCTACTAAAGACACTGTAGAATATTTTTAAAGTAGTATAAAGACCATTGAAGCCCCAACAAAGCCTCTATTGCCTCCATAGCCTCCTATGCAAACAAAAATTACCACTTCCGTGTATTCCTCAGTACAAAGGCATGTTCTTAAGTAAAGAAAGTAATTATTTGATCAATTGAAGCTTGGAAGACCATAGAAAGCCAGTGTTACCTTTAAAAAACCCTTTATGCATACTGTAAATATCTTTCACAGTGTTCTTAAAGGGCCTAAGCTTATTCCTTGATCATAGAAAAAGCCATTGCTGCCTCCAAACCCCTTTTTGCAGACCCAATCATATTTTCACAGTATTTTTAAGGGCTTGAGCATATTTTGTAAGTCAAAGAGTAATCAATTGATTAAAATAAACAAATAATATCTTCCCAAGGTATTGTGACAGTTAGCCCCTTGCAACCTCCAGTTATTGATGTTGAAAAAATTTCCTTAGCAGACAAAGACTTCAAAATTAGTGACCTTGACATTGATTTTAACCTTCTTGAGCTCCCCTATTGGAGCTATGCTAAGTCAATTGACCAAGCTGATGATGTTTTCCTTTGGGAGTCAAATTTTCCCAAGTATATTTTCCCACAGACCTTCCAGTCTCTAGAGGTTATCAAACTCTGTCAAACAAATTATTTTCCTGATCAAAGAGCCTTATTGACCCCTGGTAAAGAGATTTTATTCACCATCACAGATGAATCAATAAACTAGATGCTGCAAATTCAACCTAGGCCTGATCAAACCCCACTGTCTATTGTGATCCTCACTGAATTGTATTTAAAGTTGGACTTCCCCAAGAGGTTCGAGATATTCCAAACATTCATTCCCTCATCAGTAGCAACTCCAAAGACTAAACCTCCTTATCCAGCATATATATTTTCTGAAAGAACCAGGCATATTATCACCATGCTGTCATGTATTTTGGGTATTTTATTGATGAGCATGTTGATGCTTCAGTACTAGGATTTCTTTCTATTTTATCCACTGGTCAGCCTCCTGCTTATATATTCAATTTTACCCAGTACCTCTCTAATACAATCCATGAATAGCTGGTTAAATTACCTGAGGAGGGAGTATTCAAATACTCTTCAGTCTTATTTCACATGTTTGTATACTTCAAATCTGAAAGATTTGCAATCAACCTTCAAAAACTAAATATTGAAGGTAATCCTCAGTCAATAATATTTTGGACTCCATTGATCAAGAAAGACTCCACAAATTTCACATACAAAGACTTCATTGACTCATTCATCCATCCAATTGTCAACATGTTGAATAGGAGCAGTCAACCAAGAGTCAGTGATAAGATAAAAAAGTTCTTGCCATTATCAGAACACATTATGTCAGGAGATTTGTATCTTTACTAAAACCACACAGAGATTAGAGTTTATGGTTGTCAACTAACCCCATATAAATTTCAAAATACCTCCCAATGAGGTTATTTTCACTTGAGTATATCAGGAATATTCTTAACTCTGATGAAGTTAACTTTCTATTAGCCGAGAAGAAAACACAATTTAAAATCAAAAACTAGATTGGTCCCTTCATCTGTAATAACAGGACTGTTGGTCAATAGGTAGAAAAGTATCTTCAGGAATTTAAATTCAATGAAAGCTTCAAATGGAATTATGATCCTTTAGGAGTAATCAGCAAGTTAAGAATAAAGTTTAAGTTAACTCCTTTTGTCCAAGAATCCAAGACAGATATTGAGAAGTACTACAATCAGTCTGAGTGGTTAAGGAATAATTTGAAAGATGTAGAGAAGCAAGGTGATACTTGTTCCATCTTGAAAACTCTAGCCCCACAGTATAGAAACTCCAAAAGATTCGGAGAAGAAGGATCATACTAAGGTCAGACCACCACTGAAACAAAATTCAAATTGATGTATAGGAAGAAGCCAAAATTAAATCCCGTAAATGAAGAAATGGAAACTATTGAAGTGATTGATACAAACATAGTGGTAAAAGACAATGCACCTCCAACAGTTTCAGAGGAAACTCACCAACCTTCAACATCTAACACTCAGATTAATCAAAAGCAACATAGTGTTGAAGTGTCTTCATCCAGTAAACCAGCGGATAAAGAAAAAGATATCATGTAGAAGTACAAGGAAATTAAACTTAGGAATGAGGCATTAAAGGATGATACTTATGCCCAATACTGGAACCAAACACCTAGTGACCAAAGCAGGTTGCTTTCTGCATTTGATTACAAGACTAGGAAGATGTAGATGACCTTCTTACAGCCCATAGTGAAGCATCCTAAGGCATCAACAGATTATAAGAAGACATCATATGAATTTCAAGCTAAAGATCTTCATCCTATAGACCAAATAGAATTTCATAAGCAAGCTGGTGAAATGTTGTATTCTACTATGAAAAATAAAGCCATGAGTGTACAAAAGCTTTAAAATACTCTAGAAAACATCAGAGGCCAGCTAAATTTAGAAAAGGATTCCTCACAAGCCAAGGATAACATAATCAAATCCCTAGAATAATTGGTCATAGAAGTGGGATATGATCCCAAGAACATTAAAGTTGCAGAAGAACTCATTAAGAAAAAGAATGCAAACATTGCTACATTAAAGAAACAACTCAAATTGCCTCCTAATGAAAATCCTTAGGCCAAAGAAGTATTACAGGATGAAAGCCAAATGATGAGATGATGAACCTCATTCTTTAGTTAGCTACCCAATTGAATGAAATGGAAAATGAGATGGATAAGTTAGTGCAAGAGAAAAATACCAGCATGGAAGCAATCCCTGCCACTTTTATTCCTACAGTCACTACATTAGTTCCTTCTACTTTAGTAGAGGCATTTTACCCATCCGTTCCAGTAGCTACAACACTTTCCATTACATTAGCAACTACATACCCTACAGAGTCATCTACAGTATCAACACAACCTAATGATGAAGCTGGTAAACTAGTTAAAGCAATGCAGGATATGTTCATCGAGAATAAATAAATAAATAGACTTAAATAATAGTTAAAAAGTCTAAAGGATGAGAAGAAACTAGTACAAATCATGCACAATAATGAAGTACAGAAGAAAAACAGATTGACTAAGAAAGTTCAGAGGCTATAAAAGGAATTGACACTGACATAACCACTTTCACAAGAAAAGAAGCAACTGTGGGCCAATATTATTGACTTTGTCAATGATATTTATCCATCCATTCAAGTAATTTATGAATAGAAAGATCTTATCAATACAACACGTGAAGGAATTCAAAAAGTAAATAAAGAACTTGGTAAGAAGCCATAAGAGGCCAATGAAATCATTAAGTTTCTTAATTCCAAGAACAAACAATAATTGGAAGAAATTAGCATTAGTGACAGGATAGAAAAAAATCTTGAAGTTGTAAAGGTGATTTCTAAAAGGAACCTAATGGTACAACTAGAAGACAAATGTTAGAACATGGAGCTTGCCATAACTATATTCATGGTTAAATTTGATATATTGAGGCAGAAAGGTCTGCCTAATCCATTAGTTATTAATGACAGGCTGATGATACATGGAGATTATGATAATAAAATCAGAGAAGTGGCAAAGGAACAGTCTAACATTCCTTCCTAAAAAGGAATTCCTATAGGAAAGTTGCTTTATCATACTTTTGAAATCCTCTTTTACCTCCAACATGAGGTTAAAAATCTATTCATCAACAAGCCTACTTTTTCAATGTATACAGAAGCTGATGAGATATTCAGAAGGATGGTAAAAATCAAGTTACTAGATGCAGAAGCTTGGGAAAAGCTATGTGATTTACTTTGAAAGTAAAAGGGTAAAACATAGTAGTCAAAGTGAAGATAGAGCGGGCAATTTAAAATGAAGAACACAGTTAAAAGCAGTCAAGGTTAAAACAAAACAATGAAAGGTAAAACAGTAACAGAACATGCAGATAAAGATAATTCATAGAGTTAAAAGAAAGACTTTAAATTGAAAGAAAAGTTAAATAGTATCGGTAAAAAGCAGAGTTTAATGATAAAGACAACATAAAAGGCACTTAAATAGAAAAAGAGACAACCAACATTGAGCAACAGTCGGAGAGAAAGTAGCAAAAATATCAACAAACAACAACAAATCCAAATAAAAGAGGGACAACTTGCATTAGTTAGATAGCTATCTCTATCTTCTTGCATGAAGATATTTATTTTTTCTTGAATAATTCCTAAGTCATTTTAGGATATTTTGTATTTGTTTTTTTTTATAAATACTTCACAATTCAAAGTATTGAGTGTGGATTGTGGATTGCTACACATTTCTATAGTTACATTAATCTGAACCAGAGGGTTTATTATACCATTTTCAAGTCAGCTGACTGGATTGAGAAATAAAGCATTATATTACATGATTCATGTGTTGAGCCACTCCAGTGAAGTACTTTCACTTGTTCTTTGTTATTTTCTGAATTTTTTCATGTACTTGCATGTTTTCTAAATATAAATATTATAACAGGAATATTATTGCAGAAATTGTTTAAGTGCACTCTGTTCTGAACTATTATATATTTTGATGTTTTCTACTGATATCCAGATTAGGGAATTCTTAATTTCTCCCTAGTTTCGATTGACCTCTGGAATTTCCCTCATTATCCGGATCTAAGAATTCTTAATTTCTCTCTCATCCTGATTGAAACCATTTCATCATCCAACCTAAGGATCTGAATTTACTCAGCTACCTTGCCTTGTGAAAACTTCCTTTATAACTTGATTATGATCTGTTGCTTGATACTTTGACTCCATAGCTCAATGGAAAAAAAACCTACATCTATCCATCTAAATTAGTGATTCCACCACCAAACCAAACCAAAATCAAAACAAACCAGTCTTACATAAATAGCCTAAAATCAACTAAAAACAAAAAATTTAAATCACAAAGAGAGAGCCCTCTCTTAGCATTGGGAAGGTTAGATCCTAAGCTTAAAAGTAGGTTTGTGGTTACCTCTAATACTTATTTAAACAAAAAAGAATAAGAACCCTAGTAATTATTGGAGTGATAACATTCTGACGACCATACTGGGGAAAATAGTCCTCAGTTTAAAATAAACCTTAAAGCAAATATTTTTTATCATCTTTTCACCTTAAGGTTGTTTTAGGGTTGTTAGTTAAAACATTTTTTATTGAAAATTAAAATTCTGACTTGAAAAATAATATCATAAAATTAAAATTCTGATCCACAACCTGTTGTAATTATAGATGACCTAGAAAAAAAATTTAAGAAAACAAAAAAAAGTAGAAATTTTAGAAAGTACAAGTCAATTAATCAAAGCTACTTCTCTCCCTAAAATATTATCAAGTTTACAAGATATAGAATTTGATTTATCTTTTTAAAAATATTTGTTTAGAACTAAATCTGAAAGTTTAATATATGACAGTGTAATAGATCATAATTTCAATTAATTTATTGAAACTAAGAAGGAGATTGTTTCACTTGATTCAGATCGAAAAACCCTAGAACCTTTTGATAAACTTGAATCTTTGACTACAAATTTGATTAAGGATATTGTTGAAGCTTTTTTCCAACATTTTGTTGAATTAACTGCTTTATCTCCTTATACCCTTAAACCTTATACCATTCATACAAAATATGTAAATTCATCCTTATTTAGTACCACCTCATCTACTATTTACATTACACTTCATTCGACTGAATAATTCATCCCCAAGCTTCCTCTTCAATCTAGAGTTTTATTTCCTTCTCCAAACACTTTAAGTTCACCTTCTAGCACTGATGCTACCTTTTCAAGTACTTCAACATCATTTCCAAGTACATCATCTAGTATCTCAAGCGCATCTACAAGTACTTCAACCTCATCACCAAGCACCAAAAATTTACCTCCTAGCCAAGCTAGAATATTAGCCATGGAAGCTAGATATGCTACCAGCTCCTATCGGCTCAATAACATGCCATGCCCCAAGATTATCAAAGGAAAATCTTTCAATTTGATGGTACTAGAAAATACACTGCACAACAACATGTTAACAAAATGATTGATTATTTTGAATTGCATGAAATAGATGAAGCTGATGTTCAAATGAGATTGTTTGCCCGAAATTTAGCTGGAGATGTAAAGAAGTGGTTTAAAGCTTTACCTACCAATCATATTGTTGATTTAGAAGCTTTTCATAGGTTATTTATAAATAGATGGGAGAAAAGGAAGAATATTTGACAAATACTATATAAATATGAAAACATTAGAAGAGCTCCTAATGAATCAGTTCAAGACTATTGTACTAGGTTCAACAACATCTATAATGCTATTCCAGAAAACATTAAACCCCCACCAGATCTAGATTTAATCGAATTTCTCGATGGTTTTGAAACTGATATGTCATACCAATTGAGGGAAAGAAACTTAGAAACATTAAAACAAATGCAAAACAATGAAGTTAGTGTAGAAGAAATCTTGTTAGCCAAAATATCCAAAATGAGAAATGAAAGAAGAGTTACAATAAAAGAGGAATCATCCACATCAGACAGTAAAATAGATAGTTTAGCAAAAACCATGGAAATAATGATAGAAATGTTAGAAATTATGGAAAGAAAACCACATTGGGATAATCAACAACAAGGTCCTCAAATAATAAATCCAAACTTCAGAAAGAATACCAACACTAGTAAATATAGAGAATCGGCACCTGATCAACAAATAAGAACACCTTTCCAAGAGAACGATGCTGAAAGTTATCACCAAAATGAAGAAGATGAAGATACCCAGATTAACTTAATGGGAATAAATGATGATAATTCTATTTTTCTTACCCAAGAAGAACAGGAATTATTCATGCTACAACAGTTACAATTATAATCTAGGGAATCACTTAATTATAAACAAGGCTATGATACTGCAATAAATTAAGTTCACACGCAATATAACCTTAGGAGTAAGAAAAATGTAGAAGCTACTACTAAGAAAACTGCCCAAACACAAAACAAGAAAACAATAGAAGCTCCTGTAGCCAAATTACTACAAATTCTCCCTAGAGAAACTCACAAAACTCTAGTTCAAATTAGAAAAATTCCAGTCCTAATCAGAAAATTTCTAGTCCAAAAATTGCACCCAGTACTAAAATTGTAGACATCACATATATTTTTGTTAAAAAATCAGCTGATCCTCAAAAATATGCTGCTGCTAAAACAACATCTTCTACTAAAACAACAACTTATGCTAAAACAACATCTGTTGCTGATAAAAAAATTAGCTAATCCTAAAACAGTTGTTGCGAAAATAGCTGCTAAAAATTCAAAATATGCCAAAACTACCACAACCACTCAAACTGTCCCAGATAAGAAGAATGGAAAAAACAAAACAGTGGAAACACAAACTGAAAAACCAACTTTAGATAAACAAGAGAAAACACTCAAATTGCAGTTAGTAAAGAAGAAATCACTCAGTTAGGAAAAAAACAAGTACCATTCAATATACAAACTGAAATTTCTAAACTAAAAATTCCAATTCCTTTAACAGAGTTGGTAAAACATGATTTATACAAATATCAAATTACTGAAATACTGAACATAAATGAAGGAGAAGATTCTGTTAATTTGAATGATGATCAACTAGAATTAATATTTGGTCCTGATGTAAATAGTAAAAATCAAGAAGGTGGTGTTCCTCCTTTATACATTAGCTTGAATATTCATGATAATCTTTTACACAATGCTATTCTAGATTTTGGAGCATCCTACAATTTAATTCCAAAATCTATCATGGAAACCTTAAATCTTGACATCACTAGACCATATAAAGATATTTTCTCTTTTGATTCCAGTAAAGTTAAATGTCTTGACCTGATAAAAAATTTGTGTGTCACTTTAGTCCAATACCCAGCTAAGAGTATTGTCATGGATATTGTAGTTATTGATATCTCTCCAAAGTATGGAAAGCTATTATCTCGCTCATGGGGAGCAAAACTGTAGGGATCTCTACAATTAGACATGTCTTATGCCACAATTTCAGTATTTGGTTAGCCTAAAAATATTTACAAAGAAAACTTAATGCGGTACATGATCAGTAGTACAAAACAACCACAGAACTACCCTATTTATTCTGTACATTCTGATATGGATTCTTTCATTTTGTGTAATTAAAATACTGGCACGGATGAAAACACAGAATTAAAACAGAAACAAAAAGAAGTTGACAGTGAAAATATATTTCATGAATCTATGTGGCACTTATAATTTGATGGCTCAGTCAACAGATTAGGAGCAGGAGCAGGACGTTGGATTTATAACATGGAAAACAATCATTAAGAGGGTCATGCCTTTATATTAAACTTTAAATGTACAAATAACATGGCCGAGTATGAAGCTTTAATCTTACAACTGCAGATTATTTGAAAATGAGGAGAAAGAGAGTTTCTATCTTGGGAGACTCTGAATTAATAATAAAACAGATCAAAGGAGAATATCTTGTGAACAATGTTAGATTAATCCAATACAGAGAAATTGCTCTAGATCTAATTAAAGATATGCTTGGATCTGACTTTTCTATTATTCCTAGGAAACAAAACATGCAGGCACACAGTTTAGCTACTTTTGCTAGCACCTACAGACTGCCTTTTCAGCGAAATCACCAATACACAACAAAGGTAAGACACATGCCTATTATTCCAGATAACTTAAAATATTGGCAGATTTTTTCAGAAGATGCTCAAATATACAATTTTATGAATTTTGAGGAAGAATTTTGAAACTATAACATAGATACTGATTGTACAATAGATGACACTACAAATAGTGAAATACATGTAAATAATTTAGATTTGACTGAACCCACTAAATTTACTAGAGTAGAAATAGATAAATTATAAAATGTAGAAATAGAAGAAATAACAAATGATGATTCTAAGATTTTTAATCTTAAAAATAACTTTTTACCTAAGGGATTAGCCCCATTAGAAGATATTTTTGATTCAAATGATGTAGCAAGAAAACAAAATTGGAACCATTAAGATCAGACATAGAAGAATGTAACATAGGAACAAAACAAAAGCCTAAACTCATCAAATTGTCCAAAACATTATCCTCATAAGAAAAGATGAAATATATAGCTATATTTAAAGAGTTTCAAGATGTCTTTTCCTAGAGATATGAATACCTTAAGTCTTATGCCACTAGCATCATTCAACATAAAATATCTATCAAAGAAGATCAGAAACCATTTAAACAGAAGCTTAGGAGAATAAATCTAGTTCTTATGCCTTTAATTGAAAAAGAGGTAAAAAGGATATATGAAGCACAGATCATTGCACCAATCAGATATTATGTTTGGGTCTCAAACTTAGTTCCCACTAGGAAGAAAACAGGGGAAATCATAATTTGTGTTGATTTCCGGAACTTAAACAAAGTGTCCCTCAAAGATAACTATCCTCTTCGCAAAATGGACCATATTTTACAGAGGGTGGTAGGATCATCCAGGATTTCATTGCTTGATGGATTCTATGGATATAATCAAATATTAGTTCAACCAGAAGACCAACCAAAGATAACATTTACCACTCCATGGGGTACTTTTATGTATGTGAAAATTCCTTTTGGATTGATGAATGTGGGAGCCACATTCCAGAGAGCTATGGACAGAGATTTTTCCAAAAAAATCATGATTTTCTTGTAATTTATCTAGATGATATAACAGTATTTTCAAAAATAGATAATGAGCATCTAGATCATTTAAGATAAGTGTTCACTAAATGAAGAAAATTTGGTATTTCTTTGAATCCAAAAAAGACACTATTTGGACTTGAAGAAGGTAAAATTTTAGGACACACAATCTCAAAAGAGGGAATTAGGATAGACCCAACTAGAATAGAGGAAATTTTGAACATAATTAATCCTAGAAACATCAAGGAATTACAGGCTTTTATAGGTAAAATTAATTTTCTCATAAGATTCATTTCAAATTTAGCAGAGTTAATTAGAGAATTGAATAACATCTTAAAGAAATATTCAGCACTTAAATGGATAGTAGAGGCCAAGCAATCATTTGAATCAATCAAAAAATCCCTTACAAAAACACCAGTCCTAAAAAGTACTGATTTCAAAAAATATTTTATTAGTTTTTCTTTTGCTTCAGAACATACTATTGCAGTAGTCTTGCTGGAAAATAATGATCAGGGTCTTGCACAACCCATTGCATTTTTCAACAAATCATTAAGAGATACCACATTAAAATACAGCATAATGGAAAAACAAGCACTAGCTTTAGTAAAGGCTATTAAAGATTTCAGAGTGTACATTTTGTACTCACATATCATTGCATATGTCCAAAATTTAGTGGTAAAGGAAATTCTGACTCAGAATGGACCTAATGGTAAAAGAGGCAAATGGATTGCCACTATTTTGGAATATGACATTGAAAGCCTACTAAACTTATTAAAGCTGAAGGTTTAGCCAAACTCATGGCCGAATCTAACTGTAAGGCCTTAGAAATAAATTTTATTGCTTAATTAGATGATCATGAAGAGATGGTGACTCCACAGATCAGTGAACCTTTCTTAGATTCACCTTGGTATGTAGATATCATTTCTGTTTTACTGAACTTACAAGCTCCTCCTAGTTTGTCTAGAACTAAAAATAGATTTTTAAAGTTAAAAGCAATGAAATATTGTATCATATATAATGCTTTATTTTGGAAATATCATGATGGTATTATTTTAAATTGTTTACTGAAAGATGAAGCTGTTAAAATTATGGAAGAGTTTCATGCAGGTGACTGTAGAGGACATCTTTACTCGAAATCAATTCCTGATAAAATCTTGAGGGCAGGTTTTTACTGGCCCCCTCCCTTTACAGATGTTAGAAAGTATGTGACCTCTTGTCACAAATTTTAGATCTTTGAAGGGAAGAAAAAACTATTACCTTTACCCCTCAAACCCATCTCCACAGAAATTCCATTTCAGCGATGGGGTCTAGATTTCATTGGTGAAATTCACCCACCCTCCTCAGCCCAGCATAAATGGATTTTGGAAACCACTGATTATTTCACCAAGTGGATAGAAGTAATTCCTTCTAGACAAGCCACTGATTTTTTCATCATCTCATTCCTTGAAAATAATATACTTTCTAGATTTGGATGCCCCAAACAACTCATTACTGATAATGCAGCTGCCTTCAAATCTAAAAATATGATTGAATTTTGTAATAAATTTCACATCACCCTTGGCCATTCCACTGACTATTACCCTCAAGGTAATGGAAATGCAGAATCCTAAAACAAAAGCCTGGTAAATGTCATTAATAAATTGTTAGAAGACAACAAAAAGACCTGGAACAAGAATTTGGTCAATGCCTTATGGGAAGACAAATTAAATACAAAGAATTCCATTGGTACATCTCCTTATCAGCTAGTATATGGGATGGATGTTGTTTTTCCATCCTCTTTAGGAGTACCAATGATGAAGATGATCCAAGAACTGTAGGTAGAACCAAATGATATCCAGAGAAGGATAAATCAGACTATACACTTGCAACAAACCAGGGAAAAAGTCTATGTCAAATCACAAGTGATCCAAGATAAAATCAAGAAGATATTTGACAAGAAAACACAGGAAGATTATTTTTACATAGGTGATAAAGTTCTTAAATGGGATTCTAGAAGATAAGAAAAAGGTAAACATGGTAAATTTGATTTCCTATGGAAAGTTCCCTATATTATTTATGGTCACGGAATTAAGAATGCATTTATTTTTAAGGAAATAGATGGAGCAGATCTGCCAAGAGGACCTATCAATGGTAGAATGTTGAAGCATTACTTTTCTATAGACTAACCATTAGTTAAATTTGTTTAGTTTTCTCATTGTACATAACATTGCAGAGTTTAGATTGGATTGGATGTTTTTCTTACAAAGTTGAAGCCCGAAGAGAAGGCCCTAAGCTTTGAAAGACAAATTATCACAAGTATGCATAAAGTAGAGCTTAGAAAGCAATTTCAAGGCAAGCACAGTCAAATTTAATAGGCTACTGATCTTAAATTTCTTGACATTTCACCAGGAAATGCGATCCCCATGTGGAGCCACTGTTAGGGTCCTATAATAATAGGATTCATAATTTTGAATTGAATATGATTAATCTTGTAATATTGTACATACTTTGATTTCTGAAAATTGTTTTCCCATATTAAAAAATTTAAAGAGGGTAAAAGTCCTAAAAGAAAAATCAAAGGACTAAAAGAAAATAAAAAATGAACCCCACACAAAAAAGAGATAAAATAGATCATGAAATTGATGCAAATTCAAATGCCACTACTTTTTAATTTAATTTGAAAAATAATATTGTGTGTAGCTTGTCAAAAATGCCACAATCCATGATAGTCAAACGGCTTAATCTTGATTATTCATGCTTTAAATTTCATGTTGATAGATAGAGAATAAAGTTCTAGTCAATCTGTTTAATCTTGGCAGATCATTAGTTAGGTAGAGAATAATAATGAGCTCAACAATTTAATCTGAGCCATTGGAAGTCATAAGGATACAATTAGATAGTTTTCATATCAAAGAAAAATTAAAGGCTTTGCAAGCTCAGATGCACCCAAATAAATGAAGAAAAAATGTAAGGGTAAAATATGGGTAGGCAGAAGAAATTTTCATAGGGAATGGAAAGCGTCAGGTTGGCAATTTCATATCACTAATGTCCCTCAAAATCCCCTTCCATTTGCTAAAAACCCTAATGCCACTCTTAAATGGAATTTCCCCTTGTAAAAATACCCCTTCCCCTTCATTTTAACCCTTTCCCATTACTTCACTCATTTTTCCTTACAAAAACTCCTTTCCCTAGTTTAAAGCACATTTATCCTTTGGAAATTAATTTTCACTTATTAATCTCCCTTTTTCCATTTTAACATACTAAAATAAACTTATCCTAATTCTAAAGTTTAAAATAATATGTCGGCTCCGACATTGAAAAAAACTACCCGATATCAATTTACATTAATTCTTAAGTGTATTTTATACATCTCGCACTACATTCATTAACCTCCCTTTTTATTTAACCCCAGTTTAATACATATAGTTAAAATCATTCTGCTTATATGTATTAACCTACAATATTATATTAACTCTCGATCCCATATAACATATTGTTTATTATAAACCACGCCTATTATAAAGTCTCGACCCTGTATATAAAACCCTTTTTATAGACACATAACTCATTGCATAAATTATCCCTAGGCCCCGTCTATCATATCCCTGATGGATCCCTCCCATTCGCCCATTCGTCTGATCACGATTGACTAGATCCGATGACCAATAGCTTATTTCGCATCCCTGATTGTCAAATATTTAACGCTACCAAAAGCTTGCGAAATAATTTGTTTTCGCAACCCCACTCCTTGCTATATGGTAGCTCCTAATTATATCGCATCCTCCCAAATAATACTGCCCACCTACTTTTCATAATGCAAAAACCGTCAGGTTGTTTTCCGCTTGTAAGATGAGTACCCCCGCTCATTTGAATTTGACCCCGCGCATTAAATTTTAATCAATATTGGTTAAAAACACATAAAGCCACCCTTTCACATATTTTCACTACTATTTGTTAAATTTTGTAGAGAAAGAACTACTGTCGACTGATTCCCAAGAAAAATATTTCTCTGTCAACCTGTTATCAATCCATTTAAACCATAATTCAAACCTCTTGCTGCTAAAGACGTTGCAAAACTTGTTTAAAGAAGTATAAAGACCATTGAAGCCCCAGAAAAGCCTCCACTTCCTCCAGAACCTCCTATGCAAACAGAAATTACCCCTTCCAAGTATTCCTCAGTACAAAGGCCTGTTCTTAAGAAAAGAAAGTAATTATTTGATGAATTGAATCTTGGAAAACCATAGAAAGCCAGTGTTACCTTTAAAAAAACCCTTTCTCCATATTGTAAATATCTTTCACAGTGTTCCTAAAGGGCATGAGCTTATTCCTTGATCACATAAAAAACCATTGTTGCCTCCAAACCCCTTTTTACAGACCCAATCATATTTTCACAGTATTTTTAAGGGCCTGAGAATATTTCATAAGTCAAAGAGTAATAAATTGATTAAAATAAAAAAATAATGGCTTTCCAAGTTATTGTGATAGTCAGTCCTCTATAACCTCCAGTTATTGATGTTGAACACATTACCTTAGCAGATTGACACTTCAAAATCAATGGCCCTATCATTGATTTTACCTTCTTGAGCTCCACTGTTGGACCCATGATAAGTCAATTGACCAAGCTAATGATTTTTTCCTTTGGGAGTCAAATTTTCCCAAGTATATTGTCCCACAGACCTTCCAGTGTCCAAAGGTTATCAAACTATATCAAACCAATTATTTTCCTGATCAAAGAGCCTTAGTGACCCCAGTTAAAGAGATTTTATTCACCATCATAGCTGAATCGATAAACTAGATGCTGAAAATTTAACCTAGGCCTGATCAAACTGCACTATCTATTGAGATCCTCACTAAATTGTATTTAAAGTTGGACTTCCCCAAGAGGTTCCAGATATTCCAAACATTCATTCCCTCATTAGTAGAAACTCCCAATACTAATCCTCCTTATCTAGCAGCTATATTGTCTAAACGAACCAGGCATATTATCACCATGTTGTCATTTATTTTGGGTTATTTTACTGATGAGCATGTTGATGCTTCAATCCTAGGATTTATTTCCATTTTCTCCCCTGGTCAACCTCCTAATTCTATATTCAATTTTTCCCATTACCTCTCTGATACAATCCATGAACAATTGGTTAAATTACCATGGGAGGGAGTATTCAAATACTCTTCAGTCTTATTTCACATGTTTTTATACTTGCAATCTGAAATATTTGGAATCAACCTTCAAAAAATGGATGTTGAAGGTAATCCTTAGTCAGTAATCTTTTGGAATCCATTAATCAGGAAAGACTCCACAAATTTCACATACAAAGACTTCATTGACTCATTCATCCATCCAATTGTCAACATGTTGAACAGTAGCAGTAGATCAAGAGTCAATGATGAGATAAACAAGGTCTTGCAGTTATTAGAACATAGTAGGACAGGATATTGGTATCTTTACCAAAACCACACAGAGATTAGAGTTTATGGTTATTTGCTAACCCCATATAAATTTCCAAAATACCTCCCAATGAGGTTATTTTAACTTGAGTATATCAGGTAGATTATTAACTCTGATGAAGTTAAATTTCTATCAGCCAAGAAGAAAACACACTTTAAAATAAAAAAACCAGATTGTTCCCTTCATCTCCAATAACAAGATTGCTGGTCAACAAGCATAAAAGTATCTTCAGGAATTTAAATTCAGTGAAAGCTTCAAATGGAATTATGATCCTTTAGGAGTAATCAGCAAGTTAAGAACGAAGTTTAAGTTAACTCCTTTTTTCAATGAATCCAAGCCAGATATTGAGAAGTACTCCAATCAATCTGAGTGGTTGGAGAATACTTTGAAAGAGGCAGAGAAGCAAGGTGATACTAGTTACATCTTACAAACTCTAGCCCCATAGGATAGAAACTCCAAAAGTGTCAGAGAAGAAGGATCATACTCAGCTCAGACCACCACTGAAACAAAATTCAAACTGATGTACAGGAATAAGCCCAAATTAAATCCTGTCAATGAAGAAGTGGAAACTATTGAAGTGATTGATACAGATACAGTGGTAAAATACAATGCACCTCCAATAATTTTAGAGGAAACTCAGCCTTCAACATCTAACACTCAGATTATTCAAAAGTAGCATAGTGTTTAAGTGTCTTCATCCAGTAAACCAGCAGATAAAGAACAAGATATCATGTAGAAGTACAAGGAAATTAAACTCAGGAATGAGGCATTAAAGGTTGATACTTATGCCCAATACTGGAAGCAGACACCTAATGACCAAAGCAGGTTGCTTTCTGCATTTGATTACAAGACGAAGAAGATGTAGATGAATTTATTATAGCCCACAATGAATCATCCTAGGTCATCAGCAGATTATAAGAAGACATTATATGAATTTCAAGCTAAAGATCTTCATCCTATAGACCAAATAGAATTTCATAAGCAAGCTTGTGAAATGTTGTATTCTACTATGAAAAATAAAGCCATGAGTGTACCAAAGCTGCAAAATACTCTAGAAAACATCAGAGGTCAGCTAAAGTTAGAAAAGGCTTCCTCACAAGCCAAGGATAACAGAATCAAATCCCTATAATAATTGGTCATAGAAGTGGGATATGATCCCAAGAACATTAAAGTTACCCAAGAACTCATTAAGAAGAATAATGTAGACATTGCTGCATTAAAGAAACAGCTCAAATTTCCTCCTACTTAACATCCACAAGCCAAATAAGTATTACAAGATGAAAGCCAAAAAGATGAGATGATGAACCTCATTCTTTAGTTAGCTACCCAATCGAAAGAAATGGAAAATGAGATGGATAAGTTAGTGCAAGAGAAAAAGTCTAGAATGGAAGTAATCCTTGTCACTGTTATTCCTACAGTCACTACAGCAGTTTCTTCTACTTTAGCAGAGGAATTTTCCCCATCATTTCCATTAGCTACAACAATTTCCATTACATCAGCAACTACATCAGCTACAGATTCATCTACAGCAGTAGCACAACCTAATGATGAAGCAGGTAAACTAGTTAAAACAATGCAGGATATGTACATCTAGACTAATGAAATAAATAAACTTAAAGAACAGTTAAAAAGTATAGAGGATGAGAAGAAACTAGTACAAATCATGCACAAGAATGAAGTATAGAAGACAAACAGATTGACTAAGAAAGTCCAGAGGCTAGAAAAGGTATTGACACTGACAGAACCACTTTCACAAGCAAAGCAGCAACTGTGGGCGAATATTATTGATTCTGTAAATGATATTTGGCCATCAATTCAAGTCATTTATGAACAAAAATCTCTTATCAAGACAACAAGTAAAGCCATTCAAAAATTAAAGGAAGAACTTGGTAAGAAGTTAGAAGAGGCTAATGAAATCATTAAGTTTCTTAATTCCAAGAACAAATAGGAATTGGAAGAAATTGGCATTTGTGATAGGACATAAACAATTCTTGAAGTTAAAAAGGTGATTTCTAAAAGGAACCTAATGGTACAACTAGAAGAAAAATGTCAGAACATGGAGCTTGTCATAACCAAATTCATGGTTAAATTTGATATATTGAGGCAGAAAGGTCTGCCTAATCCATTGGTTATTAATTACAGGTTGATGAAACTTGAGGATTATGATAAGAGAATTAAAGAAGTGGAAAAGGAAAAGCCTAACATTCCTTCCTCAAAAGGAATTCCTACAGGAAAGGGGCTTTATTAGCCTTTTGAAAACCTCTTTTACCTCCAACATGAGGTAAAACATCTATTCATCAACAAGCCTACTTTTGCAAAGTATACAGTAGCTGATGAGATATTCAGAAGGATGGTAAAAATCAAGTTACCAGATGTACAATCTTGGGAAAAGCTATGTGATTTACTTTGAAAGTAAAATGGTAAAATAGAGCAGTCAAAGTGAATATAGAGCAGTCAGTTTAAAATGAAGAACACAATTAAAAGCAGTCAAGTTTAAAACAGTAATAAAACATGTAGATAAAGATAATTCACAGAGTTAAAAGAAGGAGTTTAAAGTGAAAGTAGATCTAAAGAGTACCAGTAAAAAGCAGAGTTTAAACATAAAGACAGTGTGAAAGACTCTCAAACAGAAAAGGTAGTGTTGAGAAACAGTCAGAGAGAAAGCAACAAAAATATCAACAAACAACAACAAATCCAAATAAAAGAGGGACAACTTGCATTAGTTAGATAACTGTCTCTATCTTCTTGCATGAAGATATTTATTTTTCCTTGAATAATTCCTAAGTCATTTTAGGATATTTTGTATTAGTTTTTTTGTATAAATACTTCACAATTCGAAGTAGTGAGGGTGGATTGTGGATTGCTAAACATTTCTATAGTTGCATTAATCTGAACCAAAGGGTTTATTGTACCATTTTCAAGTCAGCAGACTGGATTGAGAAATAAGGCATTATATTACAGGATTCATGTGTTGAGCCACGTCAGTGAAGTACTTTCACTTGTTCTTTGTTATTTTCTGCATTTTTTCACATACTTGCATGTTTTCTAAAGATAAATATTATAACAGGAATATTATTGAAAAAATTGTTTAAGTGCACTTCGTTCTGAATTATTATATATTTTGATGTTTTCTAATGATATCCAGATTAAGGAATTCTTAATCCCTCCCTAGATTCGATTGACCTCTTTCATTTCCCTCATTATCTAGATCTGAGAATCCTTAATTTCTCTCTCATCCCGATTGAAACCATTTCATCATCCAGCCTAAGTATCTGAATTTACTAAACTACCTTGCCCTATTAACACTTCCTTTAGAACTTGATTATGATCTGTTGCTTGATACATTAATTCCATAGCCCAATGGAAAACATACCTACATCTATTCATCTGAATTAGTGATTCCACCACCAAACCAAACCAAAATCAGAACCAACCAATCTTAGATAACTAGCCTAAAATTAACTAAAAACAACAAAGTTAAATGATAAAGAGAGAGCCCTCTATGAGCATTACAAAGGCTAGATCGTAAGCTTAAAATTAGGTTTGTGGTTACCTCTAATATTTCTTTAAACAAAAAATCATAACAACCCTAGGAATTATTAGAGTGATAACAAACCTCATGGAGAGAAAATATTGGTGAACGTTTTGTAAAAATTTCAGATCTTGCTTCACTATATTTTCTGAGATATGGTCCAAAGAAGTTAGGGTTTTTGCATGCTCCAAAATTCAATGTCAAACAAGTGACCTAGGGAAAATCGTCAATACCTCATCTTCGAACATTGGATTTGAATTTCGTAAATGTTATTGAATCGTATGGAATTTAGTTTCTTGTGTATCAATTTCAGGACTAAAGTCTGAAACAATGATAGGTGGAATCCCAAACAAGTTCACTCTATTGAACTAGTCCATAATTAGGTCATCATGGGAGAATTGGAATAAATTTATCTTGAAGGATCCAATCTTGGTATGACTTGTCTCATTGGAAAGAAGAATAAAAAAGGATAGCACAAGATGAAATTTCAGACCCTATGAGGCTGAAATTCCATAGATACAACATTTTCAATATAGAGGTCCTAAAAACAAGAAAAATACGTGTATTTTTTTTTTAACTTTTGTTTGAAAAATAAATTTAAAGTGATTTAAAGGACATAGTGAAGAATAGATATCGTTATTTTATTCCAAAATGCCTCAAAAAAAAAAATGGATACACCTATCAAGCACCATAAAGCTCTACTATGATGCATGAAGAAGAGGAAGAAACACAACATGATATATCAAAATTACGAGACCAAGTACAAAAAATTTCGCTCTCACAAAGAATTAAAAAAAAATGAAATGGAAGCTAAGATGGATGTTTTAGAAGGAATAATAAAAGGAAAAATGGAAGGTTTGAAGGATGGTTTTAAAGTATACATGGATGCGATGAATGTCAAGTTGGAATGGTTAACAAAGTTATTGCAAGAAAGGCTACCTAGTGGTGATAAGGTAATCCATGAAAATCATGATTAGGACAAAAGGAATATGAATTATGATTTTAGAGACTCCAATGTTGGGCTTAAGACCTTCCACGTTCCAAAGACAGATATGAGGAATTTTAATGGAAAGGATATTGAAACATGGATACTACAGATGGATCAATTCTTTGATCGACATGATGTGTCTCACACACAAAAGGTATGCATTGCATATTTATATTTAGAACAAAAACATTTTGTGTGGTATCGATGTCTTTGTTATTGTAAATAAATTTTCACTTGGAAAAAAAATTGCGCATGAATTGATAGCACATTATGAGGATATAAAGATAAATACCTTCTTTATCCAATTGATAAATCTCAAACAAAAGGGTTCAATGGAGAATCACATTTAGGAATTCCAAGTATTGATTATCAAGATAAATGATATTCTAGAGGAGCATAGGATTGAATTCTTCATATTGAACTTAAAGGATTACATCCAACATGAGGTTTATCTTTGAGAACCTAATTCATTGGAGAAGGTATTCAAGGTGGAAAGAAAATTTGAAAGCAAAATTATGGAAACAAGGAAGTATACCACTCACAACTATAAATATGAAAGTGTATGGTTGCTCCTAGCCTCCCACCACCTATGAGGTTGACACCAAAAAACCTAGAGGAAAAAATACCAAAATGGCATTGTCACAGTTGTGATAGAAAATACATTAAGGGTCATTAGTGTGCTGAGAAGAAATTATTTTACACAGATTGTGAAGAGGAGTAAGAAAAAGAACAAGGAACATCAAAAGAAGAGGATATACACTAGGAACTGGCCCCAGAGGAAGAAGAAATGAATCCAACCATATCTGGTAATACGTTGGCAGTAGTTACTACTCCTCAAACTCACAAGATAAAAGTATATATTAAGAGAAAAATGGTAATAACGTTGATTGATTCTGGTAGTACCCATAATTTTATTCATTGTAAGCTAGCCAAGGAATTGAATTTCTTTCTAGATCTAGCACCAGAGTGTCAAGTGATGGTTGTAAACGTAGGAACTATAAATTGCTCAAGGAAATGCCACAATATCTATCTAACCATGGGGAAATATGTATTGAATATTCCAGTGCTTTCCATTCCAATGGGTAGTGTTGATGTTGTATTAGGATTCCAATGGTTATAATCTTTTGTTACCATAACTTTTAATTTTAAATAAATTATATTGAAATTATATTGGGAAGGAAAGGAAATTGAATTAAGGGCTGTCTGTTATACAGAAAATGACCTCCTCATTAGCTCAGAGGAGAAGAATTCTTTAGACTGGAAGAAAACCTAAGTTCGAGGCCTATTTTCCAGGGCAACTTGCCCCTTAAACAAACACAGTGTGCTAACGTGGTCTATGACCCAAAATACACGTTAACCTAGGGATTAACGTTATGTTTTTCCTAAAGGGATGCATTACTGGATTTTCATGAGTTTTTGAAGGACAAAATGTGAGTTGACTGACTAACACTCCCATCTTACACTCAATGTCGACTCCAAAAATTCGGAAACATTAACCTCAGACCAGCCAAAGGAACTTTTCAATTCGGACAGAAGAAAATGGAGGAAAGAGCAATAAAGCAGAGGAAACATCTAGCTTTTTCCTTAATGAAACTTGTGAATAAATTCGCAAGGACTGAGCCTTCCATCGCCTATAAATTGGAGGCTATGCCACATTAATTGGGATAAGAATTTGAGCATAGTTATGTTGTCGAGACGTGGTTGAGAGAGAGAGAGAGAGAGAGAGAGAGAGAGAGAGAGAGAGAGAGAGAGAGGAGCTAGGAGCTAAGGGAATATTGGATATAGTAATAATGTTTATAATCATTCTTCCCACTTTTGATAATATATATTTTCTCATGTTTTTTCTATGTGATGATATCGACACCTTCTTTATGTATATGTTGATTCAATGGTGAGATTGAAGGTTTATAATTGATGCATGCTAACTCTACATGTCAATATATGTTGATGAATTGGATTGATTAAAGTTTAATATGCTGTGGATATTATTTGGTATCTTTTCTATGTGAAGGTCATGATGTGAGAGCATATCAAGGTTTCTTCCTCCATCACACTAAAAAATCTAGTAGATATGTGCAAAAGACGAACATGTAATATATATCGGTTTCTTTGATAATTTATAATTTAACATGATATTTTTGCATGTATCTTATAATAGTTTTAGGTCACTTGATTTTGCCTGCCTCAGATTCCAAGAAACCTGAGAGATTTTTTTTCCACCACCCATGCATTAATTCCTAGAGCATAATTAGTGACTCCATTAGAATGCTCTTAGTTACCGGCTTTGATCTCCTAGTCCCTGGATATTTGTCTCTCTCTTCTTATTTTTGTGCTTCCAGCATAATTGTTCATAGACTCTATTCAGGCCCTAATCTGACCCTTTATACAAGCCAACCTTCTGTAATACACCCTTCTAGTGCTTTCCAAAGAGTTATAATTCTTTTCAACCTTCTATACAATGTGTTAGCCCTGCTACTAATACATTGTGTTCCTTTCTGGACCACGTTATCAACCCAAACTCTTGAGATCTACCTAGTTTTGTGGATTCTACTATTCGATAAGTTTGTTCGAGGTCCAACCTTGGGATTTGCAACTGTGCAATATGTTTGGTTAATTGCTTTAATGGTTATTTTTCTTTTTGAATAATATCTTAATTTCATTTGATTTTGGAGAAAAGAAAAATGTTTTTTTTTAGCTTTCTCTCATTTTTTAGCTAGATATGTTATGTTATATTGGGTTTGTGGTAATAAAATTGTATGTCTACATTTATTTTCTTATGTTTGGACTACATTAGGATTTTTGGTTTCTATAATGGCATATAGTTACTCTCTCCCTATAATAAATCTTATTCATTGAATGGAAATCTAAAATCATTTCTCTTGCATGGTTTGAGTTAGAGTCTCACTAAACTACATACATAATCAACCCCTCCGAATACATTAATCAATTTCACATAAAATCAACCACATAATAAAAGTAATGAAAAAATATTTCTAGCATATACACATATTAGTTTAAGATAGAGTCTTTGGATAGGATGTTTTGGGTAAACTTCCCAAGACTTCGAAATTGAGACTAGTGTCATTAATGAGAGTAAAATCATGCTAAACTCACAGCATCCAAGAGCACTCATCTTTCAAGGTAGTTAAGTACGAGACCACATCAGAGTATAAGAGAATTTAGGACACCTTCAATTGAATTTTTTTGGGTATTTTGTGTACTCGGGATCCCCTTGTGGATATCGAAGCTAAGTTGGGGACTCATATGTCCTACCCACATAGCATACTATCTACGATAGTGACCCCCCCCCTCGTGGTGTCTGTGATTTGAAGTAACCTTAAAGGCCAAATTTTAGGGATGAACCCAAGGTAACTAGGGTGGTATTCCCTAGTACCTAAATAGATGAACCTACTTTGTCTTTGGTTTGTTGGGAGGGTGATAGTCTTCACGAGAGTACTTGGCCCCTTCTTAACGAGGTTCGGGCTAAGCTCAGGAGTAATCATAATTGTACATTTGGCTGAATATCTCTTTTATCCCCTTTGATATTGGGTTTCATATCCAACTAGTTGTGACTATCAAACAGAGTTATGTTCCTCGCCTGCTTGCTGATTTCCTTTAGAGTATCTATTCACTTTTAGGTGCTTTATTTTTTACACTAAAACTATAACATATATCACATTTAAATTTTTGATAAAAAATATCTCTCACCGTGACTACATTCGACCCTTGTCGTTTATCTAGATGAGAAAGAGGTATTCCTTTATTGACTTTGGAGGAACTTTTGAGCTTCATTGAATCATATTATCCTTCCTCACAAGGATAACAGTCTCCATTTTCAAACACTGAATCAAATAACACTTCCCAAGAGACTATGTTACCTGGGGAATTTTTCACTGAAGATGACATAACTCACTTCAATCCTTTACTCATTGATCCTCTTAGACTTATTTTGGTTTAGGTGGCACTTGTGCCTGTTATTTATTCATCAGTCTCCACATCCAATGTTCCAATGGTGAATAGTGGGTCATGGCCTTTCATGGAAAATTTTATTCCACCACCACCTCCCTTGCTTACTTCCTGTCCCAAACAGTTGATACTTAGTCTATTCCTATTTTTAGAAGCCCCACTACACCTACTTGAGTGGAGTTCAGTACCTTCATATCTCCACCCATTTTGTGGCAACTCCTGGATCTTAGGCTATCACCCCTAGTGGTTTTGTTAGCATGGCTACCTTCAACAATCCATTTGGATGGAATCCCTTGCTAAGTTCTAACCTTTAGGCATCATTTCCTTGGGGAAATGTTTCCAACATTCACACATATGTTGGGGGCATGCCTGTCCCCATGCCACTTATAGGAAAACCTGGTCCTTCGATCAAATTATTTTCTCTTGGTAGTCACTCTACCAGTGTTATGCAGAATTATGAATTATCGATAAAACGTATTCCCTAAATGTGGTGCTCATTTATAACAATAGATTAAAGACTTTACAAATACTTTTCCTAACAATAAATAGACACACAGAATAGATTAAGAAACCTACTTGGAGTCCAAGCGCTTCCTATTCTCCCTCTGTTGCTCTTGTTGTAGCTTCAATCCAAGCTTGATTGCCAAAATATTTCCTACAAGTATGAACAATAAACAATAAAGAGATTGCAATATACAGATGTCTATTCACATTAATCAGTTAAATAAATGAAACATAAAACATCTACATCAAAGAAGAATCCATAATATGAAAGACATAAGCTTATATAGATACATATGTGGGAAAGTAAGAAACAATATTTATTAATGGATAGAAGGGGGTGGTTACAAACAATGATTGATTTGATGTCACCAACTCCAGCATCATCCCAGCCTCATCACAATGAACATCTCTATAGCAACATATCACTCAAATCAAACACTCAATTGAGAATCCAACAACATTTCTCTACCAAATTTCTTCCTTCTCAAGCACTGGGATCTGTGCTCAATTTATAGATGAGCTGAAGGTAGTTTCACAATAAATGACTTTCTAATAATAGGAAATACATGTTCCCAAGCTCAGAGGTGTCAAATGGACACATGCATTCAAAGTTTGACACATATGCACTCTTCTAGAAGGCACTAGTCAAGTGGAGATTCCGGAATAATGAGAATTTCAGTCCCAATTTGACCAATGCACCCTTGAGTGTCGGGAAGTGCTTTGCAGAGCACCCTTGAGTGGAGGTGCCTGCATATGCAAAGCATTTAGCCCCTTGAGAAATTTTGTTGGTGAGATCATAGGTGATATAACATGTACTTCAAATCTTGGAAACCTTGCAATGGAAGTCATGGATGATTTTTTCGTGTTCTTTATCTTAGGGCATGTAGCAATTGAAATGATATGGGATGATAAACCCTATTCATTGGTTCTGGGGATGATGTCCAGTTTAACCAGGTCATTGGGAATGGTGCCCAAATTTACCTATAACATATTTCCCCTTAAAGCATGAAGTTAGAATAATAATAACAATTTTTTTTTAATGAGATGCTTTACACTGTGATGGGCTGGAACTAAAGTGGAGTGGCGACCTACATCAATCTTAAAATACATTACATCATGATATATCCTCTTGATCACGAATTGATGAGGGAATGAATTCCCATGCTCAACACATAAACTATCTAATGACATGTACATAGTGCAAAAAGTCATCTACATTGGAATGTTGCCCAATACAGACATGCCTACAGATATAGATCCATGTTTGGATGTTGATCTATATGTAAGGTCATCATACAGATGATGTGTACAAAAATCCTAAAATCACAGCTCATATGGCTGAAACTAGATCTGGGGTCTTCTTATCTCGTTCACTCAATCGTTCGGGTACAAGTCTAGCCATGCGAATATATGATTTGTAGTCGAACATGGTAAGACATCGTTTGATTACCAACCAATGATGTGAGTTGTTAACAAACGTGAGAGAACCACCATTGATTTTAATGGACCTCAAGGTACTGTAGTACATTTCGTAAGGCGTGAATAGATTATTTGATGTCGAATGCCAAACAAAATATTTCAGTCAAAAGTCCAGAAGAGAGGATATTGTGGATGCTGTAACAAGCCTCATGGTACTGGAATATGATGTTTCTAAGTGAAATTCCTGGATGATGATTTGACATCGACAGGAAGCCACTTTATTGCGAAATGATAGTTACTAATTTCAGAGACGAAGTTTGACTTGATATAGCAATATTTAGGGATGAATGTCATGAGAATGAAGGTTTATGAGTATTGTAGAATGGTGAGTATTCACTAGATGACTTCTCTTTAACATTTCAACGACATTGAGATGAGTTGGCAGCATTGACCAAAAACTGAAGTGAAGGTATGATGAACCATAGGTATTAATGAATCCTCAAGAAGATTACCCAACCCAAACAATCACAGTAATGGAGTGAAGTGTCATGTTCAAGAGAAACCTGCTACTGTAAAAATTTCTGTTCACTTTCCCAAATTTTCCCTAGTCATTTTTCAACCAGTACCTCTTTATTTTTTAACAAGCTTGAGGAGGATAACATATGCCTGATCTATAATTCCACCCTTCGGGCGAACAATGTATCGCTATTTAATAATTTAACGAGTCTAGTGATGAATGAAATTTGATTCTTGCCATTATCGACAATCCTGTCGCTATTTTATGTTTTAAAGAGCCTAACAACAGTGGCAGCCCAGTCCTTTTTCATATTTAGAGAGTTTTAAAAAGAGGACAAAAGAAAACTCCATAAGTATTTTTTCGTAAATTTGTCACTCAAATCAAAAAAAGTGTAAAATAATATCTGAGAGAACCTCTTTAGTCATGTTTGACTAAGGTATTCCTTTTTCATAAATAATCTATCTTAGTCTATAAAAGGTTAAACTTATACTGAGTAGATATCAATTCATTTACTATTACGAGCTCGAAAAGACAAGTGCTCGGAAATATTTTCACATTATTAGAGTCTGAAAAGAGCTAAAAGAAGACTCTAAGGGTTCCCTTTTTGTTGTCATAGAATCTCTAGAAAGAGATTAAAGTGTGCTTCATGTCCTTTTTCATTTTTAACAAAGCTCGAAAAATAGGGATAAAAGTATGCTTTGTGGTCAAATCATTCTTGAAATAAATCTGCATGACTAATATGTTCATCAATTGTAAAAAATATTTATAACAACATCAAATGGATTAAAAAATACATGTTTCGTGACAAAAATATAATAAAACCATAGTCACAACAATAAATATGATTTTCAAATAATCAAATGACTAATAAAAAGAGTTTTACTATTCATTTTTACCATTCAAAAGTTATCATTTGCATTTTGGAGCTTTGAACCTGCTTTTGCCCCCAAACTTTAGCTGTTGATTGTGATCAATTATGTGGATGGTTTTCATCGATGTTTGATCCAAGTTAGTGTCATGTACCCACTATTTCTTTCAGTAGTCAATTCATTTCCTTTCATTGCAAAGTTTTAGGGATTTAGGCCCTCTAGGTTAAATTCAGCTTCCAAAGAGGGAAGCACACCCTTGAGCATCAAATAGTGCAATATGGAGCACATAAAATGAAGCCTAGGTGCATATGCAATGCACTATCCCTTTTTCAATACTGTGTTGGGCGCAATTCCCATTTGTTATTCTTGCACTGTGCCCAAAATTTGTCTAATGTTTTTCATTAAAAGGAGTCTAATGAGTCTTATGGTTATGTTTCAATATTTCATCAGACTAGAATGACGATTACTTGGAGAGAAAGAGAGCATGAAGAATAGAATATGGTTTCCCTAAATGATCCAAGTACAGTAAAAGCCCTAAGAAATTGTGGGTTGTTAAAGTACTTCTGCTTGTCAAGGATGATTCGAGTTCCTAGTTCGGGCATGGGATCCGGCTATTGATGTATTTCACATTAGGAACAAAGTGGTTCTTATTACAATGGAGGATGTATACTTTCTCATAGGTTTGTTGAGGAGAGGCCTACCCATTTCCCTCTCAGGGTTTGCTCTTGGAGGAGAGATAGTGAGAGACTATATTTTGTAGTATTGTTATCTAGGGGCAGAGCCAAGAAAAGACGAGAAAATAAACATCCGTGATGTTCAAGATTTACCTTTGAGAACCATTCTTTTTTCTATCACAAAACATTTCGGCACCATTACACTACATGTAGCGAATAGATCATATATGTAGTATGCGCTAGAGTGCATGGAGCTAATAGTATTCAACTGATCTGAAGTTGTACTTTCTTAAATAAAGGAACAACTGAAAAAGGAAAAGGGAGGAAGGAAGAAGAACTTCAGTTATGGTTCGATCCTTATTTCATTTTCCTTAGTGCAGTTTCCACTGATGCAGCCTCATCATGTGACACTAGGTGTGTCTAACCCTAGATATGCAAGGATGCAGAGATGGGTAGGCATGCAAGCCAATCGACCATTGTGTTCACGACTACGTTCTTTGCCTCGTTCAAGCGACAGGTTGTCGCCATTTTTGAGTATGCATACATATGTGTAGATTTCCGAGGAAATCCAGACTTATCCTTACCAGAAGGTGCTCAGTGGGGTGCAATAGGTGGGAATGTTTTGACCATGTTTTTTATTTTTCTAAGGTTTATACAATGTTTTTGTATTTTTTGATGTTTTCCCAAGAATAAACTAAAGTTTTAATGTAATTCAGATGTTGGTTGAGTTCAACCGATGGAGGAACTAGAGCATGGAGTAGATGAGCTAGCAGAGAGGGCTGTCAAGAGATCAGTCCTTCAGGATTTAGACATGGCTGAGACTCTAACTGAGCTTCGGTAGCACATATAGGGGTTAACCTTTGGGATTCCAGATTTCTGGATCGAAGAGTTACCCATACAACTACAGTGCCACAATATAGCCATTCCTAACTGTTGGATGCAGTTACTGTGTAGGATAGTTAGATCTATAGCATGTTACCATGAGCATCACTAGTTTTACTTTCAACATGTTGCATACATTTTGAGGTCAGATGACCAATGTGTTTTGGGCTCAAATTTTTGTAAAGACCTATAACTATCTATCTATTTTATTTCAGTGATTTCCAATGTTTATTTCGTAATCATATTCAATTATGTGAATGTATTTTTACATGTGTTGCAAATTTTTATCTAAAACATAATTAGCTAAGGAATCAGTCAAAGTGTTGAAGTTTATGGAAATGTGTTGATATTGAATAAAATCAAAGTGTCTTTCCAAAATTCGAACTGTTGGGAACAAACGATGTAATGTTGGATTTCTAACAGTATAAACACTAGTAAGTTGTAATACAGCAAGTTGTGAGCCTAACCTTATAATGATGCGGTTAATACCAAATGAAATGGCATCAGAGAGAAATTTGATCAACACGCTATACTCAGAAATATTGTTGGTCGATCTACCAATACAAATCCCTCGAAAACTCACTAACTCATCAATCAGAGCGAAAATGGCCCATGCCGTAGAGGATAGATTCTACATACTATGACTAGCACCATCAGCATATCCAACAAATGGTTCCAAAGATTCAGACATCTACGATGAAATGTAAAGCATATTACTAATGTCAAGAAAACTCTAAAAACAAACTAAGATAGTGAATGCAAATAAATAGCATATATATACAATATAATACAAAAAAAATACTATGCTCATGATTAAGCATAGCAACGTTTCAGATACAACCCATTTCAGGGTTGCACCAACAGAATTCCATCGTAATCCACCAACTCGTAGGCACCTTTAGCAAGAAATTTTTTGACAATATAAGGGCCATGCCATAATGGCTCAAATTTCCCTATACCTATTACATCATCTTCTTGATCATAAAGAAGGACCAAGTCTCCCTCTAAGAAAATGCGAGGCTGGACATTTTTTTCGTATTGCGCCTTTATACGTCTCTTATGCCCTCCGTTGGCCAATTGGGCTTCACGACGCATTTCATCAAGATGGATGAGGTTAAAAATATGTGCTTCTTCTTCTGATGTGTCAGGTAACAAGTATATTACGAGTTTCAACGACGGTTTTCACATTGGATTGGCAAGATATCTTCCAAACCATACACCAATTGAAAAGTAGTAAATCTGGTTGAGTTTCTCACCGAGGTTCAGTACGCCCACAAGGCCGAGTATAGGATCAAATTCCAGTTTATTTTATGAACTCCTATCATTCGTTGAAGCATATGTTTAAGAATCTTGTTAATAGCTTCGACTTGTCTATTCGATTGTGGATAATAAGGAGTAGAATTATCATGTGAAAATCCTAACTTGGCAATCAATTCAGTCATCATGTGGTTGAGAAAACACTTCCCATGATCTGTAACTATAGCCTGTGGGACCCCAAACCGTGCAATAACATGATTAAAGAAAAATAATGTAGTTGTTTGTCCTGTGTTGTTTAATGTAGGCATTTCTTTGGCCCATTTGGTAAAGTAGTCTACTACGACAATAATATAACCATGGCCCCCGAATGAACAAGGGTTACAGGTCATGAAGTCATTACCCCATTTCAAAAATGGTCCTACAAAGACAACAGGATGCATTGGTGCTGGTGGTTTGTATATTTTACGACAAAAAATCTGGCACACATGACAACTTCTGACCGCAAGGATGAAGTCACGAAATATGGTAGGCCAAAAGTAACCGACTCAGAGTATCTTCTGCGCGGTAGCGTATCCAGATAAATGTCCACCACAAGCCCCAACATGAGAATCATTTAAATCTTTTCAGCCTCCTGATGAATGAGGCACCTTCTTAAAATTCTATCGACACCATGACGATAAAGTGTATCACTAACGATCATATAATATTTGGCTTGGTATCGAATACGTCATTGTTCAGAGCGAGAGGTATCAGGCCGGAAAGTTTGGGTTTGGAGATAAATGATAAAATCTCCATACCAAGGATCAGATGATTCGATCAGAAACAAAGGCTTGTCGGGAATTGATTTTTCTGACGCAGTAACAGTATTATCAGAGAGATGGTCATAGAGAAGCTCTGCCAAAACTAAAGACTACTTTGACTTGGATTTGATGAATTCCAAATCAAATTCCTGCAAAATGACAATCCATTTTGAATACTTCCCCCCCAAAAATTTACGTGAGAAGATATAATTCATGGGGTTTCCATCTGAAATGAAAATGGTCTTCTGGAACAGGATATAGTGGAAAAATATTTGGACAGCTTGAACATCTACCAGGGAAAGATTTTCTATGTACAAATACTTGACTTCCGTATCATTAAGATTACGACTCAAATAATAGATTAGATGTTCTATCCCATTTTCTACTTGGACCAATATCATAGCAATGGTCATATTAGCTGCTGCAATATATAAGAAATAATCATTCGGATAATTGAGGGGGATACATTAATGATGCCCGCACAAGAGTATCCTTGACATCATTAAAAGAAGCTTGCGCAACTTGGTCCCAATGGAAGGGAACCCCATTTTTCAAGAGTCAAGTAAATCCTTTAGCCCTTTCAACATAGTTGGGTATGAGCCTCCTTAGGAAGTTAGCCTTTCCTTTAAGTTTCTATATCTGTAGTAAATTTGGTGGTGCAGGCAAATCAAGAATGGCTCGGACCTTCAATGGGTCAATTCGAATTCCTTCTTTTGAGACTACGAATCCAAGCAAATGACCTGACCCAACACAAAAAAACATTGATGTGGATTGAGGTGTATATTTTAGTGTCGACATCGTAAAAATGCATCGGGTGATCAGTCTGATTTCATGAATGTGCGGGTAAATCATCTAGATATGGTTGAACAATTTGTTTGATGTCATTGAAAGCATAATCCATCACTCTCTTAAAATTAGCCCCGACGTTATTTAAACCAAATTTTAGTTTACTAAAAGAAAATGTGCCCTAAGGACAGATGAATGTTGTCTTATGTTGATCCTCTGGGCGGATATTGATTTTATTGTAGCCGGAAAATCAATCCATGAACGAAAATATTTCACATCCAACACAATCGTCGATAATCTAGTCGATAAAGGGAGTAGGATCATTAGGGGAATTTTAACGTCTAAAATGGGCCTCCTAAGAAAAATGTACAAAATAATAAACTTTATAAGAACCAATATTATTCAAGATGATGATGTCAACCATGGGGGGTGATTCACCATTTTTTAAGTAAAAGGGTAAAAAGAGTAAAAAATAATAAAATAATAAAACTACTTTTTCAACTCGTATTTTCAACTTATCTCCCAAAGGTTTTACTCAAATTTCGAGTTGGAGTACTCATTGGATGCAAAATTTAATTCCTCATCTAAGGAGTACCCATGTTGCATACTTTCACTTGACCCTGCTACACGAAAAATGAGAAATACATAAAAAATGTGAATACAATCATGCTTTTTCATATATTTCTCATTTTTCATGTAGCAGGACCCATCGAAATTATGCAACATGGCTACTCCTTCGATCGAGAATTAAATTTTGCATCCAATGAGCACTCCCGCTCAAAAATTGAGTAAAAATATTGGGAGATAAGTTGAAAATATGAGTTGAAAAAATAGCATTTTCTTTTTTTCCCTCTAAAATTTGATGATATAATAAAATCTTATTTATTATTTCCACTATTATTTTATAATTTCTTTAGGAGGCCCATTTTAGACCTCAAAATTCCCCTAATGAGTTTTCTTTTGGACAAGCAAGATTAACATCCCGATAATCGACGCACACTTTGATGGTTCCTTGTTTTTTCATGACAGGAGAGATGTTGGAAACCCACTCAGTTAGCAAAATGGGGTAAATGAAATGAGCACGAAAAAGTTTTTGAACTTCTTCTTTAATGGCAGTAGCCTTCTTCGGATGAATGGGACGAAGGTGTTGATGTATTGACTTGACATCAGGGTACATATTAATAGTTTTTTCAATGATACTAGTGTCAATACCTGGCATCTCCTCATAAGACCAGGCAAAGATATCCATAAATTCACTAAATAGAGAGAGATATGTTTCAAGTTCCGATGGAGAAAAAGACATGACAAGATGAATATTTTCTACCATGCCAATTTTGGTCAAAATATCGATAGAAATAGTTTCTTCAATATTTGACAAATTTAGCTCGGAATCGATTGCATTAATAGGTAAAGAATTCGAAAAGAAATTTTTGATTTATGGGTGATATAGTTCACTAAGATTATCTTCATAATCAGGAATATGGGAATGATGATGTTAATATCCCCATGGCTCTCCTTCTGACATCATGGTTTCCAAAATATTCTCATATGTCAATAAAGTTGAGGAAAAAGGATTAGATGGAATACCAAAATCTAAGGAACGATCAACCCAAACAACTGGCAATGATGATTTCAGATTCGACGCCCAAGCCAAATATACTGATTGCTATGCCAGCTCAATAGGGTTGGGTGGTAGAAACTTGTCCAACATAAAAATTTCAGAATCACCCGTACTCTTCCTTAAGCCAAATGGAGTGGAAGAGATCATGTAGCAGGTCTCTATACTTGCAATTTTTGTCGATTTCACAGGCGGCGGTAATGCAAAGGTTCCCATGAGAGTGGAATCCTTTAAGAGTCCTACACCAATGTTCTGAAGTGTGATTTGGGGTGCGTGAATGAATGGAACACTTCCAGTTACCTGTGAGGATGAGGCAAATAAGGATAGTTTATTTATGACTGTGATAGTACCTTTATGTGGAAAGGCTATCATTCTAAAACATATAGAAACAATTGCAGTCATAGCATATACCCAAGGCCTTCCAAGTAGAATACTATAGTCAAGGGGTCCGTCAACGACCTCGACATAAACATTCACTGTTTTTCCCCCTAGCTCAACATGCAGGTTATTAATAATACCGCAGGGCTTATATGTACGTTCCGTCAAAAGCCTTCAATGTCGTTGATGATTGAGATAGGCGCAGTGAGCCAAGTGATTTCCAACAGTTTAGAGACATAATGCATGTAGATTCTCCATCATCAATAATAGTATTATGAACAAGGTGATTGAGTACATTTACTTGTATGGAGAATGCCAATTCTGCTCGTAAAAATGGCACATAGCCTGTATGATTAAAGACTGCGAGATTAGAATCAGTCGGATCAATTCCACCAATAGCCGACAATAAAGCCTGTTTTTGGGAGAGATAATTTTGTAATACCTCAAGAGCCGACATAGCTGAAGGGGATTAAGCCAAATCTTCAACTATATTATAATTTTGAGCAGCTCTTGCTCGAGGATTATATGATGATTTATGAATGACTCCCTTTGGTGGCTTGATTGTTAACTCAGGAATAGTAGTAGGCAGTTCCGATTCCATAGAAGGATTCATTGTCGTGGTAGTAGATTTATCAGTAGCCTGACTACTGTAATATTTATTACGCATTAACACTAAAGTATCTATTGAAGGTTTTGTGACAGATAACATAATCACTTGGGAACTAGAAGCTGGATTCGTAGCAACCAAATTTGTGTCCAGATTCAGAAACGGATTTGTCAACACAGCTGACGCATGTGAAGTCTTAACCATTTTTGAGAATTCAACGTGGTGAGGAAAATCCTGAACAAATTCTTACTCATTACAGATTATGCATGGATAACGAGGTTTCCTATTTTCAGACGATTGATCAGATGATCTTTCCTGTGGGTTAAAAGTTTTACTTTTCTTTGATTTCCCTTTTTTCTTACTTTTGGGTTGCTTTTCAATTTTTCCTTTGTCAAATGACATGACATTGATTTCATAAGAAGGTGCAATATCAGTTGCAGTAGTATGATGTGTGCTTGTAGTACCAATCATACTGTCTCCAAAATGGGAGTCCTTTAATTGAGGAGGAATAGTAAAATTTGATCGTGGCGTGTTAGGAATTTTTTTCGTAGAGCATGCTAGAATGAGTATCAATCAAGTCTAAAAATTGAGCATGAGAAATGACCCGCTCTTCAATGACTACACCACCCTTAGCCACATCCTCAGTTATAGATGGTAACAGGGAATTAATGAACTGCTTAGCAAGGAGATAATCAGGAAACAATGTCTTAACCATTCTACGACGACGACACCACTCATGAATATGATCAGAAATGTGAGTAGCATTAGTCTATTTAAAATTAGTCAAGAGTTTCATTCCAGTTTCATATTGTATGGGTAACTGGAAGAGAGTCAAAAATACAGTAGCTAGGCTAGTGAAATTATCAAAAAATATCTAGGTAACTCAATGTACCATTTTGTAGCCAAACCCATGAGCGTACGGTGGAAAAGACATAGTCAAACAAAGTCTTCATTCAGGGATTTTGATGAACACCACAAATGATAAGTCATAACATGAGTCGACAGATCTTCCCCAAGGTTTCTATTGAACTTAGGAATATCCGAGGGTAATTTGTGAGGTATCACCGGCCACCAAGTAGCATAGTTGATTGGATCATTGGTTAGCCGATTTAAATTTGGTAACTCTAAAGTTGCAACAAAGGGCAACTGTTGATTAAATTCAGGTTGAGCATAGACAGGGTATGATGGAATTTCTTGGGTAACAGGCCTTTGAGAACCAAAATAGGGAATCTTCTACTGGTAACCCAGATAGGCATTGTTTTGATAGGAAAATGCCTGAGGATTCTGTTGACCAAAACCTGGGTATGATACTTTTTGAAATGAAGGTTGAGGAATTTGCACTTGAGGCTGCCAAGAGGTCTTTCCACCAAGTTTATAACCCAAATTAGGATAACTTGGATTCAGTTGAGGATAAGTATAACTTGTTTTTTGTTGTGGCATCCCATAATATGGTAATCTAACTTGTGAATAAATAATTTCGGGTATAGGTTGTTGTTGCAAATTGGCTGAAGGAGTTGGAGTCTGAGGGACCAATACTTGAGGGTGTTGAGTTGAAGGACCCACCTGAAATAGTTTTTGAACAACATTTTGTGCATGTAACAGGGCTAAAGATGTATTAACAAGTGGAATGGATGTGGATGCAATAGATTGAACCGGTTGATATGAGTGTATAACCATTTGTGGTTGGATAGGCAGAGTGGGCTGCCATTGAAAAACATTCATTTCGACATTAGGTTGACCAAAAAATGATGGAGTACTATCGAAGTGGGTGAAAAAAGGTTGTGCCCCCAGCATGATGAGGATAATAAGATGGAAAATATTGTTCTCCAAATGCAGGGTGTCTAGTTGAGATGGTATTGGATCGAATAGACCCAAATGGACCAGTTTTATATTGCTCTAATGATGGATATAAAGGATCAAGCCATTCAGTACTCACTATAGGGTTACCAGTTAGAATACCATACGATGACATTGGTGAAGTCCATGGGTTTGAATATGCACCAGAGAAAATTATAGATAAAGATTTATAACTTGATGGAAGCAAAGGGCCCCCATGTAAATATGACTCTAGTGAAGTTGTGAACATCGATGCGGTAGAAATTCCAGGTGCTAACGCAATTGGAACAAATGGCCGAAGAAAATATGTTGGTTCAGGCATGGTTACTTGACCAATTTTTTACCCTTTTGAAATGATAGGAATTTGAATAGGCATAGGATCAACAAAAGCAGAGGGAGGTGATTGAGGAAAATACTCGTACAAGAAAATATCCTCCCCAAAATGGGTTGGAGTTAAAGTTGTTTTGTCTTATGGGATTTCTTCAATCGAAATCAAACCAGGTGGAAGTATTTCACCGTCGGGCCCAAAGTATATTTTAGGAGGTTGACTACGCGATATGGGAGACTTAATGGCTACAGAAAATTGTGGGATGACCAATGTAGGAACAAATTCCAGTGATTTGAATTTGGGATTCAAATGTTCTGGAAAATAAGAGATAGGATCTGGATCAACTTCCATTTGAACAACATCAGTTTCAGTAGGTATGGTCTCACTTATTGGATGGATCGTGACCACAGGTAGATATGAGGACTTTGTGTTGATAATAGTAGACAAAACAGGATTTGTAGAAACAACTTATTCCGACTCTGGTATATGGGAATATGATGCTTCACTAGAGGTACTAATAATACTGGTTTTGGTAGAGTGATGTCGCCTTCACCGACCAGAAGTAACTTATGGTGGTAAAGGTTGTTTCAATGCTAATCTACGTGAACGACGGGGAAAAGGATTTTTTTCTTCCATGATGATTGATTTATTTTATAACAAAAAAAAAATAAACGAAATAAAAGGGTAATGCTAGGTAAAAGGTTTACCAAGAAACTGTGAACAGTAGAATACCTC
This sequence comes from Pinus albicaulis, assembly GCA_034641835.2. Lineage (NCBI taxonomy): Eukaryota > Viridiplantae > Streptophyta > Pinopsida > Pinales > Pinaceae > Pinus > Pinus albicaulis. The sequence continues at coordinate 174,286,075 of CM076576.1, read as the reverse complement.
CTGGCAAACCAAGAAGTATGGGCAGGAAATCTCCCCGAATGTTGTGTTCAGTGTATCACAATTTACAAGGCAGCCGACTCAGTTCACTATGGATGGATAGCAACCTCAAGTTTTCCTCCCAAATATACCCAAAGTTACGTGGAGGCCCAAGGCCATAATATCACTGTCTAATGCAAAACTGCACAATTAGAGCACCCCTTTATACTTTTTGTACTATAACACCGCCCGATATACCCAAAGGTACATGGACGAGCTACGATATACTTACATACATGGAGTGAGGTATCACACTCAAAATGTATTGCAGACAATTAATGACATTTTCTATGTTTTATGATGACGGAACATGTCTCTAGCCTAGACCTTCTAAATGTTATCGTTATTGTTCCAATGCTTTGTTAGGTAAATTGAAGTAAATTTTAAGTTAATCTTGTTTATCAATTTTCCTTTCAAGGTTCACCATGATGATGTGGTGGAAATTCCTAAAATGAAAACTAAAATTATAAGAAAAAATTTCAATTTTAGTTTCTTCAATGAAAATCCTAGCTACTAAAGGGAAATAGCAATTAGTTTTGAGAGAAAACAACAAAGAGCACAAACTAATATGAAGCTTTCCTAATTTGTTCCTATGCAAAACACACAATCCACTACATGCAAATGCGGGTTTTTCTTTTCATTTCCTTTAATGTGAATGTAGAAAAGGAAGCTAAATGCATTAAATCAATAAAAAAAATGCTTTTTTCTTTGAGAAATGATTAATTGAACAACAATTTCTCTTTTAGGAAAAATGAAGAATAGAACTACAATTTCTCCTATAGGAAACGAAGAATTTAAGGACAATTTCCTTTTCAAAAGTAGATGGATCTAATGTAGAAATAAAATACTTTGAAATTAATTATCAATAATAAATAAAAACACTTTGAAAAGACATTGAACAAAATTATTTTTCAAAGGAGGAAGATTCAAGTAAAGTCACTAGTCTCTATGAGGCATTAGGCAATTGAAAACACAACAAACAAAAGGCTGAAACCAATGCAATGAAAAATTCAATGGGAATTTAGTTGGCTCTAGGGGGAAACATAGTCTCTAAGGGGAGACAGTGCATTGCAAAGCACCCCTGAGTGGGAGACAATGCTCTGCAAAGCACTGTGTCCTGTTCAACAGTGCGTTGGGCGCAGCAGAGAACAAAAACTCAATTTTTTTAACACACTTCTAATGCAATTTTTTATTTTAAAAATCCTAATATTTAAGATTAAATGCTATTGGGTGGATAAATAGAGGCAAACACACCAAGGATGAAGGGTAAACTACCCAGCTGAGTCACCAATTTGTTATGCAGAATTATGAATTACGGATAAAACACATTCCCTAAATGTGGTGCTCATTTAGAACAACAGATTAAAGACTTTGCAGATAATTTTCCTAACAGTAAATAGACACACATAATAGATTAAGAAACCTACTTGGAGTCCAAGCACTTAATGTTCTCCTTTTGTCGCTCTTGCTGTAGCTTCAATCCAATCTTGATTGTCAAAATATTTCCTACAAGTATGAACACTAAACAACAAAGATATTTCAATATACATATGGCTATTCATAGTAATCAGTTAAATCAATGAAGCATGAAACATATACATCAGATAAGAATCTATAATATGAAATACATAAGCTTATACAGATACATATGTGGGAAAATAAGAAGCAATATTTATTAATGGATAGAAGGGGGAGGTTACAACCAACGGTTGATTTGATTTCACCAACTCCAGCATCATCCCAGCCTCATCACAATGAACATCTCTCTAGAAGAATATCACTCAAATTAAACACTCAATTGAGAATCCAACAACATTTCTCTACCAAATTTATTCCTTCTCAAGCACTAGGATTTGTGCTCAATTTATAGATGAGTTGAAGGTAGTTTCACAATCAATGACTTTCTAATAATAGGAAAGACATGTTCCCAAGCTCAGAGGTGTAAAATGGACACATGGATTCGAAGTTTGACACATATGCACTCTTCTAGAAGGCACTGGCCAAGTGGAGATTCTGGAACAATGAGAATTTTGCTCCCAATTTGATCAACACACCCTTGAGTGTCGGGAAGTGCTTTGCAGAGCACCCTTGAGTGGATGTTCCTGCATATGCAAAGCACTAGTTAGCCCCTTGATAGATTTCTATCCATTGAAGACTACATATCTTGCTGGAAACCAATTGATGGGGGAACCTCTTGGTCCTTCAAGTCATCCCGCACCTCCTTCCTCAGATTCAGAGACACCTACACCTTTGCATTTCTTGGCAACTTTAGACATCCAATATCTTCTTAAGTTGACTAATGACCCCATAAACCATAATTTTCTTTGGCATCCAATCCCACATAAATTCCATGCAAATATTCTGAATTTAAAAGGAATACAGGGAGATGACCCGACTATACACATCACCACTTACCATTTATGGTGTGTATCGAGCTCCATGATTGACGATAATATATTTCTCAGACTCTTCCCCTGCACCCTTACTATAAATTATACCAAGTGGTACATTGAGTTACCTTGTGCTTTAGTTAATACTTTTAGTTCCCTTGTGATGGAATTTTTAAATAACTTCCAACTTCATATCTGCTATGAAACCGAAATGGAACTTCTTACTACCTTACACCAAGACACTTCCACCCACATCTCTAATCACATCCGTGAATGGAGACATAGATGAAGGCTTGTCTACATTCTGGATTACCTCTTAGCAGATGGGTTCTACAAGTCTCTCCTTCCCCCCATTCCAAACGACATAGAAATGGAAAATGTGGTTAACGAATACCAATATATTAATCATGCCCAACATTTTGATTTGATATATTCATAGTTTGACATGATTTACAATTTTCTCCTTAATGCCCCTCTAACTTCCAATGCTCCCACTACTCAGCAACTCGGTGCACATGCTGATGGCATTGTTAGAACTATCTCTGGAGCTTTTTTAAAACAACTAAGAAATAAATATGCCTAGTTATCTATTACTACCGATATGACTCCTACTACCCAATCCACTACTCCTTCAACGAATGCAATAAACTATGTGCAGTATACACAAAAATCCCAACTGTAAGAACAAGAAGAATAAGAAAAATACCACTCCTTATAAAGAGAAACACACAACCCAGAACAATCCAAATCAGAAAGTTATTTCTAAATCTGTGAAAGGGTAGGAAAAAACTACCAAGTTCCCTTGCAAGATATGTGTTGAGGAAAATATGACTTATAAGTTTCCACGTCTTCAAGTGTGAATAGACTTCCTTGCACAAAAGGACACTAGTCGTACCTCTACGATCCTTAAAAACCATTTTCCTACTCAACAATAGCAACATATTTTATCGAACACACCACCACCTTCGTAAGGGGGAAGTGACATTTCACATCCACCTGCTCTTGGATAAGGATCATAAATTTTTCACACCTTTGAAATGGATGATCATCAAACCCAAGCCAATAATTATGGAAATCCAATCCCTAACACTTCAGACATTGCCTCAAGCTCTATTCCACCACCACCTAACGATATGTATATCGAAATGATGAATAATACCTCTACATGTGATGCCAAAAACTACAACATTTTAGAAGATCTGGAACACACACCCTCTGTTATGTTTTCCCTCAAAGTATTACAAACCTACCTAGCACAACGAAAATCTTTTCTTTTGGCCATTGGTATAATTTATCCTTAGGACTCCAATCTAATGATTTTCGACATTGAAAATAGTAAAAATTGACTATTTCATCAAATTTCATTTCAAGTGCAAGTCATGGGGAAAGGAAAATCCATTCACCGCATGTTAACGAAGGTGAATTAACCTGTGTAATATCTACTTCCTGTTGACTAGCCTTTGGTTTGCCTACTCTCTCACCACCATCAAATTCCCTCAAATATTTTGATGTTCACACCTTCATCCCCAAAGGATACCATGCTAGTTACCCCATCCCTATTAGTGGGAAAAATTTAATAATGGATATTGAGGTCATAGATTGTCATATCGACTATAATCTACTTTTTGTTTGCAGTTGAACTTATGCCATGACTTCCATTTTTTCTTTGGTTTTCCAACTCATCCTCTTCCCTTTGGATGGGAAAATTGTCATAGTGGATCAGATATCCTTCTATACCCTAGATTACTCCCTATTTCCCAACAACAATGTTTCCTTAGTGAGCAACATATATGACTCCCATGTCAGTATCTGCACTAGTATTTTGAACGGTTCCTCTCTTTTATGTTGTTTTCCTCTCCCATCGCCTGGGGTTCCATAGAAGTTCCCAATGGTGTCTACCATTTTTAATTTCCCAACTGATCCCTAGATCCTCCTAGCCCCTTCCTCCATTGATTCCTTTGAGAACAGATGTCATTCTCACAAGCCGAACTAGCTTATCAGGCCATTCAATCTGCATATGACTCTCTCACTTCTAATGGGTGTGGATATCGATTATCTTCTTTATTTAGATGCATCACGGCATTGGACCCCTATTCTTAATGGGGTGGCAACACTGCTCGTAATTGAGTGATGCCTTGGGGGTCCAGGGGGGGGTGCCTGTATGAAGCTAAAAAAACATGTAAAATTGGCTTGTAAAAGTATTTTAATTTCTAGTCAATCTGGGTCGTTCATTAGGCAGATGATCTGATGATAGAAGTTATGTTTAATTTAGGGGTTTTTTTCCCTAGAAGGAAACCCCTTGTTTTGTATGAGGGCATTGTATTGCGGTTGTGTGTTGTATGGGTATTATGATCGAGAAACAGAAAGGGAGACTATGAGAGAGAACATAGGATATTACAATGGATCTCTTTTAGGTTGTGTCTCTTCATTTTGCTAGATAATAGAAAGGAAATACTGGTTGTTCAGGGTGGACGTAGCCCAAATTGGGTGAACCACGTATATCTATCTCTATCTTATTTTATATTTTTTATGTGTCTGTGTTTCCACATATTTTATGTGTTGCATTTCTTTGTAATATATAATTTTCTAACAACTGTTACCAGAGCTAAAGGTCTGGTTGGCTGATAAACTCGTAGGAAAGAAGGATTCCTGGTTCGAGTGGGAGAAATGACAAAAGATGGTAAGTTTAGGGTCGAGAAATTTAGCAGCCAAAACTACCCATTGTGGAAGATGCAAATGGAATAATATCTGTATCAAAAATATCTATACCTACGATTGAGTAGAAAAAAGAAGAACCCGACTAGTATGACAGACGCAGAATGGGGGATTATCGATAGAAAGGCATTTGGAGTAGTACAGTTGTGCCTCGTGGCGTCGGAAGCCTTCAATATTTTGAAGGAAACAAAAACAGAGAGTTTAATTAAGGCATTGGCGAAACTATAAAAAAACCCTCGTCCTCAAATAAGATATTTCTTATGAAACATTTATTTAATATTAATATGTCGGAAGGTGGTTCTATTGTTGGCCATTTAAATGATTTTAATACGGTTACCAGTCAATTAAGTTCAGTAGGGGTAAAATTTGATGCTGAAGTTAGGGCTCTGTTATTTCTGTGCTCATTTCTAGAAAGTTGGAATTGTTTAGGTATGGCCATTAGTAACTCTATCTCTGGATATAGTACTTTAAAGTTATCCTTAGCTAGGAAATGCGATGGAAAAGCTCCATTAAGACATTGGCTAACACTTTAAGTGCATAGACTAGGGGAAGAAAAATGAAAAGAGGAAAGAGCTCAGGATATTGCTGTGAATCAAGGAAAGGAAGATCAAAGTCCAGATCAGGGATAGTGTGCTAGAAATGCGGAAAGAAAGGACACTTGAAGAAATATTGTAGATCTCGGAAGCGAAAAGAAGGAGATGCACAACAAGAAAACAATCATGAAGAAAACGTGACAGGTGATGTGTTACAAGATGCTTTGATTCTTTCTTCAGAAAATGTTACTGATTCCTAGGTGGTATATTCAGGGGCGTCATTCCATGCCACACCTGATAAGAAATATTTTCATGATTGTTGAGCTCCAAGAATTTTCTTTCTTCCACCACATTCCACTCCATTTATTTTGTCCATTATTAATCACAGGCTCAAATGATCAATGAAATTAGTTAAAATTGCTTTAAGAATGAATATCATGACTAACTTGCTATGTTTTTATGATTTTATCATTGTAGTACTGTTTGAACTAGATCTAGCTACAGAATGCAGACATTCTGTAGCTAGTTTCCGATTCTGCAGCTGTCTTTATGTCTACATAGGTTCCAGGTGTCATCTTGGAGAAAAACACATATGGGCATATTCCACATCATTCCCTCATCATTTTTTTCTCTCCACGAAGTTTGAACGGAATTCTGTAGGAAGTTATGTACGTGGGAACTCAAACTAGGAGAGAGACTCCTAATAGGGCAAGGACAGTCTAGATGTCTTTAATTCTATTACGTGACCACCATCAGAGTCCTAGTTTGGTTTTTATTTGGAAAGAAAATTATCCCTAGGTTATCTCAAGACAGTTATGTAATTTTGATTATAAATATGGCTCGGGAAACTTAGGGACAAGGTTAGATTTTGTGATTGATTGCTATATTTCAGAAGTCTAAAAACACTCTGTTTTGAAGTAATTTCTCTCTAATGCAAGAAGTATCACTTTATTGAAAGCACTGAGTCAATCTTGAAGTAGATTTTGCGTGCTACTCCGGTGGTAGAGGGCCCCTGCCTCCTGAGCAGCCTTGTTTATATGGTTTAGATAAGTATTTTAGTCTCGTTTTTCATTTCTAGCTTAAGCACATTTCTGAAGTTTATGTTTCATGCTTGTTTACATTGATCATCATAGCTATACTTACTCTTATAAAATCTTCCAAAATATCATCACAATGAATAAGGCATAGCTATGGTGTTGTAGGTTTTAGTTGCATTTCCTTTCATTAATTATCACAGCTAGACTTACTCTTATAAACTCTGAAAAAATATCATCACGATGAATAAGGCATAGCTGTGGTATTGTAGGTTTTAGTTGCTTGTTTACACTAAGTGTCACAGCCGGTCTTACTCTTACAAACTCTTCCAAAACATCATTAACAATGAATAAGAAACAACTGTGGTGTCTTAGATTCTAGTTGTATTTGTTTTCAGTCTTATGTTTATGTTCAACTGCATTGAATAATACAACCATACTTGTTTTACAAACTCTTCCAAAATATCATTCCTATTGAATGATATGGACTATAGAATTCCATAGACTAGTTGCATGTTAATTTAGTTACAACACTCCAGAGGTAGAATTCATTTAGTTCAGCTCTGTCATTTCATTTCAAGTTTGATAATGGCTTTTTAGTTTAACACTGTTCACTGTACTTCAAGTAGACTAGCAACACTCTAGTTTAGTCTTAGCTCAATGTATTAACATTCCAATTTTAGTTGCTATCCGTTGCATTTTAAATTGTATTAGTTGTTAAATTTAGATACCACGGTCTTCATTATTTACAAAAACTTCTTTTGTTCCAACCTCATATTAATACATAATCATCTGGACAGAAGCTAGTATCAGTCTAAGGCCTGGAGTATTTTGCAACCTTTTTACCATTTCACAAATAAGCCTTTTCTCAAGGACTATTTTAAAACGAATCCTATAACTTTTGAGTAAGGCCTAATGGTGCTAAATTGAGTTGCAGAACAGAATTAGAATTTAGTTTAGAGTAAAAATCTTATTTTGCTACAAATGTTCTTTTCCAAATATGTTCCAATGAACCTTTAATCATGGATGAGATGTTGTAACATTGTAAGTTGATTGTTTATTTAGGAGAACTTCATTCACACTTAACTTGTCCATTTCTCAAGATCTTCCAACACATCTTTAATGAATGAATTGGATAAGTTCAAGCTCATGTTGTGATTTATTTCCTTACAATGAAGTCATTATCAAGATTTTCATTTGTTGTTTTCCATCCATAGTTTAGGCCTTGTTCTGCTTTAATATAACCAATAGCTTCTTTTCACCAGCATTTAGTTCTTTCCCTTTTCAAACATAAAACCATAAAACCATAAAACCAAAAACATCAGAAAACACTAAACATAACGTAGTGAGAAACAAATACCTAGGCACATATTGTGCACCACACTTCGGCAGCTTACCAACCCTGGTTGACAATTAATGAACTCAATTTAGGAACACTAGGTTGAGCACAAACAATGACTATGTTCAAGGAGATTTTGGACAAGTTTGTTTGGGTGATGATAAACCCTGTAAAATTGTTGGAATGGGTAAAGTTCTTGTAAAATGGAAGAATGGAAACTAATGGTTATTAAAGGAGGTAAGGCACGTTCTATATCTAAAGAAAAATCTGATTTCAGCAAGGTAGTTAGGTGGTGAAGCTTTTGTGACAACCTTCATAGATAAAACTTGGAAGATCACTAAAGGAGCCTTGGTAATAGCAAAAGGTGAAAAAGTTGGTACATTTTATTTATGCAATGGTATTTCTAACTTTGTTAATGATTTAGTTTCCAAAGGAGTAGCTGCAACATTATGGCAGAAAGGCTCAAACACATGAGTAAGAAGGGGATGATTATTCTTCACTCAAGAAATGTGTTGTCGAGTTTGAAGAATATTGATTTGGATTTCTGTGAGAATTTTATTTATGGAAAAAAAAAGAGAGTTAGATTTCTTAGAGTTGGGAAGTAAAAGAAGAGAGGAAAATTAGTTTGTGCATACAGATGTATGGGGACCTGCTCAGGTATCTTCTCTTAGTGGCTCTCATTATTATGTTACTTTTATTGATGATGTAACTAGAAAAACCTGGATATATTCGGAATAAATATGATGTATTTGATACATTCAAGAAATGGAAAGATTTTGTTGAGATTGAGATAGGAAAGAAGTTGAAGTGTCTGAGATCAGACAATGGAGGTGAATATTGCAGCAAAGAGTTTGATAGGTATTGTTCAGGGCATGGAATTCGCAGAGAGAAGATAGTTCCAAGAACACCACAAGAAAATGATGTGTAGGAAAGGATGAACAGAAAAGCCATGGAGCGTGCAAGGTGAATGAGATTGCATGCAGGATTTCCTTTAAAATTTTGGGCAGATGTTGTAGATAATGTTGTTTATATAATAAATAGAGGGCCTTTAATTTCCTTGGATGGTGGTATTCCAGAGGAGGCGTGGACAAGAAAAAAGGTAAACTACTATTTTTTAAAGCCTTTTGGTTGTGAGGCCTTTTTCCATATTAATAAAGAAAATAGAACAAAGCTTGAGGAAAAATCAAAGAAATGTACCTTTATTGGATATGGTGTTAATGATTTTGGTTATCGCTTATATTATTATGAAAATCACAAAATCATTAGGATCATAGATGTAATATTAAATGAAAAGGTCTTGTATAAGAATCAATTGCAGGAAAAGAAACAGGAAAAATAAAATAAAAAATACACATTTCTTGATGAGATCACAGAAAAAGTAAAGGTGCCCGAAAATAATAATAATCAACAACCACAAAAACAACAACCACCACAACAGCAACTAGCACCTCAAACACATAAAAGTGGTTTTAGAAGATCTACCAGGATAATTAGACCCCCTGAATGATACTCTCCATTACATTATTTATTGTTGACTGATTCTAGTGAATATGAATGTTATGAAGAAGAAATGCAGTTCAAAACTAGGAAGAAGTGGTATCTAGCCATGAAAGAAGAGATGGACTTCTTAATACATAACCAAACTTGAGACTTAGTCAGGTTGCCTGCAGGTAAAACAACATTAGAGAATAAATGGGTTTACTGGCTGAAGGAAGATGGAGGAAAACAGAGGTACAAATATAGACCTGTGGTGAAGGGGCTTTCACAGAATAAATGTATTAATTTTGATGAAATATTTTCTCCTGTTGTTAAGACGACTTCAATCATAAATATTTTAAGTCTTGTAGCAGCAAAATATGTTCATCTTGAACAATTAATTGTAAATATGACATTTCTCCATGGAGATATGGAGGAAGAGATCTATATGCAACAACCACAAGGATATGAGGTCAAAGGGAAAGAAAAATTAGTGTGCAAGTTAAAGAAGAACCTGTATGGCTTAAAACAAGCTCCAGGGTGGTGGTATCTAAAATTTGATAGGTTTATGTCTAAACAAGGTTATACTAGATGTCACTCTGATCATTGTGTTTATCTGAAAAAAGAAAAACGATGGCAGCTATATTATTTTTTTATTGCATGTATATTACATGCTTGTTACAGGGTCTAACATGTCGGAAATAAATGTGCTCAAAAGAAAATTGGAAAATTCATTTCAATGAAGGATTTGGGAGCTGCAAAAAAAATCCTTAGTATGAGAATAACTAGAAACAGAAAAAATAGCAAATTAACATTATCTCAAAATGAGTACATACAAAAGGTGTTGAAAATATTTAATATGAAGAATGCAAAACCAGTTAGTACACCTTTGGGTAGCCATTTCAAACTTAGTAAGGATATGTGCCCAAAGACCCAAGAAGAAATGGATTATATGCCTAAAGTTCCATATGCATCAGTAGTTGCAAGCTTAATGTATGCAATGGTCTACACAAGGCCTAATATTTCACATGTAGTTGGAGTTGTAAACAGGTACATGAAAAATCCAAGAAAAGAACATTGGATGGTAGTTAAATGGATTCTCATATATTTGAGAGGTACCACAAATCAAGCATTATGATTTGGCAGTTCAAATATTTCTCTACAGGGATATGTTGATGCAGATATGGTAGGTGATAGAGATAACAGGAGGAGCACTACAGGGTATCTATTTACTGTAGGTGGAAAAACTATCAGTTGGGTTTCAAAAATTCAAAGTCTTTATGCACTTTCAACAACAGAAGCAGAGTATGTTGCTATTACAGAAGCTAGTAAAAAAATTATTTGGTTACAAAGTTTTATGGATGAATTAGGTAAGAAGCATGAGATGGGAATGTTATATAGTGACAACCAAAATGACATTCATCTTGCAAAGAACTCAACATTTCATTCCAGGACTAAACACATATAGCTCAAGTACCATTTCATACGGTTAGTGTTGGAAGATAGAAAGTTGAAGCTGGAAAAGATACACACTAGCCATAATCCTGCAGATATGCCAACAAAATTTGTAACCAGGGAGAAACTGAGATTATGCTCAGTTTCAATTGGTCTTCACGTATGATGATGAAGATGAGAAAAAACTAGGTCCAAAGTGGAGTAATTTTCCAGCAAATGAAGCAGCAGAGGAGTTTCTGCAACCAATCTCCAAGAGGGTGATTGATGGGTGTGGAGCCTAATTATCTTCTCTATTTAGATGTATCACAATATTGGACCCCTATTATTAATGATGTGGAAATGCCGCCATCATTAACAAATTTCTGGGGGGTCCAGGGGGGGTGGTTGTACGAAGCTAAAAACATATGCAAAAATTCCTTGTAAAAGTATTGTAATTTGTAGTCAATATGGGTCGTTCATCAGGCAAATGATTTGACAGTAGAAGTTATGTTTAATTTAGGGTTTTTTGCCCTATAAGGAAACCCCTCATATTGTATGAGGGAATTGTATTATAGTTTTTTGTTGTATGAGTATTATGAGCTAGAAACAGAAAGGGAGACTATGAGAGAGAACATAGGATATTATAACAGATCTATTGTAGGTTGTGTCTCTTCATTTTGTTGGATAATAGAAAGGAAGGACAGGATGTTTAGGGAGGATGTAACCTAGATTGGGTGAACCATGTATATCTATGTCTCTCTTGTTTTATATGTTTTTTGTGTTTTTGTTCCCACATATTTTATGTGTTGCATTGATTTGTAATATATAATTTTCTAATAACTTCTTTGGTTATGACTAATGGTACGACTTCCTCTCCCATCGCCCCTCCCTCTACCAATATCCTTAATTGTTAGGTCCCTATATTAGTAGTTTATTCCCTTATTGTTATTAGTATAGCCCCATTATTGTTACTGTTGTACCCCTATAACCCCAATTTTGTTATTATTGTGCCCTTACATTGTTATTGTTAGGTTGGCTAGGATTATATTGTGGGCCCATGGACTCCTATATATAGAAGGAGGTTTTGGTCATTTGTGGCATCCAAGAATTGTTCATTTATGTAATGTATTGGAGGTTTCCCGCTTGAAGTGGCTAATTTATAAGGTGTTGATCTCTCTTTTCTTCTATTTTTGGAGTTGGTTTCATAACATTTGGTATTAGAGCTTTGGATTCTAGGGTTTCGTTGCTCCAAACAGGTAATCGTGGAATTTTCGCTATAAATTTTTTCTACAAAGGATCAGAATCTAAAAAATTTATAGTGCAAATATGAAATCCTGAGAAACATAGTCACAAAAGTTCAGAGCTTGGTTCGCAATATTTTCGGAGATATGATCTATGGAAGTTAGGGCGTTTTGCAGGGTCTTAAATTTAACCTAAACAGGTCATCATGGAATTTTCACTATAAATATTTTTATACGAGGTTTTAGAAGCTGAAATATTCACAGAGTGAATCCAAAATCCTGAAGAACCTCCTGTAAAAATTTCAGATCTTGGTTCACAATATTTTTGGAGATATGATCAATGGAATTTAGGATTTGTTCAAGCTCCTGAATTTCAGCTCAAAGAGGTGACCATGGGAAAAATGTCATAACTCTCTCTCTGAGCTTTGGATTGAGATTCTGTAAAAAGTGGCCGCAAGTAAATGGAATCTAGTTGGCTTTCTATAAATCTCAGAGCCGAAGGAGGAAACATGGACATGTGGCAAGTCATACAAGTTCACTCTACTAAACCAGTCCATAATTAGGTCATTGTGGGAGATTGGACATAACGTTGCCTTGAAGAGTCCAAAGTAGGTTAGACCTGTGGCATTTGAGAAAGGATTTAGAGGGATACCTCATGGCTGAATTTTAGATATTGAAGATACAAAATCATAGAGATAATTCAGTTTCAATATCGAGCTCCTCAAAAGCAAGAAAAAGGTGTGTATTATTTTCCAAATTACATAAGTCTCGTTTGAAAAAAATTAGTTTGAAGGGAATATTGAAGAATATATATCAGTATTGGGTTATAAAATGCCCCATAAAAAGAATTCAACACCCATTAAGCCTTCAGAAGGCTCTACTATGACTCATGAAGACGAAGAAATGCAACATGAGATGTCAAAATTACAAGAGAAAGTGCACCTAGCGCAAAGAGCAACAAAAAATGAAATGGATTTTTTGAAGAAAAACGTGGAAAATAAGATGGATGGTTTGAAGAAAGGCATGGAAGCTAAGATGCAGGGCATGGAAGTTGGCATGGAAGCTAAGATGGATGAAAAAATGGAAAACATGAAGAATGATCTAAAAGTAGACATCGAAGGTCTGGCAAAGTTGATACAAGAAATGTTTCCTAATGGTGAAAATATAGTAGAGGAAACTCATGATGAGAAAAAAATAAATGTTAATCGTGATTTCATAAAATCTAATGTTCGATGGAAGAACCATCATATTCCAAAGATGGATATGAGGAATTTTGATGGCAAGGATCCCGTAACATGGATACTACAAATGGAGCAATATTTTGATCTCAATAATGTGCAAAACACACAAAAGGTACGCATTGCAACATTACATTTAGAACAAAATACATTTGTATGGTATCAATTGCTTTGCTCCCGTAAAAAAAAATTCTCTTGGTCAATTTTTATGGAGGAAATGATAGCACATTATGAGGATACAAAAAACAACACCTTCTTTAGCTAATTGATAAATCTCAAACAAAAGGGTTTAGTGGCGGAGCACATTGAGGACTTCCAAAAATTGAATATAAGGGTAACTAATATTCCAGAGGAACACAGGATTGATGTCTTCATAGGGAATTTAAAGGATAAAATCCAACATGAATTTTGTGTTTGGGAACCTGATTCATTGGAAAAGGCATTCAGGTTGGCAAGAAAAATTGAATGTAAAATTATGGCAACAAGGAAGCCTACTACTCACATACATAAAGATGGAAGTGTTGCGACTCCTAGAATTCCACAACCTAAAAGGTTGACAACACAAAAATTGGAAGAAAAAAGTGCAAAAGGGCTTTGCTACAGTTGTGATAGCAAATACACTAAAGGTCATAAGTGTGCTGAGAAGAAATTATTTTACATAGATTGTGAAGAGGAAGAAGAAAATGAACAAGAATCTTCAAAAGAAGAGGATATACACCAGGAACCAACACTAGAAGAGGAAGAAATGAGTCCGACGATATCATGTAATCATTGGCAGGAATTACCACTACGCAAAATCTCAAGATATAAGGACATATCAAGACTAAAAAGGTAATAGTGTTGATTGATTCAGGTAGTACCCATAATTTTATTCATTGTAAGGTAGCAAAGGAATTGAATTGTTTTCTATACCCAACACCAGAATGTCAAGTGATGGTAGAAAATGGAGGAACTATAAATTTCTCTGGAAAATGCCATAATATCAAGCTAACCATGGGGGAATATGTATTGAATATTCCAATTCTTTCCATTCCTATGGGAGGTTTTGATGTTGTACTAGGAGTACAATGGTTACAATCTTTGGGGATGGTAGCTTTTAATTTTCAAGAACTTTTCTTGAAATTTTTTTCAGAAGGAAAGGAATTCGAATTACGGGGTATCGCAGGGAAGACGGGAAAGATAATAAGCTCTAATGTCATGAAAAAGCTTCTAAAGAGATAACAACGAGGTGTAATGGCACAATTATGCTCACTAGAAGTTCCAACATCAAAATCATCTATTTCTGTAGATCTCCAAAACGCCTTGGACAATCATTCCAAGGTGTTTGAAACTCCCAAAGGACTCCCACCTATTCATGATCATAATCATGCTATTCATTTGATTCCAGGAAGTGTTCCTCCAAAAATCAAGCCTTATACATATCCTTATGTCCAAAAGAGCGAAATTGAACGTATGATTGCAGAAATGTTAGAGGCGGGTATAATTTAACCTAGTCAAAGTTCTTTCTCTGCTCCTGTAGTATTGGTACACAAGAAGGATGGATCATGGCGAATGTGTCTGGATTATAGGGAGCTCAATAAACTCACCATTAAAGATAAATTTCCCATTCCTGTGATTGATGAATTATTGGATGAATTACATGGAGAAATTTATTTTACCAAGTTGGATCTTCGTTCAGGATATCATCAAATTAGAATGAAGACTGAAGATATTCCAAAAATATCATTTCAAACTCATGAGGGTCATTATGAATTTTTGGTCATGCCTTTTGGCCTTACCAATGCACCTTCTACATTTCAAGGGTTGATGAATTCCATTTTCAAACCCTCCCTTAGAAAATTTGTGCTAGTATTTTTTGATGATATACTAATCTACAACAGGTCTTGGAAGGATCAAGTTGAACATGTTGACAGGGTGCTCAAACTATTGCAGGAGAAACATTTATATGCAAAAACATCCAAATGTTTCTTTGGAGTACAAGAGGTGGAATATTTGGGTCATATTGTATCTCACGAGGGTGTTAAAGTAGACCCTAACAAAATTAAAGCCATTAAGGAATGGGAAGTCCCCACAACAATAAAGCAGTTGCGAGGATTTCTCGAGTTAACAAGGTATTATCGCAAGTTTGTTAAGAATTATGGGAGAATAGCAGCACCTCTAACAACATTATTGAAGAAAGATGCATTTTCATGGACTCCTGAAGCAACTAAGGCCTTTGAACGTCTTAAAGAGGCAATGTGCCTAGCACCGGTCTTAGCTACACCAGACTTCACAAAACCTTTATTGTGGAATGTGATGCCTCAGGAAATGGAATTGGTGCAGTTTTAATGCAGGAAGGAAGACCCATTGCTTTTGAAAGTCGTCCAATCAAAGGAAAGTATTTACAGAAACCTATTTATGAGAAGGAAATGTTAGCAATACTACATGCACTAAAGAAATGGCGAACTTACCTAATGGGAAGACAATTCAAGGTAAAAACTGATCATGATAGTCTTAAACACTTTTTGGAACAAATACTATCTTCAAAAGAGCAGCAAAAATGGGTCACAAAGATGTTGGGTTATGACTTTGAAATAATCTACAAAAAAGGAAAGCTTAATGTTGTTGCAGATGCACTCTCAAGAAAGAATGAAGAGGTGAAGCATTGCTTTGTGCCATTTCTATTATCCAACCAGATTGGATAACCGAAGCAAGAGATGAATGGAAGAAGGACAAAGATGTATGGACACTCATTCAAAAGTTGCAGCAAGATCCTAGTACATCTAATACATTTATTTGGAAAAATGATTCCTTATGGTACAAAGATCGCTTATATCTTTGTAAGAATTCCCAACTAAAACAAAAGATTCTTCTGGAATTGCACACTTCTCCTTTAGGAGGACACTCAGGATTTTTAAAAACTTACCACAGCGTGAAGAAAGAATTTTTTTGGGATGGCCTTAAATCTGATATTCAAAAGTTTGTGGCGGAATGTTTGGTTTTCCAGCAGAATAAAGTGGAAACAATTAAGACCCCGGGACTTCTACAACCTTTATCCATTCCAAGTCAACGTTGGGAGGAGATTTCAATGGATTTTATCACAGGTTTACCTAAGTTTGAAGGAAAGAGTGTCATCATGGTGGTAGTTGATAGACTTACCAAGTATGCACACTTTTGTGCATTATCTCATCCATTTAAAGCAAGTACAGTTGCTACTACATTTATGCACAAAATTCAAAAGCTACATGGAAGCCCAAGGGTTATTGTGAGTGACAGAGATCCCATTTTTACTGGAAATTTTTGGACGGAGTTATTTTCTTGTTTGGGTACTCAATTAGCTCATAGCTCATCTTATCATCCTCAATCTGATGGTCAAACTAAGATCGTAAATAAATGTTTGGAAGGATATCTTTGTTGTTTTTTATCTGATAAACAAACACAATAGGTCAAGTGGTTACCTCTTGCTGAATGGTGGTATAACACTTCCTTCCATACTGCAGCAAAAATGACCCCATTTATGGCACTTTATGGATATCATCCACCATCCATCACATCATCTTTAAGGGAAAATTCAAAGGTTCAAGCAGTGGAACATCACATCGAGCATCAGCAAGAAGTTCTCCAACTCTTAAAGGATAACCTGAATTTGGCACAAAATCGAATGAAACAACAGGCAGATCAACATCGCAGCGAGAGAAGTTTTGATGTAGGAGACTCGGTATTTTTACGGCTACAACCATACAAACAAATGTCCCTCAAGCAAGCTAAGAAGGATAATAAATTATCGCCAAAGTACTATGGTCCTTACAAGGTGTTGCAAAAGATTGGTACTATGGCATACAAATTGGAGCTTCTTGCTTCTTCGTGAGTACATCCAGTTTTCCATGTTTCATGCTTAAACAAGGTTATAGGTGAAAATATTCCAGTTCAAACAATATTGCCAGAACTTGATGAGGAAGGAAAATTCATATTGGAACCTGAAGCGGTCACGGAAACAAGAACTCGACAACTACGGAATCGACCACCCCTGTGAGAATCTCATAAGCAAGAACTGCATCAATATTTTACATGGCAGGATGATAATTTATATAGAAGCTCCCGTAACTACTCAAGCGTTGAGGACAACACTTTTTTGAAGGAGAGGGGCAATGTTAATCCTATTACTAGTTTAGTCCTCATTATTAGGTGCGCCTCCTTTATTGTTACTGTTGTACCCCTGTAACCCCAATATTGTTATTATTGTGCCCTCACATTGTTATTGTTAGGTCAACTAGGATTATATTGTGGACCCATGGACTCCTATATATAGAAATATGTTTTGGTCATTTGTGGCATCCGAGAATTGTTCATTTATGTAATGTATTGGACATTGCCCCCTCGAAGTGGTTGATTTCTAAGGCGTTGATATCTTTCTTCTTCTATTTTTGGAGCTATTTTCATAAAATTAATGAAGTATTTCCTTCAAATGAATTTATCCAGTAGATCATGTCTCTAGAAGAGCGGCCCTGGGATGATTTTCATCATCACACTTCAGTCTCTACACCATTTGAATCGAACGCAACCTCTTTACAAATCCTTCCTTTTTACCAACCTGACATTGTTCCCTCTGCCCATATGACTATCAAAACCTTGGATGTAGAAGGTAACTTGGGTAACCTCTCAAAAAATTTACTCATCGATATCTTGGTCAAAACAGGTATCGTGGAAAATATTCAGATTTGAGTCAACTGCACTCCTGAGGAAATTGTGAGCTTCACTTGCCTCTTTAAGGAATTTTGCGATGTATTTGCTTGGTATTATGAGGAAATGCCTGGTATAGACTCATCTATTGTAAAGCATGAGATCAAGACTTTTGAGAATGTCAGGCCTATCAGGCTACGACTTCAACCTGTAGAGTGCTGGTCTTATTTACCCTGTTCCTTTAACATAATGGGTATCTAATCTGGTCCCCGTCGATAAGAAACAAGGTACCATCCGCGTATGCGTTGACTACCGCGATTTGAATGCCGCTTGTCCCAAAGACCACTATCCTACCCCGTTCATTGACCAATTTATCGACGATTGCACTAGTTGTGAATCTTTCTCCTTTATGGATGGATTTTCGGGATATAACCAGATCGATATCAAACCAATCGAGCAACATAAAACCACCTTCATATGTCCTTTGGGCACCTTTGCATATTGTAAGCTCCCATTTGGTCTCAATAATGCAGGCGTAACATTTTAGAGGGCTATGGACTACGCCTTTCATTATATCAGACACATTGTTCAAACATCCTTGGAGGGCCTTCCTTCTCATTCCAAGAAACGAGCCCAAAATAGCTCACCTCAGAGCTATCATTCTTAGGTTTAGGTTCTATAACATTCGTCTGAATCCACACAAGTGTGTATTCTTTGTTGAATCTGGGAATTTTCTTGGATTTATTGTCTCAAAACACAGGATACGAGATAATCCCGATGAGGTCAAGGCGATTTCAATTGCCCGCACCATAATCCATCTTCAAATCCAAAGTTTACAAGGGCAGGCAAACTTTTTATGTCATTTCATTGTCAACTATGCCGAATTAATGAAAGGTTTCATGCGCCTACTAAAGAAAGGATTACCCTTTTGGGATGATCAAGCACAACGATCGTTCGATGCCTTGAAAAATGCACTAACTTCAGCCCCACTTCTAAGTCCTCCTAACTATATACGCAAATTTATCTTATACCTCGCAGCCTCACCATCCTCTATAGGGATGGTTTTGGTTCAAAAACATGATGATAATATTAAGCATGCGGTTTACTTCCTATCAAAAGGTCTTGTCAAACCTAAATCATGGTATTCACATGTGGATAAATTAGCACTTGTAGTCGTATTTGTTGTCAATCATTTCTGACATTACATCCTACTACGTCAAACTACCTTCGTTTCCATGGAGAATCCCATGAGACATATTTTATCTCATCAAGTTATTAGAGAAAATTATTCTAAGCATATCGACATCCTCCAAAAATTTTATTTGGTCTTGTTGTGTAGATTAATCCATCTTGCGGACAAGACCGATCTCTCTAGTACTAAAAGTAAATAGCAACAAACAGCCAATTATACTAATCTCTCTCTAAGCATAAAAGATTCATAAAAATGCTATATAGGTGTAAGGCCTACCTTATATCCAACGCTTGCTTGATCTCGTTGAAGTCCTTCCCATGCAATTGAAAGAACGTTCCTCGTGAATCTGTAGTCACAAACAAGCAAAAAGATTACACAGCACCTGTATAAACATTATTATAAACCATACTCATCATAATGATCAAGGAATTTATGAAATAAACCATGAATAGACAGTTTAATGAGAGAAATGAGTATATTTGTATTAACTTCAGATAAAGAAAACCTTTACAACTTGTGCCTTGATGTCGTGCAGGTCCTCCTGGGGTCCGAAGTAGGAATCTCTTCTAATTTGACAAGCATTGCACTCTTTGAACCAAGATGGATAGAGGTGAGTGATTTAACCTCACAGAAAGTTTTAGTTAACTAAGTTTGAATCTCAACAGCATTTAACTTCAAATATCTTAAAGCTTGATCTCCCTTTGAGGCTACCCAAGGCCTCTTTTTATAGTGAAAAGAGGAGGTTTTATGTTCCAAATATGAAGGGATAGAATCCTCCTTCAAAGGGTTTAGCTCCTTACATCAAGGGGTTAGCTCCATCAAGTGAGGGATGCATGAACCTTCTCAAAGCGTATCCATTCCCAAAAATTCCCATCTAGAATCTTCTATAATTCATCTGAAATCAACTTTTTATCTTTACTTTGTCGCCTTTTTGAGTTTTACAGAGGTTTGCACCTATAACACAAAGAACGTGCAGTATGGTTCCGCAGGAGAGCTGAACTTTAGGTGCGGGACTGCAGGCAATGAATAGAGAAAGCGCGATACCAATGTTTAGGGGATTTTTAGGAACTTTTCTCTGATTTTGAAAGCTTGACATGAGGAACTGATATGTTAGACTTGCAAAAGGAGGAAGTATGAGTAATAATGAGCTCATATTCATAGCAAAATGTCAGGATGACAGTTTTTAGTGTAACAAATTGCCCCCTAAAGTGCAAAGTCCGGAATAGATGAAGCTGAAGTCTATCATATATGAAGAGTGCAGTACTTTATCATTTCAAAGGTTATCCTGTGGAAACCCCAGTCAGAACCTGTAAAAAAATTCAATGCAAAATATATACATATATATGTCATCACTGAGGTAGGCATTCCCACACTCAGATTAAAACTAACTAGAAACTAACTCAAATCGTTCTGATATAGGAATGATTTTAATATTACAGGAATAAGTAGACATGTGTAGAGTGTGTAGACACAAATATGGACTACCTATCCGTTTATGAATAGTTTAATCGTATAATAATAAAATTCCTCGCAATCGGATGGTAGAAACTAGATCTAGGGTCTTGATTTCCGCATCTCGAACTAGTACGATTCTATCCATGTGAATAAATGTGTTGAAGTCGAACATGGTAGAAAGCACTTGATTACCAGTCAATGATGTAAACTGTTAACAAGTGTGAGAGAAACCACTAGTAATGTCAATGGCTCTCAAAGTACTCAGTACAATCCATGAAATGTGAATGAATGAGATGAAGTCGAACATGTCACGGAATCATTCGATTGAAGGTCAATGATGCAACCTTTCGTCGAAGGCGAGAAACCTGCCATTGAGGCATGCAGATTTCAAGGTACTGACGATTTCTGGATCAACTTCCTAGATAATGTGCTGTCGTCGATAGAAAGTGATCCGTCGTAGGCAAGCCCATAACACGAAATCATAGATCAAATTTTGAAAATATATTGGCAAGGACTGACTCAGGGATGGTCAAAATGGATGACAGATATTTCGCAAATGAATGGTTTATTTGAACTTTCCTCTTGAACACATAACGACACTGCAGATGGCTTGGTGACAATTGACCCAAAGCTAATACCCAGAAACCGGCTGAAGACTTTCAATATGGTTTGATTAACTATTAGGTAAATGATTTCCCAACCCAGGTGAATGAAAGTGTCGTGTTCAAGAGTGGTTGACTAAATTTTCGAAAAATTTAAAATATAACAAACACGCCCATTTTTCTCTCTTTTTCCCCCACCATTTCTGGCAAGTACCTCTTTATTTTTGACAAGCTTGAGGAGGATAACATTTGCTTGATTATAAGCTCATCCTTCGGATGAGTCCAACTTAGTTTAATATTCGAACCCCAAGAAGGAGTGGTTCGTTCTTGTTGAAAATTAAACAGGTCCTTTACTATTAAGTTTTAACGAGTCCAGTATAAGAGAAACTCGGTGTTTTTCAGTTTTAGGGAGTCAGAAGAAAAAAGTAAGAAAACTCCGTGGGTGTACGTAAATTTAGTCTCTCGAGCCCGAAAAAGGATAAAATAATGCGGGAGAGAACTCTATTGACCGTAATTAGTCAACGTATACCTTTTTCGTAAATAGTCCATTTCAGTCCGTAAAAGGGGTAAACTTATACTAAAGGGATGATCATTCATTTACTTTAACGAGTTCGAATAATCAAGTACTCGGAAATATTTTCATATTTAGAGAGTCTGAAAAAGGGTTTAAAAGAGAACTCCATGGTTTCGCTTTTTCTGTAATTTTGAATGAGTTCGAAAAAGGGATAAAAATGTATTCATATGGCCGACTTTCAATTTAATTTACGAGCAGGAAAAGACGAAAAGAACTCGGCATTTTTATATGTTTTACGAGAATGAAAAATAGCAAAATGATCTCGGGATTTTCATGAGTTTAACGAGTCTTGAAAATAACCAAAATTGACTCCAATGTTTCGCTTTTTCGTAAAATTTTTGAAAGAGTCCGAAAAAGTGATAAAAGTATGCTCTTTGTTGAAAAATGATCAGCTTTCCTGAAAAATCCAGTTTCTGCACAAAAACTTGAAACATTACACATACTTGTTTAAGATAAGTAAAAATGCTTTCAAAAATACCCTTTTTAAAGTGAAAAATAAATAAATTAAAAATTCATCCATTCGAAAAAACTTATAAAAAGGACTTTTTCAATTTCATTTTTACCGTTCAGTTCCAGAGTGAAAAGTAAAAAGCTTTTGGGTAAGAAAGTTCCTGTGAAGATTTTGGAAAATCCGTTCGTTGGAATCGAGAACCGTCAGTCCCAAGTAATCCACAACCTCTCAATCTTGTTTTTCATCCGTTTCAAATTTGTTTTTAGGCTTTAGTTTGCATTTTTGAGGCAAAAAATGGTTTAAAAATTTGCCCGCGGGGTCTGCAGGTGGGACACATGTTACCTTCGGACCCCGACTTTTTCCTATAAGGAAAAAGTCGTGGGTTCCGCACCCTGCACACATTACGCATGCGGATCTACGCACTGTGTACAAAGCGTAGGTGCGGTACCCGCGCGGTTGATTTTAAAACATTCATTTCTCATTTGTTTGCCAAAAAATTTTAAATAAGACTATTCTAACTTGCCTTTTTATGTATTGTAGGATTGACAAGATGCTGATCTGGCGAGAACGTGAGCACGAGAAAGTGGATGAAGCCATAATACTTCATTTTCCCACACAACAGGCATTAAAAGCATGTGGCTTGTACAAATTTTGGGCCATCTCAGGCATGAGGGCACAAGTAGAACTCTTGACATGGTTGGTGAACAGATGGAATGTGCAGGACCAGTGCTT
Organism: Pinus albicaulis; assembly: GCA_034641835.2. Lineage (NCBI taxonomy): Eukaryota > Viridiplantae > Streptophyta > Pinopsida > Pinales > Pinaceae > Pinus > Pinus albicaulis. The sequence goes on along the minus strand of CM076576.1, from coordinate 174,262,974 downwards.
CTTCATTGGTGGCCACCGGCTCGAAATTGAGCTGGAGGATATATATTTCTTAACTGGTTTGTCCAAGAGGGGTGAACAAGTTTCTTTGTTTGGGACTAGACCAGGTGGCCAGTCTGTTGCTAGTCTCCAACTAGAATTCTGCAATGACCAGGCAAATCCTCGGGACAAACGGATTGACATAAAACACATCATCCGTCCTGAATTGAAAGTTATTGCTTTTATTGTTACCAAACTGTGTGGGAGTGCTGTGCTTCATGTAGCTACTGGTTCCCAAATGCGTATTGCCGTGGACTGTTTTCGCGGCACCATCTTTAACTGGTGTGAAGCTATGTTGGCTAATGTAAAAGGCCAACTAACCAGAGCAAAAAATGGGAAACTGAATAAATTTGGATATGGATCCATTGTTGTTTCTTTTTCTCTAGAGAGGATCCCCATGTTAGCTCCACAGAGTATTGTTGTTGATGCCGGTCGACTTCAAGAACCGAGGATGGTTCGTTGGTCCGCATTGATGGCTCGTCATGCTATCGAGGGTACTGAGATTGTCCGATTTCCTCCTTCATATTTTCGTTGGCTGGATCGCCAGCTTTTTGTGATAGAGGATTTTCCATACGCCAGGATAGATTTCCGCGGTGACCGAGAGATGGCTCTCCTGACAGGGGAACAGCGGGATGAGTCAGGTACAATCATTTTTCAACGTTTTCTAAATTCTAAATTTTTTTATTTTTTATCGTCCTTAAAACTAATAACAATTTTTTTTTTTAATACAGATGTGGGTCCACAGCGACCAGCCCATCTCCAACCTTACAAGAGAAGACAACCAGTTGTAGCCGCGCCAGCCCCAGCAGGCCAATCAGCGGAAATTTTGACTGATTTAGAGCATCATCTAGAGCGTTTGACTCTAGATATTCCAGAGACGAGCATAGATGACATTCCTCTCAGGTTGTAGAGATATGTGATTGGAGTTCTAGGACATTTTAGGAGGTTCTTATGCAGGGTAGCTCGGGCAGTGGTTTCTTATCGTGATCACCATCAGTGATGGGATGATCGTGAAGACTCATATTTTGACTTTTGAGTTATCATTTTTTGCCGATCATAAGGTGTTTCCAACCTACGATCGAAGACGATGTATATTTTTTTAAAACACTCCTATACTATGATATATCACTATTTGCCGGCTATCTGTGTACATATATGAATGCATTTGATTTACTGTTTTGATTATTGCAAATGTCTATTTATCATACTAGAAGCAATTGAATCTGCTAATGTATTTAAATATCTTGGAATATGATGATATTTAATGTAATCAAATTCACGTTCCAAAATACGAACTCTTAAAAATAACCGTAATAACACTGGATTTATAATGGTATAAACCCTGTTAAGCTGTAATACAACAAGTTCAGAATCCAACCTTACAATCAAACTCTGAATTCCAAATGATATGGATTCAGATAATAACTCAATCACTGCACTATACTCGGCAATGTTATTTGTTATTTGACTAAGGCTTACCCCATGCATGGATACTAACTCTTCAGAGGGTGAATAGATAACCCAAGTTGCGGAAGAAATGTTTCGTGTACTACGACAAGCACCATCAGCAAAACCAATGTAGGTTCGAAGAGACATCGACATCTGCAATATCAAGAGTAAAACTCAGATAAGCAAGGATAGTGATAAGAACACACTCTCTAAACTAGGCACACTTTTCTAATCTAAAACACACCAACAGTAAAGAAATATAAACTAACAAAATCTCCACACCACACTTAAGCATAATATCACTTTAGATAGAGCCCATTTCTGGGTTTATCCAAAGGGACACCGTCAAAATCTATCAACTCATAGGCCCCTTTTGCTAACTTTCGTTTAACAATGTAAGGACCATGCCACATAGGCACGAATTTCCCAGCTCCTAGCTTGTCGTTAGCTTGATCATAAAGTAAAACTAGGTCTCCTTCTAAAAAATTTCGAGGGGTCACACTTCTATCATACTGAGCTTTTATCCTTTTAACATGAGCCTCGTTTGCTATTGCAGCATTTCGTCGATTCTCATCTAATTGGGCTAAGTACAAGAAACGTTTCTCCTCTTCACACGTAGCTGTAAGTAATTATACCGTTAATTTTAGTGACGGTATTTCGCATTCAATCGAAAACACAGCTTCTAAACCGTAAACCAGTTGAAAAGGAGTGAAACCCGTTGATGTTTTGACTGAGGTTCGATATGCCCAAAGCGCTGAAAATAACATGGAATTCCAATTCGTCTTGTGAATACCAATGATTCGTTTAATCATGGTGACTAAAACTTTGTTAATGGCTTCAACCAGACCATTGGCTTGCGGATAATACGGAGTGGAACTATCGTGGCGCAAGCCAAGCTGGTCTGTCAGTTCAGTCATCATGACATTCCGAAAATGACTTCCATGATCCGTAATAATAGCTTGAGGAACACCGAACCTAGCAATTATGTGATTAAATACGAATGTTGTAGCATTCTTGCCGTCAGCTGAAAATGTAGGCATCGCCTTGGCCCATTTTGTAAAATAATCTACTGCTAAGATAATATACGCATGCCCCCCGGCCGAGTGAGGGTTACATGTAATAAAATTGATACCCCATTTCGCGAAAGGGCCAACAGCAATTATAGGTTGAAGAGGAGCGGGTGTGTTATAGCATCATTTCTCACCTTGACATGATTCATGATTGCTTCATGGATTTTGGGCACCCATTCCTACAGACTTGGACAAATTCACTTAAAAACAGTGTAAAATCCCCCATACGCGACTATGCCCATACTTTTCCGTGTGTATACGCGAGTCCAGCTAGACTTTTCCGCGTATTCCATTAAAATGATTAAAAAATATATAAAAAATCCCTAATTTCGCGCTGGGTCGATGGTTACTCAGGTAGTTCAACCACCCCAGCCCGTGGCCAACTGTTTCCAACTGCTGAAACTACTTGGAGGGACTATAAAAAGACCTCATGTGTATGGCCTAAGGGAGAGAGAGAAAGTATTGATATTATACTCTGTTGGTTCCCTATCCAAGTCTGATTCCCCGTGCCTCCTGCACTTTCCCAGTTCATTATAGGAAACCCTTGTTTCCTTGAGATACACATCCCTCTATATGTTATCTCGTATGCACCAGTTTGGAAGGAGTCTTAGCGAGGCAAGGGCTGGACGGATCCGGACGACGGTCTGCGAAGGCCTTGGAAGGATCAGGTGATCTCTCCACTTGATTACTTTTTTACGTACTATTTATAATACAGAAGTATCATGCTGTTCCCGAAATAAACGTGTTAGTGTATGCTTTTATGTATGAGAATATTTGTTATACAAGCATTCATTATGATTTATTTAATGTTTTATATGAATCTCACTGACATTTAGAGTAGATATATGATGTACAACTTGTCCTTTGTGATGGTTTCTTCTTGATTTTCAGGTTAAGAAGGAAGGACGGTTGCTGGGGGTTTGGACCCCACGTGGATCTACTTCAACCGTAGGACCTATGGGTAACTCTCTCATTCTGCTCTATTTAGTTTTTCTGAACGTGCATGGTTGTGTGAGTCTCTGTTAAGTAGCATGCCCCTGCTCTGTGGAGGTTGTATCCCAACCAACCTCTAGGGTGTTATTTCCCCGAAACAGAACTGGCGACTCCACTGGGGATCACATTTTTGTGATTCTCCTGTTGGGTTGTTTCAGTTGTTTGGTAGGTTGCCAACAGTTTTCTCTTTCATTTGCAGTCCAGTTTGTTTTCTTGCAGTCAGTCTGAAGTCTTGGTGTCTTTTCCAGGCTTGTTCTTTTGTTTTTTTTCATTATTTACCTTTGCATACGCTTCTTCTTTTGCACACAGTCGCGTATACACGCGAGTTTGTCTGAAGGAAACCGCGTATACGCGAGTTTCCCTTAGAACAGACGCGTATGCACGCTGGTTGCACAGCTGTGAAGCCGCGTATACCTAGGCAGATTTTGAATTTTTAGGATTCTTGACTTTTTGGTCCTTTCTGGCTGTGGAGACCTGTGTTTACAGAGTCTCTGTACTTACTGGAGTGTGAAGGAATTGGTTTCATGTCTTTTCTCTTTTTCGTTTGAGTGGAAACTAGTCTTTTGGCAAAATTTTTGTTTCTGGTGCTGGCACTTCTGGATTGAGTTCCAAGATCGCTTTCTGAGCATTCTTGCCTGTTCTTCTTTATCAGAACAGAGAGCTTCTGCTCACTGACTCGCTCCTATCTTTGTGTTGTGCTTTGCATTGCGATTTTTGCTTCGTTTTTGATTGGTTTTCGTTGAGTTCCATAGGCTAGGTTTTGTTGCAATTTTCGAAGAACTTTTCTTGCTTCTTTGGAGTCTTTTGTTGCAGCGAGTTTGCACTATTTGTCTAGGCTGATTGGCTGAGTTTTTGGTCTTCCGTTGCTCTTATTAATCTTGCTACTGTTAGCTTTATAAGGTTTGGTAGCATTGTTGAAGTTTGTGCTTCAAATTCGGTCTCGTTTTGGTTTGGATTTTGATAGTTGTGCTTGGTCTTTTCGAGCTCTTGCTTTATAAAACTAAAAAGCCAAAAAAACATTTGTTTTGCTTTTTGTTTTTGCATTTCAAAAACTCAAAAAACATTTTCTCTTGTTTTTGTTTTTGTTGTTGCATTTTCATTTTCGTTTGGCCATATCTTTTGGAGCTTTAGTGAAGTTTCTTGCTTCTAGTTTTCAGCTTGATTTTGAGGAGGAGTTGTCATTTGATTTCTTCTTCTTGTTTTTAAGTGTTTTGCTGTCCTTATTTTAAGAGTTCTTGATTTCAAGAATTAGCTTTCTGGACAACAAAAGATGAGTTAAAACTGAAGGAGATTTTTGGGAAATTTCACCTTGTTTTAAGAGATTTTTTGCATCTTAGGATTTACATGCTTGTAGCGATTTGCATTACGTGCATTGAATCATTTAGTTAGCTTCTTAGTTTTTGGGAGTGTGAGTTTGCAATTCGAAAAGAAAAATACAATTTTTAGTCTCGTAGAACCTGTATAGAAATTACTCTTCATCGAAAGACAAAGAACTGCATGTGCATGTAGTTAAGTTTTTATTAATTTCTTTTGCGTCAAAACACCATTGGTTTCATCTCCATATCCTTGTGACTTAATACAACAGCCCTTAAAATAAGCGATTTAATCAAAAATCAACTAGCAAGTTTTATTAAGTGTCAATCACCAACTAGCTAGGTTGTAGGGCCTTGGAATAGGTGAGTGGAGAGTTAACTCTCCAAGGCCGCTCAAACAAACATAGAAGTTGATTAATTGAGCGAAATCCAACTCCGTGAGGTGGACTGGGAAAGCTCTCATCCGAGAGTCAAGCGCAAGGGGAAGTGAAGGTTGAGAAGAGGGATACCCCCCCTCCGATTAGCTGAATCTGACCTCAAGACAGTTCCGCCCAGCTTCTGATACGGATTGGTGTCCATAGTTGCCTCTCCTAGGTTCCACACAGGTGACTGCGGGGGGGAATACCCGTGGTACCTGAGGCAGACCTCGCATCACTTTCAGCAGTACTTCTGGGGGGTGCCCTTGCGAAGCTTGGGTGCTTGAGCCGGCAAAGGCTATCGTTAGGATGTCAGCATAACTGTTTCTGATACCTTCGCTAGTTGTTCTGGGCCCTAATCATCCCAGACTGTTTTCGGAAGGCCCTATACTTTGCTTTCCTGTATTTTGGTGTCCGGTCCTCATCACCCGGAGCGGAAATACTTGGAGGCTGTTTGCTTGTTGTTTCTCAGGGATTTTTATTTTAGTGAGTGCTCTTTGCTCCTAGCTTGCCTAGCTTTTCACTTTTTTGAGTCTAAGTTAATAAATCTATAAAAGTGGCTGATCAAGCGCCTCGACGTTCGAGGAGAATCCGGGGGTTATCTCCCGAGAGTGCAGAGCCTTCTTCGAGAAGGCGTAGGAGCGATTTAGCAGGTGGTTACCACCCTGTGGAGTCTGACGCTGTGGAGAGAGATCCTCCACCAAGGTCTGAAGGTTTCATAGCTGATTCCGGTGTCGGTTCCGAGAGGAGCGTTCCGCTCACCTCGCGAGTGGTGTTTCCTCAGGAAGAAGATTTTCAGATAGAAGATATACCTGAGCCTCCGGCTACAGGTCCATCTCCTCTTCCTCCTGATTATCCGTTTGTTGTTCAGTACATCGGACCGGAGTCTAAGAGACCGCCGGATCTTCCGTATCATTCTTATCTTTCGATGGCCATGACTGGGAACGCGGCTTCTACCGTGAGTGCTGCAGGCATTCAGACCCCTGCTTCTGTCGAGGCAGGGGGCACTATTGCTTCATCTTCGATTGCTTCTAGTGCTGCTATGTTTGGCTTTGGATTCACCCAAGCATATGCTTCCCATTCTGGTCCCTTCTGTTCAGGGATGTCCGTTGGTGGAAATCCCTCTTTTTCCTTTTCCGCTGGTGCAGCTGGATCTACACCCATGTCTAACATGGCTAGTGGATCAGCTTCGTTTCAGGGTTTCCCCTTTGGGACTGGGCATATCCCCAGTTCCAATCCTTCTTTAGGGTCGTTTCCTTTTACGTCCCAGACCCAGAGTTTCGACCCTTGGTCTGGGGGGCAAAGTTCGACTACTTTTACGGGATGAAATCCTGTCTTTACAACGGCTGGGGCAGGGAATCAGTTCTTTGCAGGTCATCAAGGGAATGCTTCTTTCCCTTCATCGAGTGCTTACCAGTCTTTTTCTCCTCTCTCTAATGCGTGGAACCCCTACCAGGGGCTTTCCTCTTCAATCAATACTTCAGCGGGGGGAACTGGTCTGGGTTTCGGTAACTCGACGTGGGGAGGAGGTTCTTCTTCGTTTTCTACGAGTCCTTTCTGGCAGCCTGGTGCCTCATCAAATCCAGGTTATTCTTTTCAGAATGTTGGGAATCCATCCACTCAAGGATGGAATCCTCAGGCTCCGCCTCGTTTACCATTTCTGGCAACGTTAAACTTGCCAGACTTGTCGAAGTTAACTAATGACCCGATTCGTTATAGTCCGGGGTGGCCTCCGGTCCTGACCAAACTTCCTTCAGACATTCCAAAGTTTGAAGGTAAGAATGGAGAGGATCCGGCATACCACATCACCACTTTCCACTTATGGTGCTCTTCGAACTCCCTGATCGATGACTCGATTAGGTTGAGATTATTTCAACGCACCCTAACTGGGAATGCTGCCAAATGGTATATAGAGCTCACTGGGGGCAGTTTCACCACATTTGGAGAACTGGCTGTCACATTTCTTAACCATTTTCAGTTGCCTGTCAGATATGAGGCTGGGACCGAACTCCTGGCTAATTTTAAGCAGGATGAGGCAACTCACATTTCTGATCACATTCAGGAATGGAGGAGAAGTAAGAGGCTTATCAAAGCCCATATTCCAGGTGAGTTCCTTCTCGAGTGGTTTTTGAAATCTTCCGATCAAAAATTTGTGGCATTTCCGAACCGCATAAATGCAATCTTTGAACAAAGTTGGCTAGAAATAACTTGCACGCAATATCTTTTGGGCTGTGGCATACCCAAACATATGACCGCCACATGCTCCAGAATGGCAGTCATTTAACACCTTTTCAGCTTCTTCATGAGTTAGACAACGTCAGAAAACAGAATCCGCTCCACGTCGATAAAGTGTATCACCAATGATATTATACTCTTGGGATTGGAAGCGTATTTTCCGTCACTGAGTTCGTGAGATGTCAGGCTGAAAAGATTGGGTTTGGAGATAAACAATAATATCTCCATACCAAGGATCAAGTGTACTGATAAGAAACAAAGATTCGTCTGCAATGGACTCTTCTGCCACTGTTTCAGTATCAGTAGAGGGGAAATCGCACATCAATTCCACAAATACCAAAGATTTCTTTGCCTTGGATTTTTCAAATTCCAAGTCAAATTCCTGCAGGATAACTATCCATTTGGAATATTTTCCCCCTAGCAATTGTTTGGTCAAAATATACATCATAGGGTTGCAATTAGAAATTACCGTGGTTTTACGTAACAAGATGTAATGTCTAAAACGTTGGACAGCTTGAACAGCTGCTAAGGCCAATTTCTCCACATGTGTGTATTTGATTTCAGTCGGATGTAGATTCCGACTAAGATAATAAATCACATGTTCATTGTGAGATTCATCTTCCTGAACTAGTACCATCCCAATGGTGGAATGAGAAGCAGCGAGGTACAAAATGTAATCTTGGTTGTAGTTGGGAGGATGCAATAACGGTGCATGGGTCAACGCGTGTTTAAGTGCATCAAAAGATCGATCAGCAATCTCATCCCAAAAGAACGGAATGCCCTGTTTCAACAACCGGGTAAAACCCTTTGTAAGCTCGGCATAGTTAGGAATAAACCTACGTAAAAAGTTTGCTTTCCCCTGCAAACTTTGGAGTTGGCATAAAGTCGAAGGAGGAGGCAATTTAACAATGGCTTCGACCTTCGATGGATCGACGCGAATGCCTGCTTTCGAGACAATAAATCCCAGTAATCGACCCGATTCTACGCAGAAAACACATTTATGCGGATTCAGCCTTATCCGATAATGCCTACATCTCATAAAAATTTCTCGTAAATGAGTGAGATGGTCGGCCCTACGTAATGAATGAGCAGGTAAATCATCGAGATATGGCTGGAAAATGTGCTTAATGTCATGAAATGCATAAGACATAGCCCGTTGAAAAGTTTCTCCAGCGTTTTTTAATCCAAAAGGTAGTTTACAATAAGCAAACGTTCCCCATGGACAAATAAAAGCTGTTTTCGGTTGATCAGCAGGGAGTATGTTTATTTGATTGTAGCCGGAAAATCCATCCATGAAGGAAAACAATTCACTGCCAACGCAATCATCGATTATTTGATCCATATAAGGAGTTGGATAATTATCTTTTGGACACGCTCGATTAATATCCCTATAATCGATACATACTCTTATTGTTCCTTGTTTTTTAGTTACAGGAACAATATTCGATACCCAATCCGTTAATGGAATTGGATAAATGAATCCTACTCGAAGTAATTTTTCAACTTCTGCTTTTATAGCAGCAGCTTTTCTAGGATGAATTTGACGTAATCGTTGACGAACAGGTTTAGCATCCGGGTAAGTCTTAATTTCATGAACAACGATCGATGGATCAATTCCTGGAATTTCTTCATAAGACCAGGCAAACACGTCATGGAATTCTTGAAATAGGGCTTTATAAGTCTGAATTTCTTCATCTGTACAAAAAGCACCTATATGAATGTTTTCAATTATTCTAGGTTTTACTGAAATGTCAATTGGAACCATTCTAGATATATTTTCCAAATTTAACTCAGAATCAGGATTTTGCAATGGATTTTGACGTTCCTTGACATATTCAGTAGTAAAAATTGAAGCAAAATCATCTTCAAAATGATCTAATTTAGGTAAAAATGAAGATCGATGATGTAGATTTTCCTATGGTAAATCATCAACAGACAAAAACTCACGAATTTGCTCATCTGTATGAACAAGTTCAGGAAATGCCGTTGTAACTTAACTAGATATAGAAAGTGATTCCTCATGGATCCCATTCATTGGATCAGTTTCGGTTGAAGAGGGGTTGGAAAGTGACTGTACAGCCTGATACGCAATTTCAAATGGACTCAAAGGCATCATGCCATCAAATGAATCAATCTCGGATTCGGAAGGTACGATCCAAGGATCATCAAACATAACAGTGTCTGACGAAATCATGTGAATATTTGCAGTAGAAGGTGATACGTTAGGAGGAGGAAAGGAAAAAGTTCCTAGTAAACCAGAATCTTTAATCAAACCTGTTAGAGTTGGTCCTTACAGCCCTTCGTCAGAGATCATTTCGCTTTTTGCATATCATTTTTAGGTGTCTCGCTCGTTCCACTTCGTTGCATTTCGCTAGGGACATGCCATTGACTGACGAGAGGGTCTGGTTGTCTTGTGTTTCCTCATGCTGGTACCTGCAGGACTAACTAAGATTCCTCAAAAATCACTGAAGTTCAGGTCACTTCATTCATGGTCATAAATGATTATTTTTATCAAAAAGAGTCTTTAGTCCTAGAGTCTAGGGTTTTCAGTCTTTTGCTACATGTAATAAAAGCCCACAGGCCATGAGGTTAGTTTCAAAAGGTTCCTATTTCACATTTTTATTCTCAAAAACATTTGAAGACATTTCTAGTTCAAAACTCTATTTTGGAACTAGAAATTGTCAAATTTCATTTTTTGTAATAATTGTGTATTTGTTCCACTATAAGAAGTTCAAAAGCAGCCTCTGGTCTTTGCCAAAGCCAAAATGCCAAGTCCCTGCAAGAACCAAGACATTTCATCAGTCCAAGACTCAGAAAAAACAGTGAAAAGCCAAAGACAGAATTGCATTAAGTGATAAAGTGCCAAAAAGCCAAACATTACAAAAGTGGGTTATGGAGCAAATTAAAATCAAATCTGATTGTTATGAGATATTTTACAACCCATATAAAGCATTGAAAACAAATCATTTTCACAAATTTCCCAAAGCAAAACCGAGTTGGAGTGTTGAAGTCAAGTTTGAAGTGTTTTCAAAGCAGTGGACTGGAGGTGGAAGTGCGCGCTACGCACAGAGGAGGCGCACTATGCACACCAAGCGCGCGACGCACTGGGCTTCACAGGCCTGTGCAAATTTGCAAGCGCGCTACGCACATACCGCGCGCAGCACACTAGGTAAGCGCATGACGTGTATAATCTCAGAGCCAAAAAAATTTCGCTCCTTCGTCCAGATTCATGCCAAATTGCCTCCAACTGCTTGCAAGTAGGTTCTTTACGTTTGCTCAGTGAATTTTGGACATGATTATGGTGTTTTGAAAGTGGAGAAACAAGTGTTTAATGAGGAGAAATGTAAACCCTATGTTTATTTCCAAATTCACTTCTTAGGGTTTTGAAACAAATGTTAATGATATTGTGGGGGTTCCGAATTTGTGCTATTGATAGATGCCTGTGTCATCTATTTTCAGTGGTGTCCCTCCTCATTATTTACCTTAGCCTCACGCTCTCTCTTTTCCATTACATCACTGCTGTCATTGTTATTGCCATTGTCTTTTTCACACTGTTTATCATTCATGTTATGACATAGTCCCATTTTCACTTGTCCACATCCTCCATTGACATTTGTCAAACACTGCCAGGGCTATTGTCACTTTTTTTCCTAATAGTTATTTCCCCCGCATTACTCTCTTTTCTACTCACTTGTCAAATCCCCTCATAATCAAAGCAGTGACTGTTTTTTCATGCAAACTCATTTGACAAAACTATTCTCATTGTGGCTTTCCTATGATACTTTGATACACATGTGACACATTTGGGGAGTAAAGCATACACCGAAACTTTTGTCTTCACTATACCTATATCAGCATACATTTTGCAAACACTCTGATTTCAGCACAATGTCAGAGATGGATTCAGTTTATGAATGGGAGTATGACAGTGATTCCACAGTAGAGATTAATGTGCCACAGAGGTCTAACAAAAGTGGAAAAAGTGGTAAGCATCTCAGGGAGGAGCCTACTTCTTTGGCTCAATTGCAGGCTTGCCCGCTTGCAATGGATTGTTTTCAGCATCAGTCATGTTTCCAGTACTATGATATGATTTCACAAACCCAGCATCATCATGAGCTAGCTCATCTATTTGTTCTACATTTACATGATGGTCGTGTAAACCTTGCCGGAGTAGATTTCATTCTGTCACCAGAGACCATTGCTCAGGCCACCGGGATACCAAATATAGGAGAGGAATGGAACAAACAACAGCAGTTAGAGAAATCCTACTATGAGCCATACATCAAACCTAGGTTTATGAGGCAACTGAGCAGGGTATTTCCATTCAGATTCCTGAAGGATGAGTTTGCACCATTGATGAAAATCATCATTCGATATTTTAGTTGCGAGGGCAGATTCTCACGTCTCTATGCGTACCATGTCCGTTTGTTGATGCATTTCACGAGGGTACGTATGATGAGCATTCCATACTTCATGTATCACAACATAGAGAGGATGACATTTTTTGTACAGAAGAAGACCCCAGCACAGCAGCATAGCAGTATATATCATTACGTGCTGATCAAAATCATGGTGGTACATCAGCTGACACAGTAGGGCATTACTTGGGAGGATTTCATCTCCTGTGACTTCTTCGCAGCGCCACAGCCACCTCCCGAGGTAGTTCATGGTGAGGGAGAGCCTTCACACCAGCCTAACATTCCTGAGACTGAGCATATCAGTGCTCCAGTGTATGTGACATACCAGCGAGGCCACAGGACCTTATTTGCAACTACACGACGAGTACTATCTCCACCCGAGGTGGAAAGGGTCTCGTTGACTCCATCAGCAGCGCGAGTATTATCTCCACTCGGGGTGGAAGGGGTCTCGCCTTCGACTTCAGCACAGGTAAAGATTCAGGACAGAGGCAAGAGGCCTATGCACGATGAGGGCCCATCAGGTGGTCGAGACACTGATTTCACATTCATCGATGTTGATGCGAGCTCTCCTAGCTCAAAGCTGAAGGAGATCATCCAGGAGAAAAAGGCTGAGAATGACACGCTGAAAGAGAAATTGCATAGGGCTCAGTGGGTGATAAACTACTTGGAGCAGCGTAACAAACAACTAGAGGATCAGCACACTCTTTTAGAGCTGCGGCGAATCCGTGAGGATCGATAATTGGCCCGGAAGAGACCAGGTGACATGACACCAGTTGAGCGAGAGACCGAACTCACGCATGTTAACATTCATCTAGAGAAGTTTTTGGCAAAGGCCAATAGAGACAAAGGCATGCTTCATCACATGAAAGGTCATTATTGGGCCCGCATGCACGTCTGCAAAGCAAAAATGAAGATTCTGAAAAGTAGGTTGAGCAAAGCACTAAAACGGCGGAAGAGGCCTGATCCACTTCAGATTTTGGTTGAGGCTTCATTGGCTGGGCATGATACATGATGGAGGGTCTTCGCTTCGAATTTGAGCGAATTTGAAGAATTTTTTGTCATTTTGGAAAATTTTGGTCTCAAAACAGGTTTTTCAGCCCAACGCGTAGCGCCTCGACGCGCTCGCTTATGATTGGGACACTTACTGGAGGAAAAATTTATATTTTTGGGTTTTTCATGGTAATTTATGCATGCTCCAGTAGGACCAAAGCATTTCACCAAGTTTTGGATGATCAAAGGGGCCAAAACACCATGAAAATCATCGTTCTGCCACCTTTTTCAGCAGCAGGAAGTACTTGTGGGAGAATGAATTTTTAGAGGGGCAAATGAGCTTCAAATTGGGAAATTCCACTTGGGCTAGATATCAGACATCTAGGGCTTTCCAGAAAGCTATCATGAGATTGATTTTGATGCCGGGAAGTGCCCCAAAATCAGGTTGTAAGGCGCGCGACGCATAGAGCTCAGGCGCGCTACGCATAGAGATTTTTGGCTGATTTTTCATCTTCCAGCTCAGGATTTCGGTCAGTTGGACCAGTTTTGATTGTGGATGAAATTTTTGAGTTATCTTGATGTAATTTTTTGGTTGGCATGTAATTTTTATTCACTTTTACCTATTCTAGATGATTCACTCCTTAAAAAGTAAAAATCAAATGTAAGAATCAGTTTCCTTCCTTTTAGAGGCAAGTTGTTTAGATGCCTATATTCTAGCTCCTTGTTTAGAATTAGTTGAAACTGCTCCTGGAAGGAGGAATTCGACCCCTATATACATGGGAATGGGTTAGGATAGTCTATATGATGTAATTTCTGAGACATTCTACAGGTTGGACTCTTGGGAAAAGTTTGGCACACTATTGTACATATTTTTCATATTTTGGCTAAGGAAAGATCAGAGGTTTTGCAGCACCTGTTGGGATTCTTGTGGCTTTCAGTTCTTGATGGTGTTATCTCTCATTTTATTGTAAGTTCTTTCATGTTTGATGTATGCCATTCCCTTCTTATGCTTCTGAAACTAAATGAATGAGTAAATGAGGTTGAATCCATTGTTTCCAGTGCTCTGCCTTTAAATTTGTTTAGTTTTACATGTTTTTGCCAGTTTGGAGAGGATCCATGTTCTCCCTTGCCCTCTTCAGCTCCTTGTCGTTCTGATCCATCCATACACCTGATCAAAAGCATCAAGACTACTGCCTACCTTGCCCCAACTCGAATTCTGCAAAGATCTGGCCTTATCCCCGGACCCAAAATTGTTTTCCCATATTTTCAACAAAAACCCAAAAAATCAAAATCAAACTTTCCTATCTCTTTACTAGCCTAAAATCAGTACCAATTATAAGTCATCTCGCACCCTATTGCTCAATTTATCGAGATAGACCCGGAGAGAGCCCTCTCCTGTCCTCGTAGGGCTAGCTACGAGGCTGAGCGTGGTTTGATGTAGCCTTGAGTTTTACCTTATTTTAGGCTAAGGTAGATTTGAGCGCTAACATAGTGGCGACCATACTGGGGAAAAAATCTCAATGGTTTTCTTGTTGATGTGTTTGTTTCATGAGTCTTAGACGGAGTCTGAAGTCACGCCAGGTAGCTTTCGAAATGCTTTTGCCATGCATAAGCGGAAGTAGATAAATGCTGCTTCAGTTGATCTCCGGTTAGCTTGTGAATGCGGCCCTCGATTTTCAAATCACCCCAGTATAATTATTCATTCTAGACCTTTGGATGATTGAGTCTAGAAGTCGATAGGCTGAAAATAATCTATTGTGTCCTTTGAATTTTTCTTGGATAGATCAATACACTGGCTTCAAAAAGGCATACCAGATCAAATCCTGATCCAAATCCGCCTCCAGTATATGAAAACCCCAACCTAATCCCAAGAATTTTTCGTCGAGAAGCTCCCATTATTCCTTTGGTAAAATCTCACTCATACCCCATTGCTTTTTAATACATTGAAGATATTGAGTTTGACGATCAGTTTGAGTTATCATTGTTTGAAACCAAATCTGAAAGTGCCACTGGTTCTACCTTCATCAATCCTGAGTTCATCAAGTATCTAGAAGTTGAACAAGCAAATAGATCTATCGATAATTATATCCTGAATCTTCAAAACTCCATTGTGGCAACCAACATTCCCGAATTCATTGAATCTGCTTCACAAACTCTTGGGCCATCTAAAATTGCATCCGGTTCACGGATTCCCACTGAACCTTCCTTTATTCCTACCATTCCTGTACAGCCTGAGATCTCTGATCAGAAATCAGTAGTAGTTTCTCCCTCATCTCCTCCGCATACACCTCGTTCACCTACTGCTCCCATTCCACCTATTTCTCCGAGACAGCAGATTATAAATCCACCAAGAGCCATGGCTGCGAGATTCGCACCTCTTGTTTTACCTGCAAATTTGGATCCTATGCCTGCTGATTATCAGAGAAAGATTCCCATATTTGATGGCACTCCACAGAGTATATCCGCTCAGTAGCATATTGTCAGAATGACAGATTTCTTGGACTTGCATGAAATAGATGAAGAAAATGTGTCCATGAGGTTGTTCGCCCAGACTTTTGGAGGTGAGGTTCGTAAATGGTTTAGAGTTTTATAGCCCACAAGTATCAATACATTACAAGAGCTTCAGACACAATTCTTAGATCGGTGGGAGATGAAAAAAGATCCACTGCAGATTAATTCTGAGTATACCAGCATCAAGCGTAATCCTGGTGAGTCCGTTCAGGATTATATGATCAGATTCAATGTAGTTTATAATGCAATTCCAGATGACTTAAGACCGTCTAAAAAGTCAGCTCTCCTTAAATTCCCGGAAGGTTTCGATCCGGAGATGGATTAATCACTACGAGATAGAGATCCGCCTACCTTGGAAGATATGCAGAAGATTGTTATTAGTGTTGAGGCGAATCTGAATGATAAGAGAGCCCGGTTGAAAGAAGAGAAAAGAGTGACCATAAAAAAAGAATCTTCCACATCTACATCAGAACAACACTTGCTTCGTGAGATGGAAAAAATGTTCAAAAGAATGGCGCTTGACAAGCCAGAAATTCATATTCGTAATCCCAACTACCGTGGGCAGCAGCAGCCACAGTTCAGAATTAAGCAGCATGAATAGAGAGCATAAGAGCCAGTAGCCCAGTAGCAGATTAAAACACCTCTTTTGCAGAATTTTGTGAGTCAAGATTCAGAGGATGATGATGATGTAGTGGGTGAGCAAAACCACTTCTTTACTCCTGACGATATGCCCATTTACATCACTGAGGATGAAGAATATGGAGAAAGTTCAGCTGCACAGAAAGATGAGGATTTCATTTTAGCAAACGATGCAGATCTGGAGGAAGAATCAGATGAATACCAAAGAGGATATTTGAATGCTTTGTCTGCTCAGCAGAAGTAATACTCATTGAGAAACAGAGATGTGCCCATAAACCCAATTCAGAAAAGAAAAGAGGCTTCAGCACCAAAGATGGATTCACCTATACCACAGAAGAAAGGAAAAGAGACAATTGATCCCGCAGCTAGTAAACCATCATCAGCAGAAAAGGCCAATCAGTCAAGTATAATGAAGGATAAGGCTGAAAAGAAAGAAGTTCCGGTCAAATAAGTTGAAAGAGTTTCAGCCTTTAGTTTAGAAAATGAAATTTCCAAATTGAAGGTATCTATTCCTTTGATAGAAATTATGAAGAACAGCAGCTATCGAGGTCAAGTCTCCAAAATTCTGAATTTTGATCCAATGTTTGACATGGTAAATATAGAAGATGATCAGCCTGAATTGATATTTGGGCCTGCTTTAGATGGTGAGTCCCCTGGCAATGATGTTCCTCCCTTTTATATCAGTTTGAGGTTGCATGAATATGTATTGCACAATGCCATGTTTGATTCTGGTGCTTCGCACAATATTATGCCAAAGGCGATCATGGAAAAGTTGGGTTTAGATATTACAAGGAAATATCATGATTTGTATTCATTTGATTCCAGCCGCGTGAGATGTATAGGACTCATCAAAGATTTGGTTGTAAGTTTAGATCAAATCCCTGCGAAGAATGTCTTGATGGATGTGGTCGTGGCGGACATTCCTCCTCGATTTGGGATGCTCCTTTCTAGATCTTGGGGGGAAAAGTTGAAAGGTACACTACATTTAGATTTTTCCTATGCTACAATTCCAATCTTCAGTCAAATGAGAAAGTTATATCGAGAGCAGAAGATGAAATACATGATAACAAGCAAGGAGAAACCAATCAATCATCCTGTAAATTATGTACATACCGACTTAGAGTCGTTTGTTTTGTTTGCTGATAGTTTTAATGATATAGATAGTCAGTTAGTTCAGGAAAAAGATATACCAGAGATCACTGAAAACTTTGGAGAAGTTCTGCAGAAAGAAAGGCGAGAAAATCAAGCTACTGTTGAGCAATTAGCTAAAGACGATGGGCAGCAAACAGAAAAAACAGAGCTGACGCAATTTCAGCACCTAGAGGAGGATGAATATGGTCTTTGGACCATGTATTTTGATGGCACAGTGGGTAGTGATGGTGCTGGAATTGGTGTATGGATACGCAGTCCATTTTCCACTCCGGATAAGGTTCCAAGCAATGTGAGAGTATGTTCCTACAAACTAGCATTTGACTGTTCTAACAACGAGGCGGAGTATGAGGCTCTGATTGCTAGCCTTAAGATTCTAAGAAAGCTGAAAGCGAAAATAATTGCAGTCTATGGTGATTCGGATTTGGTGATAACACAGGTAAAGGGTGAGTTTCAAGCCAAACATCCTCACATGAGGGCTTACCGTAATGCAGTTTTAGACATTTTGAAGTTATTTTCTTATCATACCTTGACATGTGTGCCTCGCATACAAAATGGTGTTGCTGATGGACTTGCAAAGGCAGCAAGCAATTTAAAAATCCCAATGAATTCCAGCAACAAGTTCGAGATCCATGTGAAGCATCGTCCCACCGTTCCAGACAATCAGCGATGTTGGCAATTTTTTCAGGATGACGAGGAGATTAGTGATTTTCTGCAAAATAAGGGTAAGTTTAAATACACCTCCATAGATACAGAACAGGATTATGATAATGATGATATACAAATAAATCAAATGGAAGTGTTGCAACTTAAAGATAACATCATTCCTAAAGGATTGATTCCTTTAGAGGAACTCTTTGATCAAGACGATGTAGCCCGCAAACCGACATTGAGGCCGACCGAAAAAGGTGTTGAAGAAGTAAATATTGGGACAGCTGAAAATCCCAAGATGGTAAAGTTATCCAAGTCATTGTCACCAAAGGTAAGAGCAGAGTATGTGAGATTGTTGTTTTCATTTGCTGATGCTTTTGCATGGGATTATTCAGATTTAAAAACATATGACACTAATATCATTCAGCATACTATCCCTATTAAATCAAATCAGAAGCCTTTCCGTCAGAAGTTGAGGAGAATCAATCTGAAGCTGCTACCGTCAATTGAAAAAGAGGTAAACAGGTTGTACAAGTCAGGAATAATTGTGCCTATCATATTTTCTGATTGGATATCAAATTTGGTGCCCGTGAGAAAGAAGATAGGTGAGATCCATTTATGTATCGATTTTAGAAATTTGAATAAGGTATCATTAAAAGAGAATTATCTGCTGCCAAAAATGGATCATATATTGCAGCGAGTAGTTGGAGCATCAAGGATGTCACTACTCGATGGCTATTCGGGATATAATCAAATTTTAGTGCATGAGGATGATCGTGACAAAACTGCGTTCACCACTCCATGGGGAACATTTCATTATGCAAAGATGTCGTTTGGTTTAAAAAATGCAGGTGCCACTTTTCAGCGTGTAATGGACATGGCTTTCGCCAACGAGAAAGATGTATTTTTGGTGGTTTACCTTGATGATTTGACTGTGTTTTAAAATTCTGATGAAGAACATTTATATCACTTGAAAGTTGTTTTCTAGAAGTGCAGAAAATATGGCATTTCGCTGAATCCAAAAAAGAGCCTGTTTGCCATGGATGAAGGCAAGCTCCTTGGCCACATCATATCGAAAGATGGCATTCGTGTTGACCCTGCACATGTTTAAGCCATCCAGCAAATTGAACAGCCCCAGAACAAGAAAGAAATACAGTCCTTTAATGGTAAAATGAATTTTCTACGTCGTTTCATTCCAAATCTCGCTGAGCATCTTAGAGAAATCACGAACATGCTGAAAAAGGACAGTTAGGTAAAATGGACAGAAGAGGCGGTGAAATAATTTAATTTGGTAAAGTTAGCTCTTTCTTCAGCCCCTATTTTAATCAGCCCGGATTACACACAGGACTTCATTTTGTTTTCGTTTGCTTCTGAGAACACTTTGGCAGTTGTTTTAATGCAGAAAAGGGATGGAGTTGAGAAGCCCATTGCCTTTTTTAGTCGAATTATAAGGGACGGAGCGTTGAAATAAAACATTATTGAGAAACAAGCACTTACTCTTGTAAAGGCTTTGAAAAATTTCCGTGTGTATATACTGCATTCCCACATTATAGCCTACGTTCCTAACGCAGCAGTTAAAGATGTTTTGGTACAGGCAGATCCAGAAGGAAGACGGGGTAAGTGGATCGCTGCGTTGTTAGAATATGATGTGGAGATTAAACCGACCAAGCTGATCAAAGGACAAGGACTCGCCAAGCTCATGGCTGAA
Source organism: Pinus albicaulis (assembly GCA_034641835.2). NCBI lineage: Eukaryota > Viridiplantae > Streptophyta > Pinopsida > Pinales > Pinaceae > Pinus > Pinus albicaulis. The sequence continues at coordinate 174,243,396 of CM076576.1, read as the reverse complement.
ACAAATCTGCATGCTCTAGATATAAATTTGATCGCTGCCATGTCCGATGAAGATGAGGAGAGTACATCATTTCAGGTATCTGATATTTTTTTTTCTTCTCCTTGGTATGTTGACATTTTATACGTACTTCAGAATTTGTCTCCACCACCCGAGATGCCTAGAAATAAGAGTAGAACCTTGAATTTGAGGGCTGCAAAGTTTTGCATATTGAATTCTGCATTATATTGGAAAGACCTTGGTGGAATTTTATTGAATTTTTTGGTAGAGGAGGAAGCCAAAAGAGTTTTGGAGGACTTTCATAGAGGAGACTGCGGGGGCCATCTGTTTTGGAAAACCACAGCGAATAAGATTCTAAGGGCAGGTTACTATTGGCCTTATTTGTTTTCTGATGTATATAAGGCTGTTAAGAATTGTCACGAATGCCAAATTTTTGAAGGGAAGCAGAAACTACAGCCTTTGCCTCTCAAACCAATTGAAGTCAGTGCACCATTTCAGCAGTGGGGGTTGGATTTCATTGGGGAAATCCATCCGGCATCTTTCGGACAACATAGATGGATATTGACAGCAACGGATTACTTCACGAAATGGATCGAGGCCATTCCCACTCGACAAGCCACGGATGCGGTAATTATCTCTTTTCTTGAAAACAATATTCTGTCACGTTTTGGGTGTCCTAGTAAGATAATCATAGATAATGCAACGGCCTTCAAGTCAAAGAGGATGGTTGAATTTTGCTATAAGTACAACATTAGCTTGGGAAATTCGACTGCCTACCATCCTCAAGGAAATGGCTTGGCGGAATCTTCAAATAAGTCTTTGGTAAATATCATTAAGAAATTGTTGGAAATCAATTAAAAGGGCTGGCACAAGAAATTAGTGAATGCACTTTGGGCTGATAGGGTAAGTCAGAAAAAATCTATCGGCATGTCTCCTTTTGAGTTGGTGTATGGGGTAGACACAGTTTTTCCCACTTCTCTTGCTGTCCCGGTAGTTAAATTGCTTCAGGAAGCCGGTAGTGAGGAAGATCCCATGCAGCGAAGGATTAATCAGATGATTCATTTACAGCAGACACGGGAGGAGGTATTTCAAAATACATTCAAGTTGCAGGAGCACATAAAGAAGATCTACCACAGGAAGGAAAAAGCAGATAAGTTTCAGCTGGATGAGGTGGTTTTGAAGTGGGATGCTCGAAATGAAGATAATGGAAAGCACGGAAAATTTGAAAACCTATGGAAGGGTCCTTTTAAGATTGCAGCATATCGTGGTCAAAACGCCTTTCTTCTCAAGGAAATGAACGGAGATGATTGTCCTGGAGGGCCGATCAATGGTCGGCTGCTCAAGCGATACCACTTCTGAGTATTTTCTGCTGATTTCATAATCATTGTATATATCATTTTACTTCTGTTTCATCGCAAGTGTGTACTAATCTCTTTCTTCAGTCTGGGGCCCGGAGCGAAGGCTATAATTCTGGAGATGGAGGTTAGTTGGTTTGAAGTTTGTCAAGTCAGTTTTATCAGTCTTTTCAGTTTTAAAATCGAGTCAGTTTTGGTCAAATTTCATTCAAGGTTTCAGTCAAGTTTTCAGTCAATAAATGTGTCAAAAGTTTTTGTGTTATCCGTTGAAATAATGACTCCATCGCCCAATGGATGAAGGCACTATCTGACTCCCCCAGAGATCTGTCGTTCTTGGCATCTCCTTGGAGCCACCATCCCCATTGGAGCCAATGTTAGAGTCGGTCCTTACAACCCTCCGTCAGAGATCATTTCGCTTTTTGCATATCATTTTTAGGTGTCTCGCTCGTTCCACTTCGTTGCATTTCGCTAGGGACATGCCATTGAATGACGAGAGGGTCTGGTTGTCTTGTGTTTCCTCATGCTGGTACCTGCAAGACTAATTAAAATTCCTCAAAAATCACTGAAGTTCAGGTCACTTCATTCATGGTCATAAATGATTATTTTTATCAAAAAGAGTCTTTAGTCCTAGAGTCTAGGGTTTTCAGTCTTTTTCTACATGTAATAAAAGCCCGCAAGCCATGAGGTTAGTTTCAAAAGGTTCCTATTTCATGTTTTTATTCTCAAAAAAATTTGAAGACATTTCTAGTTCAAAACTCTGTTTTGGAACTAGAAATTGTCAAATTTCATTTTTTGTAATAATTGTGTATTTTTTCCACTATAAGAAGTTCAAAAGCAGCCTCTGGTCTTTTCCAAAGCCAAAATGCCAAGTCCCTACAAGAACCAAGACATTTCATCAGTCCAAGACTCAGAAAAAACAATGAAAAGCCAAAGACAGAATTGCATTAAATGATAAAGTGCCAAAAAGCCAAACATTACAAAAGTGGGTTATGGAGCAAATTAAAATCAAATCTGATTTTTATGAGATATTTTACAACCCATATAAAGCATTGAAAACAAATCATTTTCACAAATTTCCCAAAGAAAAACCGAGTTGGAGTGTTGAAGTCAAGTTTGAGGTGTTTTCAAAGCCGTGGACTGAAGGTGGAAGTGCGCGCTACACACAGAGGAGGCGCGCTACGCACACCAGGCGCGCGACGCATTGGGATTCACAGGCCTGTGCAAATTTGCAGGCGCGCTACGCACATACTGCGCGCAGCGCACTGGGTAAGCGCGCGACGCGTATAATCTCAGAGCCAAAAAAATTTCGCTCCTTCGTCCAGATTCATGCCAAATTGCCTCCAACTGCTTGCAAGTAGGTTCTTTACGTTTTCTCAGTGAATTTTGGACATGATTATGGTGTTTTGAAAGTGGAGAAACAAGTGTTTAATGAGGAGAAATGTAAACCCTATTTTTATTTCCAAATTCACTTCTTAGTGTTTTGAAACAAATGTTAATGATATTGTGGGGGTTCCGAATTTGTGCTATTGATATATGCCTGTGTCATCTATTTTCAGTGGTGTCCCTCCTCATTATTTACCTTAGCCTCACGCTTTCTCTTTGCCATTACATCACTGCTGTCATTGTTACTGCCATTGTCTTTTTCACACTGTTTATCATTCATGTTATGACATAGTCCCATTTTCACTTGTCCACATCCTCCATTGACATTTGTCAAACACTGCTAGGGCTATTGTCACTTTTTTTCCTAATAGTTATTTCCCCCGCATTACTCTCTTTTCTACTCACTTGTCAAATCCCCTCATAATCAAAGCAGTGATTGTTTTTTCATGCAAACTCATTTGACAAAACTATTCTCATTGAGGCTTTCCTATGATACTTTGATACACATGTGACACATTTGGGGAGTAAAGCATACACTGAAACTTTTGTCTTCACTATACCTATATCAGCATACATTTTGCAAACATTCTGATTTCAGCACAATGTCAGAGACGGATTCAGTTTATGAATAGGAGTATGACAGTGATTCCACAGCAGAGATTAATGTGCCACGGAGGTCTCACAAAAGTGGCAAAAGTGGTAAGCATCTCAGGGAGGAGCCTACTTCTTTGGCTCAATTGCAGGCTTGCCCGCTTGCAATGGATTATTTTCAGCATCAGTTATGTTTCCAGTACTGTGAGATGATTTCACAAACCAAGCATCATCATGAGATAGCTCTTCTATTTGTTCTACATTTACATGATGGCTGTGTAAACCTTGCCGGAGTAAATTTCATTCTGTCACCAGAGACCATTGCTCAGGCCACCGGGATACCAAATATAGGAGAGGAATGGAACAAACGACAGCAGTTAGAGAAATCCTACTATGAGCCATACATCAAACCTAGGTTTATGAGGCAGCTGAGCAGGGTATTTCCATTCAGATTCCTAAAGGATGAGTTTGCACCATTGATGAAACTCATCATTCGATATTTCAGTTGCGAGGGCAGATTCTCGCGTCTCTATGCGTACCATGTCCATTTGTTGATGCATTTCACGAGGGTACGTATGATGAGCATTCCATACTTCATGTATCGCAACATAGAGAGGATGACATTTTTTGTACGGAAGAAGACCCCAGCACAGCAGCATAGCAGTATATATCATTACGCGCTGATCAAAATCATGGTGGTACATCAGCTGACACAACAGGGCATTACTTGGGAGGATTTTATCTCCCGTGACTTCTTCGCAGCGCCACAGCCGCCTCCCGAGGTAGTTCATGGTGAGGGAGAGCCTTCACACCAGCCTGACATTCCTGAGACCGAGCATATCAGTGCTCCAGTGTATGTGACATACCAACGAGGCCACAGGACCTTATTTGCAGCTACACGACGAGTACTATCTCCACCCGGGGTGGAAAGGGTCTCGTTGACTCCATCAGCGGCGCGAGTATTATCTCCATCCAGGGTGGAAGGGGTCTCACCTTCAACTTCAGCACAGGTACAGATTCAGGACAGAGGCAAGAGGCCTATACACAATGAGGGCCCATCAGGTGGTCGAGACACTGATTTCACATTCATTGATGTTGATGCAAGCTCTCCTAGCTCAAAGCTGAAGGATATCATCCAGGAGCAAAAGGCCGAGAATGACACGCTGAAAGAGAAATTGTAGAGGGCTCAATGGGTGATAAAATACTTGGAGTAGTGTAACAAACAGCTAGAGGATCAGCACACTCTTTTAGAGCTGCGGCGAATCCGTGAGGATCGACAATTGGCCCGGAAGAGACCAGGTGACATGACACCAGTTGAGCGAGAGACCGAACTCATGCATGTTAACATTCATCTGGAGAAGTTTTTGGCAAAGGCCAATAGAGACAAAGACATGATTCGTCACATGAAAGGTCATTATTGGGCCCGCATGCACGTCTGCAAAGCAAAAATGAAGATTCTGAAAAGTAGGTTGAGCAAAGCACTAAAACGGCGGAAGAGGCCTGATCCACTTTAGATTTTGGCCGAGGCTTCATTGGCTGGGCATGATACATGATGGAGGGTCTTCGCTCCGAATTTGAGCGAATTTGAAGAATTTTTTGTCATTTTGGAAAATTTTGGTCTCAAAACAAGTTTTTCAGCCCAACGCGTAGCGCGTCGACGCACTCACTTATGATTGGGGCACTTGTTGGAGGAAAAATTTATATTTTTGGGTTTTTCGTGGTAATTTATGCATTCTCTAGTAGGACCAAAGCATTTCACCAAGTTCTGGATGATCAAAGGGGCAAAAACACCATGAAAATCACCGTTCTGCCACCTTTTCAGCAACAGGAAGTACTTGTGGGAGAATGAAGTTTTAGAGGGGCCAATGAGCTTCAAATTGGGAAATTCTACTTGGGCTGGATAGCAGACATCCAGGGCTTTCCAAAAAGCTATCATGAGATTGATTTTGATGCCGGGAAGTGCCCCAAAAGCAGGCTGTAAGGCGCGCGACGCATAGAGCTCAGGCGCGCTATGCATAGAGATTTTTGGCTAATTTTTCATCTTCCAGCTCAGGATTTCGGCCAGTTGGACCAGTTTTGATTGTGGATGCAATTTTCGAGTTATATTGATGTAATTTTGTGGTTGGAATGTAATTTTGATTCACTTTTACCTATTCTAGATGATTCACTCCTTAAAAAGTAAAAATCAAATGTAAGAATCAGTTTCCTTCCTTTTAGAGGCAAGTTGTTTGGATGCCTATATTCTAGCTCCTTGTTTAGAATTAGTTGAAACTGCTCCTAGAAGGAGGAATTCGACCCCTAGAGACATGGGAAGGGGTTAGGATAGTCTATATGATGTAATTTCTGAGACATTCTACAGGTTGGACTCTTGGGAAAAGTTTGGCACACTATTGTACATATTTTTCATATTTTGGCTAAGGAAAGATCAGAGGTTTTGCAGCACCTGTTGGGATTCTTGTGGCTTTCATTTCTTGATGGTGTTATCTCTCAGTTTATTGTAAGTTATTTCATGTTTTATGTATGCCATTCCCTTCTTATGCTTCTGAAACTAAATAAATGAGTAAATGAGGTTGAATCCATTGTTTCAGTGCTCTGCCTTTAAATTTGTTTAGTTTTACATGTTTTCGCCTGTTTGGAGAGGATCCATGTTCTCCCTTGCCCTATTTAGCTCCTTGTCATTCTGTTCCATCCATATACTTGATCAAAAGCATCAAGACTATTGCCTACCTCGCCCCAACTCGAATTCTGCAAAGATCTGGCCTTATCCCCAGACCCAAAATTGGTTTTTCCCATTTCTCCAACAAAAACCCAAAAATCAAAATCAAACTTTCCTATCTCTTTACTAGCCTAAAATCAGTATTCATTATAAGTCATCTCAGCCTCTTTGAAGACCTTTTGCCGAGATAGACCCGGAGAGAGCCCTCTCCTGTCCTCGTAGGGCTAGCTACGAGGCTGAGCGTGGTTTGATGTAGCCTTGAGTTTTACCTTATTTCAGCCTAAGGTAGATTTGAGCGCTAACAAAACCCACTCCAACATCCTTATAAAGGATAGGTGTTTTACCAACGTGCTAGATTATTTCTATAGAGGCTGGGTCGGACGAGAAATAAGTTAACTGATCTATTGTCACGATCTTTCCTTGATATGGAAATTTTATGAGTCGAAAGACCGAAGAAACAACAGCAGTCATAGCATAGGACCAACTACAACCCAGAAGAAGGTTGTAATCTAGAGGGGCATCAACCACTTCCACATCTAGATTGACGATTTTACCTTCGACCCCTATGGGTAAATCCTGCAAAATACAAAAAGGTTGAAAACCTCGACCATCAAAAGCCTTTAGAATTGTCGGAGATTGGTTAAGTGTAGGAGAACTAAGTGATTTCCAACACTGCATCGACATAATACACGTTGAAGCTCCCTCATCAATCACAGTCTGAAAGATTGGTCTATTTTTGACTAACACTGGAATCTGGAAAGCCATTTGATGAGGTAGGCGAGGTGTACTATTTTCTAAATCGAAGATTATAAGGTTAGAATCCTGAACATCGATAGCTCCTATGGCAGACAATAACAATTTACGCTGTGCTGGACACGATTGCAGCACTTCCAAAGCCGACATTGCTGAAGGAGAAACAGCTAAGTCTTCAACAATGTTGTAATTCTTAGTAGCTCTCGCATGTGGATTGAAGCTGATTTATGAAGAACACCTTTAGCAGGCGGTTTGATTATTTAGTCTGGATTTTGTTTCTCGATCTGTAGTGGACCAGATACAGGAGGAGGTGTAGTTGATGTATTTGCATTAGAAGATTCTTCTTCTTTACCATCAACAGGATTCTTAGTACCGTAATCTTGCGATCGCGTCGCAACCCTTACATGAGACATCATCATAATAGGCTCTTCTAAAGTAGTCGAGGAAGAACCAATCATATTACTATCTTGAATTGGAAAAGGATCCTTCAAGACAGCAAGTTGTTGCGATCCTTTAACGAATTTCGTAACTTCGGCTCGATATGAACATTCTTTCGTGAAATGATCTTGTTCACAAATGAAACAAGGATAGCAAGGTTTACGTTTTTCATCATTGGATTCATCTTTATCAGTTTTCTCTTTAGAATTCTTTTTGTTTTTGTTCCTCCCCTTCTTTTAACCATCGGATTTCGATTTGGTCGTAGATGTCTCTATGACGTGAATATCGGCAGAAACTTCAGGGGAAGATTCTCCTTTCGGGGAATCTAGTAAAGTTATAATAGGAGAAGAATTCTTTGAAGATTTCTTCTTGCTTTTAGAATTAACTATACCAATCATACCATCAGCGGCATGAGACCCTGAAGGAGCTGCAGCTATTTGACCTTGCTTTGGAAGATCGGGAATTTTCTCATGTAAAGTACCAGACTGTGTATATACGAGGTCAAGGTACTGAGCTTGGGAAATTACTTTCTCTTCAGTAACAACACCAGCCTTGGCTACATCTTCAATGATCTTGGGTAACAATGATTTAACAAACCATTCTGCCAAAATTTGATCCAGAATATAAACTTTCACCAAACGCCTCCTACGTCGCCATTCATGAATATGATCAGAAATATACGTGGACGTAGATTGTTTTAGCGAAGTTAATAATTCTGTGGCATTGTCGTATCTGACAGGCAACTGAAAATGAGTCAAGAAAGCAGTTGCTAACTGACTGAAATTATGAAACGAGCCTCGTGGCAACTCAATGTACCATTTGGCTGCAAAACCTACGAGAGTTCTTTGAAAAAGACGTAAACGAATCGAATCATCAATAATTGAATTAGATGCACACCAAAGGTGATAAGTCATAACATGATTCGATGGATCCTCTCCTGACTTACCTTCGAATTTTGGTATATCACTGGGCAACTTATGAGGCATTGGCGGCTAGTTTTGATAATAAAAAATGGGATCATTCGTAAGGCGCGTCAAATAAGGTAAGTCCAAAGTTGTGATAAACGGTAATTGACGGTTAGGGTCACGAAAACCTTGAGAAGCCAAAGCAGATCCAGGAGGTGGATACCCAGGATAACTAGGAATCGGATTAGCATTAGGTATTGTGTAACCTCCCGGAAAACCAGGATGAACCGGACCATACTGAGGTTGTTGATAAGTATATCCAGGGTACGGTTGATACTGATAGTTCAGATTCTATACATAGGGACCGAATTGCGGCTGTCCCTGGTACGGTTGATACGTAAATTGAGGTTGACTTGTAACAAATGTACTTGTACCAGCTTGTCCTGCAGGAATCTGAACTGTAGTATGAATGGAAGATCCTGACTGAGGTACAGAGACTTGAGGGATTTTCACGGATACAGGGATAGAAGAATTCGATGCTACAGATACTCCAGAAACAGGTGTGACAGGTTGAACAGACGTTGCAGCAGTTACAGCAGTTTGAGGTGGAGTCTGGGGTGCACTAGGCCCATATTGCTGAACTGAACTAAGTGCAGGAGTTTGAATAGCTGGCTGAACAGGTTGCTGGGTTGGACCAGAAACCAAAGGCTGTCCAGGTTGATAAGGAAACTGCACATTAGGCTGCAAAGGCTGTTGATATTGGGACGGATCCCATACCATAGTTCTAGGGTATTGTCCCATAGAAGGTTGAACGTAAGGACCAAAACCTGGTTGAACATAGGGTTGATTAGTAAGTGGTAAATTTCCGGTTCCTTGAAAAGATGGTTGACCAGAAGGCTGTTGGAAACCTTGAATTGGGTACTGGCCTTGAGGTTGATAACCCTGAGGCGCGTACTAAGGCTGGGGTTGATAAGGACCCTGAGGAGCATATTGTGCTTTGGGTTGACCTTGAGGAATGTACTGTCCTTGAGGTTGATACCCTTGAGGTATGTACTGTCCTTGGGGTTGCCCCCCAAAATAATATGATTCCACAGTTTGTCCTGGGAAAAAGCTACCTTGAGGTTGTGCCCTGGGTGGTAACTGACTACCTTGAGGTTGCCCCCCACGTGGTAACTGACTACCCTGAGGTTTCCCCCCAGGCGGTAGCTGAGTTCCCTGAGGTTGCCCCCCAGAAGGAAACTGAGTTTGAGGATTTGGAATATTACCAGACATCATAAAAATTTTCTCTGCGTTCGACGTTTCAATTTTAAGTCCATCAAGACCAGATGATAACACGTTTTCAATGGGTTGAGGAGTTGCTCCTGAGAAATTACCAGACAAAGACTGATATCCCGAAGGAATAGAAGGACCACCATGTAAAAATGATTCCGGCGTTTGAGAAAACATGGATGACTCTCCGGCCATAAAAGATGACGGATAATAACCGCTGGGTGTAGGATGAAATGGAATTTGAGGTGGATAAAAAGCACGACCCGGATTCTCTAAAAATTTCGTTAAAGAGAGATACCAAGGATTAGTTCGAATGGGGCTATAGAAAATAGATTCACGCTCCCTAAGATTTAACGATTGAGGGGAGTCGGGAAGAGATATGTCTTCGTCTGGATTAGTAAGTTCTTCAATAGAAATAAGTCCAGAGGGAAGATTGTCTGTAATGATATTTCTTACCCTAGGTGAACCTGGATCGCTAGAAGTTGGTGTGATAAATCCTGAGGATGTTTCTAACACAGAAGATTCAGTTTCAGGTTCAGAGATTTCAGGTTCATCAGATAATTCACTAGAAGGAGAAATACTTTCAGTAACTTCAGAAACTGAAATCGGTTCTTGAATGTATTCTGTTGTAGGTATTTGATGATCAGGATGTATAACTATAGATGAACTTCCAATTTCTTTTGATCTAATTCTACTGCTACTGGATGCTACCAGAGCACGAAGCCCTTCAAGTTGACTTGGTCAATATTCAGGGGGTTTCCCTTGTATTCTCCGGGATTGTCTCAGTAATTCCGCCACGATTGAAAATGATCTAATCACACACAAACAAAGAAAAATTTCAAAGAAAACACCTAAATTCTCTAAGAAACAAACAATTGAATCATTCGCTTAAAAATCTAAGAGTTCAAACCACACACAAACAGGTAACTTTCCGTATTAAAAACACTAGTTGGTGATGAAATCCAACTTAGTAGAATTTTAACGCGATAAGGGCGGTTGGAACAGTTACCCCGACAACCTGCTTAATGAAACAGACCGGTGCAAGTTTCTCCACTATACCATCTCGAGTGAAGATAACCCTCCAGAGAGTCCAAGTGAGTCTAGCCGACGTCTGTTCCAGGTACAGTGGGATTTTCCCTCCACCGTCACCTTAGGAAAGAATCCTAAAGATTATGGCCATTAAGGTTACCAACAGAAACAAATATACCTGGGGGAACAGTCTACGATCCGACACACACACAAGGGCAGAGTAACAAAGCTCAATCCCCTTGAAGGCTCCTTGAAATAATCCAAGGTTTACCGACAAGTGACCCCAGGCTCCTCGACAATGGTCTATCCGAGGTTTACCATTGTTAATACGTGTATATCTTCTATCGTTCCCAATGAGGAAGGATTGATTACCCCACTGGTTCAGATATGATCTCGTGCTTGACTCCTTTAGGAGGAGCTTCCCAGAGCATAAATGCAACAATTGGAATTTCTTCCTACCGCAAGATTTGTCTACTTGTTTGTTTTAGCTATCTTGGAGAGTTAATTACTCCCTACTCCAAGATACTAGCCTAAGCTATGTTGGTGATAAGAGCCCTAGAAATAAAAAGTTTTCTAGATGAATTTTAATTAAGCGTTACTTTTATGAGTCGTTTCTTAAGTCAATGGGTGTGGAAATGAAACTTTGATGATGTGAAGACTCGACTTCCAAAAAAAACTAAAATGCACCTAGAATGATAATCAATTCTTTTTCTTTCAATGAACTTCTATCTAAGAAAGAGTTGGAGAATGCAATTCTTTTAATAAACAATTCCTTCTTTAAACATGAAGAATGATTGAAAGAAAATATTTTGTCTTTTCAACGATGATATATATCAAGCTCATAACAAAATCCTTTTTCTTTCCAAACTTGAAGCTACAGAACAATTTTCCTTCGAAAGAAAGCTATAAAAATTAAAAAACTACTCAAAACTACAAAATCTAATCTTGAGATCTATGATTTTAAACAATCTAAATTGAGTAAAAGCTTTAAGATTTTTTTTTTTTTTTTTTTTTGAAGAATGTTTTCCTTAGTTGTTCAGCAAAATAAGAGTCTATTTGTTTTAGAATAAAAAACAGATAAAAAACACTCAAAATATGTTTTTGTTTTTTAAAAATGAAATTCAAAACTTTCAACCAAGTTTTTTCGAAGATTCGCAAAGAAACAAAAAGCTCAATTTCTCAATAAAGGATGTTTTCACAATCAGGTCGGATTCATAAAGAAAAAAAGAGATCAATGTAATATTATATACTTCAAACTGTCAAAGCTTCGAATCGCTACAAAGACTAAGTGGAAAAACAATCCAAAATGCAAAATCTTCTAGAATATCATAAAAACATCAATACTGTTGGAGTTCATTCACAAAAAATTCTTGACAGAAACAATAATCAGTCTGGGCAGAAACCAAAGATCTAAATCAAAATAAAAATAAACTACAAAAAGAAATCTGGAGATTTTCTAAAAATTTTACAGGGTCCGCAGGCAACCAGTATTGACAGGTGCGGTCCCGCACTGTATTCTTTACAGAAAGTGAGAACCTGTCCGCACTGTCAAAATAAGCCAGAGTGCGGTCCTAGGAAAAATTATAGAAAAACTTAAAATATTTCTAAATTTTCAAAACAGAGAAAATCTAAATTACCCAGACAGATATGTATCAATCAAAAACCAGGAAAAAATGTTTCCTCAAATCAAAAATAAAAGAGAACCAAAAACAACAAGTTCTTTCCCCAGTGGAATCGCCATTTTGTTGTGTAGATTAATCCATCTAGCGGACAAAACCGATCTCTCTAGTACTAAAAGTAACTAGCAACAAACAACCAATTATACTAATCTCTCTCTAAGCATATAAGATTCATAAAAATGCTATATAGGTGTAAGGCCTACCTTATATCCAACGCTTGCTTTATCTCGTTGAAGTCCTTCCCGTGCACTTGAAAGAACGTTTTTCGTGAATCAGCAGTCACAAACAAGCAAAAAGATTACACAGCACCTGTATAGACATTATTATAAACCATACTCATCGTAATGATCAAGGAATTTATGAAATAAACCATGAATAGACAGTTTAATGAGAGAAATGAATATATTTGTATTAACTTCAAATAAAGAAAACCTTTACAACCTGTGCCTTGATGTCGTTCAGGTCCTCCTGGGGTCCGAAGCAGGAATCTCTTCTAATTTGACAATCATTGCACTCTTTGAACCAAGACAAATAGAGGTGAGTGATTTAACCTCACAGAAAGTCCTAGTTAACTAAGTCTGAATCTCAACAGCATTTAACTTCAAATATCTTAAGCTTGAACTCCCTTTGAGGCTACCCAAGGCCTCTTTTTATAGTGGAAAAGAGGAGGTTTTCTGTTCGAAATATGAAGGGATAGAATCCTCCTTCAAAGGGATTAGCTCCTTACATCAAGGGGTTAGCTCCATCAAGTGAGGGATGCATGAACCTTCTCAAAGCGTATCCATTCCTGAAAATTTCCATCTAGAATCTTCTAGAATTCATCTAAAATCAACTTTTTATCTTTACTTTCTCGCCTTTTTTAGTTTTACAGAGGTCCGCACCCATAACACAAAGAAAGTGCGGTATGGTTCCGCAGGCAAGCTGAAATTTAGGTGCGGGACCACAGACAATGAATAGAGAAAGTGCGATACCAATGTTTAAGGGATTTTTAGGAAATTTTCTCTGATTTTGAAAGCTTGACATGAGGACCTGATATGTTAGACTTGCAAAAGGAGGAATTATGAGTAATAATGAGCTCATACTCATAGCAAAATGTTAGGATGACAGTTTTTAGTGTAACAGGTCTTTGCCACTGCCAAGGTGAAAAAATCCCTAGCTTTTGCATAATTATTGTCGGACCTTCCCTGAGTCGATCCAGATGAAGTAGCCCATGACCCTATGCCAGATGAATATTTTTATCTGGTCGAATCTACTAATCCATGGTATGGATACATTCTTGTCTATCTCTAAACCCATTTTTTCTGCTCAGATCTATCATCAGATGATCATTATTGTATCTTCCACCATGCTAAGCACTACTTAGTGCTTAATGATGCTTTGTATAATTGTGGAACTGAATTAGTTATTGGACATTAACTTACCCTTCTAGAATCAGAACAAGTTCTTAATGACTTCATGCTGGGGAGTGTGGCGGTCACCTTTCTGGCATGGCTATTGCCCAAAAAATATTGTGCGGGATATTGTTATGTCCCTATAATAATAGTGTATCCCCTTATTTTTATTGTTAGTGTAGCCCCCTTATTGTTATTGGTGTGCCCATGTATTCCTCATTTTTTTATTTATTGTGCCCCATAGAAGCCCACTAATATTAGTGTTGTGCCCTTACATTGTTATTGTTATATCGACTAGGATTATATGTTGACCCCTGGGACTCCTATATATAGAAAGGAGGTTTTGTCATTTGTATCATCCAATAATTTTTCATTTATGTAGTGTAAAGGAGGTTGAACCTTGAAGAGGTTGATTTCTAAGTCGTTGATCTATCTTTGCTTCTATTTTGTGAGTTGATTGCATAACATTTTGTATCAAATCTTGGGATTATAGGGTTTCTCTTCTTCAAACAGGCCATCTTGGAATTTTCGCTATAATTTTTTCTACAAGGCTTCAGAAGCTAAAAAATTTACCACATGGAGCCGAAATCATGATGAACCTCATGTAAAAAATTCATATCTTGGTTCACTGTATTTTGGAGATATGATCTGAGGAAGTTATCGTTTCTGCAGGATCCATAATTTCATCTCAAATAGGCGACTGAAGGAAAATCGTCATAACTTTCGTTTCAAGAATTAGATTGGAATTATGTAAAAAGAGACTAAAACTACACAGATTGTAGTTTCTTTTGTATTGATTTCATAGCTAAAGATCTAAAAAGTAACAGGTGGAATTTCATATAAGTTCGCTCTACTGAACCAAACCATAATTAGGACATTGTGGGAGATCAGGCATAACTTTAACTTGAAGAATCCAAATTAGGTCAGACACATGGCATTGGAAAGAAGACGCAAAGGTGTATGACAAGACCAAATTTTAAATCTTTGGGATCCAAAGTAACAGTGATACATCAGTTTCAATATCGATCTTCTCAAAAGCAAGAAAAAGGTGTGAAAAGTTTTTAAAATTTCATAAATTTTGTTTGAAAAATCAGTTTGAAGTGATTCCAAGGGAAAATTGAAGCATTGATATCAATATTTGGCTCTAAAATTCCTCCCCAAAATAATTCCACACCCATTAATCCCTAAAAAAATTCTACTATGGCACATGAAGAGGAAGAAGTGCAACATGATATATTAAAATTACGGGACCAAGTGCAACAAATTTCGTTCTCACAAAAAGAAACCAAAGACAAACTAAAAGGTGACATGGATGGTTTAAAAGGATACAAGAAACACTTAAATCATACATGGATGGGTTGAAGAAAGACATGGAAGGTTTTAAGGAAGGTTTGACAAAGTTGCTACAAGACAAGCTTCCTAATGGAGAAACAATAGTAGAGGAAAATCATGATCAGAACAAAATAAATGTTAATCATGATTTAATAACTCTAATGTTGGATTGAAGACCCAAAATATTCCAAATATTGATATGAGGAATTTTGATGGCAAGGATCCCGTAACATGGATACTACATATGGAGCAATATTAGGATCTCCAGAATGTGAAAAACACACAAAAGGTACACATTGCAACTTCATATTTAGAACCCAATACATTTGTATGGTATCAATGACTTTGATCTCATAATTTTTTTTTCACTTGGTCAATTTTTATAGAGGAAATGATAGCACATTATGATGATACAAAGAGAAACAACTTATTTGGCCAATTGAAAAATCTCAAACAAAATGGTTCAATGGTAGAGCACATTGAGGACTTCCAAAAATTGAATATGAGGGTAACTGATATTCTAGAGGAACACATGATTGATGTATTCATAGGGACTTCAAAGGATAAAATCCAACATGAGGTTTGCCTTTGGAAACCTGATTCATTGGAGAAGGCATTCAGGTTGGCAAGAAAAATTGAAATAAAAATTATGGCGACATAGAAGCCTAACACTCACGACTATAAACATGGAAGTGTTGCTACTCCTATACTTACACAACCTACAAGGTTGACACCACAAAAATTGAAATAAAAGAGAGAAAAATTTCCTTGCTACAGTTGTGATAGCAAATACACTAAAGGTCATAAGTGTGCTAAGAAGAAATTATTTTATGTAGATTGTGAATAGGAGGAATAAATTGAACAAGAAACTTCAAAAGAAGAGGATATACATGAGGAACCAACGCTAGAGAAAGAATAAATGAATCTAACCATATATTGTAATGCATTGGTGGGAATTACCACCCTCAAAATATCAAAATAGAAGGACATATCAAGAAGAAAAATGTATTAGTGCTGATTAATTCGGGTAGTACCCATAATTTCATTCATTGTAAGGTAGCCAAGGAATTGAATTTCTTCCTATAGCTAGCACCATAGTGTCAAGTGATGGTTGCAAATGTAGGAACTATAAATTTCTTTGGAAAGTGCCATAATATCAAGCTAACCATGGGGAAATATGTATTGAATAGTCCAATTCTCTCCATTCCAATGGGTGGTGTTGATGTTGTACTAGGAGTCCAATGGTTATAATGTTTGGCGATGATAGATTTTATTTTTCAAGAAAATTTCTTGAAATTTTTTTGTGAAGGAAAGGAAGTTGAATTACGGGGTATCGCAAGGAAAATAGGAAATATAATTCGCTCTAATGTCATGAAAAAAATTCTGAAGAAAGAAAAACAAGGCGTAATTACACAATTATGCTCGCTAGATATTCAAACATCAAAATAATCTATTTCTACAGATATCCAAAAATTCTTGGACAGTCATTCCAAGGTTTTTGAGACTCCTAAGTGCCTCCCACCTATTCGTGATCATGATCATGATCATGTTATACATTTGATTCCAGGAAGTGTTCCTCCAAACATCAACCCTTACAGATATCCTTATGCCCAAAACAGTAACATTGAATGTATGGTTGCAGAAATGTTAGAGGCTAGTATAATTTAACCTAGTCAAAGTTATTTCTTTGCTCCAGTAGTATTTTTTCACAAGAAGGATGGATCATGGCGTATGTGTACAAATTATAGGGAGCACAACAAGATCACTATTAAAGATAAATTTCCCATCCCTGTCATTGATGAATTATTGGATGAATTACATGGAGAAATTTAATTCACCAAGTTGGATCTTCATTATGGATATCATCAAATTATAATGAATACTGAAGAAATTTTGGAAAAAACATTCAGAACTCATGAGGGTCATTATGAATTTTTGGTCATGCATTTTGGCCTTACTAATGAAACTTCTACATTTCAAGGTTTGATGAATTCCATTTTCAAACCCACCCTTAGAAAATTTGTGTTAGTATTTTTTGATGATATACTAATCTACAACAAGTCTTGTAAGGATCATGTTCAACATGTTGACAGGGTGCTCAAAATACAGGAGGAGAAACAATTATATGCAAAAACATCCAAATGTTTCTTTAGAATAAAATAGGTGGAATATTTGGGTCATATTGTATCTCATGAGGGTGTTAAGGTAGACCATCACAAAATTAAATCATTTAAGGAATGGAGAATTCCCACAACCATAAACCATCTTCGAGGATTTTTTGGGTTAACAAGGTATTATCACAAGTTTGTTAAGAATTATGCAAGAATATTGGCACATATAACATCATTACTGAAGAAAGATGCATTTTCTTGGACTCCAGAAGCAACTAAGGCCTTTGAACATCTTAAATAGGAAATGTTCCGAGCATCAGTATTAGCTACTCCAAACTTCACAAAAACCTTTATCGTGGAATGTGATGCCTCGGGAAATGGAATTGGTTCAATTGTAATGCAAGAAGGAAGAGCCATTACTTTTGAGATTATTCCAATCAAAGGAAAGGATTTACAAAAACCTATTTATGAGAAGGAAATGTTGGAAATGCTACATGCACTGAATAAATGGAACCCTTATCTAATTGGAATACACTTCAAGGTAGAAAAGGATCATGATACTCTTAAATACTTTCTGGAACATATATTATATTCATAAAAGAAACAAAAATGGGTCACTAAGATGTTGGGTTATGAATTTGAAATCATATAAAAAAGGAAGAAAAATGTTCTTGCAGATGCACTCTCAAGAATGGATGAGGATGTGGAAGAATTTCTCTATGCCACTTTTATTATCAAACTTGACTAGATAACTGAAGCGGTGAAATAATGGAGGAATGAAGAAGAGGTGTGGACACTCATTCAAAATTTTCAACAAGATCCTAGTACATCTGAAACATTTATATGGAAATATTATTCATTATGGTATAAAGATCGCTTATATATTTGTAAGAATTCCCAACTCAAACAAAATATTCTTTTGGAATTTCACACCTCTCCCTGATGAGGGGACTCAAGATTTTTTAAAACTTATAATAGGGTCAAGAAGGAATTTTTTTGGGATGACCTTTAATCTGATATTCAAAATTTTGTGGTAGAATGCTTGGTTTTCCAACAAAATAAAGTTGAGACAATTAAGAACCCAAGTGTACTACAACCTTTATCCATTCCAAGTCAACATTGGGAGGAGGTTTCAATGGATTTTATCACAAATTTACCCAAGTCCAAAGGAAATACTGTCATCATGGTGGTAGTTGATAGATTCACCAAATATGCACACTTTTGTGAATTATCTCATCCATTTAAAGCCAATATAGTTTCTATTACATTTATGGAAACAATCCAAAAGCTACATGGAAACCCAAATATTATTGTAAGTGACGGAGATCCCATTTTTATAGATTTTTTTTGGATGGAATTATTTTCTTGTTTGGGCACTCAACTAGTTCATATCTCATCATATCATCCTCAATCTGATGGGAAAACTAAGATAATGAAAAAAATTCTTGGAAGTATATCTCTGTTGCTTTGTATTTGATAAATAGACACAATGGGTCAAGTGGTTACCTCTGGCTGAATGGTGGTATAACACTTCCTTCCATATTACAGCAAAAATGACACAATTTATGGCACTTTATGGATATCATCCACTGTCCATCACATCATCTTTAAAAGAAAAGTATAAGGTTCAAGTAGTGGAAGATCACATCGAGCATCAAAAAAAATTTCTGCAACTCTTAAAGGATAATCTCACTTTGGCACAGAATCGAACGAATCAAAATGCAAATCAACATTACAGCAAAACAATTTTTTATGTAGGCGACTAGGTATTTTTATGGCTACAACCATACAAACAAATGTCCCTTAAGAAAGCTAATAAGGATAATAAATTATCATAGAATTATTATGGTCCTTACAAGGTGTTGCAAAATATTGGTACCATGGCATACACATTGGAGCTTCCTGCATCATCCTGGGTGTGCCCAGTTTTTCATGCTTCATGCTTAAAGAAGATTATAGGTGGCAAGCTCCAAAATTCAAACAATATTTCCAGAACTTGAAGAGGAAGGAAAAATCATATTGGAACATGAAGCAGTCATGGAAGCAAGAACTCGATAGCTACAAAATCAATCAATTTCAGAGTATCTCATCAAGTGGAAGAACTTAGCCATTGAAGATTTGACATGGTATGATGATAATTTTATACAAAAGCATCTGGAACTACTCAAGTGTTGATGACAACACTTTTTTGAAGGAGAGGGGCATGTTATGTCCCTATAATATGAGTGCATCCCCTTATTTTTATTTTTAGTGTAGCACCCTTATTGTTATTTTTGTGCCCATGTAGTCCCCATATTGTTATTATTGTGCCCTGTAGAAGCCCCCTATTGTTATTGTTGTGGCCTTACATTGTTATTGTTATGTCAGCTAGGATTATATGTTGACCCCTATGACTCCTATATATAGAAAGGAGGTATTTTCATTTGTATCATCCAAGAATTTTTCATTTATGTAATGTAAAGGAGGTTTCCCCCTTGAATAGGTTGATTTCTAAGTTGTTGATCTATCTTTTCTTCTATTTTGTGAGTTGGTTGCATAACAGATACTACTGGCCAAATTTATTGAAAGTTTATATTACTGCATTCCAGGACTGCCATCCTTGTCAAGTATATACAAAGAAAATGTGTGCGCCCTTTGTCCCTCTACACTCGATTGTCTCTTTTGACCCATTTTCAAAATGGGGAATATTCTTCATCACTTGCAACCCCACTTCCTCTGACGGTCATGGATACATTGTCATTACCAAGGACTACTTCATGAAATGGGTTGAAGCAAGTCCCACTTTTTGGGTTGATGTAGAAACGATCATCTTATTCATGTTAAAGCAAGTCATCTGTCATTTTAGTGTGCCCTACACAATTTTTACATACCATGGTTCACATTTTTAGAATCACATGATGTCTGACTTAACTTCTATGCTTGGTTTTCGCCAAGATCATTCTTCTTCCTACTAACCATAGGCTAATGGCTAAGTTGAATTCGTTAATGACATCCTCAAGACCATGATCCATCAGATAGTAGGAAATAACAAAACCTAATGGCATAGAATGTTATATTTTGCACTCTTGGCATATCGAACATCAGTAAAAATTTCTACAGGCTTCACACCATTTCATATTTCTTACAGCCTTGAAGCAAGTCTACCTATCGAGTGTTAGATTCCATCACTTAAACTCGTCATTGAACTCCTACCTAGTATCATTACTAAAAAAGATTGTTTTATCTCACTTAATCATTTGGATGAGACTCCTCGAGATGTTGCACTAGCTCTTGAAGCACATAATCGTTGAGTGAAAGCTAAATCAAATAAAAATATCAAGCCTTGTTCTTACTGACAGTGTGATCTAGTCCTACTGTACGATAAAAAACATGATCTCTTAGGGGTGGGAACACTTCAACCACTATGGTTTGGTCCATATGTTGTCACTAATTTTATTTCCAAAGGAGCCTACGAACTTCAGGACTATGATGGAATCCCACTCGCAGAGCCCTGTAACGAGCTCTATCTCAAAAAATATTTTTCCTAGTGTTTTACTAAGCATGTTTTTTGTAATTTTATGCATATAAATTTCCTTTTAGATGTGTTTGGATATTTTTGGCTTTCGATGGTTATTTGTCTCATGCACGTGTCTTCTTTTGCATAGATTCCCACTCCACTCTCGCTATACATCAGATACGGGGATGGTGCTAGTCATCACACACGACACATTGCATCAGTTTATTGGGTTCTTTACACACTTGAGTCGGAACTAATTAGTTCCGGCAGGGTCTTCCTTGGTTATGCCACCAACAATATTTTTGAGTATATGTTGATCATTGAAATCGTTAGTGAAGCTATATCTCTCGACATCTCCAATTTAGTGGTCAGGTTAAACTATCACTTGGTAGTTATGCATTTGACCAATCATTATAGCATTCGTAATATGCCCTTATTGTGTCACCTTTTAAGAGTAAGGATTTTGGAATGTTATTTTGAATATATTACTTATGAACACATTCCATGATCTAAAAATGGTCTAGATAACTTGTATGTATTTCAAGAACCTACCACTCAGTTTAAATTAAATGATCTATCTTGTACTTGACAATTTTGTGGAATTATTTACTTGAAAGTGGTGTATGAATTTTTAATTTTTATATGTCTTAAGTTAATTTGTTATTGCTAAAATTTAACATGTATATTAGCAACATAATTTAGAAAATAAATCATTTAAACACAACAGAAAACTTAATCTAGGAGTTCACCCGAAATCTTGTGGGCTATGTCTCCTTTGAGCTTGGTCATCCTGACTTGGCTCTTTGGGATTATGGTAAGTTTTTTTTACAAGTAAATACTTAACTCCAATGAATACAAAAATGATCCAAAGGACTAAAAATTCCATCAATATCCCTCTAATGGCTGTCCAAATTTTGCAAACAACTTTAGGCTCTTGTTGACACGACTCCTTTTGTTGGTGCACTAAGCTACTCTGAGCTTATAAATGGAAAACAATCCCTAAAAATTATGTTTCTGTCACTGAAACCAATCCTTCTGTATCCAACACAAATCAGAAACCAAATACCAATTGATAAATTTCTCAAATCGAGCACAGCATCCCCAAACTAGGCTATCCTCCACGGTTTTCCCAAGGTTTCCAAAAACATCATATCAGTGTCTTGAGCTCTAGAAGTTATCAAAAATTTCTAAAACCACTTCCATTGGCTCCAAAATGTTTGAAACAGTCAAGATATACTTTTCATTCATCAAAAATGGCCTCTGGCTACTCCATTTTCGCCTCAATCACTTATCGGTATGCCCTGGCACTAGGGTTAATGAAAAAATTTCTGCTGAGTTTTCGACCTCTAGAAGTCTTAAAAACTTGCTGAAACCTTTGTAATTAGATTAATAATGATGTTTTTAGTCAAGGATGACCACTTTTTCACTGTATATTTGTCTCAAGCAACTCTGGCTAAGCCCTGCAGTGTTTCTGGCAAAAGCTGGCACTAATGGCCCCTGGAACTTTACTGAAGCTTTTCGGCCTTCAAACTTTCTCTAAAATCTCTATAAACCATCTCATGAGATTCAAAACATCTAAATTATCCAATTTAGACTATTGTAACTTTGGGAAAGGACTCTATCTCCCCTGGCTACGCCTCAAACTGATTATGTCTCATGGTGGCCTTGATGGCCCCTTCATCTTCCTTGACAAAATATTGAAGATGACCTCTGTTTGACCTAAAACCTATTCCAAACTACTTAGAATGTTGAAGAGACCCAAAAATGACAATTTTTTCACTTAATCTAGTTCAATAATGAGGGAGTTATGGCAAAAACAAGAAAACTAACCAATGTCCCCCAAAAACCCCACTAAATGTGGAGGATTGCCAATTATCAGTGCCAAAAATGGAAAACCTCCCAAAAATGGAGGAGGCACTCCAAAAAAATCGGAAATATTTTGGTTTTAATTTAATGCCATGTGGGGCGGGGTCACATGTGACCACCGCCGTCCTAACCACCGGGTTAGTCGCCACCTAATCCATCGTAAACATAAACTTGACATTAAAGTTGTAACGGTCACCCATGTGACCACTCCTAACCGTTGCAGATTGGGCCTTTAGGCCAGGGTCTCTAGCACCCTACTCACATGGATGGGCTAGCCCTAAGGGGCTAGCCCCTTTCATTTTCTGCCCAAACCATTTTGAAAACTTAAATATGCATTTGCGCCTATGACTTGTAAGAACGAGTTGTGTGGCACATTGGTCAGGTGTTTGTGTTATTTGGTGGAAGGTCCACGGTTCAAATCCGTCAGACTACACAAATTTTGAACATGCCTTTAACCTTTGATCTGGAGCCACGTGGTGGCCTCTAGGCCTGCCATGTGGCAGCTCGTAATTGGCCCGAAACTTCAAAGTCAAACCAACTCCAAACCAGCATCTGCCACTTTTCCTCATTTGATTCGCCCCCTGTGGAATATTCCAGGGGATATTCTAAGGAATATTCTTGGAATATTATTTAGAATATTTTTTTTATTTTTCCAAAGTTTGAAAGTCAAACTTGGTCAACTGAATTTTGGAGTTTACTCAGTTGTTCAAACCTCAATAAATTTTGCATACGACCTCGATTTTGAGAACCGTTCTTGGCACTAGAATTGCAGCAACAAGACCTTTTCGGTCGTTCAAATTTCAACAAATTTTGAAAACTTTCATGTTTTAGCATTTTTCTTAACTTGGACATGATCTTCTGATCACACCTCCCCACTGGGAAGCTTTTGGACCCCAAAAGCTCTCTGGACTAATGAAACTGATATGTATGGTAAATGAGAGTATAACACCCTCTTCTCTTCAGCCTCCAAACACTTGCCTTGCATGGATAGTGAGCTTGAACCACAACTAGAAAGAAATTCACACTTCCCTTCCTCGATGCGCTTGTTCTCCTGTCAAGAACTGTCTTTCTTACACTCACTCAAAACATTTCTGGCGAAAAATTTGTAGAAGGAAACTGAACATCACTACCTTGATCAATGATCCAAGGTGGCTCAAACAAACGAGATATTACAGCATAAAATATATGCATACAACCGAAATTTGCATATGTACAAAATGAGTACTTCTTACTGTGCTAAGAATTCCATCTACTTCTTACCAACCCACTTCCATGGAGAATTTTGTTGTTGCAACTCTTCTTCATGTGAAATTTCCATTTTCACATCAATAATGGAATCCTTGGTTCCACCTTCGCCAATCTTTTTGTCCTCTTGCTACATGTGCTTGGGACGACTATTTGGATGCAAAGTCCAACAATGGGAGACAACATGTCCCCTCTTTTGGAAATATGTGTAAGTCTTATGCACCTTCTTTGAAAGTTTCCTTTGCCTCATATGGTTCCTATATGATTTCTTCCTCATCCATCGTCTTGAAACATCATGGTTAAATTGACCACAATATGTACAAAAAATCTTTCTTCCATTTAAGCATGCAAAATTATCATGCTTTGCAGAAACATAATCAAATTGATCGTGAGAAGATTTATACTTCTTGTACTGCTTTGAATGTTCATCCTTTTTGTCTTCATGAGAAGATGAACTATTAGAGGCTGCAACTTTCATTTGCAGACTAACATCACCATTCTTGTCTTGAAAACTTGATGAGCTTGTATGCTCGCCATAAGCTACATGTTTACCATATTCTTGCTGCAACAAAGGCTTAAAGCAATGGAAATCATATTTGAAACAAGTTTTACATATTTTCATCTTAGAACTTGGAATAAAGGTTCTCTTTGAAGTAGCCTCAAACGCTTTCATGTTTTTGGAGTCTTCGCCATTAAACTGCACATAATCAAGACCAAGATTCTTGGGTCATTCCTCAACTGAAATAGGATCAACCATGCCTTATGCATGCTTGCCTAACCCTTTGCCTTCATAGTCCATTTTAATCATTAATTTGGACCCTATACCTCTTGTATATTTTTCGAAAGAACCAATACATCTTTCTAAAGAGGAAACTGAAGACAAATTAGAATGTATTACCTCTTCCTCACGCATTTTCTTGGTCAAAGCCTCTTGTGCTTGATGGAGCTTTTATTCCCTCTCTTCCCTCATGGAAAACAAATATTCATGAAGTTCAGTGCTTTCTCTTTTATCTTTAAACAAAATCTGCACCATGTCCTTCAATATAATAAAGTCACGCTTCATATCATCATCGAAGAATCTTGTAAAGGAGGAAACTTCACTTGTAGAAGTTTTCATTATGATTTCAATGAACAAAAGGAACTTCAATAAAGTTCTCAAAGCTTTCAAAACAAATGAAAAAGGTTTTTTAACCAAATGGCTGTAGAGACAAACTCTTATTCAAGCATCCAAACAACAAAAAAACTCCAAGAGCTTCTTAACAAACAATCATCAAGAGGGTTTGTGTTTCAATGCTGACCTTAAGGTACTTTTGGGTAAGGAAGAAGCCTTTAGCCCTTTCTTCATTTTTTTTTTCTCTCCACGACTTAGCTATACATAGCTATTCCTTCACCCTCTAGCAAACTCAGCCTAGTAAGCCTCAAAAACCTACAACAAATGTTGCCCCAAAATGGCTTTGCACTGTTTGCAAGGGTTATAATGCAAACTTTTAAACAAATCCTTTTGCACAAGAACAATATAGAGAGAAACAGTAGCTCTCCTAATGCTCAAAATACCAACTCTGATACCAACCAGATCTAAAAATGGTTTGGATAACTTGTATGTATTTCAAGAACCTACCACTCAGTTTAAATTAAATGATCTAGCTTGTACTTGACAATTTTGCGGAATTATTTTACTTGAAAGTGGTGTATGAATTTTTACTGTTTATGTGTCTTAAGTTCATTTTTTCTTGCTGAAATTTAACATGTATATCAGCAACATAATGCAACAAATAAATCATTCAAATGCAACAAAAAACTTAATCTAGGAGTTCACCCGAAATCTCATGGACTACATCTCCTTTGAGCTTGGTCATCTTGACTCGGCTCTTTGGGATTATGGTAAGTTTTTTTTTAAAGTAAATAATTAACTCCAGTGAATACAAAAATGATCCAAAGGACTGAAAATACCATCAATATCCCTCTAATGGCTGTCCAAATTCTGCAAATAGCTTTATGCTCTTGTTGACACGACTCCCTTTGTCGATGCACTAAGCTACTATGAGCTTCTAAATGGCACAAACAACCTCAAAATTCTGTTTCTTTCACTAAAAACACTCTTTTTGTATCCAACACACATCAGACACCAAATTCCAACTGATAAATTTCTCAAATCGAGCACATCATCCCCAAATTAGGCTATCCTCCACGGTTTGCCCGGGGCTTCCCAAAACTTCACATCAAGTTCTCGGGCTCTAGAAGTTCTCAAAATGTTCTAAAACCACTTCCATTTGTTCTAAAATGTTTGAAATAGTCAAGATGTACTTTTCATTCATAAAAAATGGCCTCCGACTGCTCCAGTTTCGCCTCAATCACCTATCGGCACCCATTGGCACTAAGGTCAATGCAAAATTCTCTGTTGCATTTTTGAACTCTAGAAGTCTTCAAAACTTTCTGAAACCTCTGTCATTAGATTCAGAGTGATTTTTTCAGTCAATAATGACCACTGTTTCACTGTATATTTGTCTCAAGCAGCTCTGGCTAAGTCCTACGCTGTTGCTGGAAAAAGCTGGCACTAATGGCCCCTGGAAATTTACTGAAGCTTTTCGGCCTTCAAACGTTTCTACAGGCTCTAAAAACCATATCATCATATTCAAAACATCTGAATTATCCAATTTAGACTATTGGAACTCTAGAAAAGTACTCTAGCTCCCCTAGCTAGGCCTCAAACTGATTCTGTCTCATGGTGGCCCTGATGGCC
The DNA here is from genome assembly GCA_034641835.2 of Pinus albicaulis. Classification (NCBI taxonomy): domain Eukaryota; kingdom Viridiplantae; phylum Streptophyta; class Pinopsida; order Pinales; family Pinaceae; genus Pinus; species Pinus albicaulis. Next base: position 174,217,100 of record CM076576.1, on the reverse strand, counting down.
CCAAAACCCCCACTAAATGTGGAAAGCTGCCAGTTATCAAAGCCAAAATGGCCAACCTCCCGAAAATGGTGGAGGCACTCCAAACATAGTGGAACTATTTTTTTGGCATTTAATGCCATGTGGGGCAGGGTAATATGTGACCACCGCCGTCCTAACCACTAGGTTAGCCGCCGCCTAATCCACCGTAAACATAAACTTGACATTAAAGTTGTAACGGTCACCCATGCAACCACTCTTGACCGTTGCAGATTGGGCCTTTAGGCCAGGGTCTCCAGCACCCCGATCATGTGGATGGTTAGGGCTAGCCCCTTTTTTTTTCTTCCCAAGCCATTCTGAAAACTTAAATATGCATTTTCCCCTATGACTTGTCAGAACAAGTTGTGTGGCATGTTGGTCGAGTGTTTGCACTGTTTGGTGGAAGGTCCGCAGTTCAAATCCGTCGTACTAAAAAAATTTTGAACATGCCTTTAACCTTTGATCTGGAGGCCATGTGGCAGCCTCCACGCCTGCCACGTGGCAGCCCGTAATTGGCCCAAAACTTCAAAGTCAAACCAACTCCAAACCAGCATCTACCACTTGTCGTCATTTGATTCGCCCCTTGTGGAATATTCCAGGGAATATTTTGAGGAATATTCTTATAATATTCTTTAGAATATTTTTTTTATTTTTCCAAAGTTTGAAAGTCAAACTTGGTCAACTGAATTCTATATTTTACTGGGTTGTTCAAACCTCAATAAATTTTGCATACGACCTCGGTTTTGAGAACTGTTCACGGTGCCAGAATCACAGTGACAAGACCTTTCCGGTCATTCAGATTGCAACAAATTTTGAACACTTTAATTTTTGAGCATTTTTCATAACTTAGACATGATCTCCTAATCATTCCAAGAGAATCTCATGCATTGGTTGATTCATTGGAAAACTATGTATTGGATTGGCATCTATCACATTATTTCTAAGTTGCATGTATGAAAGTACAATTTTCATTATAAAATTTACATAAAAAACATCAAATACACCACCAAAATCCCTAAAAAATATATGTATATATATAGATTGTTTCCAATATTTTACATCAAAAAATCCCCAAAACTTGGGTGTTTTATACAAATGGCTTCACTAAGCCTCACTCTGATACCCTATGGCCATCCTCTAATCTTGTTGAGCATGTTTCTCATGGTAACAGATCACTTCTCTAGTTAACATCCTCAGAGGCACCAAAACTTGCTCTGCTACAACTACAGTGTGCCGCTACAAATGAATCAGTATCTCTCTCATGGGAAGAGGCGGCGCACCCATGCTCAACCCTTCGATGTTCCTAGTAACATCACAGAAAAACTATGTGTCATCTCCCTCTTAAACAACAATCGTGACCTTTACTATTGCTACAACCCCAGGTAGCTGATCACCCTAACTCGCATCGTGTCGTATACCTGTTGGATGAACCGGTGCCACATATGTGTCAATACAAACCTCATGTCAGATTGAATTCACCCTTAACAAAAAAATTACATAATCTTCAAAAGACAAAAAATACTTTTTCATTTGATTCATCCCCTTACCTAGTGATCACCCCCACTGTGTGCCAGGTGGAAGAATCAGCTATGGGTCCCCTATATATTTCATCCCAATATATGGGAATCCATCGATCATGGGAATATGGCCTCGCAACCACTCAAAGAAGTCATCATCAAAATAGTTCCTGATGGATCCACCTCTTGTCTAAGGTATTAAGGCTTCCCACCGATCCTGTTTGGGTTCTCCTAGACCGTCTGCGGCTAGAATCACCTGAGCCCTCATAATGGGCATTCTCTCTAGTATGAAGGATGAAATCATTGTACCATACCCAAACTCTCTTTGGGCCTGATTCTTGCATGCTATCAACTCTTCTTTCACCTAAAAAATGACTCCCTCACACCAGTTGAGCACTTGTTGTTGCAAGAAATCCAACACCATTAACAATTGGAATTTTGAATCCACATGTTGACTCTTATCCCCTTCCAATTGCACTATCATCCACAGAATATACCTCATTGGTCTTGATTCAACCCGCATTACTGGAATTTTTTTACTGACTGGTCAAATGCCTATTATGAAACCCTTGTTTCCTTGTGATGTTCACCCCCACTTTATGTGACATCCTTTGTGAACCCTTTATAGAAGAAGCTTTGTGAGGCTACGCTGGAAAAATCCAGAGGACATTTTTTCTTGGAGCCGTGGCAGATATTAGGTGATTTCTCCACTTTATCTTTACATATTATCAATAAAATAAGCTTTGTCTCGTGATTTTATCTTTACATATTATCTTTACATAGGTGATTTTTGTTATATGTCTCCTATACATGTTGAATGATCTTGTAATGGTCAATTTCATGTTATTTTTATGAGATTATATATGCTAACATTGTGAAATATAGGGCATATATGTTGTGCATCTAGTTTGTGTGCTTTGTCTTGATTTATTTCCAGGTTCTGAAGCACGAGGAGTAGCAGAGGGTTTGAACCCTTCAGGATCGACCCCAAACATAGGACAAACAGGTAAGGTCGTCTATCCTCAATTTTCTATTTCAAGCATTAAAGATAATAATTAAAGTGCTTCTTATGATGATATGCCATCTGTTGGGGTTCCCATGTTTTGGCCAGATTGGCAAGACCAAAAGATGAGACAACATCAGAACCACTTTTGGGCCCTAGGATCTAGCCCTCCTGGACCCGGAGAGGGATCTCTCCAAATAGAGCAAAGAATGATATATCTTTGATGCTCAAGATGAGATGTTAGGCTAGTTATGAAGCACAAAGGGGGGTTTAAAATAATTTGGTTGGTTGGTTGCTGGGTTAGTTAGGAGATCATAAGTTGAGAAAGCAAAGGGAAAAAAAGAACAAAGCAGCAGGATGTTTCAGCAAGGAGGATGGGTCAAGAAAGTGCCATCCATTGGGCTATGGAGTCATGAAAGGGAATTACTTGCATCCACTAGCCAAGGCTTCCAAAGGGCAAGTCATCTAATACTAAAGGATCTTTTTAGATTAGATGGTGGGGTGGAACATTAAGGGAGGAAAGTGAAAGAAGGAGAACAACCCAATTTCTGTCTATAGATCAGGTCAGAGGTCATTTAACTCCAGACCTGCTTGGATGTACTCGAAGGCAGCTCTCAAAAGGGACGAAGGGGAAGCTTATAGATCAGACCAGAGGTCATTTAAATCCAGGTCTGCTTTAGCAACTCCAAGGGAAAAACAGAGATAACAAGGAAACATCCAAGCAGCAAACCCCCAAGCTCATACATCAGCCAACAGGAAATAACATCCGCTGCATTGGTTAAACCTGTGAATCTACTCTTAGATGACACATGAAGCAGAAAACATAGGGCACCTAACAAGGGTGAATCCTATGTTATACTTCTGTTGCCTACCAGAAGAACATGAAACAATATGAAAATGTAAATAACAGAGTTAGGAAAAACATCACCAATAGTAATAGACCAGGATCCTGTGAAATGTGCTTTGATTAATTGATGCAAAACCAATCATGTACAATAAGCTCAATGGCTAATATAGTCCAGACTTCTCCTCCCAGCCCATTACATACAACTACTCTGCTACTCCCTCCCAATACTGTTCTAACAGTCGAACTGAATCCCACTAACAGCAAATGCCCAACAACTGAACAACAACAACCTTTACATTATGTTCTCGGGGATTTCTTATAGGAGAAGCGGAAGAAACAGAGGTAGATGAACATTGAATTGATCTCATTAAGACAGAACGGCAGAAGTGTTTGCGCCCATACTGCTTAATGGTAGAATGCGGCGCTGTATGTACTCTATGGAATGGCTCGGAGATCTCTGTCGGGTCGATTTTTACCTCTGATGTTCATTTGGATTCCTTCAACTGTTAGGAGCTCTGTGCTGCCATTCTGAAATGAATGAACTGGGTGGAAGGTCTGCAGGTCGCGCCATCCCTCCTAACTGTTGCCTGACTGTCTTAAATGGGTTTCGGATAGTGCAATTAATCTTTTCAGGGCTCGAGGAGGCATGGTGATTTGCTGTAGGAAGGTGTAATTTTGGAGTAAACGCGCTCTGCTGTTAGGTGGCACAGTTATGACTTGCTGGTGCGCTCATTAGTCTTCAAACTAAACCTTAATCCTTTGAAAGCGGGGCTAAACATTGATTATGTCAATAGAAGGTGTTAACCCCTTTGGATCATTTCTGCTGATCTGTTGGCGATGCTGAAAACACCTCACTGTGATGTATGCACATTTTGAAATAAACCTGTTTAAAACCCAGGTAGTGGTGGCGGAGGAAATGCAGTGAAGGCGGAGGAATGGTGGCGGAACGGTGAAAACAGCGGAGATGCAAATGGAGGGGTGAAAACTTACGAACAATATGGTTGGTGGTAGAGTGCAGCGCAGACCGTTAGATCATGGTCTGGGAACAAAGATCAACGGTGGAGATTGGGATACGGAATAACATATGCAATGGGAAAAAACATACAAAACACATGAAATATGACGGAGACAAATGCAAGAGTGGGACCCAGCAGAGGCGGAGAGCGATTAGACCTGAACCGTCAGATCTGGAAAGGATGGACGGCTAGGATTCAATCGGGCAATCGCAATCGGGGGGGACAGAAAAGACACACATTGAAACTTCCGATTGCGATTGGGTGGAAGAAGCGATGACTGTCGGATCATGTAACAAACAGATGGACGAGATCAAATCGGGTGGAAGACAGAAAGACTTGTGATTGGAGGAAATGGGAAGTGCGATGGCTGTCGGATCAACAGGGGAATGGATGGCCCGGATTGAATCGGGAGATCACAATCAGAAGTCAGACGAAGCTGTTTGCGATTGCGATCGGAGAGGGGTTTGCGATTGAGCACTGACCGTTAGATCCGAAGGCCAGATCAACGGCTCACGTTAAATCGGAGGGAGGGCACGATCGGGAGATCGGGAGTTGCGATGACCGTCGGATCTAAGGGAGGATGGACGGCTAGGATTAAATCGGGAGATCGCAATCGGAGTTTGGAGAAGAAGGCATGTGATTGAGTTTTTGCGATTGCGATGGAGCGATTAGCGCAAGGCCGTTGGATCGGCGGGACAGATCGACGGTCGGGACATGATCGGAGGATCGCAATCGGAGCTCGGGCAAAAAGACTTGCGATTGATCAGAGGGCACACACGGAAAGTTGTGATTGCGATTGGGCGGGGGGCTGCGATTAGCGCTCCGCTGTCAGATCTCCGCGGAAGATCAATGGCGCGGAATGCACCGTGGGACTTAACGTTATAAACAAATCGCATCGGGGTTTTTTGTTGTTACAAAGGGTTGTGCACCTGCCCGACTTCCGATTGCGATTAGCGCTTGGGACTTAAGCGCTTGGTCCCAGCGCATGGGCATGTGGGGAAGTGGTTTGAAAGGGGCTTGCAGAAAGGGGCTAAGACCTATAATAAGGTTGGGAAGTGGGTTTTTAGCCCATTTAAATGGAATTTAAAGGCGAAGGAGGGAAACGATAGAGGAGTAAAGGGGGAAGATGGGCAACGAAGGGTAGAAGAATGATTTAAAGGGGATTTTGGAGGGAATTTGAAAGGTAAGAAGGGAAATAGAAGGGGAGAGAAAGGGGATAGAAAACAAAGGCTTTGGGGAATGAAATAAGAGGGAAAAGGGGGCCTTTGGGCATTTCTTCGTCAACAGAGATGCTTCATAATGGAATTCAGCAGAGGGGAGATTATCAAAGGATAAAGACACATGGAGGCTTCAAGGAGACTGCGTTTTCAGAAGAAATGCATTCCTTGAAGGCTCAAAAACAATTTAGCCCCCTATTTGTTTGTCAAAAATTTCATAGGGGGGCTAACAGTGGCTCCACATGGGGATGGCTTCTCCTTGGAGGAGTCAAGAATTCAGAAATTGATCTCTTGGTGTAGGCCAGATGCCTACTGCTTGAACCATCCATTTCTTTCTTTGATCAACTGCCACAAGCTATGAAGACAACAAATCAGCGGTACAATTCTTCCAAACAACTACCTACCCACACTATAGTCCTAACATTTTTCTTCTCGGGTGCATTTGGACTTGCAGACCCTTTTACATCATCAATTTTTACAAACAGGAAAAATAAACCTATTCTGCTTCTACCCTTATTTCTCCATGAGACCAGATTAGACTGTTGATCTCATAGTTTCTCTCCCTACACTACTACCTGCTAGGATTAGACTGTCTAGCAGGTTTCTTCTCTACATTCTAAGACAGAAAATGAAATAACTAACTACATGCTCATAGACTGAGCTTTATTGAGCTTTTCCTACCTACCCTACTCTAACTGGAATATTTACAATCTAGCTTACAAACATGGTCTTCCAATGTAACCAGTCCATCAAGTGATCCCATGGCTGGTCCTTCTTGCACAACTCCTTGAGCATGTTGGATAGGTAGGGCAGCTCCCACTCTTTTTGTTTGATAACAGCAGCTTTGAAAAAATTTATTTTTGTCTGCAACATGCTGCTGAGAAAGACCTTTGATCCTTCTTCAAATGTATGTAGGAAATGTGCATAAGGATCATGAAAAGATACCTGGATAGGAGTATCTGGCAGGCTGGCTTCAACCAGGATCTCTTCTTCTTCTACCGGATCAGGGACAAGGCTCTCTTGGGAAAGAGAATCTCCCTCATCCTCTTCATTTTCTAAACGGGAGGACTCATCATAGATTGGATCTGAGTCCCCTTGGAGCTCTGATATGTTCTGCTCTGATGTGCTGGGCTCCGTGAAAAGATCCATGTATTATTGAGTGGTGGTTTGTTCCATTGCTTCCTCCCTTTCAAGAGAAAGCTCTTTTCTCTCACTCCGCTCAAGAAACTCTTTTTTGCTTTCCTCCTCATCTTCTGAAAGGAAAGGCTGCTGGCTACCAATTTCACTGATGATCTGTGGTAAAGTAGAATGAAGATTCAAAGAATCTTCATCTGCTATTATACTATCGTGGCTCTCGCCATCAGTGTCATAAATAGGAAGACTTGACCACGTCCACCGTTCTGGGCGCACAGCAGGTCTTTCTTCGTCCTGATCCACAGAGGAGTCTTCTAGATCTGCATCATCAGACTCAAATAATGACTGAGCAGGAGCGTGTGTTCTATAGAAGATTTCTGAGGTGGGCTGCTGATTCAATATTCGATCAATCTCTTCTTCTGTCAAAAGAGGGGTTTCCCTCACATCATGGACAGAAGAACAACAGTCCTCTTCTTCTCACATTAGCTAACTGGGAGGCGGGATTTCCTCTTGAGCCTCTTCTTCCGTATCAAATTCTGCCTCTTCTATGTAAACTCCTGTTTCCTCAAGGCAGCTTTCCCTATCAGCCTTTGCTAATAGGTCCTGATATTCTCTGGTCAGCGTAACACAAGACATGGGTAAGCAGTCAGGCAGCTCCTGATCACTCTCCTCTTCATCTTCTATATATTCTTGAGCATCATACATGTCTTGCTCATCTTCTCGGTCTTGAGTTTGTTCATGCTCTGAAGGAGACATGGGTTGTTCTAAATAATCATCATCTGCGTTCATATTAGCCGCGTATGTCTCCAACACTTTACCAAACATTTCTGCTATTCTGCATACTTTATTATACAAAGCATTATACTTTGCATCCCTGTCCATTTTTGGATTCATGCTTTTGCAAAGAAGGCGACTTCCCTCTTCTCAACCAGTTCAGTGTCCTTCACTAGTGGAGTCATCAGGTCTTTGGATCATGGAGTGTGGAGTCACCAGGTGGATGAATTTGACTATTTGGAGCAGGCTGCTGTCCACCATCAAAAATTAAAGGCCAATCTAAAGGCAAAGTTGTCTGTCCCCAGCGGAGTCGCCATTATGTTGGTGACGACAATGGGAAAAAGACCAAATGTTAGCAGTTCTTGACTCTCAGATTGTCTCCAGCGGAGTCGCCATTATGTTGGGGTTCCCATGTTTTGGCCAGATTGGAAAGACCAAAAGATGAGACAACATCAGAACCACTTTTGGGCCCTAGGATCTAGCCCTCCTGGACCCGGAGAGGGATCTCTCCAAATAGAGCAAAGAATGATATATATTTGATGCTCAAGATGAGATGTTAGGCTAGTTATGAAGCACGAAGGGGGTTTAAAATAATTTGGTTGGTTGGTTGCTGGGTCGGTTAGGAGATCATAGGCTGAGAAAGCAATGGGAGAAAAGGAACAAAGAAGCAGGATGTTTCAGCAAGGAAGATGGGTCAAGAAAGTGCCATCCATTGGGCTATGGAGTCATGAAAGGGAATTACTTGCATCCACTAGCCAAGGCTTCCAAAGGGCAAGTCATCTAATACTAAAGGATATTTTTAGATTAGATGGTGGGGTGGAACATTAAGGAAGGAAAGTGAAAGAAGGAGAACAACCCAATTTCTGTCTATAGATCAGGTCAGAGGTCATTTAACTCCAGACCTGCTTGGACGTACTCGAAGGCAGCTCTCAAAAGGGACGAAGGGGCAGCTTATAGATCAGACCAGAGGTCAATTTTACTCCAGGTCTGCTTTAGCAACTCCAAGGGAAAAACAGAGATAACAAGGAAAAATCCAAGCAGCAAACCCCCAAGCTCATACATTAGCCAGCAGGCAATAACATCCGCTGCACTGGTTAAACCCGTGAATCTACTCTTAGATGACACATGAAGCAGAAAACATCAAAGGTAGGGAGAGTAGGAAACATAGGGCACCTAACAAGGGTGAATCCTATGTTATACTTCTGTTGCCTACCAGAAGAACATGAAACAATATGAAAATGTAAATAACAGAGTTAGGAAAAACATCACCAATAGTAATAGACCAGGATCCTGTGAAATGTGCTTTGATTAATTGATGAAAAACCAGTCATGTACAATAAGCTCAATGGCTAATACAGTCCAGACTTCTCCTCCTAGCCCATTACATACAACTACTCTGCTACTCCCTCCCAAGACTGTTCTAACAGTCGAACTGAATCCCACTAACAGCAAATTCCCAACAACTGAACAACAACAACCTTTACATTATGTTCTCGGGGATTTCTTATAGGAGAAACGGAAGAAACAGAGGTAGATGAACATTGAATTGATCTCATTAAGACAGAACGGTGGAAGTGTTTGTGCCCATACTGCTTAATGGTAGAATGCGGCGCTGTATGTACTCTATGGAATGGCTCGGAGATCTTTGTCGGGTCGATTTTGACCTCTGATGTTCATTTGGAGTCATTCAACTGTCAGGAGCTCTGTGCTGCCATTCTGAAATGAACAACCGGGCTCCTTGTTCCCACGTTCCATCCCCTCGAGAGATCTTCTACGTTCAAATGGTTTGATAGTGCAATTAATATTGTGGCTCGAGAGGGTGGTGATTGGCTACAGGTAGGTTGCACGGACTAAACGTGCTATGCCGTTAGGTGGCACAAAGCAGACTGTCAGGCGCTTTCAGGCTGCCCTCAAACTCAATCCTTAATCTTTGAAAGAGGGGTTAAACATTGATTATGTTAACAGAAGGTGTTAACTTTTGGATCCCTTTCGCCATCCGCCGCGATACCGAAACACCTCACCGTGATTTCGCATGACCTCCGGAAATAAACTTGTTTAAAAACCCATGGTGGCGAGGAAATGCGGGAAGGAAGGCGGAGGAATGGTGGCGGAACGGTGAAAACAGCGGAGATGCAAATGGAGGGGTGAAAACTTACGAATAGTATGGTTGGTGGTAGAGTGTAGCGCAGACCGTTAGATCATGGTCTGGGAACAAAGATCGATGGTGGAGATTGGGCGACGAAATAACATATGCAACGGGAAAAACATACAAAACACATGAAATATGACGGAGACAAATGCTAGAGTGGGACCCAGCGGAGGCGGAGGGCGACAGACCCTAACTACATGAGTCCGGGTGCTGAGATTTGCCAGGGATTCAATTCCGGCATCGTGACCTGGGGACAGGTAAGACACATATTGAAACTTTCGACCGTAATTGAAGCAAGGAGGATGACCGTGACTGTAATAGACGACCAGATCACCCAAGTGGGGAGAAAAAGATCAGACCAGTGAATGGGAAGTGCGATGGCCGTCGGATCAGCAGGGGAATGGACGGCCCGGATTGAATCGGGAGATCGCAATCGGGAGTCAGACGAAGCAGTTTGCAATTGCGATCGGAGAGGGGTTTGCGATTGAGCACTGACCATTAGATCCGAAGGCCAGATCAATGGCTCACGTTAAATCAGAGGGAGGGCGCGATCGAGAGATCGAGAGTTGCGATGACCGTCGGATCTTCGGGAGGATGGACGGCTAGGATTAAATCGGGAGATCGCAATCGGATTTTGGAGAAGAAGGCATGCGATTGCGTTTTTGCGATTGCGATGGAGCGATTAGTGCAGGGCCATTGGATCGGCGGGACAGATCGATGGTCGGGACATGATCGGAGGATCGCAATCGGAGCTCGGGCAAAAATACTTGCGATTGATCGGAGGGCACACACGGAAAGTTGCGATTGCGATTGGGTAGGGGGCTGCGATTAGCGCTCCGCCGTCGGATCTCTGCGGAAGATCAACGGCGCGGAACGCACCGTGGGACTTAACGTTATAAACAAATCGCATCAGGTTTTTTTGTTGTTACAAAGGGTTGTGCACCCGCCCGACTTCCGATTGCGATTAGCGCTTGGTCCCAGCGCACGGGCATGTGGGGAAGTGGTTTGAAAGGGGCTTGCGGAAAGGGGCTAAGACCTATAATAAGGTCGGGAAGTGGGTTTTTAGCCCATTTAAATGGAATTTAAAGGCGAAGGAGGGGAACGATAGAGGAGTAAAGGGGGAAGATGGCCAACGAAGGGTAGAGGAATGATTTAAAGGGCATTTTGGGGGGAATTTGAAAGGTAAGAAGGGAAATAGAAGGGGAGAGAAAGGGGATAGAAAACAAAGGCTTTGGGGAATGAAATAAGAGGGAAAAGGGGGCCTTTGGGCATTTCTTCGTCAACAGAGAGGCTTCATAATGGAAGTCAGCAGGGGGGGAGATTATCAAAGGATAAAGACACATGGAGGCTTCAAGGAGACTGCGTTTTCAGAAGAAATGCATTCCTTGAAGGCTCAAAAACAATTTAGCCCCTTATTTGTTTGTCAAAAATTTCATAGGGGGGCTAACAGTGGCTCCACATGGGGATGGCTTCTCCTTGGAGGAGTCAAGAATTCAGAAATTGATCTCTTGGTGTAGGCCAGGTGCCTGCTGCTTGAACCATCCATTTCTTTCTTTGATCAGCTGCCACAAGCTATGAAGACAACAAATCAGCAGTACAATTCTTCCAAACAACTACCTACCCAGACTATAGTCCTAACATGTTTTCTTTTGGGTGCATTTGGACTTGCAGACCCTTTACATCATCAATTTTTACAAACAGGAAAAAATAAACCTATTCTACTTTTACCCTTATTACTCCATGAGACCAGATTAGACTGTTGGTCTCATATGTTTCTCTATCTACACTACTACCTGCTAGGATTAGACTGTCTAGCAGGTTTCTTCTCTACATTCTAAGACAGAAATTGAAACAACTAATCTACTTGCTCATAGGCTGAGCTTTATTGAGATTTTCCTACCTACCCTACTCTAACTGAAATATTTACAAGTCTAGCTTACAAACATGGTCTTCCAATGTAACCAGTCCTTCAAGTGATCCCATGACTGGTCCTTCTTGCTCAACTCCTTGAGCAGGCTGGATAGGCAGGGCCGCTCCCACTCTTTTTGTTCAACAACAGCAGCCTTGAAAAGTTTTGTTTCTGCTTGCAACATGCTGCTGAGCAAGACCTTTGATCCTTCTTCAAATGTATGCAGGAAATGTGCATAAGGATCATGAAATGATACCTGATTGTAAAGATTTGGCAGGCTAGTTTCAACCAGGATTTCTTGTTCTTCCACTGAATCAAGGGCAAGACTCTCTTGAGAAAGAGAATCTCCTTCATCCCCTTCATTTTCTGAACTGGAGGACTCATCATAGATTGGATCTGAGTCCCCTTGGAGCTCTGATATGTTCTGCTCTGATGTGCTGGGCTCCGTGAAAAGATCCATGTATTCTTGAGCGGTGGTTTGTTCCATTGCTTCCTCCCTTTCAAGAGAAAGCTCTTTGCTCTCACTCCACTCAAGAAACTCTTCTTTGCTTTCCTCCTCATCTTCTGAAAGGAAAGGCTGCTGGCTACCAGTTTCACTGATGATCTGTGGTAAAGTAGAATGAAGATTCAAAGAATCTTCATCTGCTATTATACTGTCGTGGCTCTCGCCATCAGTGTCATAAATAGGCAGACTTGACCACGTCCACCGTTCTGGGCGCACAACAGGTCTTTCTTCGTCCTGATCCACGGAGGAGTCTTCTGGATCTGCATCATCAGACTCAAATAATGACTGAGCAGGAGCGTGTGTTCTATAGAATATTTCTGAGGTGGGCTGCTGATTCAATATTCGATCAATCTCTTCTTCTGTCAAAAGAGGGGTTTCCCTCACATCATGGACAGAAGAACAACAGTCCTCTTCTTCTCGCATTAGCTGACTGGGAGGCTGGATTTCCTCTTGAGTCTCTTCTTCCGTATCAAATTCTGCCTCTTCTATGTAAACTCATGTTTCCTCAAGGCAGCTTTCCCTATCAGCCTTTGCTAATAGGTCCTGATATTCTCTGGTCAGTGTAACACAAGACATGGGTAAGCAGTCAGGCAGCTCCTGATCACTCTCCTCTTCATCTTCTATAGATTCTTGAGCATCATACATGTCTTGCTCATCTTCTCGGTCTTGAGTTTGTTCATGCTCTGAAGGAGACATGGGCTGTTCTAAATAATCATCATCTGCGTTCATATTAGCCGCGTATGTCTCCAGCACTTTACCAAACATTTCTGCTATTCTTCATACTTTATTATACAAAGCATTATACTTTGCATCCCTGTCCATTTTTGGATTCATGCTTTTGCAAAGAAGGCTACTGCCTCTTCTCAACCAGTTCAGTGTCCTTCACCAGTGGAGCCTACTCAGTCTTGGACTGCTGGAGGCAGAGTCGCTTAATGTGGATGAATTCCGATCATTCAGACAGTCACTGCCCACCATCGCCACTAAAGTCCAATCTAAAGGAAAAGTGGTTCTGCTCCCACGAGTCACCATGTTGGTGACGACAATGGGAAAAGACCAAATGTTAGCAAATACTTACTGTCCCCAACCGAGTCGCCACATGCTGGGGTTCCCATGTTTTGGCCAGATTGGCAAGACCAAAAGATGAGACAACATCAGAACCACTTTTGGGCCCTAGGATCTATCCCTCCTGGACCCGGAGAGGGATCTCTCCAAATATAGCAAAGAATGATATATCTTTGATGCTCAAGATGAGATGTTAGGCTAGTTATGAAGCACGAAGGGGGTTTAAAATAATTTGGTTGGTTGGTTGCTGGGTTGGTCACGAGATCATGGACTAAGAAAGCAATGGGAGAAAAGGAACAAGGCAGCAGGACATTTCAGCAAAGAGGATAGGCCTAGACAGTGCCATCCATTGGGCTACGGAGTCATGAAAGGAAATTACTTGCATCCACTAGCCAAGGCTTTCAAAGGGAAAGTCATCTACACTAAAGGATCTTTTAGGGCAGATGATGGAATGGAACATTAAGGAGGGAAAGTGGAAGAAAGAAAGACAACCAAATTTCTGTCTATAGATCGGGTCAGAGGTCATTTAACTCCATACCTGCTTGGACATACTCTAGGGCAGCTCTCAAAGGGACAAAGGGGCTACTTATAGATCGGACCAGAGGTCATTTAACTCCAGGTCTGCTTTAGCAACTCCAAAGGAAAACAAAGATAACAAGGAAACATCCAAGCAAAGAAACCCTCAAGGTCGCTTTCAAAAAATCAAATGCAAGAAGTCGATTAATGAATGAACCAACTCGTGTTAGGCCTTGAAAGCTCTATCTCCATAGAGTTAAGCGCAAGATACGTGAAGGCGGAGAAGAGAGATACCCCCTCTCCTATTTTTTGAATCTTGACCTAAGACCGTTCCACCCTGCTACTGATACAGATTGGTGCCCTTAGTTGTCTCTCCTATGGGCCACACAGGTGACTGCGAGGGGGAATACTCGTGGTACCTGAGATAGACGTTGCATCACTTTCATTAGTACTTTTGGAGAGTGCCCTTGCGAAGCTCGGGTACTTGCACTGGAAAAGGATTTTGTTAGGAGGTCAACGTAACTGTTTCTATTACCTTCTCTAGTAGGCCTTGGGCATAAATACCCCAGAATATTTTTGGAAGGTCCTTTTATTCGCTTTCTTGTATTTTGGTGTCTCGTCCTAATCACATGGAGCAGAAATACCTGAAGGCTACTTGATTGTTGTATCTTACGGAATTTTGATAAAGTGTGCTCTTTGCTCCTATATTTCCATAGCTTCTTAATTTTTTGAGTCTAATTAATCTCATAACTATTAAAAGTGGTTTACCAATCACCTCATCAATCGAGGAGGTTTCGTGGGCTTTCTCCTGCGAGTATCGAGCCTTCTTCAAGAAGGCGTAGGAGAAATTCTACTGGTGATTTTCATCCAGTAGTTTTGAATGCATCAGAGAGTGATCCTCCAACTGGGGTTGTTGTTTCTACGGGTGTTCCTAGTACTAGTAGTATTATATAGAGGAATAATACACTCATCTCTAGAGTCTTATTTCTGGCAGAAGAAGTTGAAGTTGAAGAGGTTCTTGAGCCTCTAGGTACTCCTTCCTCTCATCTTCCTGCCAGTTTTCCGAACATTATTTTGTCCATCAGGCTTGCATCTCAGAGACTAGCTAGCCCCCATCCTTATCCATTTCTTTCAATGGCCACGTCTAGGAACACAGCTTCACCTATGAGCACTGCAAGTGTGCATACCCCTCTTTTAGTTGAAGGAGGGGGTACTATTGTTATTTCAACTATCTCTCCTAGTGATTCTATGTTTGGCTCTACCTCTATTCCATCTATGAGTGGGGCCTGATCTAAAAGTACTATATTATTTTTGTTGTTCTAAGTGTCTTTTCAGTTTATAAACATGTGCATACTTGTCTCATTAGTTTGCTTAAGGAATGAGGATTTTAACCATGAATTGTAGATTATTTTAATGAATTAGAAACAAGAAAATAAGCACAAATAACATTGAAAAGCAGTGTAAAATAGAGAAATAATTCACCACATATAATTTACACATCAGACATGATAAATTAGTTCACCCCTCCTGGGCTAAATCTGCTGGTCCGGCTCCAAATGGCATGTCCATCTTTAATTATGATCAAAATTTTGCTATTACATGTAGTTACAAGCCTCTACTGGGTTTTTTTTCTGCACCAATGGCTCTAGAATTCTCCAATTAGTCAAGAATGACTCTTCATTCACTTTGGATGGGCGCAAATTGAGTCTCCTACTCATTTTCCCAATTACACCTAGAAAAGATCTACTAAAAGTAGAGGACTCCACTTAACTGGAGTCAAAATAGTGATTTTTGCATTTTTTGGGTGCACTGCCAAAACTACCTCCAGATTAAAATATAGCATTTAATTGTGTGGTTAGGGGTGGCCACATGCCAACCCCAATCCCGCGATTACCGCAACGGTTGGCAGAAATACAGTAATAAACTACGGATAAGGTTCAAACTCTGGGTTGAACAGGTGGTTAGCGCATAACCGCGCGGAGGGTGTTAAAAAACCATGTAAATGTGACCCATAACGCAGAGAATGCTGGTGGTTACAGAATTGTTGGAGTTTGCAATTTATGTTATGGTTTCAATGTTATGTGACCATCATATGTGGGACTGCTGGCAGGTTGGGACCGCTGGTGGTCCTGAACCCCCAATGGTATTTCCATTATAGTTTAACATAAACCCGTGAACGATATATGTTAAGTAACACATGTGGCTTGGGTGGTTAGGACATGTGTTTGTTCTACCAGAGGTCGCGGGGTCGAGCCCTACGGACCTTCACCCAAAATTTTACACTGACACTTCGAGGACACATGACGGCCTTAGGGCTGGCCACCTGTCACCCTATGATTGGTCCTCCAAAAAAAACTTACAACCATTAAACCAATAATATCATGCCACTTGTCACCCTGGGATTGGTTCTAAGGGAAAAGAATATTCCTCAAAATATTCCCTTTTGGTGACTGTGTATCCACCTTGCTGACTGGGCATCCCAGTCAACCCTGTCACAAATTTTATCTATTTTGGATTTCGATCAGAACACGATATCTCCCTCATACGACATCGGTTTTCGAATCGTTCATAGCATCGGAATCACGAATAAGATATCTACACAACCATCCTATTTTCAACCCAATCCTATAACTTTGAATTTTGAGCAAAATTTATGAACTCCTGATCACTCCTCCCCATTGGGAAGATCTTGGACCTCAAAACACTTGATTACCTATTCAGTATATGAGGGTACAATTCCCTCACCTTTCCAACCTCCATCCACTTTGCCTTGCTTGGTTTAGTGCCTTTGAGCCCAACTTGACGGTAGTCAACACTTCCCCTCTTGGATGCTCCTGTCCTCCTGTCAATTATTGTATCCTCTTTGATCTCATCCAAAAATTATAGTGAGAAATATTCAATAGAAGGTAGTTGAACATCACTTCCTTGATCATCGTTCAAAGGTGGCTCATAGAAACGTAAGTTTTCAACATTAACAACTGAGTACATTTTCATATATGAAGGCAAGTCAAGTTGAAATGCATTATTACCAACTTGCTTTATGATCTTGAATGGACCATAGTGAATGGGTTTGAGCTTTTTACCTTCCCCTTGCATCCTTATTTTCTAATATGCAACCATACCTCATCTCCCTCTTGAAACTTGTGATCAACCCAATGTTTTTCATTCCTCTCTTTGTATTTTATTTGAATTTTTTCAAGCTGTTCTTGAACTTGTTGATGTATAATCTAAACTTACTCAATGAACTTTCGAGCCTTGTCAATATCACTATGGCCATCAATTGCAACATCCTTCCCAAAGATGAAGTCTAATGGCGATTTTGGAAAATACCCAAAGCATACTTCAAAAGGTGATGTTTGATTTGAAGAGTTCTTTGCCCGGTTGTAAGCGTGTTGAATGTAATGCAGTTGCTCATCGCACAACTTAGGATGTTTGTTGTAATATCCTCTCAATAGATGCACGACAGTTCTGTTCACCACCTCGGTTTGTCCATTTGTTTGTGGATGGAAAGCAGTACTCTTTTTTAACTTTTTTTCCATCGTACTCCATATATTGGACCAACCATTCCCAATGAATCTAGAATCCCTGTCACTAAAAATATAAGTTGGCAAACCAAAATGAACCCAAACATGTTTAAAATAAATTTCAGCAGTTTTTTCAGCAGTAATAGTTTTCTTACATGGCATAAGTATACACATTTTACTAAATCTATCCACGACTACATAAAGATAATCATGTTGTTTTCTTGACATAGGTAGACCTCCAACAAATTCCATGGAGACACTCTCCCATGGCCTTGATGGTACTAGTAGTGGTGTGTACAACCCAAACTTCCTATTACTAGGCTTACTTGTTGCACACATAGAACAACCTCTTATAAAATGCGACACACTATCTATCATGTGAGGCCAATAGCAATACCTCTATAGATGCACCACTATTTTTCTTACCCCAAAGTGCCCAGCAATAAGATATGAATGAGCTTCTCTCATGACACTTAGCCTCTCTCCTTGTGGTATGCACATCTTGCCCAAATGAAACAACAAATTTTTATGCATGTGATAATATGTTTCTTCAACTTGATTCCCTTCACTCAAACTATCATACACATATTGAAAATCGACATCATGTGCATATTGTTCTATGTAACTCTCATGTACAATAGAATCATTTTTGAGTAAATTAGATGCACTAATGATTGGTCTTGAAATCATATCAACAAATTTATTGAAAATACCTTTCTTGTACCTTATAACCAAGTGAAACTGTTGAAGAAATCCCATCCACATGAAATGTCTTGATTTCTACAATTTTATTTGTGACTGCAAGTACTATAATGGTTGGTGATTGGTATGCACAATAGTCTCTTTACCCATCAAGTAGTGTTTCAACTTCTTGACGCTTTGTACCAACGCATATATTTATTTTTCATATGTAGAATAATTAATCACAACACCATTAAATTTTTTAGAATGAAAACCGATAGGCTTACCATGCTGCAAAAGTACTGTGCCCATGGCATAATCACTAGCATCGGTTTGAATCTCAAATGGTTGTCTCAAATTTGGTAATACAAGGACTGGAGCTGAAATGATCTTGTATTTTAAAGCTTCAAAATCTTGTTGTTTTTTTCCTCCCCATTGGAGGCCTTTCTTCACACTTGTCACTACATGCATAGGAGCTGCGATGGAAGAAACTTTAGCAATAAAATTTCTCCAATATTGAGCTGCACCTAAGAAACTTTACCTCAGTTACTATTTTGGGTGTGGGCCAATTCACAATGGCTTCCACTTTAAAATGATCATATTGTGAAACCGGCTCCAAAAAGAGAAGAAAAGAGATATCAACGCCTTAGAAATAAGCCACTTCGAGGGGGCAACCTCCAATACATTACATGAATGAACAATTCTTAGATGATTCAAATTACAAAACCTCATTTCTATATATAGGAGTCCATGGGGCCACAATGTAATCCTAGCGGGGCCATAATGTAATCCTATCCGACCTAACAATAATAATTTAAGGGCACAATAATAACAATATGGGGGTTACAACGGTACAACAATAATAATAAGGGGGTTACACTAACAACAATAAGGGACTATACTAGTAATATAGGGACACAACATGCCCCTCTCCTTCAAAAAAGTGTTGTCCTAAATGCTTGAGTAGCTCTGGGTGCTTCTATATAAAATTCTCATCCTCCCATGTAGAATATTCAGTGGGTAAGTTCTTTCACTTAATGAGATACTTTGAAATTGATCGATTCCGTAGATGTCGAGTTCTTGTCTCTGTGATCGCTTCAGGTTCCAATATGATTTTTCGTTCCTCATCAAGTTCTAGCAATATTGTTTGAAATGGAATATTTTCACCTATAACCTTCTTTAAGCATCAAACATGGAAAATTGGATGCACTCGTGAAGAAGTAGGAAGCTCCAATTTGTATTCCATAGTACCAATCTTTTGCAACACCTTGTAAGGACCATAGTACTTTGGCGATAATTTATTATCCTTCTTAGCTTGCTTGAGGGAAATTTGTTTGTATGGTTGTAGCCGTAAAAATACCTAGTCTCCTACATCAAAACTTCTCTCGCTGCAATGTTGATCTGCCTTCTGTTTCATTCGATTTTGTGCCAAATTTAGGTTGTCCTTTAAGAGTTGGAGAACTTCTTGTTGATGCTCGATGTGATCTTCCACTGCTTGAACCTTTGAATTTTCTCTTAAAGATGATCTGATGGATGGTGGATGATATCCATAAAGTGCCATAAATGGGGTCATTTTTGCTGCAGTATGGAAGGAAGTGTTATACCACCATTCAGCTAGAGGTAACCAATTGACCCATTGTGTTTGTTTATCAGATACACAAAAACGAATATATCCGTCCAACATTTATTTACTATCTCAGTTTGACCATCGGATTGAGGATGATAAGATGAGCTATGAGCTAATTGAGTACCCAAACAAGAAAATAACTTCGTTCCAAAATTTATAGTAAAAATGGGATCTCTGTCAGTCACAATAACCCTTGGGTTTCCATGTAGCTTTTGAATTGTGTCCATAAATGTAGTAGCAACTGTACTTACTTTAAATGGATGAGATAATGCACAAAAGTGTGTATACTTGGTAATTCTATCAACTACCACCGTGTTGACACTCTTTCCTTTGGACTTAGGTAAACCTATGATAAAATCCATTGAAATCTCCTCCCAATGTTGAGTTGGAATGGATAAAGGTTGTACAAGACCCGAGGTCTTAATTGTCTCAACTTTATTCTGCTGGCAGACCAAAAATTCCGCCACAAAATTTTGAATATCAGATTTAATTCCATCCCAAAAAAATTCTTTCTTCACCTTGTGGTAAGTTTTTAAAAATCCTGAGTGTCCTCCTAAAGGAGAAGTGTGCAATTCCAAAAGAATCTTTTGTTTTAGTTGGAAATTCTTACAAAGATATAAGCAATCTTTGTACCATAAGGAATCATTTTTCCAACTAAATGTATCAGATGTACTAGGATCTTGCTGCAACTTTTGAATGAGTGTCCATACATCTTTCTCCTTCTTCCATTCATCTCTTGCTTCGGTTATCCAATCTGGTTGGATAATAGAAATGGCACAAAGCAATGCTTCCACCTCTTCATTCTTTCTTGAGAGTGCATCCGCAACAACATTAAGCTTTCCTTTTTTGTAGATTATTTCAAAGTCATAACCCAACATCTTTGTGACCCATTTTTGCTGCTCTTCTGAAGATAGTCTTTGTTCCAAAAAAGTGTTTAAGACTATCATGATCAGTTTTTACCTTGAAGTGTCTTCCCATTAGGTAAGTTCGCCATTTCTTTAGTGCATGTAGTATTGCTAACATTTCCTTCTCATAAATAGGTTTCTGTAAATACTTTCCTTTGATTGGATGACTTTTAAAAGCAATGGGTCTTCCTTCCTGCATTAAAACTGCACCAATTCCATTTCCTGAGGCATCACATTCCACAATAAAGGTTTTTGTGAAGTTTGGCGTAGCTAAGACTGGTGCTAGGCACATTGCCTCTTTAAGATGTTCAAAGGCCTTAGTTGCTTCAGGAGTCCATGAAAATGCATCTTTCTTCAATAATGTTGTTAGAGGTGCTGCTATTCTCCCATAATTCTTAATAAACTTTCGATAATACCCTGTTGACCCAAGAAATCCTCACAACTGCTTTATGGTTGTCGGGAATTTCCATTCCTTAATGGCTTTAATTTTGTTAGGGTCTACCTTAACACCCTCATGAGATACAATATGACCCAGATATTCCACCTCTTGTACTCCAAAGAAACATTTGGATGTTTTTGCATATAATTTTTTCTCCTGCAATAGTTTGAGCACCCTGTCAACATGTTGAACATGATCCTTCCAAGACCCGTTGTAGATTAGTATATCATCAAAAAATACTAGCACAAATTTTCTAAGGAAGGGTTTGAAAATGGAATTCATCAACCCTTGAAATGTAGAAGGTGCATTGCTAAGGCCAAAAGGCATGACCAAAAATTCATAATGACCCTCATGAGTTCGAAATGTTGCTTTCGGAATATCTTCAGTCTTCATTCTAATTTGATGATATCCTGAACGAAGATCCAACTTGGTAAAATAAATTGCTCCATGTAATTCATCCAATAATTCATCAATCACAGGAATGGGAAATTTATCTTTAATGGTGATCTTATTGAGCTCCCTATAATCCGGACACATTCGCCATGATCCATCCTTCTTGTGTACCAATACTATAGGAGTAGAGAAAGAACTTTGACTAGGTTGAATTATACCTGCCTCTAACATTTCTGCAATCATACGTTCAATTTCGCTCTTTTGGAAGTAAGGATATCTATAAGGCCTGATGTTTGGAGGAACACTTCCCGGAATCAAATGAATAGCATGATCATGATCACGAATAGGTGGGAGTCCTTTGGGAGTTTCAAACACCTTGGAATGATTGTCCAAGACTTGTTGGAGATCTGTAGAAATAGATGATTTTGATGTCGGAACTTCTAGTGAGCATAATTGTGCAATTATGCCTCATTGTTATTTATTTAGAAGCTTTGTCATGACATTAGAGCTTATTATCCTTCCTGGCTTCCCTTCAATACCCCGTAATTCGACTTCCTTTCCTTCTGAAAAAAAATTCAAGAAAAGTTCTTGAAAATTAAAAGCTACTGTCCCCAAAGATTGTAACCATTGTACTCCTAGTACAACATCAGCACCTCCCATAGGAATGGAAAGCATTGGACTAGTCAATACATATTCCCCCATAGTTAGCTTAATATTATGGCATTTTCCAGAGCAATTTATAGTTCCTCCATTTGCAACCATCACTTGACATTCTCGTGCTAGGTATAGGAAACAATTTAATTCCTTGGCTACCTTACAATGAATAAAATTATGGGTGCTACCTGAATCAATCAACACTATTACCTTTTTCTTCTTGATTTGTCCTTCTATCTTGAGAGTTTGAGGAGTGGTAATACCTGCCAGTGCATTACACGATATGGTCGGATTCATTTCTTCCTCTTCTAGGGCTGGTTCCTAGTGTATATCCTCTTCTTGTTCATTTTCTTCTTCCTCTTCACAATCTATGTAAAATAATTTCTTCTCAGGACACTTATGACCTTTAGTGTATTTTCTATCACAACTGTAGCAAAGCCCTTTTGCTCTTTTTTCTTCCAATTTTTGTGGTGTCAACCTTGTAGGTTGTGGAAATCTAGGAGTAGCAACACTTCCCTCTTTATAGAAGTGAGTGTTAGGCTTCCTTGTCGCCATAATTTTACATTCAATTTTTCTTGCCAACCTGAATGCCTTCTCCAATGAATCAGGTTCCAAAACGCGAACTTCATGTTGGATGTTATCCTTTAAAGTACCTATGAAGAGATCAATCCTGTGTTCCTCTGGAATATCAGTTACCCTTATATTCAATTTTTTGGAAGTCCTCAATGTGCTCCCCCACTAAACCCTTTTGTTTGAGATTTATCAATTGGCTAAAGAAGGTGTTGCTCTTTGTATCCTCATAATGTGCTATCATTTCCTCCGTAAAAATGGACCAAGTGACAATTTTTTTACGGGAGCAAAGCCATCGATACCATACAAATGTATTTTGTTCTAAATGTAAAGTTGCAATGCGTACCTTTTATGTGTTTTGCACATTATTGAGATCAAAATATTGCTCCATCTGTAGTATCCATGTTACAGGATCCTTTCCATCAAACTTCCTCATATCCATTTTTGGAATATGGTGGTTCTTCCCGCCACCATTATATTTTATGAAATCGTGATTAACATTTATTTTGTTCTTATCATGAGTTTCCTTTACTATATTTTCACCATTAGGAAACATTTCTTGTATCAACTTTGTCAAACCTTCCATGTCTGCTTCTAGATCATTCTTCATGTTTTCCATTTTCTCATAGATCTTAGCTTCCATGTCATCCATCTTATATTCCATGCTAGCTTCCATGCCATCTATCTTAGATTCCATGCCATTCTTCAAACCATCCATATTATATTCCACGCCTTTCTTCAAACCATCCATCTTAGTTTCCATGCCTTTCTTCAAAACTTCCATGTCATTTTTTGTTGCTCTTTGTGAGAGTGAAATTTGTTGCACTTGCTCTTGTAATTTTGATATGTCATGTTGCCATTATTTGTCTTCATGAGTCATAGTAGAGTTTTGTAAAGGCTTAGTGGGTGTTGAATTCTTTTTAGGGGACATTTTAGAATGCAATACTGATATCTATTCTACAATATGCCCTTGGAATCAATTCAACTTGATTCTTCAAACAAGACTTATGCAATTCGGAAAAAAAATACACACCTTTTACTTGCTTTTGAGGAGCTTGATATTGAAATTGAATTATCTCTATAATTGTGGATCCTCAATATTTAAAATTAAACCCTGTAGTAGCGCTCTGAAGTTTATTTCAAATGCCACAGATCTGATCTAATTTGGATTCTTCAAGGCAAATTTATGTCGAATCTCCCACAATGAACCAATTTTGGACTGGTTCAGTAGAGTGAACTTGTATGACTTGCCACATGTCACTGTTTTCTAATTTGGCTCTAAAATTGATAGAACAAAAACTAAAGTCCGTGTAATTGTGGCCACTTTTTACAGAATTCCAATCTGATGCTCAGAGAGAGAGCTATGAAGATTTTACCACGATCACCTCTTTGAGATGAAATTCAGAAGCCTCAAAAAGCCCTAACTTCCACAGATCATATCTCCAAAAATATTGCGAACCAATATCTGAAATTTTATGATGATTTTGCTCTGAATTGCGGCTTTGCATTCTAAAAATTTCATCTTCTGAACCTTCGTAGAAAAAACATTATTTCGAAAATACCACGATGACCTGTTTAAGTTAAATTCAGGAGCCTGCAAAATGACCTAACTTTCACAAATCATATCTCCGAAAATATTGCGAACCAAGCTATGAAATTTTGCGAAGATGTTCCTCAAGATTTTTTCTTGATACTTTAAAGATTTCAGATTCTGAACCTTCGTAGAAAAAAATTTATAGCGAAAATTCCATGATGACCTGTTTGGAGCAGCGAAGCCCTAGAATCCCAAAGCTCTGATACCAAATGTTGTGAAACCAACTCCAAAAAGAGAAGAAAAGAGATATCAACGCCATATAAATAAGCCACTTCGAGGGGGAAACCTCCAATACATTACATGAATGAACAATTCTTGGATGATTCAAATTAAAAAACCTCCTTTCTATATATAGGAGTCCATGGGGCCACAATGTAATCCTAGCCGACCTAGCAATAATAATTTAAGGGCACAATAATAACAATATGGGGGTTACAAGGGTACAATAATAAAAATAAGGGGGTTACACTAACAACAATAAGGGACTATACTAGTAATATAGGGACCTAACAGATCAATTCTAAACTCTCCTCCTCCTAAAATATGACCCAAATAGACCAAAGAAATCTTTCCAAACTCACACTTTGACATCTTAAGAAACAAATTCTCGTTCCTAAAAATATCAAGCACTATATTCTCATGAAATACATGTTCTTCTCTTGTTTTTCTGAAAATCAATATGTTATCTAAGTACACAATCACAAATTCATCAAGGAATGGACGCAAAACATATCCATAACATGCATGAAATTTGTCAGTGCATTACACAAACCAAATGGCATAACTAACCACTCAAAGAGTCCTTGTTTGGTTTTGAATGCAATTTTCCATATATCACTCTCTGCAATTATTACTTGATGATATCCACCTTGTAAATCTAACTTAGTGGAAAACTTTTCTTCTTTCAACTGATCAAGAACATCATCTATCCTTGGGAGTGGGTAATGATTCTTTACCGTTATCTTGTTCAAAGCTCAGAAATCTACACACATGCACCAAGTCCCATCTTTCTTTGGTATCAAGACTATGGGTGAATCACATGGCGACGTGCTTGGCCTTATGATTCATTTTTCCAACATCTCTTTTATTTTCCTCTTTATTTCAGCATTCTCCATTATCGACATGTGATACATACCGATGTTTGGAAGAGGATAATCTTGCTGCAACTAAATCTCATGTTGAATCTCTCTTTTTGGAGGTAATCCTGTTGGCTCTTGAAAAATCTCATAATGTGCATTAACTACATCATATAAATCTGATTTCAACTTAGGATCACATCCGTCAAATGATTCATGATTAACATCAGCTTTAGGCTTAATCATTAGAAGAACAAAATTCTTACTTGAATTTACCAGCCTCTTTACCTGTCCAACATTTACCATAGCAATGTTTGTCTTCTTGTGATGTTCTCTAACAATGTACTCCTTTCCATATTTGAATAAATGATATTTGTTCTCATGGAAATGGAAGATCACTTTCCTGTTACAAGTAAGGACTTCCCAACACAATACCTATTATGTCAAGCAGAACCACATCTAATTCAACTGTGTCAACAAAATGTGTTAGTGATTGCAAACCACAATATGCATTTCTTTGAAACCTGTAAATTTTCATCCTTACAAATCCAACCTAATGCATATTTTTTTGGATGTGGAATGGTCTGAAGTTTAATTTTCTTGAAAAATTCTTCAAAGATTAAGTTTTCTTCTGACCCACTGTCAAATAATGTGTCAACCTTGGTATGTTTGGATATGACCCTCACATGAAACAGTTCAATTCTTTATTCTTCATTTTGAGTATGTATGTGACAGTTTGATGTACTAGTACTGGGTTTAGTTTCAATCCATTTTCCCTTCATGTTATTCAATCCTATGGCTGTAATCTTAGATTAATCACCTGAATCATCTCCTAAATCATGTTGATTTGTAGCTGCAGTTTTCTATTTCCCTTTGTTATTGTATTTCTCTGGCCTCATTTCAAGATTTAATTTCCAACAATGAGTTTCATAGGCCTTCTTTTGAACAATGTTTACAAACAAATTTTTCTCCCTCTTTCTGAACAGATGCATTTTTTTTTCTTTTACCTTTTTAGGTCTTCTCTTTGTTCTTACCCTTAAAAGGTTTCTTTCTACCCTCTTCAAAAAATGTTCTTCCCTCTAGCTTCTAGATGTGTGGCTTGAACACATACTTTATCTAGACTTGTGGGGTTAAACATGAAAATAGTATTTTTTAGGTAGCTATGTAAGCCTCCTATGTACTTGAGAAAAGTATCTCGGCTCTGCAAATCTACCCCTAATAAGAGATCTCTTCTCCTAGATTCTTGGGTGTATTCTTGCACATTTTGTCCCTTCAATTGCATAAAGTTTTTCCAGTTCATTATGGCTTTCTGCATATGAGCTAATGGATAAAACTATTGTTTTATAGAAGTGATGAAATCTGACCATGATAGAATAATCTTACCATGTTTCTTGATCTCCTCCTTTGTCTTGGCTTCCCACCAAACAAGTGTTGCACCTTCCATTCTCAATGAAGCTAATTGGATTTTGGTATCATCATCTTGAAGGTTTTAGATTCTCAAATACACCTCCAATTTCCTAATCCAATTACCAAGCTTTTCTGCATTGAATTCACCATTAAAAATTGGCAATTCAAACTTAACATCAAGTCTTAAAAAGGACTTTTACCAGTGTTATTTGACTTTTGTGGCTGATGTACTGAAGTAGAAGTAGAGGATGATGATGATGATGAGGGTGAGGATGATGGCTCTCCATTGGCTCCATTTCCTCCATTGCCCTTCTTTGACTTATCTTCGTCATTCTGACCTCCTGAAGATCCTTGTCCTTCCTTGTGAAGTTTGGATCCTTCTCCTTCCAGTCTCTCATTCCTTTCTTGATAGAGTATTCTAACCATCTAGGTCATGTCAATGAATGATTTCCTGAACACTCTTTCTTCCTCTTTGGGATCAACTTCTTCATGGATTTCTCCTTCTCTATGAGACATGCTTAATGTAGCTTCTACTTCCTTAGGAGGTGAACTAGGTGGTGGAGATTGTGGAAATATTTCTCTCCTCTTCTTTGGCTCTTCTTAATATCCTTCTGCTCACACCAATTTTCCTTCTCCTCTTTTGAGCTTGAACCTAGTAATCATCTAAAAAATTGCAAACAGTTAAACAATTCTTTGCAAAAAACAACAGTAGAGAATAAACTCTAGCTCTGATACCAATCTAATCTGAAAGGAATGTATTAGTTTAGTTGTGCTAAGTGTATTTTTAGTTTAGAAACATGTGCATACTTGTCTCATTAGTTTGCTTAAGGAATGAAGATTTTAACCATGAATTGTAGATGATTATAGTGAATTAGAAACATGAAAATAAGTAAAAATAACACTGAGCAGCAGTGTAAAGAAATAAGTCACCACATATAATTTACATAGCAGGCATGATGAATAAGTTCACCCCTCCTAGGCTACATCTGCTGGTCCAACTCTCAATGGCATGTCCATCTTTCATTATGCTCGAAATTTTTCTATTACATGTAGTTGCAGGCCTCTAATGGTTTTTTTCTCTGCACCAATGGCTCAAGAATGCTCCCATTAATCAAGAATGACTCCTTATTCACTCTAAATGGGAGAAAATTGAGAATCATACTCATTTTCCCAGTTACACCAAGA
Source organism: Pinus albicaulis (assembly GCA_034641835.2). Classification (NCBI taxonomy): domain Eukaryota; kingdom Viridiplantae; phylum Streptophyta; class Pinopsida; order Pinales; family Pinaceae; genus Pinus; species Pinus albicaulis. Next base: position 174,189,381 of record CM076576.1, on the reverse strand, counting down.
AAAGCACCACTAAAAGTGGAGGAATCCACTTAACTGGAGTCAAAATAGTGATTTCTGCCTTTTTTGGGCACACTTCCAAAACTACCACCAGATTAAACTGCAGAATTTAACTATGCAGTTAGGGGTGGCCACATGCCAACCCCAATCCCACGATTACCACGATGGGTGTAGGAACTACGGTAATAAACTATGGATAAGGTTCAAACTCTGGGTTGAACGGGTGGTTACCGCATAACCACACGGAGGGTGTTAACAAACCGTGGCAATGTGACACATAATGAAGAGAATGCTAGTGGTTACAGAACTGTCAGAATTTTCAATTTACATTACAGTTTCAATGTTATGTGACCACCATATGTGGGAATGCTGGCGGGTTGGGACCACTGGCGGTCCCAGTTAGTCATTAGTATTTTTAACTATTTTTAGATGAATATAGATTGGTTCTAGATTTCTAAAAACAACCTTCCTTGAAAATTGTGAGTTTCAGAAATCTCACTGCCTTCATTATCCTTATAGAAAAATTTTCACTATTCTATTAGCTTGCCATTTCATGATCACCTTGTTGATCCTACAAAATCCTCATTGGCTTATATTTATCATTTTTACCCTCCTTCCCTGCCTATAACCTCATTTTCCTCATTTTCCCCTGTCCAAAACTCCACTTTCCCTCTAGGGTTTCCTATAGCCTACGCATTCCCATGTTCCCCAGGTTCCTCAAGCATTGATGGTCTCAAAACTATCTCTGTAGGTTCTTTAGATAAATCAAGTACATTGGATTTTGGATCTTCAATACAACACCTTTGACAATACTCTGTTTTTCACTTAAAGCCTCCAAGCCAATTTTCAGTCAAGATTAGGTCAAAGAACCCTCCCACTAGCTCAATTAGGGTTTCACATGTTTTAAATCCTCATTGACTTAAATCACCCTGTTGATCCTACAAAATCCTCATTGGCTTATATTTATCATTTTTACCCTCCTTCCCTGCCTATAACCTCATTTTCCTAATTTTCCCCTGTCCAAAACTCCACTTTCCCTCTAGGGTTTCTTATAGCCTACGCATTCCCATGTTCCCCAGGTTCCTCAAGCATTGATGGTCTCAAAACTATCTCTGTAGGTTCTTTAGATAAATCAAGTACATTGGATTTTGGATCTTCAATACAACACCTTTGACAATACTATGTTTTTCACTTAAAGCCTCCAAGCCAATTTTCAGTCAAGATTAGGTCAAAGAACCCTCCCACTAGGTCAATTAGGGTTTCACATGTTTTAAGGTCATCATTGGATGTTTTATGCACTGCCTTTTCTTTGCTATAATCTGGCTCAGATGTAATAAAATGTCAAGACTTGCATTAGTGGAATTTTGAGGTCTAAAATGGGCCTCCTAAGGAAATTATAAAATAATAGTGGAAATAATAAAATAAGATTTGATGACATTATCAAAATTTTGAGGGAAAAAAGGAAAAACTACTTTTTGAACTCGTATTTTCAACTTATCTCCCAAATGTTTTACTCAAATTTCGAGCGGGAGTACTCGTTGGATGCAAAATTTAATTCCTCATTGAAGGAGTACCCATTTTTCATACTTTCAATGGACCCTTCTACACGAAAAATGAGAAATACATGAAAAACGTGATTGCAATCACAGTTTTTCATGTATTTCTCATTTTTCGCATCGCCTGGGGTCCATCGAAAGTATGCAACATGGGTACTCCTTGGACGAGGAATTAAATTTTGCATCCAACGAGTACTCCCACTCGAAATTTGAGTAAAATCTTTGGGAAATAAGTTGCAAATACGACTTGAAAAAGTAGTTTTATTATTTTATTATTTTTTAATATGTTTACCCTTTTACTTAAAAAATGGTGAATCATCCTCCATGGTTGAAATCATCATCTTGAATCATATTGGTTCTTATAAAGTTTATTTTGGTTGTACATTTTTCTTAGGATGCCCATTTTAGACCTCAAAATTCTCTTAATGGTTATTCAATAAAAACCTAAAAGTTTCCAAAGAATACTACCTTATCAGTTCAAAGTCTACAAGAGGTAAATGCAAAGAGTTTAGCATTTCTGCAGGAGTGTTGAAGAATTTGACAGTAGAAGGTGTTGATGAGGTAGATTTTCTACTCCTGAATGAAGACAAATTGCAGCAAAGAAGAGAGGAAACACTTGTTCTTGTAGGTAATTAGGGTTTATGCACTTGATGGTCCAACAGAGTGCCCAAACAGTGATCAATTGCACAAATAGCATGGAGAAGGTACATAGAGCCAAACATGAATAAATTCTATCAGAGACTATTGATGAGATAAGGAAAAGGGTGAGGTGAACTGGACATAATTTAATGAACTTGAAAGGGCTATAGAGAACTTAGAAGACAACACCGATTATTGTTATAAAGTAGTCCAAACACCTAGGATTTTGGGAAAGTGACCAGAGAATGAGAAAAAGCTGATGTTGAGCTCCAAGGTGGGAACAAAAGAGGATTTTGGAGATGCTGATATATGAAAAAATCCTAAACCTGTCAAAATAAACTTGTCATGCCTGGAGGACTAAAAGCAAGGTAAAATTCATCATTTTAGTCACCTGCATGCAAATAGTGTAAAAAGGTTAGTGAGAAAAGGTGAAAAGTTGAGTTGAACTCCATGATGGAAGAAAAGGAAGGTTTTGAATATGCTACTGTGTACAATCACCCCAAATTTTCCAAGGTGAATTTTTCATGTCTCAATAAGCAAATGGAAAGGTCAAATTCATCATTTTATCAACCTGCAAGGCAAAAGTCAAATAATACCAGTGAAAAAGGAAAAAAGGGTTTAAAACATTAGAAAGTGGGGTTGCAAAGTTAAATTTAATTCCCAAGCCTATAAAAGGTCATTTTGTATCTCATGTGAATCATTGTGCCCTTGCAAAGTGTTATAATTTTCAAGGAGAGAAATTTTTTCGATTTTTCAAGCAAATTTGGGCAGAATTTTTGTGGCGCTGTGTGGCTGGGATCGGGCACTGCGCCCTTGGAAAAAATCCCCCCATACATTTTACACTAGCGCTGCATGCCTAGTAGTGAGCGTGTGCATCTGGCAGAACGTTGTGCTCTTTCCTGACACCCACATCAGATTTTCTCTTAGCGTTGCGTGCTCAGGTTTGGCGTTGCGTGCCTGGGACTAACACTGTGCCCTTAGCCTTGATGTTGTGCTCTTGGCCAAGAGGGATTTCCAAGTGATTCAACCACTCAAATCATTCCAAGTTTCTTCCAAACTCTTGCCAAAGATCCCTCAAGCATTTTTAAGGGTAAGTACCATCACATACACTCATATTCAAGTAATGTTGGTGTTTTCTTAATCAATGGAATGGAAACCTAAGAAGAAAACCTAGGCTACAAAGCTTGAAATCAATGTCTATATGCTTGGTTCATCTTCCTATAAAGAGTTTCAGTCAAGACAATGGTAAATTAGGGTGTTGTGGAGGTCGTTCATTCACATAAGTTGTCCCTACACCCATCCCATTCATAACACTCAGTCCCTTCACTTGCAAAAAGATTGACATTCCATTGCCCTCCTTCATCTCAATTTGACATCAGCCCAAGAGTGTTTCAAAAGCGAGTTTTAACATGTCAGCAAAGGGAGAGGATAGTGGCAGTGGTGGAGAGGCTCAAATGCCAAGGATCAATGAGCACAAAGGTGGAAAGATCAATAGGTTTGAAGCTCTCAACAAAAGGGAGATAATGGCATCTCCCCTTACTATTTCATGTTTCAAACATGTAGGTTGCTATGAATTTTTTGAAAAGGTGCAGCAGGTGCAAAACCACCCTGAGCTAACCAGACTCTTTATCATTAACTTGCATGAAAAACATGTTAACCTTGTAGGGGTCACCTTTGAGTTATCTTCAGATGTTATTACCAATGCCATAGGCATACCAAGTGTGGGTGAGAAATTCTTTAAGTAAGCCAATCTTGACATGAGCTACTTTGAACCCTACCTAAAGCCTAGGTACAAAGACCACAGTAAATCCACCTTTCCTTTCTCTCACCTCCTTGATATATATGCACCTATGATGAGAATTATCATGAAGTACTTCACATGTGAAGGAAGATTCTCCCTCCTTTACTCCAATCACATCAAGCTACTTATGCACTTTACTAGAGTGAGGATGCTGCACATACCCTATTACCTCTACAGAAGCATTGATAAAATGTCCTATATTGTACAAAAGAGATACTATCGTTAGCAGATGCAAATCCTTTTCCATCACTCACTTATTAAAATGGTTGCACCAACTACAATAGAAATGAATTCCATGGGAGACCTTCATTTCCAATGAGGTGTTTACTTCTCCACAAGCCCATCATCAGCAAAATTCACCTTCATCATCTCATCCTCCCATTCCTAATCCTCCATCACCTCCTGCTGATCATACATCTCCATCCACTCACATTCCTTCACCCCATGATGACCCTCCTTCATCACCTTTTCACAATCCCTCGCCATCATCTCATGGTACTAGTGCATCAAAAAGTGAAGAAGGCAATGAGGAAGAAGGTAGTGAGGCAAAGAGCAGTGAAGAAAATAGTAATAAGGAATAAATCAGTGAGGAAGATGGCAGTAATGATGGCAGTGATGATGGCAGTGAGACAGATGGCATTGAGATGAGTAACATTGAGCCTTTTCCTACTAGAGGGGAAATAGGCATGTGTTTTCTACCCTTAAGAGGCAAGGGGCCATGCCCTCTACATCAACCAAGTAGCTTGACAAAGGTAAGGAAAAGGTAATTGATGAAGAAGATGAATACAAACATGATACTGAACAAGAATTTCAGCTAATTCACCTTGACAGTGATGATGAGAATGAGAAAAGGATCACAAACATGCTGCTCAAGAGAAAGGATGCCCAGATTAGGGATCTACAATCCAATCTTGGTAGGGCCAAGAATGTGATCAACTTCTTTGAGGTGGAAAACCAATAGTTAGAGGCAGAGAAAGCCATCTATGAGGTCAAGGCTATCAGAGCTCGGAAAGAGGCTAGAAAATCCAAGGCTAAGCTAGATGAGGCCTTGAAAATTTTTTATGACATTGAAGAAGAGGAATAAAAACTTCCCAGGAGGAGGCCAAGGACAATTGGTTTGAAGAAATCCTTAGCCAAATAAAGAGAGCAAGGGACAACATTGGCAGAGCAACTCACTCCAAGTGAGCTACTTGCCATGGAAATAGACTATGATAGGGAATCTTGGCTAGAGAGGTAAAATGTGCACTTGGAGGATCATTTGGAGAATACCAAGAGAGACCCTAACATGTAAAAGAATATGACCAGGCATTATGCCTTAAGAAACAAGATTGAAAGGGCCAAGCTCGAAAGAGCCCTTGCAAATATTTAAGCCATAAAAGAGGAAAAAGACAAAGAAAAGCTTTAAATTCTTACAAATGAATCCCTACAAGCATCCAAAACATGATTAGCAATAAAAATCCCAATTTTGGAATCTTTTTGCAAATTTTGAGTTTTTAACTGTTTTGCTTGCAGAAAAAGGGCCAAGCACGCAATTCCAGTGGCGCTGCACTATTTTTTGTGGCACCAAATGGAGAAAAACTCAGAATTTTCATGATCCTTAGGCCAAGGGGATCACCCTCATAAATTTTCAGCTCATTTGGAGCAAAACTGGTCCTCCAAAAGTGCCAAAAACAAGCAAAAAATCACCTTTCTACCCTATTTTCAACGTTGGTGCTGCGCCCTGAGAAGTCTTGGAAAAAAGTGGTTTTTGACTAAGAAAATTTACACCAATCATTAAAATAAAGGCATATTTGGAAACTAGACAGGACAGGCTTTCAAATGAGCTATCATGGAGCTCATTTGGAAACCGGGAGGGCCTCCAAATCTTAGCTGCAAAAGAGCAATTTTCCCCATTTTGGCGCTACACCCTTGAACCTTGGCGCTGCATTCTTGCCTAAAAGTAAACAAAAATACGAGTAAATGAAAATATATATTTTAAAGGCTTAATAGGAAAATATCTCCAAATTTAGCTCAAGAGTTATGTTATAATTTATTTTAGCATTTATTAAGTTAGGATATTTGTGTGTAATATACCAAAACTTTAGCCTTCAACTAAAGATAATATTATAGTTTGTTTTATCACTAGGTAGGTGAATAAGTGGGTAGGGAGGCCCATAAAACCCTTTATAAGGAATAATAACGCTCCTAATGTGAAAGGAGGAAGAATAAGTAGCTGGATTAAGCACCTTTGGGTGTGAATTGGAGGAAATACATGTTGAATAGGTCAACCTTGACCAAGTCAACAATGCTGTCATGGAGGAGTGGCATTCATGATGAGACAATGAATTTTTAGTGGAGGAAAACTTGCATGAGCTTAGTGGAAAGTATGGATGCGACCCAATGTGAGAAGGCTCACACACTATATATGGAGGGGATGGCAGCCATTGTTTTTCATGTTTTAGATTATCATTTGATATTGGTATGTTTAGACTTTGCTTCCTTTTGTTGTTTAACAAGGTTGTTGTGCTATTTAGCACAAGGGTGTTCCTGATCAGAAATCCCTACCTCATCCTTAGAGAAGGAGATGTTATTTTGGTTGCATTTCCTCATTCCGAAATTATGTCCAAGCTACGTCCTTCAACTACAACACAATTTATGTTTAGAGCTGGGTTGTGTTACAGGGTGCAGCAAAGGAGGATCACATAGAGCCATTTCTGGGCTTGTTTTTCAGTGGAGAGGTAGCCTATCCATTGGAGGATCATCAAGGAGCGCTCTTGGGCATATTTTTATAACTTTGGCATCAGGCCAACCATCTACCATCCCTCACAGCGTAGTCACAAACCAGAACTGTGTTATTTTGGAGGCAGTTGCTGGGAGGGTTCTTTGTGCTCATCAGGAGGGTCTATTTCTGAGTAGAGGGATTAGCCTTCTATTTATAAATACCATTGGAGGAGGACATCACCATTTCAGATCTTTCATAGTCTCATTCCATTTCAGATCCAGTTTGTAGTGGCATATTAACCCCAGGGTTATTTGTCACATTGTATATTTCTTGGTATTTCTGGCAATATTTTTTCGGTTGGCTAGAAACCATGTATTAGAGCCCACATATTCTTTTCTAAGCATTTATTTTTTTTCTATCATCCATGTTTCATTTATGTATTTTTACAACATCAGTTACACTGATATAGACAGTGTTGTCACTGCTCTCCAGCATTCTATACAGTTGCAGCAACTCGTGCTGATTGTTCTGATCATTGGAGGCTTGTTCTTATTGCTTGAGTAGATTGACCCTCAAGATATTTTTGTATATTGTTGCTGATATATTAATAAAATTATGGCTGCATATTTATCCCTATTATGTAATGTTCAAAAATTTGGTGTTTTACATTATTATGTCTTGTATTGCTGCTATTTCCATTTTGGAATATTACAGTGGTATCGAAGCATAATCTTGGCTCAGCCTATGCATTCAAGACATTATGCCATTAGAAGGAGAATATTATCCTCATATAAAGGAGAAGTTATACAGAAGAAACAAAGGCATGACTCCATTATTTTTAGAAATGAAGGAAGAGAGGATCTCCCAGCTTCTTTTCCAAACTGTGAAAGATATTAAGGAAGACCTCAAGGAGATGAAAGGGTAGAAGTGTAGAAAAATTCCAAGAGGGTTTGAAAGTGAAGCAAGCCCTAGATATTCACATAATGGGTGTCGACATTCAGCCACACATGCAGATCCACAACACAGTTTATTTCCTACATTCACTGCAAGAAGGATTGAGGAAGAAGGTGCACCAAGGGAGGAGACCTTGAGTGACTATCTTCAAGATTATGAGTCTCAATCATGGAGATTCAAAAAGCACTTGGACTTCCAAGGGTTTTTGCAACTCAAAAAATATAGAAGATCCAGAAACCATAATAGAAGCAAGAGAGGTAGAATATTTCAATTTAACTTTTATGGATCAGAAAAGTGCACAGCCAAGGCTTGGGTGAAGGAGCTAGATTCCTATTTTCAGCTACACCAAGTCTCAGAAAAGAAGGCCATTAAAGTAGCAGCGCTGCACCTCAAAGGTATGGACCATGATTAGTGGTTCTATAGTTCTGCTTCATTTTATCATGCAAATGAAAACACTTATGCTGTGTTCACTAAGAAATTAGTGAGAATATTTGATATTAAACATTGTAAAACATCTTTTGTTGAAACCAAAAACTCAAAACCTTTGCATGAGTTGGAGAGATCTATTTTTCCAACTCCACTCCATATTTCTGTTAAAGGGGATAAAAACATGCATGATTCCTTGTTAAGGGAAAGATCCCCATGTCTTGAAGAGCCCTCTTCTATAGATGAATACATGGAGATTCCTCCTTCAAGATAAGACCAATATCTAGGGTCTCTCATGGATGATGAGGCATTTTCAAATATTGATGAAGGGGATGAGAAAAGAAGAGCTAACATCACTGTAACATTAGGAGAAGATCCATCACCACATGGAGAGGGTAAGGGATCCATCGCTTCCATTAGAGGAGCCCTTATGTCTTTACAAGGATTTCCAAATGATAAAACATGTGGGAAACAAAACACAATTCTGGAGCAACATGCATCAGTTATTGTGGGTTGTGAATCTTGGCAAATGGAAGGAGAAGAAAATAACGATCAACATCAAGGGATGATGAGCATTCACCCTTGTCTATTTTAGGAGGTTTCTGCATAGAAGAAGGAGACTATATGGCGCAGTGAAAGGAGGGACAGATGAGTCTACTCATATATGCAGTCCACATCAGATTTTGATGTCTCACTACATGGGGGCATTCCACCTGGGAGGCAACCAGATCTAGAGTTGGTGAGAAACATCTTGCCATATGGTTCACCACTCTTAGATCTGGTAAGGGTGGATACTTTGGAGGGGTCTAGTACAACGCAGAGATTTTTGGATACACTTAGGCAGGAGGGAGACATTCTCTTATTTTTAGCATTACCCACTCTCACTACATATTCTGCGCTTATATAAGTTGTTGCAGTGATGGAGGATGGCACCACCATGGTGCAGGGAAGATGCTCCATGGATTTGGAGAAAAAAAGGGTACTTCCTTTGAGGAAGGAATCCTCCATACATTGGAGTAGATGGAGGCCACTCATTCTTACATCGGCCAAGGTGAGGAGGTTCTTTTTGGATGGTAGCTTCTCATGGGAGGCCAACTTCCAAAGGCCACCACTTCTACTTGAGCATGAGCAGCTGCCTGATGGCCATGGCAACACCTTGGAGGATGACTTTGGCATGAGGGATGTCAAAGAAAAGGACATCAGCATGTGGGTAACTTCACATTTCAGATCTACAGCGTTGTCTCTTATGAGGGTTGATCCATATTAGAGGTCTCAACTTTTGGTAGAGAATCCAAGGATCTTGGTGCTTGCATGATTCTCGATGACCTGGAGGGAGATGACAGATACATGGTGGATGATGAGATCGTCTATTTTTATGGCAGAGTCTTCTTGACTAGATCTTCTGAGCTCAGGGAGATGCTATTACATGCAGCACATGTGGACTTTCTTTCCATGCACCTTGACGCATTTCATTCTTTGATGGAGGAGTTCACTTGGGGGGGAATCCAGCAAGATGTATATCAGTATATGGAGAGATTCATAGCCCAGATGATTATGGAGAGGTTGTCACAACCACTTCCCTACTCATTGGAGGTGAGGCAGAACTTACAGTTGAGCCATTTCAGATCAATGACCAAGGTACATAGTAGAGGATGTACATTTATGCATGATGACTTGTACTTATTTACTTTTTGTGAGCATCATTTTCTACCAAGGAGGATTAATCCTTGTTGTATATGGTATTGTGGTGTAATTGAGGCCATTTTCAGCATTGATGTTGGCCATGCTATTGGTGGTTTGTGGAGGAGGCTACATGATTCTTGGTGTGCACCATTGGCACCGCATGTTACTTTTATGATCCTATCTTGTAGGATGATGTGGCAGAAAACAAGTGGCTGAAAGGACACATGTTATTCTTTGTTTAGAGGCACGCATGGGATTCACTATGGTGGTTCCATATGTGGAACTATGGTCCACCTCCCGGTTGTCATATGGCAACTTGTTTCTACTTGTCTTTGATCCCATATATTGATGATGTTCTTATATTTATGGGAAGCTTTGTTGGGAGGGTGGCACAAGAGTTGAAGGTGCCCATTTGGAGTATGATTCTCCATACTTTATATGTTGCATGTTTTAGGAGAAACAATGAGCAAACCATGATTTCCACACTACATCTCTTGTCTTCATGTGGGAGGAGCCATTTGGAGAACTTGAGTTCTTGGGAGAGGCACTTCATGGATGTTGTGTTGGATGGGGTAACTTGGGCCATTCTTGGAGGCCATAAAATTTCAGCCCAAGATCAGCAGCAACCCCATACATACCATAAATGGAGAGAGAAACAACTTGGGTGGAATAATTTAATCTCTCCATGCAGCCCCAATACATTGCATGAACAGGGAGTTGAGGATTCCTTTGATGAGCTACCTAGGATGGCTCATTTCTTTTGGATGACAGCATGGGTATGGGAGTCTCTCATTGGTAATGAGATACCCTATTTTTTTCATCACTTTTACCTTGAGGAGGCCATTGGACAACAAGAAGGTTTCCACTTACACCTTCCACTTTCTCATGATGTGAGCCATTTGGTTTGGCATACTTGGGAGGAACCATTGGGGGCAGATTTATTGCAGATTATTTTGAGCAGTGGTGGAGACTATTTTATGAGGAGGCTACAACATGAGGAGAGGAGAATTTTGCTCCACCTTTACAGTTTCTTGAGGAAAATCAACATTTTGGAGGGGAGGACTATAATATTCCAAAACTTTAGCCTTTAGCTAAATGGAATATTACAGTTTGTTTTATCACTAGGTAGGTGAATAAGTGGGTAGGGAGGCCCATAAACCCCTTTAGAAGGAATAATAACACTCCTAATGTGAAAGGAGGAAGAATAATTCATTGGATTAAGTACCTTTGGGTGTGAATTGGAGGAAATACATATTGAATAGGTCAACTTTGACCAAGTCAACATCATTTTCATGGAGGAGTGGCATTCATGATGAGACAACGTAGTTTTAGTGGAGGACAACTTGCATGAGCTTAGTGGCAAGTATGTATGGGACCTAATGTGAGAAGGCTCACACACTATATATGGAGGGGATGACAGCCATTTGTTTTCATGTTTTATATTACCATTTGATATTGTTCTGTTTATACTTTGCTTCCTTTTGCTATTTAGCAGGGTTGTTGTGTTGTTTAGCACAAGGGTGTTCCTGATCACGAATCCCTACCTCATCCTCAGGGAAGGAGAGGTTATTTGGGCTGAATTTCCTCATTCTGGCATTTTTTCCAAGCTACATCCTTCAACTACAGTGAAATTTATGTTTAGAGCTGGGTTGTGTTGCAGGGTACAACAAAGGAGGATCACATAGAGCCATTTATGGGATTTTTTTTCTTCAGTGGAGAGGTATTCTATCCATTGGAGAATCAGTAAGGAGGAATCCTAGCATATTTCTACATATTTGGCATTATTCCAACCATCTACCATCCCTCACAACGCAGCCACAAACTAGAACTGTGTTATTTTGGAGGCAGTTGCTGGGAGGGTTCTTTGTGCTCATTGGGAGGGTCTATTTCTAAGTAGAGGGATTAGCCTTCTATTTAGAAATACCATTGGAGGAGGACATCAAAATTTTAGATCTATCATAGCCTCATTCCATTTCAAATCTAGTTTTCAGTGGCATATTAACCCCAGGGTTATTTGTCACATTGTATATTTCTTGGTATTTCTAGCAATATTTTCTAGGTTGGCTAGAAATCATGTATTAGAGCCCACATCTTCTTTTTTGGGCATTTATTTTGTTTCTATTAGCCATATTTCATTTATGTATGTTTAGCAACATCTACATTTATATAGAAAATGTTTTCACTGCTCTCCAACATTCTATACAGTTGTAGCAATTCATGTGTTGATTGTTCTGATCATTGGAGGCTTGTTCTTATTGCTTGAGTGGCTCGACCCTCAAGATATTTTTGTATATTGTTGTGATATCTTAATAAAATTATGGCTGTATATTGATTCCTCTTATGTCATGTTCATAATTGCAGTTTTTTACATTATTATGTCTTGTATTGCTGCTATTTCCATTTTGCAATATTACATTGTGCCTTGAGGCCTTGCATGGTCTCATAGGACAAAATGAAATTTATGAGTAATTAATGGCTTCCAAAACCCTATCTATGGTTTTGATCCTCCTTTGAAAGTTAAATACTTCATGGAGGCCTCATTATTCATGTTGGTTGATTGTTAAACTCAATATTATAGACTTGGAGTTGAGGAGAAATTGGCTTTGGAGTTTTGTGAATTCTTTGATTTGAATGGAAATGGAGCAAGAACATTTGCAGGATTCATGAAGATGGTTATTGGTGATGTATTTATGATTTAGTACTTTTCTTCTTATGTTTTAATATTGTTTCATTTTTTCTCATGCAGTAGAACAGAAAGTTTAGGTTAAGAAATGTTGTTTAGAGGCACCTTAACTCTATATGCTTTCCATTTCTTAGATGTTTTCCTCTACTAGGTTTTCTTGAAGAAATTAGGAGTTCCCTGTTTCTCCATGTTCATCTAGTTTGTTTCCTTGAAATTAAATCAGTAGAGTAGGGCTAAAGAAATTTATGGTTTTCCCTGTCCTTCGATTTTACTTGAAATGTTGTTCTCAAGGATTTCTTTGAAGTTTACTAATTAGGGTTTAGGCTAAATAAGTTATGGTTTTCCCTGTCCTTTAGTATATCTTGAAATGATTTCTTTGAAGGTATTTGTATTTTTATTAAAGAATTTAGGTTTTCCCTACTCTTTAATCATTACTTATGTGTTATCTTGCATGTTTTATTTCTCTGAAGGTAGATAGCTAGAGAAATTTGGAGTTCCCTGCTCTCTAGGGTTTGTTGGATTGTTGTCTTAATGTTTACTTGCTAGGGTTTGGTCAAATAATTTTATGGTTCACCATGCCCTTTGATTATTTCTTATGCATAGTGATCTTAAAGGCCCTTCTTGTTTAAAGTATTTGTTAAAGGATTCTTAATTTCCTTTTAAACCTACTGTGTTCACAACTTAATGTTCACTTCACTCACATAAGCTTTAAAGATCCATTTGGCTTTGTTAACTTGCCTTATGAAACACCCTTATCCTATTGTTGTAATTTTCAAGACCTTTTGCAGACTCCATATTCCAATGGTTTGAACCTCTCTCACTCTATCTGTTCTTCTTGACAACCTAACCCAACCAAAAAAAACAAACAAAGAAACCCTATCATTATAACTAGCCTAAAATAAAAAACCTAAAATCAATCAAGTTTACATATTTTATACAAATATAGAGAGAGCCCTCTTTGAGTCCAGAGAGGCTAGGTCCTAGGACTCTAAATTTGGTTTGATGTTACCCTTGTTCAATTTGGTCTTGCCAATTTGACAAATTACAGGGACCTAACATAATGGTGACTCCGCTAGGGACTCTGAGTAAGTAACACCTTAAATATTCCTTAAGAACTCAAAAATCCCCTGTCAAACGTAGATAAATAAAGTGTTAGCCAAGAATGATATCTGGTTGATTTTCCATACTAGCATCATGGAAAACATACTAGGGAACACTCATTAAAATCTTAGTGTTACATAAAGAACTCAGAAAACCCAAAAATATTTCTAGACTGGTATCCAATTTTTGATGGTGGACAACAAACAAATATTCAAAATAACTAACATCATCCACCTACTGACTCCACTATATTTCCAATAGATTTGGTGATTCCACTATTTCTCACAAACTCCCGTGGGAATGTACTAATCAAACCTGATAGAAGAAAGCCCAGTCACTCACTTTGTGAACTCAATATTCATACAAAATGGTTTTGTTTTCAAATTCTTATAAAATTTTAGCCTCTCTGTGTTGTGGGTCTGAAATCTGGCTTCACAAAGAATTAGCACCAGATGATAGATTTCACCTTGACCCAAACCCTTCTGCAATAGTTGAAAATCCTGAAAGCATCCTTAGGAAGTCTCCTAGATCTAAAAACTCAATTGTTAGCACACCTATCCACAAAGCAATTTCCCTACCTGAAAACCTTAAAAACTTGCAGAAATATCTCATTGCTAATGGTGGACAACAGGAAGCCATAAGAAATTTAAAAATCATCCACCTGGAAACTCCAATTCAGATAAATTATATGAAAATACTCCACTAGAGGAAGAACCTAAAAACATGACCAGTCATTCTAGAACGAGAGAGTACTCAAGCCTAAATTGGATTCAAGAAATTATTTTTTATTATCTATAATTATGTTTTATCCTACTTTAAGCCTGATCAAGAATACATTGATGAGGTCTACATTGATCCTTGGAAAGATCTCAGGCCTCAAAAAGCTAAGCTTCAAATTGCATACCATGAACATACTTATACACCTATGCCTACTCCAGATAGACCCGTGGAACACCTAGTGAAACATAAACCTCACGCTAACTTTCCTACTCTTGTTGAAACCTCAAATAGTCATAAATATCCTTTTCACTACCTATACCCACAAAGGTCCCAGATAGATACAAGCCTCTGATTTTGCCTCCTATCCTCTAGGCCCTCCCTGCAAATCTTGCAGATAAGCTGCCCGGATTTGATGGAGAAAATACAAAGATCACCACTGAAACACACATTCAAAATCTTGAGGATTTACTTGATCTATTTGAAGTAGGAAAATATGATTAGAATGTTTTCCTTATCATTACAAGGAAAGTTAAGAGTTGGTTTAAATACCTTCCAGCTACAAGCATTAGCAATTTTCATCAATTCACTCAAGTCTTCTTAGATAGGTGGGTGGTCATGGGAAATTTTTTTCTCATCATAGAGGAATATTACCATTTAAAAAGACAACCAGGGGAGATAGTAAAACACTTTTCAGCCAGGTTCAATAAATTATACCATGCAATACCTGCTAAGATAAAGCCACCCCCAGGGTGGGCTCTCTTGCACTACCCATATGCCTTTGACCTAGAGGTTGCATTCTAGATAAGATAAAGCAACCCTTCAACACTAGAGGAAATGCAAAGGATGGCAGTTGATGTGGAATCCAACATGTTGAACAGGGAGGCAAAGCTGAAATCAATAAAGAAGGACAAAACAGATCAAGAGAAACTGATATCTTCAGAGATAAAGCTAGAGATGTTGACAGACACAATCAGCAAAATGATGCATATGATTGGCAAGAAAGAGGAAGAGTACAAGGTTGAGGTTGGAGCTGATTATTCAAAAAATTCGATACTATTTTCTTGGGGAGAACAAAATCAGTCATTACAATGCAAAAATAACAATCAAAATATGCATGCTAAGAAAGATTGCAAAGAAGAAGATGCAGAAATTTGTCAAGTAAGTACTAGATGCCTTCCTACATCTTGTGCTTCACTATTAAGAGAGCATTACAAGAAAGCTGCAAATAGAAATAAGGAGGAATGCTCTAAAGAATCATCGAGGGAATAAATGGATGATATAATGTAATATTCCTAATTAGCAATAAGCTAATTGGAATATTAGTTCGGGCCAATTTTGCTGCTCATAGTTAAATTTAAATATCAGTAAGAGGGTCATGGACTCACCCGTGCGCGCAAAGGCAAGTACACGGGCTGAGTTGGCAGCGTGGGGGCCGAGAAGGGCTGCGCGGGAAAGGAGGATCTCAGCTGCATGGGAAAGGAGGGAGTCCAGTGTTCGAGAGGAAGGCCACATACATAAGGGAGACAGCTTCCTCGTTTTTGGACTATTGATGAATTTTATGAAATTGTTATTGGTCGCTAAGACTTGAGCACGCCGGCTGTTTAGCAGGTCTGTAGCACTGTTCAGTGCGCCGAGTGTCTCGGAGCGGAGATCTCAACCTCAGGGGACTTTGAGTGCCTGCTCGGGTGAGGCAGTCCTACCATCGTTTGGTCAGAAGATTGGGTCGGGAGCTTGCTGCAAAGAAGCGTCAGAAGTGATAGCGCTTCTGTGTGGAAAGACCGTGGACCATCTTGTGTGATCTCTACAGTGCTATCATTTGGAGGCTTTGGGGTTTGGTGAAGGAGTAGGGACTGTCCATGCCCAACAAGGACGTGAGGTAGAATAGGGAGTCGCGTAGGGGGCCTTTCTTTCAGCCGCAGCATATTAGCAGCACGTAACAGCACTCCCGCCGCTTGAACGCAGAACGGTGCACCGCCGCACCCCTGTTATTTCTTGAATACATTTTGATTTTCCGTGGGCAAGTTTCGGGCGTTAACACCTGCGCATGTATTGTATTTCTTTATAACTTCCTGATATAATAAAATGGCTCAGCGATTTCTCTGTTAAACTTGAATCTATTGCATAGGCCGTTTCTGTTATTTTATGTGTTGTTGAGTATTTTCATTAAGGAGCATTCCATTGCTGTACCATTTGCTGTGTTTATTTAATTTCCTTAAATAGGAATATTATAGTGGTATCAGAGCATGGTTCTGGCTCAGCCTGTGGACATTATCACAATGCCTACATTCTTACCTCTAGTGCCGAGTGAGAAAGAGAGGCAGCAGGATCATTTACCCTTGGGAGATTATTTCAGAGAATGGCAGTCCAAGGGGGAAGACTTCAAAGCAGCTTTGCCCTTCAAAGATTACTATCAGCTCAGGAAGGATGAAGGAGGAAGGTACAATGAAAGGAACAGTAGGGTTCCTAGCATGCAGAAATCAGAGTTGCGGCATACCGCGGGGAGGTCACCTTCGCCCATGAAGGAGGGGTCCACTAGTCCCTATGAATATAAGCCCAAGCAGAAGGTGAGTTTGTTCTCATCTCTTTTCAGATCTAGAGGAAATGCATCCACCATAGAAGAGGTCAAGAAGATTGAAGAAAGGGAAGAGGAAGTACCATGCGCTTCCAATTCTCATCAAGAAGAGATCACATCACCTCTTAAGGAGGCTTGTGAAAACGCTGTCACACTCATGGAGGAGTAGCCACATGCATCGACAATTGGAGAAGCCAACACTTTTGAGGATGGGACTCTTGTAGCTCTACAAGAAGTTCCAAATGCACATCAAGGTATAGAAGAATTTCCACAAACTATTGTTGCAGTAACTTCTTTAGAAAATTGTGGAGACTCACTTTTGCAGGTCTCAAGGAGAGATCTCACTGGTGATGCACTTCGACACACTATGGGGTGCAATGCTTTCTTTCCCTTCTCACAAGAGCAGATAGGAGATGGAGGACATCTTAGGATGGATAACATCTCTCATGCTCATGTTGGACATCCCTTGAGCCATACACATCATGATGGGAGGTTTTTTCCTACCACCTATTTGATTCTTGATAGGGTCTCATTGATCCTTGAGAAGTTTGCATTTCAAAATCCCATGAAGTGCAAAGACAGGAATTTGATTTGGAAGGATGGTAGCCCTCATGAGAGGAGTACCAGGATGAGGAGAAGAAGGAGGCATCCACAAGTGATTGAGTGGATGTGGTTGACGAGCAAGGAGCTAGGAGGCTACTTACAGATCTATGATACAGGGCAGCAGGAGACTTGGGTACGTTGGTTACTCTTGAGGGAGTTTGGCCATCACTTGTACTTGCAGATCTATGATACCGGGCAGCAGGAGGCTTGGCTGTGCTAGTTACTCTTGAAAGAGTTTGGCCATCTCTTGGCAAACATTCTTTCTAAGAGTAGGAGGATGGAGGAAAGATGGCTGGATACTTGCATCATTGGGCAGCATAGAGTATGGATGCATGATGTTGATATGATACTCATATCATTCATTGTGTCTTCATCACATGATTGGTATGATGGAGGTATGGGGAGGCAACAAAATACTTTTTCGCTTTGCTTGGGAGAGCAAGGGCAGATTTGCTCTCACACTTTGTATGATGTTGCAGGAAGGGGGGATGGCACTATCTCCTTGGTCTTTGATGATGATTGGGAAGCATTTCCATCTTGGGAAGTATTCCACATTTGTTGTAGAATTACTGGAGGAGTCTTTGACAAGGAGCATGTCAAATAACGGAGCTTTGTATTGACAGGAGCTTATTTTCATGAGCTCACAGCGCTGTTACTGTGGAGAAGAATCTTATGGATGAAGTGTGCCCGACAGAGATATAGTGGATCTATAACC
Organism: Pinus albicaulis; assembly: GCA_034641835.2. Lineage (NCBI taxonomy): Eukaryota > Viridiplantae > Streptophyta > Pinopsida > Pinales > Pinaceae > Pinus > Pinus albicaulis. Next base: position 174,171,230 of record CM076576.1, on the reverse strand, counting down.
CATAGGTCCCAGGATCACTTCATATTTCTTGCACTTGATGAAAAAAGAGGAGGTAATGATGATAGAAACATCTATGTCATATTCTGCTTGACTTGGGTTTCCAAGCATGAGGAGGATTATCTTATGGCAGCACATGGTTCATTCTTCTTCATGGCACGCCAAAACACTATGGAGGACTCATGTATGGACCCATGTACCATCTTACTTCCAGCATATGGTGATGGATTTGTTTATACATTCATTGATTTTCACACTCTTACCATTCTTATGCAGTGCATTGCTTCACAAGAGGGCAAGCTCGTCACATTGCTCCATGAATTGTATTGGGCCAATCTACATGATGGAGGCAACCATCTCTTTTGTGGCCTTGGGAAAATGTTTTTTCATCACTTGGATGCTCATTTTATGCACTCTAACATGTATCATATGAAGACATGCATGAGTAACAGGAACATTTTTCCATATACTCTTATCAAGCAGCAACTTGTAAAACTGCGCTGTACTTGTTTGGGAAGCTGTTGGTACCTTTTTTCATCGCTGGTAACCTTCAGCGCTTCCTTCAGTTCGCTGCTGATTATGTCTCCATTTGCTGATATAGATCAGATCTGTATGGAAGGCTTGATTATAAGGGATACACATGAGCTGGATGTGTCTTCGAGTGGGAAGAATTCTCACATTTTCTACACTACATGTTCTAATGGGAGCATGGGAGGAGGCATGGCCACCACTACTACATATGCGTTCTCTTTTGAGGTGGGCCATGAGGTTGATAGTCATCCATTGTATAGCCATGGGAAAGTGTTTGGTCTTATGTTGTTGTCATATTCAACCATTTACTATCCATTAGTAAATGTGATGGATCTTGTACATTGCTTGCCATGTAATTTTCTGAAGTTGCAGTGGATGAGACTGCGTTGTATCCTTGTGAGAGATTGTTTGCGTCATATATCATCATGTAAAAACTTCAAAAAAACTCTCATTAGGCTAATCCATGATGAACATGTCCTATTCTTCATGGATGGAATGTTTTGGGCCAGCCTATTCTTAATTGTTGGAGGAACCTTCTCTGGAGGATTGTTCTTCACTTTGCCATGGGAGGGCAATAATTTTGCAGCCCAGGACCAACATATACTCTACACTTGTCATGAGTGGAGAGAAGGACAGCATGGGGTAAGCTATGATGCTTTCCAAGTTTAGATTTACAACCCACCTACATTACCGAAGCTTGAGGTGGATGGCAGACCCAGTGGAGATATGGCGGAGGTAGAACAGGGGGGCATTCCTTCTGTATGCCAAGGTGAGGACTCTTTTTCATATGAGTCCATGGGATCAGTTGAGGATGCTCTTGGGGAGCAAGAGCAGTCATGCAGAGATGGTGATAGTAGACCGGAGCTGCATTCCGGTGTCTAGGGTGAGCAGTCACGGGACTCTGCGGGAGATACTCTGGATGAAGAGACACTTGTGACGATCCAGCCAGAGTTGTATTTGCTGGAGCCTAAGTCAGTAGAGGAGGATGCTATGCACATCATGCATGATAGTCCTTCGGGGGAGAGCCAGATGGAGGCTCACATAGATTCTGTGATGGATATGTGGCTAACTGCGGGGTCAGCCATCGAGGAGGAGCAGCCAGATGCATTGCCATCGAGTAGGGTGACGGCAGTTGCGGATCCTTATCTTCTGGAGGTATTGCAGGTTGATGGGATTGCTCTACAGGGGACGAGTAGACAGCGGGAGTATGAAATTCCTGATCATGAGTGGGAAGAGCTGTTGGATATAGTGGAGCATCTATCTGGGGATCGACACAGGGATGAGGTGCAGATAGATATACTCACAGTCAGCAGAGCTGCAGTGTTTTTAGTGAGTAGCCCTCTCCAAGAGTACATCGATGGAGCTTGCAGCATATCCTGCCCACTTTGGCCCATGACAGAGAGAGGGGATTCCTTCCTCATGCATCTTTCTTTGGCAGATAGGGCAGAGCAGCAGGAGTTGATCATAGGCTGGCGGCGACATTCCAAGCATGCTCCATATGCAGTTGTTGTTGCTACATCGGACCCTTCTTCCAGGATGGACTGGCGGGAGATCATGAGTTGGTACCTTCTTGATGGTACGATATTCTTCGTAGGGAGCACAGCAGAGCAGGGGCCCTTGGACATAGCAGAGGTCACAAATTCCAGCTGGCATGGCAGCACAAGTCATCATTCCTTCAGCGCTCCATCCCGATTTCAGGAGAGCAGGATCAACATGGGATTGAGTCAGGACTTGGATTGGATAGAGGTGATGAGTTGGTATGCAGTTGGAGGGGCAGCCTATGCAATTACAGGTACAGCACTGCAGGAGCCCGGGAGCATTGATGATTGTTGGTGGTCTTCACCTCTTAGAGCATCAGTCATAGCCAGAGATAGTGCGCAGTCCGAGCCATGGGACTTGGGCGATTATTGGCCATGGTGGCGATGGGATCTGGGAGGATTATTGGTTGGCTGGTACTGTGAGAGAAATGGCGGTGCTTTGGGGGTGTGCTGGCGGAGACACCACATATTGGTGGTTGCGAGGGGTGCATTCTGTTGGTTCAGTACAGACACAATATGGCCCCGCACTAAATTACAACCGTTGATTGCCGGTCAACGTGTGTTTGATGAGTCAACAGCGGGGCATCGCTCCTCGTTAACCTCCGAGCCGGTTATCCTGCCGCTAACCGTCGATCACATAGCCAACCATGATCTCATTGCCGTCGTGCTACCGCCTTCTATCTCTGCGTCGTTCAACCATGTTGCCACCTACAACTCGTTCGGGCAGTTGGAAATTACATTCCAAGAAGTTTGGGATCCTGGCATTGAGAGATCCCTTCACATCAGGGCGTTGCGGAGGTCAGAGAGGTTTCAGTGGCACATCTCGGACCCAGGCACATTTTCCAGTGTCAGTAAGGAGCATCAGCTAGAGCGGAGGCTTGTTCAGGCATTACCTGAGGACAAGCAAATTTTTTCAGATGAGGATGCCACTTGGGAGAGCGAAAAAATATCTTGCAGCACCCATCACTACAGTTGCTTGGGGTCAAGCAACATTTTTCCGGGGGAGACTGTAATATTCCTAATTAGCAATAAGCTAATTGGAATATTAGTTCGGGCCAATTTTGCTGCTCATAGTTAAATGTAAATATCAGTAAGCGGGTCATGGACTCACCCGTGCGCGCAAAGGCAAGTACACGGGTTGAGTTGGCAGCGTGGGGGCCGAGAAGGGCTGCGCGGGAAAGGAGGATCTCGACTGCGCGGGAAAGGAGGGAGTCCAGTGTTCGAGAGGAAGGCCGCATACATAAGGGAGACAGCTTCCTCGTTTTTGGACTATTGATGAATTTTATGAAATTGTTATTGGTCGCTAAGACTTGAGCACGCCGGCTGTTTAGCAGGTCTGCAGCACTGTTCAGTGTGCCAAGTGTCTCCGAGCGGAGATCTCAACCTCAGCCCCGGGAGACTTCGAGTGCCTGCTCAGGTGAGGCATTCCTACCGTTGTTTGGTCAGAAGATTGGGTCGGGAGCTTGCTGCAAAGAAGCGTCAGAAGTGATAGCGCTTCTGTGTGGAAAGACCGCGGACCATCTCGTGTGATCTCTACATTGCTATCATTTGGAGGCTTTGGGGTTTGGTGAAGGAGCAGGGACTGTCCGTGCCCAACGAGAACGTGAGGTAGAATCGGGAGTCGCGTAGGGGGCCTTTCTTTCAGCCGCAGCATATTAGCAGCACGTAACAGCACTCCCGCCGCTTGAACGCAGAACGATGCACCACCGCACCCCTGTTATTTCTTGAATACCTTTTGATTTTCCGTGGGCAAGTTTCGGGCATTAACACCTGCGCATGTATTGTATTTCTTTATAACTTCCCGATATAATAAAATGGCTCAGTGATTTCTCTGTTAAACTTGAATCTATTGCATAGGCCGTTTCTGTTATTTTATGTGTTGTTGAGTATTTTCATCAAGGAGCATTCCATTGTTGTACCATTTGCTGTGGTTATTTAATTTCCTTAAATAGGAATATTACATATAAACCCTTTTTCAAATCCATAAGTTCTCTCCTTAAGTTATCTTGGTGTGGCTACTGGGATTACAAAAGTAGAAATGGAGGTTGAGCCAACACCTTTTGAGTCTCTACCCTTGTGCTTTGATTCATTTCATATTGCTAAAGAAGAAGCTATTGGCCATAAACACTCTCCTTTTAATCCCAACTACCGTAGATCAGAAAATAAAATTATAGGTTAACATATGGTGGAGCAATCTGTTGATCTAGTGTGCATACTGGATGAAATTCCTTTTATGAATAAGCTACCCAAGTATGATCAATATGATGATGATTATGTTTTCCAGACTCAAGCTAACACTACAAAAAAATCAGTAACTAGTTTTTGGGACAAAGACAATCATTTTTAGCAGCTCAAATATAGTAATCAGAAAATACAAATTAGCTATGAGAGTGAAGAAGAAAGTGCAGAAAGTTTGAAAAAAAGGGAAGGATCTTTACCTCTTTTTTTTGCTTCATTTAAGTTCATCAAAGACAACCTTAATACAATCAGAAATCAGCAGTCTTTGGGTATTGTTATTAACAACAAGGAAGACATTCAGCCTCATTATTAGTCTTCACAAGAAAAAGAAAACAATTTTTGTACAATACAAAGAAAACAAGGACTGCCTCCTCCTTTATCTGAAGAAGAAATCAACCAGGTTCTAGGCATACAACCAGCTTCTAATCTTTCATATAAATGGATTGTTTCTGTTTGCTCTCCTGTTGATTTATATGTTGCAGCCTTACCTCATGAAGAGACAAAGAAATAGATTTATACTGAGGTTGTATTGTCTCCTCTAGAAGACCTATTGCTGGAGAATAATCCTAATGAGGTCCTTCATACATAAGTCAAGCCATTAAATCAAGGCATACCAGGGTTGTTCACAGACAACACAATAATATATTATGAGGCTGCCAAGATAGATGATCATGAAGAGGGGAAATAGATTATTTCTCAAAAGAATCTCCAGCTTAACAAGATGGAGGAAGGAATAGTCCTCGATGAAGCTTATTGTTTAAAACCTTAGGGCCAGTTATTATTTCAAGATCCCTTTGATGTTTTCTTAAAAGCATCTAAAAAATGAACATGCTATGCCAGCAATGGTTTGTTGCAAAGAGTAAAGAATATCTTGAGCACTGTTGTTTAAAAGCAAGTGAGATGGGAGTGGCATTTTTGTCTTTTTAGCATACCTAAAAGGCTGAATGAAAATAAATCATGTGATCACTTACTTGATTGGCTGTATTGGAAAAAAGAGTTCACCTAATGTAGATATCATATAAAAGTTAGATTAGGATAGATAGGTATGAAAATAAGCTCGACACTATGATAATCCTTTTAGTTTTAGATTGTTTTTGACAAAAAGAGACAAAGAAAAGAAGAAAAGAGGGAAGATAAAAGAAGAGGTAAAGCCCCATACCAAAAAAAGAGTATTCCTGAAAGTGTGCAAGTCTAAATGCCACAACTTTGAGAAAGAAAATCTTATTCAATCATACAGCCTAACCATGATTGAACATGTTTTAAATTTCTGCTGATAGGTTAATGAAGGAATATTTTCCAAACCAATTATACTTGGCTTGTCAGTAGATTAGATTAGGAAAATATATTTGGTTTTCAATGCTCAAATCTGAACCAAAAGAGAAATAGAGGGATGCATAAAAAATTCCAAATTACAACCCTCGTGTTTCTAGTTTTACCTTCTTGCAACATAAATCTGTGAGCAGCTTGTCCAAAATGCTACAGCTCATGACAAATCAAACTCCTTAAACCTTGATTTGGTCATGTTTTGAATTTCATGTCAGAAGGTTAGAGAATGAAGATCTGTCAAACTGATTAACCTTGATAGATAAGTAGAGTAGGTAGAAAATAAAGAGTTCAACAGCCTAATCTGATCTCTTGGAAGTGATAATGGTACAAGTAGATAGTTTTTATGCTTTCAAAAGAAAAAATGATGTCAAGGGTTTTCCAATCCAAATGCACCCAAGTGAAGAAAAAATGTTAGGCAAAGTGTGATGGGTAGGTAGAATTGATATTGAAGCAATCACGCTTTTTCAAATTTTGAGATCATAGCTCCAAATAACAGGAGTGAATCAGCAAGTGAAGAAAGAGAGATCTGCCAGGTACAAGTAAGGTATTGGTCTTCAAAACTCTGAGGTTCTAGACACCTCCCAAAAGGAGCTGCCCTCCCCAAGTGGAGCCACCTTTAGTCATCATTATTGTTCATTATTTGTAGATGACTATAGATTGGCTCTAGATTTCTGAAAAAAACCTTCCTTGAAAATTGTAAGTTTAAGAAATCTCACTACCTTCATTATCCTTATAGAAACTTTTTCACTATTCTATCAGCTTAGCATTTCATTATCACCCTATTGCTCCTACAAACTCCTCATTGGCTTATATCTATCATTTTTACCCTCCTTCCCTACCCATAAACTCATTGGCCTGCTTTTTCCTTGTCCATAACTCCACTTTCCCTCTAGGGTTTCCTATAGCCTACTACTTCCCATGTTCCCCAAGTTCCTCAAGCATTGATGGTCTCAAAACTATCTTTGTAGGATCTTTAGATAAATCAAATACATTGGATTTTTCATCTTCAATACAACACCTTTGACAATACCCTATTTTTCACTTAAAGCCTCCCAGCCAATTTTCAGTCAAGATCAGGTCAAAGAACCCTCCCACTAGGTCAATTAGGGTTTCACATGTTTTACGATCATCATTGGATGTTTTATGCACTTATTTTCCTTTGATAGCATCTAGCTCAGATGTAATAGAATGTCAAGACATGGTTATTCAAGAAAAACCTAAAAATTTCCAAAGAAGACTACCTTACCAGTTCAAAGTCTGCAAGAGGTAAATGCAAAGAGTTTAGCACTTCTGCAGGAGTGTTGAAGGATTTGTCAGCATAAGGTGTTGATGAGGTAGATTGTCTACTCCTGAATGAAGACAACTTGCATCAAATAAGAGAGGAAACACTTGTTCTTTTAGGTAATTATGGTTTATGCAATTGATGGTCCAACAGAGTGCCCAAACAGTGATCAATTGCACAAATAACATGGAGAAGGTACACAGAGCCAAACATGAAGAAATTCTATTAGAGAATATTAATGAGATAGAGAAAAGGGTGAGGTGAATTGGATAGAAATGAATGAACTTGAAAGGGCTATAGAGAACTTAGAAAACAATATTGATGATTGTTGTAAAGTAGTCCAGACACCTAGGATTTTGGGAAAGTGACTAGAGAATGAGAAAAAGATGATGTTGAGCTCCAAGGTGGGAACAAAAGAGGTTTTCGGAGATGTTTCCATATGACCAAATCATAAAGCTTTCAAAATCAACTTTTCATGCCTCAAGGAGTAAAAGCAGGTTCAAATTCATCATTTCAGTCACCTGCATGCAAACAGTGTAAAAGGGTTAGTGAGAAAAGGTGAAAAGTTGAGTTGAACTCCATGATGGAAGAAAAGGAAGGTTTTAAATATGCTACTATGTGAAATCACCCCAAAGTTTCCAAGGTGAATTTGTCATGCCTCAATAAGCAAAGGGAAACGTCAAATTCATCATTTTATCAACCTACAAGGCAAAAGTCAAATAATATTAGTGAAAAAGGAAAAAGGGGTTTAAAACATTAGAAAGTGGGTTTGAAAATTTAAATTTTTTTCCCAAGCCTATAAAAAGTCATTTTTTATTTCATATGAAACATTGTGCCCTTGAAAGGCATTATAATTGTCAAGGAGAGAAATTTTTTCGAGTTTTCAAGAAAATTTGGGCAGAATTTTTGTGGCGCTACGTGCCTGGGATTGTGCGTTGCGCCCTTGGCAAAAATCCCCCATATATTTTACACTGGCGTTGTGCACCTAGTAGTGAGCACTGCGTGCCTGGCAGAGCGTTGCGCTCTTTCCTGACACCAACAACAAATTTTCTCTTGGCATTGTGCGCTCAGGTTTGGCGCTACGCACTTGGGACTAGCGCTACGCCCTTAGCCTCGGCACTGTGCTCTTGGCCAAGAGGGCTTTCCAAGTGATTAAACCACTCAAATTATTCCAAGTTACTTCCAAACTCTTGACAAATATCCCTCAAGCATTTTTAAGGGTAAGTACCATCACATACACTCATCTTCAAGCAATGTCGGTGTTTTCTTAATTAATGGAATGGAAACCTAAGAGGAAAACCTAGGCTACAAAGCTTGAAATCAATGTCTATATGATTGGTTCATCTTCCTATAAAGAGTATCAGTCAAGAAAATGGTAAATTAGGGTGTTTTGGAGGTTTTTCATTCACCTAAGTTGTCCCTACACCCGTCCCATTCATAACACTCAGTCCTTTCACTTGAAAAATGATTGAAATTCCATTGCCCTCCTTCATCTCAATTTGACATCAGCCCAAGAGTGTTTCAAAATAGAGTTTTAAACATGTCAACAGAGGGAGAGGACAGTGGTAGTGGTGGAGAGGCTCAAATGCCAAGGACCCATGAGCAAAAAGCTGGAAATATCAATAGGTTTGAACCTCTCAACACAAGGGAGCTAATGGAATCTCGCCTTACGGTTTCATGTTTCAAACATGTAGGTTGCTATCAATTTTGTAAAAAAGTGCAGCAGGTGCAAAACCACCCTGAGATAACTGGACTCTTTATCATTAACTTGCATGAAAATAAGTTAACTTTGCATGGGTCACCTTTGACTTATCTTCAGATGCTATTGCCAATGCCACAAGCATACCAAGTGTGGGTGAGAAATGCTTCAAGCAAGCCAATCTTGACATGATCTACTTTGAACCCTGCCTAAATCCTAAGTAAAAAGACCACAGTAAATCCATCTTTCCTTTCTCTCACCTCCTTGATAGATATGCACCTATGATGAGAATTATCATGAAGTATTTCACATGTGAAGGAATATTCTCCTGCCTTTACTCCTATCACATCAGGCTGCTTATGCACTTTACTAGAGTGAGGATGTTGCACATACCCTATTACCTCTATAGAAGCATTGATAAAATGTCCTATATTGTATAATAGAGAGACTATCCTCAGCAGATTCAAAGCCTCTTCCGTCACTCACTTATTAAAATGGTTGTTATGCACCAACTACAGCAGAAAGGCATTCCATGGGAGACCTTCATTGCCAATGAGGTGTTCACTTCTCCACAAGCCCATCATCAGCAAAATGCACCTTCATCATCTCATCCTCCCATTACTAATCCTCAATCACTCTTGCTGATCATACATCTCCATCCACTCACTTTCCTTCACCCCATGATGACCCTCCATCATCACCTTTTCACAATCCCTCACCATCATCTCATGGTACTAGTGCATCAAAAATTAAAGAAGGCAATAAGGATGAGGGCAGTGAGGCAAAGAGAAATGAAGAAAAGAGCAACAAGGAAAAAAGTAGTGAAACAGATGGCACTGAGATGAGTAACATTGAGAATTTTCCTTTGGCCTACTAGAGGGGAAATAGGCATGTGTTTGCTGCACTTAAGAGGCAAGGGGCCATTCCTTCTACATCAACCAAGCATCTTGACAAAGGTAAGGAAAAGGTCATTGATGATGAATAATAAGACAAAAATGAGACTGAAAAATAATTTTAGCTAATTCACCTTAACAGTGATGATGAGAATTAGCAATGGATCACAAACATGCTGCTCAAGAGCAAGGATGCCTAGATTATGGATCTACAAGCCAATCTTGGTATGGAAAAGAATGTGATCAACTTCTTTGAGTTGGAAAACTAGTAGTTAGAGGCAAAGAAAGCCATCTATGAGGTCAGAGCTATCAAAGCTTGGATAGAGGCTATAAATTCCAAGGCTAAGCTAGATGATGTCTTGGACATTCATGATGAAATTGAAGAAGAGGAAGGAAAAATTCCCATGAGGAGGCCAAGGACAATTGGTCTAAAGAAAGCCTTAACCAAAGAAAGAGAGCAAGAGACAGCATTGGCAAAGCAGCTCACTCCAAATGAGCTGATTGCCATGGAAATAGACTATGATAGGTAATATTGGCTAGAGAGGGAAAATTTGCACTTGGAGGATCATATGGAGAAGACCAAGAGTGACCCTGACATGCAAAAGAAGATGGCAAGGCATTATGCCTTAAGAAACAAGATCGCAAGGGCCAAGCTCAAAAGATCCCTTGCAAAGATTCAAGCCTTAAAAGAGGCAAAAGAAAAATAAAAACTTGAAATTCTTTCTGATGCATCCCTACAATCATCCCAAACATGATCAACAAGACAAATCCCAATTTTAGAATATTTTTGCAAATTTTGAGTTTTTGACTATTTTGATTACAGAAAAAGGGCCAAGCGCGCAGTGCCACTGGCACTGCGCTCTATTTTGGGGCACCCAATGGAGGAAAACTCGGGATTTTCATGATCCTTAGTCCAAGGACATCACCCTCTGAAAGTTTCAGCTCATTTGGAGCAAAACTGGTCCTCCAAAAGTGCCAAAAACAAGACAAAAATCACCCTTCTGCCCTATTTTCAGCACTGGCACTGCGCCCTGATCAGTATTGGAAAAATTGGTTTTTGACTAAGAAAATGACACCAATAAGGCAAGTAAAGGTATATTTGAAAACTATGTAGGACATGATTTCCAATGAGCTAACCTTGAGATCATTTGGACACAGGGAAGGCCTCTAAATCTTAGCTGCAAAGGGAACAATTTTCCCAGTTCTAGCATTGCGCCCTTGCCTGAAAGTCAACAAAACACACAAGGAGTAAATGAAAAAGATATTTTGAAGGCTTAATAGGAAAATATCTCCAAATTTAGCTTAAGAGTTATGTTATAATTTATTTTTGCATTTATTATGTTAGGATATTTGTGCCTTGAGGCCTTGCATGGTCTCATAGGAAAAAATGACATTTATGAGTAATTAATGGCTTACAAAACCCTAATTATGGTTTTGATCCTCCTTTGCAAGTTAAATACTGAATGGAGGCCTCATTATTCATGTTGGTTGATTGTTAAACTCAATATCATAGACTTGGAGTTGAGGAGAAATTGGCTTTGGATTTTTGTGAATGCTTTGATTTGAACGACAATGGAGCAAGCACATTTGAAAGATTCATGAACATGGTTAATGGTGATGTCTTTCTGATTTAGCACTTGTCTTCTTATGTTTTCATATTGTTTCATATTTTTTCATGTAGTAGAACAGAAATTTTAGGTTAAGAAATGTTGTTTAGAGGCACCTTAACTATGTATGCTTTCCATTGCTTAGATGTTTTCCTCTACTAGGTTTGCTTGAAGAAATGAGGAGTTCCCTGTTTCTCCATGTTCATCTAGTTTGTTTCCTTGATATTAAATCAGTAGAGTAGGGCTAAAGAAATTTATGGTTGCCCTGTCCTTTGGTTTTACTTGAAATGTTGTTCTCAAGGCTTTCTTTGAAGTTTACTAATTAGGGTTTAGGCTAAAGAAGTCTATGGTTTGCCCTATCCTTTAGTCTATCTTGAAATGGTTGCTTTGAAGGTCTTTGTAGTTTGATTAAAGAATTTAGGATTTCCCTACTCTTTAATAATTAATTATGTGTTATCTTGCATGTTTTCTTTCTATGAAGGTAGATAGCTAGAGAAATTTGGAGTTCACTGCTCTCTAGGGTTTGCTAGATTGTTGTCTTAATGTTTACTTGCTAGGGTTTGGTCAAAGAATTTTATGGTTCACCCTGTCCTTTGATTCTTTCTTATGCATAGTGACCTTAAAGGCCTTTCTTGTTTAAAGTATTTGTTAAAGGATTCTTAATTTTCCTTTAAACCTACTATGTTCACAACTTAATGTTCCCTTCAATCACATAAGCTTTAAAGATCCATTTGGCTTTGTTAACTTTCCCTATGAAACACCCTTGACCTATTGTTGTACTTTTCAAGACCTTTTGTAGAATCCATAGCCCAATGGTTTGAACCTTTCTCACTCTATCTGTTCTTCTTGACAACCTAACCCAACAAAACAAAACAAAAAAAGAAACCATATCATTATAACTGGCCTAAAATCAAAACCCTAAAATCAATCAAGTTTACATATTTTATACAAATATAGAGAGAGCCCTCTTTGAGTCTAGGAAGGCTAGGTCTTAGGACTCCAAATTTGGTTTGATTTTATCCTTGTTCAATTTTGTCTTGCCAATATGACAAATTACAGGGACCTAATAGTCCTGAACCCCCAATGTGATTTCCATTATAGTTTAACATAAAACCGTGAACGATATATGTTAAGTAACACATGTGGCTCGGGTGGTTAATACGTGCATTTATTCTACCATAGGTCGCGGGGTCGAGCCTTTTGGACCTTCACCCATAATTTTACACTAACACTTCAGGGACACGTGGCGGCTTCAGGGCTGACCACATGTCACCCTATGATTGGTCCTCCAAAAACAACATACAACCATTCAACCAATAATATCATGCCACTTGTCAACCTAGGATTAGTTCTAAGGAAAGGAATATTCCACAGAATATTCCCTTTTCCTGACTGTGCATCCACCTTGCTGACTGGGCATCCCAGTCAACCCTATCGCAAATTTTACATGTTTGGGATTTCAATCAGAATGTGATATCTCCCTCATATGACATCAGTTTTTCGAACCGTTCACGACTTTAGAACTAGGAAGACAAGATCTACACGACCATCTTGTTTTCAACCCAATACTGTAACTTTCAATTTTGAGAAAAATTTATGAACTCCTGATCAAGGGCACCCAATCATTTGCTTCCCATTTTGGTCCCTTTTCTTTGGGAATGCCATCTAGTGCAATTCCTTCATTGCTGCTTCTTGTGTCTCTACACCTATGCCTTCCATGGCTAGTGTTTCAGCTTCTTTTCAAGGTTTCCCCTTTAGGAGTGGTCACATTCCTCATTGAAACCCTTCCTTAGGATCTTTGCCTTTCACCTCTCAAATTCAAGGTTTTAATCCTTTCCTCAAAGGTCAAAGATCTATTGATTTTCAATACTGGAACCATGCTTTTATAGGGTTGGGAGATGGGAATAATTTTTTCTCTGGTCAACAAGGGAATGTACATTTCCCTTCTATAGGTGCTTCTCAGGGTTTCTCTCCATTCAACAATGCTTGGAACCCTTACCAAGGGGTTTCTTCTTCATTTAACACTTTGATTGGAGGAAATATCCCTCTCTATGGTAATCCTATGATGGGAAGGGGTCCTTCTCCAAATGTTTCTGGGGCACAAGGTTTCTCTTATGGCTCATACTTTTCTACAAAAAATCTTTGGCAACCTCGTCCCTCAACAAATCCAAGGTATTCTTTTCAAAATTTTGGGAATCCTTCCTTTGGTGGATGGAATTCTCAAGCTCCTCCGTGCTTACCTTTCCTGGAAACTTTAAAGTTGCCATATTTATCAAAATTGACGAATGATCCTATTCGATATAGCCCGAGTTGGCATCCAGTCCCTACTAAAATTCCCTCAGATATTCCAAAATTTGAAGGGAAGACCAGTGAAGATCCGACTGACCATGTTATCACTTTCCACTTATGGTGTTTGTTGAACTCCCTTATAGATGATTCGATTAGGTTGAGGCTATTCCAATGCACCCTAACTAGGAACGCTGGAAAAGGGTACATTGAGCTGACAAGGGATAGTTTTTCTACTTTTCACGAGTTGGCTACTATGTTTCTGAACCATTTCCAATTGCCTATTCATTATGATGTCGGGAATGATCTCCTAGCCAATTTCCAACAGGACAAGGCAACACACATTTATGATCATATTTAGCAATGGAGGAGAAGTAAGAGGCTCATCAAATCCAAAATTCCTAATGACTTCCTTCTAGAATGGTTTCTTAATTCTTACAGCCATAAATATCGAAGGATGTATCCATTTCTGGGGTATTCTCTGAGGAATAGGCTATATTTAGGGCTCAATATTTAGAACTCATCTATTCTCAAAATGGGGCCCTTGATAAGATTTTTATGGATGATTCTCATTCCAAAGTAGATTTAGCCAACATGAAGCTAGGTCCTCATGCTGACAGGCTTATCGATTCGATTGATAGTGACACGGCTAACCCGTTAAATGAATTTTAGCAATTGTTTTTACAATATGGTCCTTCTGGTCAGGCTACGTTGTCAATGTTGAATCCTTCTTATCCCTTGACTATTAATGTTGTTCAAGCTTCTAACCCCAAAGGAAATCAACAATTTGATGGGAAGAATAAGGAATGGAATAATAAGAAGAAAGATGAGGATGGGAACGATATTGCAAACACATCCAACGATAGTATTGGAGAGGGTAAAAGGGACAATAAGAAGAATTTTAAGTTTCCATGCAAGTTATGCACTAGAGACCATACTACTCACCTCTGCCCAAAAATTCAATATGCTCAATGTTTTTATCTCAACAAGGTTCCTCTATTTCCCAAGTTGTACTGAAAAACCCTTTTCCCCAAGGGCAGCAGCTTCTTGCTGGTGTGAATGCTAATACTGGAGCTCCCATAGGTGGAAACCAGGAGTGGGAAAATTCCTCAAATGTATATATGATAAGTGCTCACACTGACATTGCTACAAAATCTCACGATTATGGTGAAGGAGTCTTCGAAAGCTAAGGGTGCTGCTAGTAATTCTGAGACACTCCATATAGAGAGGCCTGTAGTTGAGACTATACCTTGGATGCTGAAAGGGTCTATGAAGCATACAACAATTAATCCTAATGCCAAGGCTACCCAAAACTACTCCATTGTAGAAGATCTCGGGTAAAGTCCTTGTGCCATGTCTGCGTTAGAGGTACTCCATTCGTGCCCAACACAAAAGAGTTCATTTCTCACTGCAATTGGGATTGTTGATCCAAAAAAATATCTTATGATCACATTTGACATGTCAAATATTAAGAAGAGACTTCCCCATCACATGGATTTTCAGATTAAGTCTACATATCAGAAGATCAATATTTTTCGAACGGTAATCGATGAGGGTGCTTCAACATGTGTCATGTCTATCTCATGTTGGAAAGCCATTGGATCTCCTTCAATTGTCCCTTCACCTACTCTTCTTACCACATTTTATGGTCATTCTCACAGGCCACATGAAATTGTTCCAGCTTTACCCATTTGTGTTGGGGGTAAAACTGTCAATATTGAGGTCGAGATAGTTGATGAAAATTTAGACTACAACCTTTTGTTGGGGCATAATTGGATTTATGAGATGGATTTTATTGCTTCGTCATTATTTTCGCATCCTGTGTTTTCCCCAGGAAGGGAGGATTGTCACTGTTGATCAGATGGATTGTTCTCTTGTAGATCCAAATGCATCTACTGAATCTACTTTACCCTTGGTGAATGATACCAAGCAACTTGTTGAGAATTTGGGGGTTGGAATGTATACGTTGTTAATGGGTACTTTTGATCTTCCACCTCCTTTGGTTCATATTAATTTTATCTCATCCTCCAAGGTTCCTACTCGTAGAGAGTTCTTTAGAACTCATTATTTTTCAGACCCTTAGACCTTGCCTTCTCCTACCTCCACATTAGAGGAAGGTCAAGTGGGTGGAATGGCATTCCCTATGTCTACAACTGAGATTTCCTATCAATATATTATTGACTCTACAGACTCCGTTCTATTTTCTCTTTCACCAAAAGAGTTGGATGCAGATGTGGCTCCACCTTGAACTCTTATTTCATCTTCTGCTCACGATTGCATTGATACCACTCTTCCATCTGAGGATTCTATCCTTGAAGCAATGACTGGCATAGAAAATCTGTGGGATGATTTGCATCATCAGTACTATTTTCTACCAGACTTGTGAGAAGTTGAAACAAGATTTTCTAGCCCTCAGTCTTCTGGTCCTATTCACCTGGTATTGAACCCCTTAGCTCCAGCACAGGTTTTTGCTAAAGGGAACATGCTTGTAATTTCTGAGACTGCTCGTGAACAACTCTAGAGATCCCAACATTATTTAGAATGTCTTCATTGGACCTGAATGTTCCCCTGAAGAGATTTAAACTTACACTGATCTCTTTAGTGAAATTCAATATGTGCTTGCTTGGCCTTATGATGAAATTCCTGGAATAGATCCATCTATTATGCAACATGAGATCAAGACTTATGAAAGTGCTAAGCCTATATGGTAGAAGCTTTGTCCATTCAACCCTAGGTAGGCCACAACTATCAAGGTCGAGGTTGAGAAGATGCTAAAGGTGGGTTTCATATACCTTGTTATGTTAATTGAGTGGGTTTTGAATCCAGTGCCTGTGGACAAGAAACAAGGAACGATATGAGTTTTCATTGATTTCAGGGATTTTAATAAGGCATGTCCAAAGATAATTACCCCACACCATTTATTGATCATATTATTGATGAGTGTGTGGGGAATAAGATTTTCTCCTTCATGGGTGGTTTCTCAGGATACAATCAGATTACTATCTGTCCTAAAGATCAGCATAAGACTACTTTATTTTCCCCTGGGGTACATTTTCATACAAAAATATGTGTTTTGGCCTTAAAAATTCTAGAACTTCTTTCCATCCGGCCATGTCTTATTCTTTCCATGACATCAAGCATATTATCGAATCACATTTGGATGATTTAGTTGCTCGTTCTCGAAAGATAATTGATCATCCTTCACACAGAATTTTTTTTGAACGGTGTCGTTATTATAAAATTCGGTTGAAACCTAGTAAGTGTGTTTTCGCCATCACATCCGATCGGTTGTTGGGATTCATCATGTCTACGGAAGGGATTCAGGTAGATCCCTTCAAGGTTGAGGTGATACTTCAGTTGCCTCCCTCGTCTTCTATTCGTTAGCTTCAAAGTCTACAAGGTAAGGCCAATTTCTTGAGGAGATTTATCGTTAATTATGCTGAGGTGAAAAAATATTTATGAGTTTGTTAAATAAAGGAGTTCCATTCTTTTAGGATGACTTTTCTCATCACTCATTCGATGTTTTGAAAAAAACATTGGCCTCTAATCCATTATTGAGTCCACCTGATTATGGCATATACTTCCCTTTGTATCTCGCTGCAGCAAAATATACTATTAGTATGGTTTGGTTCAAGAAGATGATGCTCTTTTTATCATGTTGTATACTACCTTATTTGAGGCTTGGTGGGTCCTGAACATTGGTATTCTCCCACTGAGAGATTAGCTTTGGTAGCTGTCCAGTGGCTCATACATTACATCCTTCTTCACAAAACTTATTTTTTGGCAACAATTAATCCATTTCAATTTGTTCTCAGTATGTGAATGATTGGAGGCAAATACAATTGATGGATTTTCATTTTGAAAGAGTTTGATCTCAAATTCCTGTCTGCCAAATCCAAGAAATATTTGGTATTTTCGGAGTTGATCTCTGAGTTGCCCTGTGGAGAAGAGGTTGTTTATGAAGAGACATTCCCTGATGAACATATTTTTCTCATTTTTTCACATGATCCTTGGTATGGAGATCTCATTTTTTATCTCCAAACTTCGAATTTTCCCTTAGCCTTTTCAAAAGACAAGCGTCGAAAGTTGTGTCACTTGGAAAAAAGTTATCTTATTATCGGTGATACTCCATATCGTCGCGGGGTTGATTCAACCCTTAGAAGTTGCTTGAATCTCGAAGAAGTTGAGGTTTTGCTGAATGATTTCCACAGTGGAGCTTATGGTGGTCATTTATATGGGTTCTCTATAGCCCAAAATATTTTGCATGAAGGATATTTTTGGCCCTCAATTTTCAAATATTGTGTTGAGGCGGTCAAAAAATTTCATCCTTGTCAAGTCTATACTCGGAATATGCATGTTCATCTAGCTCTGCTCTTTCCTGTTGTCATTTTTGGTCCATTCACAAAGAGGGGTATTGATTATACTAATTGTAACCTTCCTTCGACAAAGGGTCATAAGTACATTATCGTAGCACTTAGGCTATTCCTAATTTTGTGAACAATGGTGAAACAACAACCCTGTTTCTGTTTAACCAAGTCATTTCTTGCTTTGGTATCCCCAAGAGATTGTCACTGACCATGGAAATCATTTTCAAAACACTGTGATGGCTGAAATGGCTCTCAAATTGGGTTTTCAGCAAGAGCATTCATCTTTATATTATCATCAGGCCAATGGGCAGGTTGAAGTCGTAAACAAGCCCTTAAAAGTTATCCTTCAATGGAAAATTGATAAAGCCAGATCTAATTGGCACATCATGTTGTATCCTACACTTTGGGCATATTGGATATCTGTGAAGACAAAAACCAAATTTGCTTTGTTCCAACTAGTTTATGGGATGGAATCAATATTTCCCATTGAATGAAAAATTCCTTCCCTTAAGCTGGAAATTTAGCTTCTTCCTAACACTTCAAGTCTTGAAGAACACCTTGTCCATCTAGAACATCTCGATGAGCAGTGCCGGGATGCAGCTACGATGAACGAGGCTCATAAGAAATGAGTGAAGGTTCAATATGATAACGAAGTCAAACCTAGGGTTTTCTCTGAAGGCGACCTTGTATTGGTTTATGCCCAAGACAAGGATGCCTTGGGGGCAGGCAAGTTCAAATCCATGTGGTATGACCCTTTAATTGTTTAAAAGGTTCTGAAAAAGGGAGCTTATGCCTTTGTTGGTTTCAATGGAAACGAGCTGGTGGAGCCCAGAAATGGGCTCTATATGAAGAATTATTATGCCTTGGCTTTCACCTAGCATTTTATTTGTTTGTATATATTGTATTTTTGTACATGTCTATTCATCAATTTTTGGTGTGACTTTGATGATTTTGATCTTCTTTGGAAGGTTTTTTTGGATGAGATGAGTCATTTTGGCTTTGGCGATGGTGCTAGTATACATACCCGAAATCTTTCTTCTGCGGCTTAGTTAATTCACTATCCATCCAGTTAGTAGCTAGTATCAAGGGGTGTATGCATTGGTTCTGCTTCGAAAAATGTAGCAGAGTGTTAGTGTGAATTCTAATCACAAGCATACAAAAAAAACTCCCTTTAGATGTGCATAACAAACAGCCCTAACATCAAATGTGGCTGTCAATTTCCTTATATCTGTAGTAGGTGATCAGAATAAATGCTACAAAAATCCATATCTATGCAATTAATGACAGTAAACAGCAAAAATAAGCAAGATTTTTCTCCATACATCCAATGGACAAGACAAAAATTTATAAATATTTTTTGTATTATGACACCTGGGAAGGGAACATAGAAATATGTTACCAATCCCCCTCAATGGGATGGGTTCTTGTATGTCCTTAGTGCTTCAGATCCAAGATCTTTCTCTCGCTTAATGGTGCAGAAAACCCAGACAAAAATGGAACTCAATGGGAGCTCATAAGAAAAAGTAGAAAAATATGATAATGATGGAGGACCAAAGTCATACCAAAAGTATAGATCAAAAGGTGATATCAAGGCAACAAAAGGTAGTGAATGAATGGAATACCCTTCTATTTATAAAAAAATATTGAGTTAGTCTAGATATTGGTGCATAATTAAAATATATTAACCAAATCTAGATTCAACTTTCATGGAATATTTTGTTATTTTTGTTGGAGGGAAAAGGAATTTGAATTTGGTCAAATCCCTTTATTTATAAATAATAAATAAATACATGATTTATTTATTATTTAAGATTGTGGTTAAGGAATAATTAAATAAATAATGATTTATCTAATTAATTTTCCTATTTTGGGTTAAATATGACTAGGAATATTAATTAAACAGTGGTTTAGTTAACTATCCCTAGAGGAAAATCAAACAAATAAGGATTTATTTAATTATTCCTCATGGGGTTTCCTATTTAGACCATAAATAACTTAATAAAATATTGGTTATTAAATTATTTCTCATAGTGAAATAAATATAAGGCGGACTGAAGCGAGGGAGGACAAGACCCTAAGGATGTGAGACTTACAGGAGTGATAAGTCGCTTTTATAAGTGAGTACACATTCTCAAATGAGGCAGGGGAGGCATACCTATGCCTGCAGAGATGAAAAAGTGCAAAGAATAATGGTGCGTCCAAAAAACATGGGACTCAACTATATAGTACAAGTTGGCATAAACATGGGCCAAATAAAAAACATGATAATGGATCCCCCATACATACTGTGCCTAGGAAAACAACCAAGACTTATACAATAATTTATGAGTACATGAGATATCATAACAACCAAAGAGGCCCTGTAAAACAACAAAGGGATTTGAAAATCTGAATGATACATGCAAACTAAAAAGGTGTTCCAAGCGGCTGAGGCCGAAAACATAAAATCGGTAGAGATGCATCCAAGATTGTAGGAAAGATATAATCCAGGCATGTGGGGGGCTACCTGAAGGGCCACCCCCTCATGAGGTCTGAAAACATCTCATACACACCCGAGAACCACTGGTACAATCTATTGCATCATTGAACCATCAAGTATATGGATCTCGATCATGCCATAAGGAGCTGGAACTGAGAAACAATCAAGTCAAAGGGCAATAAAGAGTCCCTTTTCCTAATATGAGGCACCAAACAAGAGTGGAAGTTGGAACCAAGGTACATCGCCCTCTAGACCTATATTCTGGAATGAATAAGATGATGTCGATAGAAGGAGGTCTTCCATAGGTGAGGCAATAAGGAATCCTCAACTAAGGCACGAGGGATAATAGTAGAGTGACTGATAAGCTAACACTAGGGATGATGATGGAATGGGGGGTACTGAGTAGCGGGCTGACGACTTCCCTTGTTAGAGCATAAAGGGAATGGATGACCTGGAAGCTACTGACTCAACTCCAGAGGGGATAGGGGACAGTATGACTGGGGGCCAAAATGTGCAACACGAGAGAGGTACAAAGAAATGAAGGATGGAATACTATGACGGGAAACAAAGGGAACTCGGGACAGACTCCATGGATGTGATGATCACTCAACTCGGATGATCTAAACAAGGGTGACTCGATGATGTTGCCACATAGAAGAGGCTCGGTGGGGACCATAAAAACATGATTATAAGATGGTTACTCATGAAGAAAATTTACACGAGCATCAACAAGTATGAAGGCAAAGTGGTGCCCCAAGGACAAGTGTTGCAAGTGAAGAAATTATATTTTTAGAAGCGGCGAAGTGACCCTTCTTGGAAAAAAATGCTTCAGAGTGAAGTAACAAATCACCA
The DNA here is from genome assembly GCA_034641835.2 of Pinus albicaulis. Classification (NCBI taxonomy): domain Eukaryota; kingdom Viridiplantae; phylum Streptophyta; class Pinopsida; order Pinales; family Pinaceae; genus Pinus; species Pinus albicaulis. The sequence goes on along the minus strand of CM076576.1, from coordinate 174,150,135 downwards.
AAGACGAAAGGATACCCATTTGATTGATCGATGAGAGCTTTCCCTTGGTGTTGATTATTTTTCAAATCGAGCTATGGTTTGGTCATAATTGGCAAAAGAAAAATCTTGGGTTTCTCTTTTAATAAGGCATTTTCCCTCCAATTTGATTCATTTGCAAGTGTAGTTGTGGTGAATGTAGAGAGGATAAAAGTCCCTAAATCGTGCGGCGATCGTAGCAGACAAACTGACCATTGGAATCAAGATCCATCAGTTACAGGTAAGAGGCCTAACCATACTCTTTCAATTCAATGGATTAAAGTTTCAAATTAGGCACCCAGAGCTCAGGAATAAACCCCTGCTCCTCTTCATTGGGTGCTGGTTTTGCACATTTTTTCCTACACTTATCTCCTTTATCTTGCTTCGTAACCTTAACTTATGGGATTATCTTTAACCTTTTTCCCACCTTTTTACCCTGACTTGTGTTGTTTCACCTTGCTTTTGTTATTTTTCCAATTCACCAATTATTATGATCTATTATACCTTTTTATGACTAACTAATGATGAATTTTTTGGAGAAATATAGATATTCTTTTGTTGTCCTTTCAGATTTCAAAGATCCCAAAAATTAAGTTCACAGAAGCAGTTCGGATGGTGTTGTTATAGTAAAGCGATGTTGTTACACCATGTTGTTACAGACCCACCAACAATTTGTTGTTACACCCTATTGTTACAGAATCGTTGGCGAATCACTAATATAGTTGTACCATTGACTGCTCTTGTATATATTTTTTTTTATCTGTTCCTTGGTGGTTGCACTACAACTGTGTTTTGTTATGATAGCTGTAGGAGTTATCAACATTATATTTTTGGGATAAACAGCCTAAGCGCAATTTTAATTCCTAATCAGAACTTTATTAGGGAGTGGTTATAACTGCATGAGTTCTATTTTGATCAGCATGAGAATCGTAATATTCTAATGACTGATCTAATCCTAAATTTTTTGATGTAACAACTATATATCTCTTGACCCTAGAGGTCAAGAGGTTAGCAAAGAACAAAGTTGTTTTGCCTCTATAATTGCATTCAGATTAATACAAATCATATTGTCACTATTGTTACATGTGTTATTCCATTTAAGTTCGGTTAAAGTTTCTTTTCTACCTGCGCCCTACTAGGGAGGAAGGGCCATCCTTCTTAGCAGGGATTGCAGTGGTTACAATAGCTGTGTGTTTATGTAATTGGATTTTAGTTTATGTATCGTTAGAGTGTTTTCGATGACTGTTCAGCTGAGAATATATCTTCTTCGATTTATATACTTTATATGATGTTACAAATCTGATTAATAAAGACACCATCTGGTTACTTACTATGTGTCAAGTTAAAAAATCAATTGAAGTGTGATTTAAATCTTGTGGACTCTTTTACTTCTGCATGAGTGATTTATTTCTAGCATTTTACTTCAGCAGTGATTTCTTTTATTTGAGACTTCTTCTGGTTGATGTATCGGCATAGACAATGCTACTATCATTGGAATAACAGACATCCCTGGATTGACAATTAAATGTGTGTTTTTTAGTCATTAATAAGTGATTTATATACTCCAAAATTTTGGAGCCGTTATTGGGGATGGCAGTAACGATCCAATCAATCATAGTTGTTTCTTAGAAGTGAAATTTCCGTGTGTTTTTTTTATATAGAGTATCTTCAATAATAAAATTTTTGGGTATTAAGACGATAGGTAAGAACCTGTGCAACACTTTAACAGGCTTGAGCGGGCTCACCAATGTCTTACTGGGATACTTAGGAAGGTGAATTTCCAAGCATTTTGTCTTTTGTTTAGAGTGTTTCCAGTGCTGCAAATTATGGGTGGTAAGATGAGAGGTAAGAACCTATGCATCGCTCTAACAAGCCTGAGCGGGCTCACCAATGCCTTGCTAGAACACTTGGGAATTGAATTTTGGGTTTTTTTTAGTGTCTTCAGCTATATAGTTGTTGGGCGGTAAGACGAGAGGTAAGAACCTGCGCATCGCTCTAACAAGCTTGAGTGAGCTCACTACTGTAGAAACTGAATCACTTATAGGATGAATTGATATGCATAGCGCCCATTTGTGCCAGTAGGACAACATAAACATCTATAAACACTCCCCCACTCTACTAACTATAGGAAATATGGGTCGTAAGAAGTAAAATACGAGCATAGATTTGGGAAGGAAAACATTCTTTGGAGACTTGATTGTAAAAGAAGAAAAGGAACAGTCCACTTCATACAAAGATAATCAGAAGACAAGACTACAGAATGAAACTACAAAATCAAGGCCTGGACCATCGCTGTCTTCCGTGTCTAGACCTCACCATTCTTCGAAAAAAATATCCACTCCTGATATCAAAACTTTGGATTAAAAACAGTAGTGGAGAATCATTGACCAGGATTTGAGAATTGAAGGACACATAGAGACCAGCAGGGACTGTCAGGAACCTGAGAAACAACAACTAGTTGATCATCAATTGGACGATGGTAGTGTTGTCAAAGAGTTGGTCCTAGAACAACATGATCCTTTTATTTTCCAATCTCCCGTGCGTTCCGATGGTAGCTCATCTCATCAGGAAGAATCAATCATGGGAGACGAAAATGTCAAGACCAATAGCTCTGTCACCTTTGAATTTTCAATAGCAGAAACACGGGATGAAGCTCCTATGAAGAACATCCCTTCATCATCCCTACCATCCTTTCAGGGGATGGCTATTGAAGATCCTGATACCTTCCTATTTGAATTCGATGTGCTGTGTAGAGGTTATGACTACACTTCAGATGCCCAAAAGATAAAATTATTCCTTGCTACTCTGAAAGGAGCAACATTAATATGGTTTATGACATGAGAGAAGCTTTTCTCTTTAAGTATCAAGACTACTATCGAACTAGGGATCTGAAGGAATAAATTTTCAGAATTGTACAGAAGGAAGAGGAAAGCTTAGAGGACTATCTAAAGTGATTCCACTATAACTTATAGAGGTCTAAGTTCAGTATCTTATATCCAGAGATCCTAAAGCCGATATTCTTAAGAGGATTAAGAGATGATTTTCTAGAACATCTGAATATAATAGGAAAAGGAGATATATCGCAAGAAACATTTGAGGAGATAACGAAACTCTGCCTGTGTAGCTCAAGAGGATTTGTCAAGGGGAGGGTTTCAATTCGGGACCCTTCACTTCGGATACATAAGTCCACAAGTGGAGGGGTAACCAAAGAAGAAATCGGGAATTTATTCGAAGATTTCAAAACTGATCTCCTTAGCACTCTCTATGCCCATATCACTATGGTACAAGTCAAGAAGGCACAAGCAGAAGCTGAAGAAACCTTACCAATATTATGTCCCCGATGAAAAAAGAAACATTTGGAAAGAGAATGTGGACTGAATAGTGTTAGCTTGTGCAACATTTGTGATTTGGCTCATTCTACAAATTAGTGTCCTGAGTTTCCCAGAATAAAGGTAGTACTTCAAGAATCAAGCAAGGACGTTAAATCTTCTTACTTTATCGAGTCAAAGAGACCATGGCAGCCACGACCTATAGGTATGCCTGCATATTTTTCTTCTTTTTATCCTTGGAATAATGTTTATAATAGTCAACAATATCCATGGCAGTATCACACCCCTTCTTTAACACAATTTCCTTCACCATGGAACTAGCGGCTATCCCCTCCACTAATGCAATATCTTTCATCAAAACCCAATCCTTGAGGTCAGAACTAGAGAAGTAATGGTGAAGTTCCATACCCCCTCCAATTCCAATAAAACAACAACAATTACAACTGCCTTCTATTCAAAATCCTACACCTTCTGTTCCACCCAAATTACCTGTATAACTTAACCCCAATCCAAATAATAAGGCATCTCATAGCATGGATGCTCTAGTTACCTTCCAGACTTACCTTATCACTCCTATTACACTTAATGAGGTTCAGATTCGATCAAGGAAGGTAATTAGATCTGGACACACTCCCATTATTGTCGAAGAAATTGAATCACCCAGGAAGGATATGGACGATTTTGAGGCAATTGTTACATACATAACAACTGATACAACACCTGTTGTTACACCTGTAACATCTGGCTTAGGAAAGTATGATGTTTTTACAACAGATAACCCAAGTAAGGTTGGTACATCTATGGTAGCTGACCCAACAGTTAGCATTCAGAATCCCCCATATCCTCAACGATTAACCGAAACCGAGGTTTTCTTACAACCTGAATCTGAATTCCTTAAGGAGCTGAAAAAATTATATGTGTGGATTCCGCTGTTACGAGCTCTTAAATAAGTGCTTATCTATGCCAAAAAAATGATGGATATATGCATTAAAAGACTTGAAAGGAAACCTAAGGACCCTACTACCATCCATGTCTTGGGAAAATTGTCTGATCTTATGATTGATTAGACTTTTTTTACTAAGTATAATGACCCTGGGAACCCCACAATGACTATCCATATTGATAATCATCCTATAACTAATACCTTGATTGATCTAGGGGCAGCTATTAAAATTATGACTAAATACCTCTTCATCTCTCTAGGAATTCATGGACTTAGACCTACACTTATAGTTCTTGAACTAGTAGATAGGTCTTGTGTTAAGCCTGAAGGGATTATTGAAGATGTGGTTATCATTGTGGCCTCTTGGAATTATCCAGTTGATTTTCTTATTTTATAAAACAAATCCAATTTGGGGGGTCATCCTTTAATTTTGGGGAGACCATGGCTAGCCACTACATATGCATATATCGGATGTAGGTCCAGATCTATGGTGATCTCAGATGGGCAGGCCACTCAGAACCTAAAGCTTTATCCCCCAACAAAACCTTACATGGATTCGAATAGTCCCTAGTGGGATGAATTCATACCTGAATCTGATCTTTCCCTACCCCTTCTCATGCTTGGAAAGGCACAATACTTTAAGGATGAAACAGAGGATGATATTATCAATGGTTTTATCAGTAATTCACTCCCTATTGCCTCCATTAGATATTTGGGGGAATAAAGTGAGGAAGATTAGGTAATTATGGAACATTTGAAAACAACTTCACTTACTACTAGCAGTCCTATTGAAATTGAACCTGGAAAATGTTTAAATATCAATCCTAACCTGACTGCTGAACAAAACAGACTGCTGATACAGTTGTTATAGAAATAAAAAAGGCATTTACATGGGACTATAATGATATGGAAGGAATCCATCCTACCCTATGCACTCACCTCATTTACATTAACAAATATTGCAAACCTGTTAGACAACCTCAGCACCGAATGAACCCCGCACTTAAGGAGATAGTAAAAGAATAATCGCAGAAACTCCTTAATGCTAATTTCATCTACCCAATTTTTGATAGTCAGCGGGTGTCTCCACTTGTCATAGTTCCGAAAAAGAATGCCAAGTGGAGGGTCTGTTTTGACTATAAAGAAATTAACAAGGCCACTTAGAAGGATCATTTTCCCTTACCATTTATTGATCAAGTTTTGGACACTCTTTCTGGAAAAAAATTATTTTCATTTCTAGATAGGTTTAGTGGCTATAATAAAATACAGATTTCTCCAAAAGGCCAAGACAAGAAAACCTTTACTTGCCCATGGGTTAATTTTGCATACAGAGTCCTTCCTTTTGGTCTCTACAATGCACCAACAACCTTTCAAAGGGAAATATTAGGTATTTTTTCTGATCTTTTGAATGATTGTCTTGAAATTTTTATGGATGAATTTACACCCTATGGGGATGCCTTTGAGACAACATTAACTAATTTGGAAAAAGTGTTGGAACATTGTGAGCAAACTAATGTTGCTCTAAGCACAGAAAAATGCCACATGATGATGACCGAGGGAATTTTGCTGGGAAATTTCATTTCAGCAGAAGGAATGAAGGTAGATCCTGAAAAAATTGAGGTAATCTTGATAATCCTAACCCCTAAGACTCCGAAATAGGTACGTATTTTTTTGGGCATGCAGGATACTATAGGAGGTTTATAGAAAATTTCTCAAAGATTGCATATCCTTTATTTTCATTACTAATGAAAGATGCAGAATTTGTGTGGAAAGAAAAGTGTGAGAAGACCATTCTAAATTTGAAGAACTGTGTAACAGAAACACCTTTTTTACGAGGACCAAACTAGAAATTACCGTTTCATATTGCTACAGATGCATCTAACATGGATGTGGGTGTTTTTTTGGGGCAGCTGGAGGATAAGAAACCTTATGCTATATATTGCATCACTAATAATTTGACTCCAATAGAACTTAAATACACTGTAACTGAGAAATAATTCCTAGCAGTAGTGCACGTATCAACAAATTCTGACACTACATCACCGGGTATCAAGTATTCGTACACACTGACCATGCTGCCATTTTATTTTTGATGAAAAAACATGTTACTAATGGTAGAGTTACACGATGATTATTGTTGTTACAATAATTTGATATTACTATTTTAGATAAACCCGGAAAATATAGTGTAGTTGTTGATTTCTTTTCTAGATTAACTAGAAGTGATGACTGCAATGCCACTGAGAATTATTTTCCAAATGAGTATCTTTTTTCCATTTCTACTCACTCACCATGGTATGTAGATATAGCCAATTATCTTGCTGCAGGGAAATTCCCACACCAATTGTCTTCCAAATAAAGAATGAGGATTATACAACAGAGTGCTACCTACTTTTGGATAGAAGGAAATCTCTATCACACCGGGCCAGATTTCCAGATTAGGCGATGTGTTAGAGAAGATGAGGTATTTGAGATTCTAAAGGCTTGTCATGAAGAAACTTGTGGAGGGCACTTCGATGACAAGAGGACAGGACATAAATTACTCTCAATAGGGTACTATTGGCCAACCATATTCCAGGATGAGAAGACGTTTGTTAAAGGATGTGATAGTTGCCAAAGGATGGGCCAACCTCTGAAATCAAATGAGATGCCATTACAACCTCATATATTAATAGAACCATTTGAGAAATGGGCCCTGGACTTTATGGGGCCAATCAATCCTTCATCACCACAAAAAGCATACATATTGGTCTGCACCGATTATGTCACAAAATGGGTCGAAGCAAGGGAATTAACTAGAGCAACAGAGTAGGTTGTTTCAGACTTCCTATTTCAAGATATTTTTGTTCGCTTTGGAATACCCATAGAGATAGTGACAGATGGGGGTCCTCAGTTCACATCTCATTTGATCAATAAGTTGGTTGAAAAGTATAGAATCCATCATATAATCACCACACCCTATCATCCACAAGCAAATGGGCAAGTAGAAAGCACCAATAAAGTCATTGAGGGAATTTTGACAAAGAGAGTAGCCAGCCACTGAAAAACATGGGCCGAGAAACTTTTAGAGGTACTGTGGGCTTATAAGACAACATGGAGGAATACTACATGCTTCTCACCATATGAACTGTTGTATGGTAAGAATACATTATTCCCCATAGAGTTTGAATTAAATACATTGAGAATAGCATTGCAAGTTGATCTGGATTTGAGTACAGAACATACTCAAAGATTGAACCAGCTCAGTCAGTTGGAAGAAAAATGACTGGCTGCCATCCAACAAACAAAAATCGTTCAACAGCAGAAAGCCAAATGGTATGATAGGTTTATTAAGAAGAAAAATTTCTAGAAAGGATATTAGGCTCTTTTGTACGATTCAAGGTTCAAAGATTTTAAACGCAAGCTCTCCACCAGATGGCTAGGTCCTTATGAAGTGGATACAATATTTGACAATGGGACTGTAGAATTGGTCACCATTGACAGTGTTAAGACGTCATTACTGGTTAATGGGCACCGTCTAAGGCTATATCATCAACCTGCTTCGAAGGAATCATTTTTCAACATTGTCACAGACTATGATCTTCATGTTACAATAGTAGGGGACATTCTCCTCTGCAACCTTCAAATTTGAAATTCCAATAGGTGCAGTAGCTGAAAACCACCTGTGTCGCAGCTATTACACCTCTTATTATAAAAATAAAAACATAAAAATAAAAAAATAAAAATAAAAATAAAATAAAAACAAAAATAAATCTAATTGTGAAAAATCCTTTTTAGGGTCGCAGTTAGACAGCCAATAACAATCGAAAACCACTTTTGTGGTGGTTGTTACACCCATGTTTTTCTCCCTGTAATATCATCTTCCCTTTTTGATCTATGTCATAGGACGATGGTATTCATGTAATTTCTTTTTTTTACCAATTTATGTTGATCATTATTTGTCTAAAAATAATCCAAAAGTTGTCTTGGCTGTTACATATGTAACAACCGACAGCCACGATTACTGTTATTTGTAATTTATTCCATAAAAATCAACAACAATGCCAACTGGACACAACAATATGAACGTTTCTTGTAGGATTTCATCAACACAATTCTTCTCCCAACTCCACCTCAGGTACGTCATCAAAAAAGGTAAATGATTGTCATTATAATTTGGTGATTAATTGGCACAGTAGTGATTCTCCTGTGACGACCGTGGGCGACTATCACAATTACAGCGGGGGAGGGGATATGACTTGAAATGATTTGAAATTATTGCAAAAAGGTTGTAACCATAAATAATCTATTAAATTTTCATGCACCTAATCAATAACAAAATTACCAATAATGATTGAATCTGATGGAAAAAGCACGTGTGTATGAAATCCCATCACTTTCCATAACAAGTCATTTATGAGTATTCGTGTAGGGTACGATTTGGTAAATCCTTGAAAGCCATCACCTTTCATCAAAATTCTTCTGAAACCTTGCATCCTCATTTGTAGACTCGTCGATTGGGATAATCAGAGGTGTTGAGTAGCATCTAGAGACATAGTGATGTTACAATAGGATTGAACAACAAAAAAGAGAACTTAGAAACTCAGTAATATTGTAGTATTGCTCGATCAAGATGAAAAGTTAGGAACAAACAGAAGAAATGGGCAGAGCAGCAGTCAAGCATGAGCCAAGTTCTATGGATGCTCTGCAGAATTTCCCTGAAGCTTATCACATATTTAGAGAGGCTGGATGGGTTGAGTTTTTCCAAAATCTTGAAGGTTCAGACAAGGCCGTAGAAATTTAATTTGATCAAAACTTGAACAATAATAAAACTTGAGTAAGAGGTATGAAAATGTAGGTGACTGTGGAGGTGATTGCTAGGGTAACCTCATTACCCATTGAAGGGAAGAGTGGTTTAATAGGAAAATCAATGACCCCTCCTTAAAAGAGGATTTCCTAGTACGGGAAGAGAAACTGGAGAAGAAAGGAAGAGGAATTAACAGAATGTCACTTCCCAACCCTTGGGAAGATATTTCCCTAGGTTTGATCAAATATATTACTTACGAAGGGAGGTCAATGATAGTATTCAACTATCACTTTCCTCTTCTCAACCACCTTCGACATCAACAAAGAATCAATCTCCCGTGATATTTACTTGGAAACATCACGCACATGGTAGCGACAGTAAAAACAGTAGCATACCCGAAGGCATGCGTGACTAATCGTGGAATTATTAAGATCATTGTGTTGGATGCCCTGGGTCAGCAAGGAAAGACTTGGGAGGAATTTAAAAGGAAAATACCAAGGACAAGCCGAAGGAAACAAACCACAACCTCAGGAGAAATTCAATCAGAGGAGGAGGCCTAGACTCGGCCTACCGAAGTCAGAATTGGGAAAAATCCTATTGATAAACCAATTGGGGACAAAATGGCACTGTTTTAGAACCCTTGCCTACGGTCGAGAAGCAGACAGAAGCAGAAGTTACAAAAGAATAAGGGAAACCTTCCTCATCAGGTAAGGATGAAACCAATGCCTTATGTTTAGAAATTGAGAAATTAAGAAAAGAAAACGAGGAATTGAAGCAGAAGTTATCTGAGGGAAGAGAAATTCTGGTGTCAGTATGCATAACCTATTTTCAGAACTTAACAGCAGTAGGGTATAATGCCTATAGAGAAAATATCATCCCTATGGAAGTAGAAAAAGAACAGCAGGATTCTGCTACATCAGAACCTGCTGATGATACTGCTGTTACACAAGAACCATCAGTTAAAGTAGAGCCTCTTGTAATAATCGACCTAGATGCCAACCCACAAGAACCTGCGGAAGCCACGCCTATTATATAAGAAACAACAGTGGACGCCGAGGCAACTCGATGTAAAAGAAAGGGGGCTAACACACAAGAACCCACCGAAGAGGTTGTTGTTACACAAGAACCAGCAGCAAAGGTGGAACAACCCCATGAAGTAGAGGCTGGCACACCTATTGTCGATGAAGATATTGAATACAGAAAAACACCAAGTCCCACCTCAGGAGGGAACTCTGAGAAACTCCTGCTAATCTCTGAGTTGCAAAAATGGAAGCAAGAAGCGATCTCCCTTCAGGATGGGATGATTTCGCTAAAGGAACATCAAAGGGAAAGAAAAAATTTACATAAAAAATGGATGGAAGTAGAATTGAAGAAAAAGTGGTAGGATTACAAGAAGAAAGAGGCTCTGAAGAAACAAGAAGAACAATTGTTGCTGTTACGGGATCAGATTCAAGACCTCACCATTGATAAAAAAAAACTTCATGATCTCACCCTCAACTTTTTGGGTTGTAGGTGACCTTCTCCATCATATCCTATTTTTTTGTGGGAATGTTACTTCTTGTTTCAATTGAAAGCCATTTTGGAGGATAGACCTTATGTATGTTCCTCCACTTGTACATTTCTGGATGTTTTTTGTGCCTCAGTCTTTGATGAGAAAATTTTTTTGTGTGAATTGTTTTTACACAACATTATTTGTGAACATGTGAGTATGAAGATGATTGTGAAAGTATTCTCTTATATGGGAGATCTTCAATTAAGGGCTTTTGTATCCTTCATGAGGAATCATATTGAATGGCATCTGGCCATTAAATCTATGGAAACTAATGAGGAGAATACAACATTATGGGTCCAAGCGGAACCAGGATGAGTTGCCGAGCTAAGAAGAGAATTCAAGAGAATACTGAGTACCCCTGGGATTAGAGAACCAGCGACCACTTATAGAAGAAGAGTTGTAGACTTCTGTCTCAATCAATTTGAAATGATGAAAATATGAGCTTTAATAGGATGCTTAAAATGCACGGAAGCCAGCAGTGCTGAGTTATTAAAGGGAGATCCATTCTCATTCCAAAATTTTGTCGTGGCTATTACACATGTACTAGCCTACCAACAGATTGTACAATCTCTTGGAGCTCTATGGTTGGGATTAAAGTTCAGGTTTCCTTTGATCTGGTTGCCCATCGAGGATTACTAGATAAATTATGAATTAAGAAAGTATGAGTCGGAAACTTGGGTACAATAGTTGATGTCCAATCAGGGATATAGGTCTGTAGACGAAGACACAGATGTTGCTTCTGATCTCATAGATCTGTACCGAAGGTATTCCCATGAAATATGAGTTTGCATTAGGACATACAAGTATTTTAGTTGGGGGGAGTTGTTGGGTGTTGGGTTTGCACATTTTTTCCTACACTTATCTCCTTTATCTTGCTTCATAACCTTAACTTATGGGATTATCTCTACCCTTTTTCCCACCTTTTTACCCTGACTTGTGTTGTTTCACCTTGCTTTTGTTATTTTTCCAATTCACCAATTATTATGATCTATTATACCTTTTTATGACTAATTGATGGTGAATTTTTTGGAGAAATATCGATGGAATTTTGTTGTCCTTTCAGATGTCAAAGATCTCAAACATGAAGTTCAAAGAAGCAGTTCAGATGGTGTTGTTACAACAAAGCGATTTTGTTACATCGTGCTATTATAGACTCGCCAGCAATTTGCTGTTACACCCTGTTGTTATAGAATCATTGGCAAATCACTAATACAGTTGTGCCATTCACCGCTCTTATCTATATTGTTGTTGATCTGTTCCTTGGCAGTTGCACTACAGCTGTGTTTTGTTATGATAGCTGTAGGAGTTATCAACATTATGTTTTTGGGATAAACTGCCTAAGGGCAGTTCCGATTGTAATCTTTTAATTCCTAATCAGAACTTTATTAGGGAGTGGTTATAACTGCATGAGTTCTATTTCGATCATCATGAGAATCGTAAGATTCTCATGACTTATCTAATCCTAAATTTTCTGATGTAACAACTATATATCTCTCGACCCTATAGGTCAAGAGTTTAGCTAAGAATAATGTTGTTTTACCTCTGTAATTGTGTTCAGATTAATACCAATCATATTGTAATTGTTGTTACATGTGTGATTCCATTTAAGTTTGGTTAAATTTTCTTTTCTACATGCGCCCTGCTAGGGAGGAAGGGCCCTCCTTCTTAGCAGGGATTACAGCGGTTACAATAGTTGTGTGTTTATGTAATTGGATTTCATTTTATGTATTGTTAGAGTGTTGTTGTTGACAGTTCAGCTGATAATATATCTGCTTCGATTTCTATACTTTATATGTTGTTACACATCTGATTAATAAAGACACCAACTGGGTACTTACTGTGTGGCAAGTTAACAAATCAATTGAAGTGTGATTTCAATCTTGTGGATTATTTTATTTCTTCATGAGTGATTTATTTCCATCATTTTACTTCAGTAACGATTTATTTTCTTTGAGACTACTTTTGGTTCATGTATCGGCACAGACAGTGCTACTTTCATTAGAATAACAGACATCCCTGGATTGACAATTAAATGTGTGTTGTTTAGTCATTAATAAGTGATTTATATACTCCAACACTCTTCACAATCAGGTTGCACTTTTTGGGGCCTTTTCAGTGACCTGGGTAGCAGGTACAGGATAGAAAACTGCGACCTATCCTAGAAAATGGGCTAAAAAGTGAGACCCATATGAGAGAGGGGTTTCAGTGCTATTTTTTGGCTAAGAGATAGGATTTATGGTTTTGAGACAATATTTCCTTTCTGTATGCTGACAAACATGATGGTTTTGTGCAGGTATGGTAGATTTGAGGATCAACTGGAGAGAGAGAGACCAAGATACATTACTTTCTGAGATCTGAGGGTATCATGTAGTCCATGCCATGTTGGCTAGGTTTTGGGTCCTTAAATTTGTGGAGAACCCATTGATGAGGGCAGGAAAGCCCTTGTTGGCCCGGATTTTTAGCTATTGGGACCTGGATCATGAGATTTTTATAGTGCAGGGGCACTGGATCGAGCTAACAGTCCAAGATATATATTTGCTGACCGGTCTCCCGCCATTGGGGATGGTGGGAAACACATAGCCATTTTTCTCGAGAGGGTGAAACATTATGGAGTTTTTAGAGTGCCACTGTCGACCAGGTATCCATGTGAAGGGCACGCGAATACAAATCAGAGATCTAGAGAGGCTAGAGACTCATGCTGTGGCCATAGTAGTACTGCTGATCTTGGGAAACTAGGTGCTCCACCACATCACTTAGGTGTAGATGATGCTGGTTGAGGGAGTATTGAGTGGGACCTAATATGGGTGGGCCCAGATGATTTTGTCATCATTAAAACGACATTTTTTTTTGTGCAAACAACAAGTGAATCATGACTATGCATATGGCATAGTGCTTTGCTTGCTCTTCTTTGAGAAGATCCCGAAACTTTGGCCTCGTATACAGATCTAGGATAGGGGCCCGCAAGACCCCAGGATGTGCCACTAGGGGGCCTGTTGTGTAGAGGAGGAGGTGGGGTAGTCGGATGGGTCTTCTGACACGATTTTTTTGTGCATTGGGATTAGATGCCATTTTAAATAGATGACTATCCCTATTGTGGGATGAACTATCATGGGGACCTAGACTTGTCACTTCCTCTAGGTCGAGCATGGGGACCAAACGGTAAGTGAGAATTTTCTTATCTTTTATGGTGCATGTTAAAGTTTCAGAATATTTTATATTATATTGATTATTTTACTTTTGCTATGCAGATATAGCACTAGTGAAACCGCACGGGTATATGGAACGACCTGTAGTGTTAGGAGCTACAGGACCTAGTGGATCAAGGGGAACGCAAAATGAGGATGCAGTGGCCCTCCTGGAGGATATCCTTCATAGATGTGAGAGGCTACCGACCAGAGTTTTTGAGTGCGACTGGAAGGACCTTGATGACCAGTACATAGAGTCGTGTATTGGTCTACTCTCAGAGTGGAAAGGAGTCATGTGGCGTATGGCGATGGCCGAACAGGGGATGCGTGATCTACGGGCTGCAGGAGCCGATCCATTGGCCCGGGACCCTCCAAATAGTGATTAGATGCAGGGGCAGGAGGTGCCCCCAGTTTTGGTTTTTTTTAACATGCTATGGGCATGTCATATGTATCCAAAAAATTGTATATTTTAATGACACATATTATGGATATGCATCGTTTGATGGTTTATGGTTATTGTCTTGTGTTAAATGCATGTGATAAATGCCAATCTAGAATATTTTTTGTAATGCTATCTGTTACACCATTTTTTGGTCATCTAACCTACTATCATTAGATGGACCCAAGTACACCATGTAGGACCAATTTTACCCTAAGTAAAATTGCTTTCACTATGTAAAATAACTTAATAAAACACATTTATTAGGTTGTTTATGGTCTAAATAGGAAACCCTAAAAGGAAATATTAAACAAACCTATATTTGTTTGATTTTCCTCAAGGAATAATTAATTAAACAATAATTTAATTATTATTCCTGGTCATGTTTAACTCAAAACAAAGAAATTAATTAGATAAATCCTTATTTATCTTATTATTTTCTAGGAATAACTGTTTAAATCTTATTTAAATAATATTCCTTGTTAAATATGACTAAATCACCCATAAATAATTAAATAAATCATTATTTATTTGATTATCCTCCAACCACTTCCTTAAAATGATAAATAAATCATTTATTTATTTATTATTCACAAATAAATGGATTTGACCCAAGTCAAATACCTTTTCCCTCCAACAAATATAATAAAATATTCCATAAAATGTGGATCTAGATTTGGTTAATGTTATTTTAATCATGCACCAAGATCTAGAATGACCCAATATTTTGTTATAAATAGGAGGGTTTTTCCTACCATTCTTCACCTTTTGTTGCCTATTAGGTCACTCTGGATCTAAACTCTTGGTCTGACTTTGAGCCATTATCATTGTCATATTTTCCATTATTTGCTGTGTGAGCTCCCTTTGAGTTCTATCTTTGTCTGGGTTTTCTACACCAACAGGAGAGAGAAATGCTAGATCTGAAGTCCTCATTTTAAGGAAGTGGTTGAAGGATAATCAAATAAATAATGATTTATTTAATTATTTATGGGTGATTTAGTCATAATTAACAAGGAATATTATTTAAATAATATTTAGACAATTATTCCTAGAAAATAATAAGATAAATAAGGATTTATCTAATTAATTTCTTTGTTTTGGGTTAAACATGACCAGGAATAATAATTAAATTATTGTTTAATTAATTATTCCTTGAGGAAAATCAAAAAAATATAGGTTTGTTTAATATTTCCTTTTGGGGTTTCCTGTTTAGACTATAAACAACCTAATAAATGTGTTTTATTAAGTTATTTTACATAGTGAAAGCAATTTTACTTAGGGTAAAATTGGTCTTACATGGTGTACTTGGGTCCATCTAATGATAGTAGGTTAGATGACCAAAAAATGGTGTAACACTATCTAGATAGTGATTATGGGATCTAGGTACATGACTTAATGTAATGATTTCAAATTCACACATTAAGAGCTTCACTCGTAAATATCTTCTAAAAAGGGCAGGATTATGCACACGATAGACACCATTCAATTTCATGACAAGCAGCAAAGAATCTAAAATAACATGAAGGTGAAGGATGCAATGATCATGGGCATCAACTAACAAACCTATCACTGCATCATATTCAACCTGGTTATTAGTGGTAACACCAATGCATAAGTCGTTAGAGAGGACAAGCGAATGCAAGGGGGTGAAAATGGCCCATGCTGCCGAGGCTAGATTCCGGGAGTAGCGATTTGCACTATCATCATAGCCGATATATGGTATGGATGGGGAATCCATCTAAAAAGTGCCACAAGACAACAAATGAGAGGATGATGAACAATGCTAGAAACCTGAACGCAAGGCAGAAATCAAACAAGCACTGCTAGGGTGAATGCTATGGGTAACATTTCTATCCTTCGCACACTGAATAGTGGATGGTGTGGTGGAACATCCTTCGGGGTAGCTTGTGCTTAGGTCACGAAAGTCACCATAGATATGAATGGTGCCATTTTTCTTATGGGTTGCATAGATAAAGTCAGGGGTGGTAAATTCTTCCATAATGTCACCATCACAGTAGAAGATGGAGTGACTGGTGGAAGGATGACCACATGACCTGGCGAAGCTACCTAAATCATCATCATGAGAAGTGAGGGTCACATGTGCATCATCACAGGGGGTGAAAGAAGAAAAAGTAGATGAAGGATCCACTAAAGTTGAGCCCAAGGTGATTGTTGAAGGGAGGTAAGGCGAAACAGAAGGGGATGCCCCAGAGGGGTCTTCCACCGTGGATCTCATAGATGATGATAGGTAGAGGATAGTGGCTGCACGTTCTGTCATCTCGACATCGGGAGGGGTAATTTCAATGGGATTGCATGTGTCCTCTAGTTGTGATGAAGCATAATTCGCAAGTAAGGGAGAGGCAAACTCGTTGAGCTCGACCTCATATTGCCGAACTACTTCCAAGGAGGTGTGGTAATCTGCGAGGTTGAGAAAAAGGTGAGTATAGTGGCCATGGAGATCACACAAAGCACAAGGGTGGTTTGTGTGCACAGTCTTGAGTTTCTTGGCTGAATTTGGTAAAGTAACATGGACTTCTGGGACATCAAACTCGAGAAACGAGACGTTGACCATGGGTTTGATACGAGGCAATTCAGGATAATGATGGGTGACATGACCATCAACACCACACAAAGCACACAGAGGTGTACGCTTTGGAGGCTTAGGATGAGCAGGAGTTGTCTGGGCAACCTTGTCCTTTGGTTCCTTTATACGGGCTTTTCCCCCCTCACCCGAGGCTTTCACAATAGGAGTAGGTTCCTGTTGAGGTGGTTGAGACACAGAAGAAAAGGGAGGGGTCATGGCGACAGGTTGGACCAAGGTCAAAGTAGTGTAAGGTTTGAGCTGACCAGGCAGGGTATTGGCTGGGGGATCAATGTACCAAACTAGGATCCCCAGGGTCATGTTGGGAAGGGTCAAGGTAGCCATAATGTAATATTCCAAAATTTTCCTACAATAAATTGGAATATTATTTTTTGTTGATTTCACTTGAGAGGAGAATAAGTGGGTAAGGAGGTCCATGCATAATTAAAATATCAATAAAATCCCTCATAGTATGAAAGGGGATCATCATTGGAGCTGGTTTTCACACCCTCATGTGTGAACAGGGACATTTGCAAGTGGACAAGGTCAAGTTTGACCAAGTCAACAACGTTGGGATAAGAGGTGGAGAACACTTAGAGAAACAACACAGTATGAATGGGAAGGGCGTTATTTGGGGGAGGAAGCCCTAAAAGGAGTGGGACCCATGGAGAGGGAGCCTTCACTTGTTTAAAAGGAGGGCAAGGAAGCCTTTATTTCTCATGCTATGGATTGTTGATTTCATTGTCTATGCAGACATTGTGCATTCTCCTACTATTTAGCAATTTTTCTGGAGGAATTCCTGTTTAGGATTCCTTCTCCTTCTTGAGATACCTCTTGAGGGATTGTTCTTCATTCTCCACACTTCTTGGCTCAAGTCCAAAGCCACTTCCTCCAACTACAGTGTTATTTCTGCTCAAGTGTAACATTGTGTTGTAGGGTGTTGCAGTGGGGGACCTCAACACCATTTTCGGAGCTGATTTTTAGAGGAGGGAGTCTCCATTCCTTTGGGAAGCTAGTGAGGAATTTTTCAAGACTTATTGCAGATCTTGGCAGTAGGCAACATCATTCCCTTGCCCCTACAGCGCAGTTTCATCCAGTAACTACATTATTTTTAGTGAGCATTTGCAATGGGGCTCTTGCAGATTGTTTGGAGGGGGAGATCTTTGGTGAGAGGATCAGCCTTTCAATTTATAAATCCATTGGAGGAGGAATATTTAGTTTGAGCATCATATTCAGCCATCTCCATCCAGTTCTATCTCTGAGTTGCAGTTGTTACCCAACAACTCTGGCATTTTGCAGATTTTTGTATATTATAGCCAATCCTTCCAGGATTGACATGAGGTAGCCTTTAGGAGCTGAGATCTTCACTCCCAATGTTGTATGGGCCATATATTTTTATATCCATGTATTTGGTATATGTAGCATGCAGTTACACTTATAAAACTGCACAGTCATAACTTGGGCACACATGTGTAGCAATGTTTTATCATGATTTATGTACTTTTTCCTTGAGGCTGAGCATTGCCTATCTTGAGTAACCTTTTTCCTCAAGATCTTGTATTCATTTGTTGCTGCTATTATTTAATAAGATTGCTATGAATATTTCTCACATTTTTATGAGTTGAGTGTCACTGCTACTCCATTATTGTGCTTTCATATTGCTGGGTCTACAACTATAGAATATCTTGAGATATTCTCATTATTGTGGAATTTTTCTAATTTGGGATATTATAGTGGTATCAAAGCATAATGTTGGCTTAGCCTGTGGATCTCAACCATTATGCTATCAAGGTGAGAGAGGATGAAGACTCCACTATGTGGAGAGAAAAAGGAAGATAAGCTTACAGAGCTGCTTCCAAAATCTGTACAGAGCATTCATGAAGAATTCGAGAAGATAAGGAGAGAGATATGTATAGGATCTCCAAGAGGGTTTGAAATTGAGTCAAACTCTAGATTTTCTTATAGGGAGTGTGAGAATGCAGCCACACCCTATGATGTATAGTGCAGTCACATGGCTAGTTTTTCCATAAGAGAAAAAGGAGAAAAAGGAATGCCTAAGAGGGGAACTCTTAGTGGGTTCTTGCAGGAGTATGAGTCTCAAACTCAGAAGTTTAGAGCTCATGTCACCTTTCTGGAGTTTTTCAAGGTCAAGTTGAGGAGGAGAAAGCAGCATAATGTGGATATATCTCTTCTATCTATCTTTGATGGTTCCCTTACTTGTTCAGCTAGGGCTTGGGTGGAAGAGCTAGACACCTTTCTGCAGTAGCATCAGATTTCCGAAGATGAAGCCATCAGAGTAGCAGTGCTACACTTTGGAGGTAAGGTCTATGCATGGTGGTTATTTGAGTCCTTTACTTTAAGGAATGCAAATACTTCTTCCTATGCAAGGTTCATTAAAACTTTGATGGAGAGATTTGGTAGGAAGAATTTTGAAACACATGTGGAGGAAACAAACACATTCAAACAAACAAAACCCTTGCATGTGATGGAGGAAACCATAGATTCAAAATAACTTCAAAGAACCCTAAAGGAGGCTGATATCTTGCATTTTACTTTTTTTGAGGCAAGACATTCATCTTGTATTTTTGCATAGGGAGGCAAAGAGATCCCTTTTCCAAAAGAGGATCCAATCATTGGAGGGTTGCCCACTCATTTTGAGGAGGCTAAGGGCAACAACGCTATCATTTCTAGAGTTGATCTAGCACCTCAGGCAGAGGAAGGAGGAGCTCTTTCTCAAACTAGAGGAATTCTTGCATCTTTGCAAGGAATTCCCCAAGATCTCATACATGGAGGTCCAAGCACAATCAGTGAGCAGCATGATTGTGCAACATTGCAGCTGGAAAGAGGAGGTAGGGATGAAGAGCAGCACCATATGATGAGAGGCACACACCCTTCTCTATTTCATAGAGCTATTGCAAAGAGGAGGTATAATTTATTGCACTATGAAAGAAAGGGCAAGGTTGCCAAACCATATGTACAATCCACTCTTAACATTGATGTCTCACTACATGGAGGCATTCCACCAGGGAGGTCACCAGATCTATCATTGATGAAAGAAATCTTGTCTTTGGATTCACCGCTCTTGGATTTTGGAGAGGTGAAGAGTTTGGGGGATAAATTTGGCATGGGGAATGTAAAATTAGTACACAGTAGGAGGAGGAGAGCTTCCCATGGTAGATCACCAACGCTGTCTCTGAGGAGGATTGATCCTTACTGGAGATCTTAGCTCTTAGTAGAGTACTCCAAGGATCTTGGTACATGCATGGTTCTCGATGACCCGAATGGAGATGATGAGTATATGGTGGATTATGTGGTCATCTATTCACATGGTAGAGTCTTCTTGACTAGAGCCTCTAGTCTCAAGGAGAAGCTGCTACATGCAGCACATGAGGACTTATTTACCATGCATTTTGATGCATATATTTCCTTAGCAGAGGAGTTCATTTGGGATGGCATTCAGCATGACATATTTCATCATATGGAGAGATGCATAGCCTAGATGGTCATGGAGAAGATGTCACAGCCACCTTCCTACTCATTGGGAGTAAGGGATCATTTTCAGTTGAGCCATTTCAGCTCAAGATCTCATGTGCATGATGGAGGAGGTATCATTTCATATTTTGTATTGTACTTCTTTCCCTTATTTGAGCAACATGATGTATCAAGAAGGATTATCTCTTCTTGCATATGGTATGATTATGTACTTGCAACTACTTGTAGCATTGGTTTTGGCTATCCTTTTGGTGGTTTGTGGGGGAAGCCACATGATTCTTGGTGTGCACCATTGGCACCCTTTTGTACTCTCATGTTTATATATTGTAAAAATATTGTGGCAGCATACAAGTGGTTGGAAAAGCACTTATTTTTTTTTGATTTGATGTAGGCAAGGAATGCACTGCGTTGGTTCCTTGTATGGGACCTTGATCCACTTTCCGGTTGTCATGTGAAAAATTATTTCTATTGGTTTTTTCTTCCATGTATTGTTGGTATCTCTACGTTCATGGGAAACTTTGATTGGAGAGTGGGATTGAGACTGAAGATGCCCATTGGGAGCATGATTCTCCCTAATATACATGTTGTACATCACAGGAGGAACCATGGGCCAACCATGAATGCCACATTACATTTATTTTCTTCTTGTGGGAGGAACCACTTGAAGAGCTTGAGGAGGCACTCCATAGATCATGAGAAGATGGAGGAGTTAGCACAGTCAAATCTTTTCCCTTTGAGGATGAGGAGAGACTCATCTATGAGCCACTCCATTTATATGAGAAAAATATATGGTAATATTATTGTTGACTTGCATATTAATTTGTCTATATGTATGCATCTCTTAACCATATATGTGCAGAAATTTTCTCAAAGGAGGGATATTCTTCCTTCTAGATTTGGTGGTCTACATAAGGCCATTGTGGATGATCACTCCCTAAGTGAATATGGGGAGGAAATTTCTCATGGAGAACATACTCACATTGCATATTATATCATTCACTTTCTCCAGGATTGTGAAGAGATTGGGGTAGCAAGCAAATGGTGGGGAGGCCACCCATCATTTTATTTTCTATGGTAGTGGAGAGTCAAACTGCGTTGGATACATTTGAGGGACCATTGTCCTTCTCCGTTACTTCACATGGAAGCCAGAATTATTCTCCTTATGGTTCCATTGGTTGATATTGCTAAAGCTTTTCTTGGGAGCATGATTAGAGGGGAGACACATTGGGTGAATGTGTTCTTCGAGGGATAAAACTCCCACACTCTTTGCACTACATGTTCTAAAGGGAGCATGGGAGATGGTATGGCCACTAGAGCAGCACATTTGTTTCCTTATGAGGTAAGCCATATGAGGAATGTGATGCCATATGATTATGACTTCCAACTCATCACATATGAGATGATTTGGGCCAACATGTTTCATAACGTTGGGGGAGATCCTTAGAGGTCTAATCCCCATCTTGCCATTCGAGGGCAATGTAATTGCAGCCCAGGATCAACATACACTATACACTTATCCTAAGTGGAGAGGAGGATAGCGTGGGGTAGGCTACTTTGTCTACCAGGATCATATTTTCAGCCCACCTACATTGCCAGAGCCAGAGGTAGAAGATGACTTTCAGGAGTTTCCATGTTGGGAGGTAACTCATTTTGCATGGATGATTGCTTAGGGGATGGAGGATCCACATGAGGAAGATATTCCTCAACACATCATAGACTCCATGCCTTGAGAGGAGGCTTTCCAGTTCTATCCTTGTTTTTTCTTGAGGACAAGCAACATTTTGGAGGGGAGCACTGTAATATTCCAAAATTTTCCTACAATAAATTGGAATATTAAATTTTTCTGATTTCACTTAGGAGGAGAATAAATGGGTAAGGAGGCCCATGCATAATGAAAATATAAATAAAATCCATCATAGTATGAAAGGGCATCATCATTGGAGCTAGTTTTCACACCCTCATGTGTGAACAGGGACATTTGCAAGTGGACAAGGTCAAGTTTGACCAAGTCAACAGCGCTGGGATAAGAGGTGGAGAACACTTAGAGAAACAACACAGTATGAATGGGAAGAGGGTTATTTGGTGGAAGAAACCCTAAAAGGAGTGGGACCCATGGAGAGGGGGCCTTCACTTATTTAAAATGAGGGCAAGACAGCCTTTGTTTCTCATGCTATGGATTGTTTATTTCATTGTCTATGCAAACATTATGAATTTTTCTACTGTTTAGCAGAGTTGCTGGGATAATTCCTGTTTAGGATTCCTTCTCCTTCTTGAGAGGCCTCTTGAGGGATTTTTATTCATTTGCCACACTTCTTGGCTCAATTCCAAAGCCACTTCCTCCAACTACAACATTATTTCTACTCAAGTGTAATGTTGTGTTGTAGGGTGTTGCAGTGGGGGACCTCAACACCATTTCCGGAGTTGATTTTCAAAGGAGGGAGTCTCCATTCATTTGGGAAGCTAGTGAGGAATGTTTCAGGACTTATTGTATATCTTGGCAGTAGGCCAACTCATTCCCTTGCCCCTACAATGTAGTTTCATCCAGTAACTACGTTATTTTTAGTGAGCATTTGCAGTGGGGCTCTTCCGGATTGTTTGGAGGGGGATATATTTGGTGAGAGGATCAACCTTTCACTTTAGAAATCCATTGGAGGAGGCATATTCAGTTTGAGCATCATATTCAGCCATCTCCATCCAGTTATATTTATGAGTTGTAGCTGCTACCCAGCAACTCTGGCATTTTGCATATTTTTGTATATTATAGCCAATCCTTCCAAGATTGACATGAGGTAGCCTTTGGGAGCTGAGATCTTCACTCCCAATGTTTTATGGGCCATATATTTGTATATACATGTATTTGGTATATGTAGCATGCAGTTACTCTTATAAAATTGCATAGTCATAGCTTGGGCACACATGTTTAGCAGTGTTTTATCATGCTTTATGTACTTGTTCCTTGAGGCTGAGCATTGCCTATCTTGAGTAACCTTTTTCCTCAAGATATTGTATTCATTTGTCGCTGCTATTATTTAATAATATGGCTATGGATATTTCTCACATTTTTATGAGTTGAGTGTCACTACTACTCCATTATTGTGTTTGCATATTGTTGGGTCTACAACTATAGAATATCTTGAGATATTCTCATTGTTGTAGCATTTCCCTAATTTGAAATATTGCACATAACAGGTACCAAAAATAATCTAGAAGGGGGAGTAAGAATAGGTATCTGACTCGAGGGCTAATGGCTAGGAGGAACAACTCCCAGATGGTTAAGGCTAGGGGGAACTGTTCCAGGAGGATAAATAGGGTCAGGGACACCAACTACAGATGAGGGGCCTTGAGGAGGAGATCCTGAAGGCTAAGTTGAAGTACTAGGAGCAATTTGCAAAGGGCGAGGCTGTTGACTAGTCAACCAAGACCGTTTGAGGTCAAACCGAGACGATTGCATCTTGAAAACATTCAACGAGCTAGGGTCAGAGATAGGATGGGGGAGACTAGGGAATGAACCAAACAAAGAGGAATATTTATAGACTCTAGGTGAGACACTGGTTGGAGGTTCAATTGATTTTTTATTGGCCACCAAAGAAATAATGGACTCAGGATGGGTCTGAGACTTCGGTTCGTAATATGTCAGTTGATCGATAGTGACGATATTTCCTTTTTGAGGAAATCATATCTTACCGTGAATCGTAGATGGGACAACATACATCGCATAATTGTATCTATGACCCAATTTAATGTTTTAGTCTAAGGGGGCATTAATGACTTCAATGTCAACACAAACATTTTTTCCCGCAAGAGTAATAGGACAATTGTGGAACATGCGAAGGGGCTGGGAAGAGTGGCCACCCATGCATGGAGGGTGATAGTGGAAGGGAATAACTCAGGGGATCCAAGATATTTCCAAATAGAAGTGGACATCATGCAAATGGATGTCCCCTCGTCAATGATACATCAGGAAATGTTGGCATTCCATATCTTGACAGGTATTTGGAAGGCGAAGGATGTAGGAAGGGGTGGATGCTCTGACTTGTCAACATCGAAGACAATAAAACTATCATCTAAAGGATCCATAGAGCCCATAGCATTTATTAGAGCTTGAAGGGCATGACTGGAGAACTTCTAGCATTGACATGGTGGCAAGGGATTTCCAAGTCATCTACTATACTGTAGGAGTGGGCGGCTTTACCGAAAGCATCGTTTCAGTGTAATGATCCTTTGAGGATCTTGGTATGTACTTTTGCCTTAGGCTGAGGGATCTGTAAAGGACCATTGGGTGTCTAAATTGGCTCTATGGGACCTGAAGATGGGGGATCAGTTGCAGACGTAGTGGGAGGGTTTGTGTAGTGGTGTGACTGAGTCTGAAGGTTGATATCGGTGGTATTGGCCTAGTCAAAGTTCATCATGAGGATCTGGTAATCAGAGGTACCAGATGGGGGAGGTTGAGTGGTTGCCTAACTTTCAAGGGGTTGGGTAACCACATATCCTTGCTGAGGGAAACAATTGGCAAACACAGCTAGTTGGATAGGTGTAGCATCAGGAGGAACCGAAGAAGAGCCCTGTTTTCCTCGAGATGCTACTTGAGCTTCCCACATTTGATGCATTTGGGGTAAAAGGGGACAATCATGGGTATAGTGGCCATGTACACCGCAACAAGAACAAGGCTTATTCATGTGAAGAGGCCTGTCGTGCTTGGGTTGAGTGTGTTGTTGTTGGGTTGCAGTGTTAGATGTATTCCCTTGGGTATTGTTTCCTCGATTACCTAGATCGGGTTGGTTATGGTTGTATTTCCTTTTCTTTTTGGAAGTGGGAGGATTAGTTGCTCTTTTCTACACATACACCAACCCTAGGGGGGGTAGCTTCTATTGCGTAGCTTGAGAAGGCATGGGAGGCAGAGGTGCTTGTGCTGGAGGAGTTGGATCACCGGGCTGTGGATACAGATATTAAGGAGGTTGAGAAACATTGGGGTAAACATGTTGAGCAAAAGCAGGCCTTGACATCGGAGGATGAGGTTGGCCAAAGGCGTGAGGCATGTTGTGTCTTGGATACATGCTGTTGGGAGGGGGGAAAGTGCTAGAGGATCTGGCCTCTCCCTGAGGGAAACCATAACCCATAGGAGGATGAGTGTACGAATGTGAAAGGGATCCAATGAAATTGTCAGCGGCATGAGATGCCCCTAGTGCATTGGCACCACCATGTCTAGGGATATCAAGTAAAATGGTATAAACATAACCATATTGTGCGTAGATCAAGTCATATTTCAACGCAATTTGGAGGGCTTCTTCCTCGGTCTAAGGAAAGTGAGAGGAAACATATTTAAAAATAGAGGGAAAAGGGATCTGAGAAACCAATCCATGTAGACATGGTCTTCGAAGATAGGGGATCGACATAGGATATTCATTCTCGCCATTCTTGAACATGGTCAGATAGGCGGGTGGAAGAATTTTGATGGAAAGAGGTAAAAATTTCAATACCAGTGTCATAGTGAATGGGAAGCTAGAAATAGGACATAAATTCCTTTGCAAGATTCGCAAAAGTAGTATGAGAGGAGGAGAAATGGTCGACATACTACTTGGAAGATTCTCTAGTAAGTGTACAGTGGAATAACCGAAGATGGATAGAGTCATCAATGATAGAATTAGATGAACACCACATGTGGAAAGAACGAACATGGTTGGTAGGATCCTCTCCAACATTAACTTCAAACTTAGGGATGTCTAAATGAATCTTGGTTGGCATAGCAGGCCAACCTGGATCATGGTGTATAGGGTCATTAATCAACTGGTTGAAATTGGGAAGGCTTATACCTGCCATATAAAGAAGCAAGGGAGCAGCCAGAATAGTTCCTGTTGTGGCACCACTAGTAGTGTTTCCAGCATTAGAGTTGAGGCCACCACCAATGTTAGGTCTTGAACCAGACATGATGAAGGTGAAAGGTGGAGGAGAGTCAGGGATAGAAATAGAAGGGGAACCTGATGAACCAGAATCTAAGTCAGAATGGGGACTCGATGAAGGACTAACTCGAACCCTACGCGGTGGGGTAAGTCTTCCTAACAAAAACTGAGGATGAATGCCTTTGAGTCTCTAGGATAAACACCTTGGGGGCGCAATTATGGAAAAGAGACATGGAACCCAATAAGGAAGAAAGGTAAACAAGGGCAGGGAGGTACAGATAAATTTATTACAATGTTTAAGTCTTGGCCTGACGGTGTAAACCAAGTGCTCTTCACTTTAGGTGTCTGTGTGTATGATAAGTGTGTTAATTTTAATTAAGCCCAAACATGTGTAGAGGAAAAAAAAAGGAAAAAAAAATTGTATAACTGTAAATAAAATTGAAAACAACAATAAAGGAAATTGAAAGTGACAGTAACATAAACAACTAAAGATGCATAAATTTAAACCCAAGGAAAAGGGCTTCCCAACAACTAGTCTATGGGTGGGCGAAATATAATCAAAACACACAAAATGGCCAATGGATCTAAGGTCAAGAGTGACAGGGATCTAAAGGTTAGATCTGCTGGAAGGAGGTGCAGAAAAAACAAGAAACCAAAGGGGAAAATGTTGAAAAATAGGTGGTGAAAGGCTATAACCCAAAGGGAAATGGAGGGGACCCTAAAGGGAAATGAAGGGGACACTAAAGGAGGATCAAAAAAAAATAAAAAGAGGTTTTTTGGATGGAGAAATAACAGATATAAAATGGATCTGAAAGTGCAGGTTCAGAACCAAAAAAATGGCTGAAAAACACTAAAATCTCAGAAGACCTGCTTCAGCTAAACTCCTCCTAAAAAGGTGGACATGTACTAAAGCCCTAGGGGGATTGGTTCCTACTTTGATGAGTAAAACTAAGAAATTAAAGGTCCAATATGGGTAAAGACGGAGGTCAGAAAATATTTAACAATGCCCCAGATAAACCCTTAAAATCACAGAAAAAATCCCGCAAAACTAGTACAGGTCACAAGTTCTGACCTGTTTTCTGTTGAGGTTGCATTTTTTGGTTAGTTATCCACTACTTGAAGGTTGAGGTCATATATTTTGGGCCAAAAATTGTGACCTACACTTTCAACTCTCACGAGAGTAGGTTTCAAAAAAAAGTGTCGTTTCTACTGCGTATGATACTTGTTACCTTCGCAAAAGGCCCAAAAACACACGAAAGATAGAATTTTTATTGTTTTAGGGTTAAAAAGGTTAAAAAAACATCAAGGAATGAAAAATAAAAATCTGAAGAAAAACCCTAGGGTTTGAAGCAGTTGGTCATGCAGGGATATGAAAAAACAACAGTGGTCGTAATTAAAAACCCTTGTGGAGTCGCTAGTTGTTAGTATGAATTCTAATCGCAAGTGTACAAAAAAAAATCACTTTACTTGTGCATAACAAACATCCCTAACATCAAATGTGGTTGTCAATTTACTTATATCTGTAGTAGGTGATCAGAATAAATGCTGCAAAAATCTAGATCTATCCAGTTAAAGACATTAAACAACAAAAATAAGCAAGATTTTTCTCCATACATCCAATGGACAAGACACAAATTTATAAAGAATTTTTTGTATTATGACACATGGGAAGGGAACATAAAAAGATTTTACCAGTCCCCCTCAATGGGATGGGTACTTGTATGTCCTCAGTGCTTCATATCCAAGATCTTTCTCTCTCTTGATGGTGTAGAAAACCCACACAAAAAGGGAACTCAAAGGGACCTCGCAAGCAAAAGTATAAAAATATGACAATGACGGAGGATCAAAGTCAGACCAAAAGTGTAGATCAAAAGGTGATCTCAAGACAACACAAGGTAGTGAATGAATGGAAAAACCTTCTATTTATAACAAAATATTGAGTTAGTCTAGATATTGGTGCATAATTAAAGTATTATTAACCAAATCTATATCCAACTTTCATGGAATATTTTATTATTTTTGTTGGAGGGAAAAGGAATTTGAATTTGGTCAAATCCCTTTATTTAGAAATAATAAATAAATAAATGATTTATTTATTATTTTAGAATATGGTTAAGGAATAATTAAATAAATAATGATTTATTCAATCATTTATAAATGATTTAGTCAAATTTAACAAGGAATATTATTAAATAATGATTTAGATAATTATTCCTACAAAATAATAAGATAAATAATGAACTATGCAATTAATTTTCCTGTTTTGGGTTAAGTATGACCAGGATTGGGGTTTCCTGTTTACACTAGAAATAACTTAATAAACTATAGGCTATTAAATTATTTCTCATAGTGAAAGCAATTTTACTATGGTAAAATTGGTCTTATGTGGTGTACTTTAGTCCATCTAATAGTAACAGGTTAGATGACCCAAAATTGGTGTAACACAGAGTACACTGTCGTGGTCAACCTACTCTCGGAGGCAATATCTCTTGGTGTTGATTCATTAGTATATACTAGGATTCGCAACTGATGGTTTCACAATTAAATAACACCTATCATGTCAGAGACCCATTTTTACATCGGTTATTTCGGAGAGTGCGTTTGTGACAACGTTCATTTCAATATGTTACATTTATTCACATTCTTCGTTCAGATAATTGGTTTGCAGAGTCATTAGCTAATCAAGAAATTGATTGGCATATTAATCATTCAACACTTTAAATATCAAAACTATCATTCATCATTATACATTTGGGACAATCACATCATATAAAATCGAAGTATATATATATATATATATATATATATATATATCAGAGTTGTGTTCAAAATATTAAAAAATCAGACAATCATGTCCTACAAAATTAGGGCTTATGTCCGATGATGTTCCTCATCAAAAAATATTACAGGCATCCAATCAAATAAGATCTATCCTTGTGGACCCTGCCTAGGATAGGTGTTCCAGAAGAACACTATAATTGTCGCCACGCGACGAAATAGCCGCACCTAGTCACGTGGTACTCCAACCACACGTCTCTGTATAGCCTTCGGGAGATCCTCTATGTCGGCCATAGGGACTTGGTGAGTCAAACTCTCCAAGTTTCTCTATATAGCATGGAGGGTTCTCCCTGGGTCTTTTGCGACATCGTCAGTCTCTCTTTTGCAGCACCTATGCCTTGAGAAACCCTCAGGTCTCACTAGTCCCATGTCTGCAATCATGATCCATAAAAATTTTAAGTCATATTGTCCAAAAAAAAATATTTTTCATTTTCATATAATTTGAAAAAAAAAGATAATAATAATAATATAATCAAAAATCATTGTGTGATCTTACCAATCACCCCCCATGATGCACTGGGTGGAAGGATAAAATCTAGATCTCCTCTTAAATCCATGCCAGCATAGGGATGGTCCTTTACTATGATGACTTGTTCTCCCCACCAAAGGAAGAACTTGTCATCCCAAGTAGTATAGGGGGCCTCACTACCCCTGAGTCTCTTCATTAGATCTGGCCACCTAGCTATCTGTGGATCAAGAGGGCTGCTTATGGTGGAGATGATCTTGGGGCTAAGCTCAGAAGCCTCTCAAAGAATAATGTGTAGAGAATGGTACCATAACCAAAATGCTTTGTTTTACTTTTCCAGATTGAAGTTAGTTGTCTCTTCAAATTTTCCAATAAAGTTGTTCATCAATCATATAGCTTGGCCAATCAATCCACTGCCAGGCTCATGCTTCCTTGTAATTCCTGGTATAAGGAAGTTGATTCAGCTACCCTCACAATGGTGAAAAGAACAATATTCATGTGCAGATCTCGCACATCTCTAATTGGGATTTGTGTCTAGACCTTCTAAGTAACCTCAGGACAGAAAACACGAATATAATCCTAGACATTTAACCCTCCTGTGGGCTTGCCCTACAAATTTATTGGTTCCCCTCTCTCAGAGAGTCCAATTATGAAGTAAATGTCTTCAATTTCAAGCCTTACTGGAATTTGATCTATCATGAAACAATCTTCATCCAGATCCCAATAATTTACTAACATCTCGAGTAATCTTGTGTTAGTTTTCATGTTTGGAATTTTGAAGAATTTCAGTAATCCACATCCCTAGAGTATGTCAGAATCACGATTTTTATTAGACCAAAACCCGCAGGCCTCCGCTACAATCACCAGAGTTAGGATCCACGAGAGGCGATTAGTCCATGTTGTGAAAACACATGGGGAGCGTTGAACCCAATTTCTAACAATATCCCCCCCAACGCGAGTTGGGTGAGTTTCAAACTTGAGACATGTCGCTCTGATACCAATTGTTAGAATCACGATTGCTGTTAGACCAAAACCCGTAGGCCTCCGCTAGAATCACTAGAGTTAGGATCCACGAGAGGTGGTTAGTCCATGTCGCGAAACACACGAGGAGCGTTGAACCCAATGTCCAACAAATTATATCCAATGACAATTGGTCCTGCATAACCTCATTATTAACTGTGCTATCTCGTTCCCTCCAACTGATAGTCATCTTGCATCATTTCATCCAAAATTAATTTTAAAATTCCACTCTACACATACACGAGTCCATTCAGACACAGTCGTGTCTATACGTGAGTTCCTCAATATGAACCTGCATATACAAAGAGGATTTTAGAAAAAAAGATATATTATATGGTGAAAATCCAAAAAAACTACTTGAAATGATAAAGAAAATAATGAATAAGCTGAGTATGAGGCTTACCTGAAAGATTTGGATCGATTCGATGGGTAATTTCTCCGTTTCAAAGAAGGGGATTTTTTGCTCCAGATCACTTTCACAATTTATTCACAAAAAAATGACCAAATGTGAGTCGAAAAGGCCTATTTATGCCCAGAATTCAAAACAAAATAGCAAATTTCATTTGTGGTTATTTGTTAAATTTGTTCACGACTATTTAACCTTTTGGCTTGTAAGTGTTGAGATAGGTTATTTTCAGGTCCATTCTAGTGATTTCGAGATGATTCCATTTTTTGCTTCGAATCCATGACCACTGACTTATTATGGCAGGCATTTTATTCTGAACTGGCATACAGGTTAGGGAATTCACTTTCCATTGCACTTATACATACTAGCCTCCATTATGAAATATTTCCATAGGGTCGACCCCATCATATTATGACTATTAAACCAATTTCCTCGCTTATTTTTAAATCATGATATGATGGTAGAGCCATCCTTTACATGGGCTTCTTAGTTAGTTCCTTGCTAGTATTTGTTTCCCATGCTGCAATTTGTGTAGGCTCGGGAGTCCTCTTTAGTCCCGCCATGACTTATGCATTGAAGCTTCATTCTTCTTGTTCTTCGCTATTTTATTCTAGCCATCTACCTTAGAGGCTCCCATTTTTTTGTCAATTGTATTTTTGCATTGCATATTGACCATTTTTATATCTTGGCCTTTAGCCGGCTTCATTTGGACTCATGTTTAAGACATCTTTTGACCATGTCTTTCTGCAAAGTCAATTGTGCAATCACTTAGCCTTCGCAACTTGACACCTTTTCCCATGGATAGAAAATTCCTCTGACTGTCACTTCATTAGGGGAATTTTGAGGTCTAAAATGGGCCTCCTAAGGAAATTATAAAATAATAGTCGAAATAATAAATGATATTATATTATATCATCAAATTGTAGTGGGAAAAAAGAAAAAGTATTTTTTCAACTCATATTTTCAGCTCATCTTCCTATGGATTTACTCAAATTTCAAGTTGAAGCACTTGTTGGATGCATAATTTGATTCCTCATCCAAGGAGACCCATGTTTCATACTTTCGATGGACCTTGCTACCCAAAAAATGAGAAATACATGAAAAATGTGATTGTAACCACGTTTTTCCATGAATTTCTCATTTTTCGTGTAGAAGGGTCCATCAAAAGTATGTAACATGGGTACTCATTGGATGATAAATTACATTTTTCATCCAACAAGTAATCCCACTCAAAATTTGAGTAAAACCTTAAGGAGATAATTCAAAAATACGATTTGAAAAAGTAGTTATATTATTTTATTTTATTTTTATATTTTTAATTTTTTATTCCAAAAATGGTGAATGATCCCCCATGGTTGACATCATCATCTTCAACCCTATTGGCTCTTATAAATTTTAATTTTCTTGTACATTTTTCTTAGGAGGCCTATTCTAGACCTCAAAATTCCCCTAATGACTATTTTTCGCCACGTTCCATTGAGCATAGGATTGTTCCTATCCCAGGAACTAGTGCATATGTTTACTGACACTTGTTTTATTCATTGTACTATAGGAATTATTTTATTATTTTATTATTTTTTAGGTTTTGTAAATTGTATCATCCAAGAATTGTTCATTTATGTAATGTATTGGAGGTTGCCCCCTCGAAGTGGCTTATTTCTAAGGCGTTCATATCTCTTTTCTTCTATTTTTGGAGTTGGTTACACAACATTTGGTATCAGAGGTTTGGATTCTAGGGTTTCGCTGCTCCAAATAGGTCATCGTGGCATTTTCGCTATAAATTTTTTTCTACGAAGCTTCAGAAGCTGAAATTTTTAGGGTGCGAAGTTGAAATCTTTAGGAAGGTTTTCTAAACATTTTAAAGCTTGGTTCGCAATATTTTTGGAGATATGATATGTGGAAGTTAAGTATTTTTTCAGGCTCCTAAAAAGGGCATCGTGGAATTTGCGCTATAACTTTTTTTCTACGAAGGTTCAGAATCTGAAATTCATATGGTGCGAAGATGAAATCCTGAGGAAATTCTTCAAAACATTTCAGAGCTTGGTTCGCAATATTTGTGGAGATATGATCTGTGGAAGGTAGTGCTTTTTCAGGCTCCTGAATTGCATCTCAAAGAGGTGATCGTGGGAAAAGTTCAATAACTCTCTCTCTGGGCATCGGATTTGAGTGTCGTAAAAATTGGTCACAAGTACACAGACTGTAGTTTCTTTGCTATCAATTTTAGAGACAAAGGAAAAAACAGTGGCACGTGGCAAATCGTACAACTTCTCTCTACTGAACCAGTCCATAATTAGGTCATTGTGGGAGATTGGACACAACTTTGTCTTGGAGAATCCAAATCAGGTCAGACCTGTAGCATTAAAAAGAGAATTAATAGGGATATTTCATTGCTGAATTTTAGATATTTAAGATTAGTAATCACAGATATAATCCAATTCCAATATCGAGCTCCTCAAAAGCAAGTAAAAGGTGTGTATTGTTTTTCCCGAATTGCATAAATCTTGTTTGAAAAATCAGTTTGAAGTGATTCAAAGGGCCTATTGAGCATATATTTTAGTATTTTATTCTAAAATGTGTCATAAAAAGAATTCAACACCCATTAAGCCCTCAGAAATCTATACTATGATGCATGAAGTGGAAGAATTGCAGTATGAGATATCAAAATTACGGTACCAAGTGCAACAAATTTCGATCTTACGAAGAGCAACTGAAGCTGACATATATGGTTTAAAAGAAGAAATGGAGGCTAAGTTGGATGGTTTGAAGGATAAAATAATAGCTAATACAGATGATAAATTAGTGGAATATGACATCGAGCATCAACAACAAGTTCTCCAACTCTCAAAGGATAACCTAACTTTGGTGCAGAATCTAATGAAACAACAGGAATATCAACATCACATCGAAAGAAGTTCTAAAGCAGTCACAAAAACAAGAAATTGACAATTAAAATCAATTTCAGAGTATCTCAGCAAGTGGAAGAACTTTCCTGTAGAAGATTCCACATGGGAGGATGAGAATTTTATACAGAAGCATCAAGAAATAATCAAGCGTTGAGGACAACACTTGTTTGAAGGAGAGGGGCATGTTAAGTCCCTATATTAATAGTGTAGTCCCTTATTATGTTAGTGTAGCCCCAATTATTGTTATTGTTGTACCCCTGTAACCCCCATATTGTTATTATTGTGCCCTTAAATTATTATTGTTAGGTCGGCTAGGATTACATTGTGGCCCACTAGGATTACATTATGGTCCCATGGACTCCTATATATAGAAAGGAGGTTTTGTAAATTGTATCATCCAAGAATTGTTCATTCATGTAATGTATTGGAGGTTGCCCCCTCGAAGTGGCTTATTTCTAAGGCGTTCATATCTCTTTTCTTCTATTTTTGGAGCTGGTTACACAACAAAATATGAAAAATACAAACAATTAAATATTCCAAAAAGAGTGGGAATGAGCCATTACTTCCATATTTGATGGCAACTAAAGAGTCAGTTGTGTCGCCCTTGAACAAAGCACAAAAAAGCTAATTCTTTTCTCCATTTGGGATGGGTTTAGTTTTGAATTAGGAGAAGTCATAACCTTGTTATCGAGTCAGTACTCCCCTAGTTGGTTATCTCTTCCAATAATATGGAGGGTTTGTTTATGCCTCCTGCATGAAAAACTTATACAAAATTTTCATTTGCTACCATAGTCAAAATGAGTCGGCCTTTCTACGGTGTCCCTTGACTCATTTTTCAGTCGACCATCCCGGTATGTTAGAGTCTTGTTCTATCACATCATCTATTCAGTCCTTTTCTCGTGCCGGTTTGAGAAGGTCTTCATTGACTTCTTGTTGGTGGGTTTATCTCTTATTGACTTCAACAAATTGCTCTAAGAGTAAACCTAGAGCCGCACCCTAGCCCTATTTACATCATTGATAGGTGACATTGTGCTTAACATTTTATTAACACCATGGGTCTTTGACTAAGTGGTTTCCCTTGTGTTATACATCAACTTACATTGTCACACCTAGGGTTCATGCAGTGCCTTGGTTTCCATTTGAAGCTATTGGTGGATTCCTCGCCTCTTTGTGAGCTTTCATTATTGGTTGGTTCAGAGGGTTTATGTCATGCACTAGCTACATTTTGTGCATGCCAGAAATGTACTTCAAGTTGGTTACTTCACTTTTCTTCACCTGATTCCTTCCAAATTTTGTCCTGTGGGTTACAATTATGCTGGATTGATGTGGGATGCCTTAATTCCTTCCTTCTAATAGATCTTTTCCCATCGACTCTGACTGATTTCTCTAGGAATAAGGTCTAGATTCCTATTGTCAGTACCTTAGGGTTTGCAATCATCAGTGGTAGACTCCTTCGCTATCAACAATGAGAATACATTAATGTCTCCAGATTGGTAGATTCTATCAAGTGTTTGACTTCACTCATTTATTTGCACTTGCTAGATTGTACTGGGGAACCTTGACTCTCATCATCATTATTGGTGAGTTGTCTCGCATTTGTTAACGGTATACGTCAATGACTGGTAATCAAACGATTTCTCACATGGTCGACCTTAGCTCATTTATTCCCATTGTGTAGAATTGTGCCATGGTGATCGATGAAGACCTCGAGTTTGCATCAGCATGTTTTGGTTCACTTTGACAACTTCTTCAGTTTTCTGCCAGTGCCACCATCCACCCTTATATGTTGCAGTTCATCACACCAACATCTTATATGTTGGCACCCAAGTTGCGTGTAGTACCATTTGTTCCACCACTTATGATTTGGTACTTGGAGATTCAGTTGTGACTTCAGTGATGAGATATCTTTGCAACATCATTGATCAGTCTTTTATATGTGATACTTGGACATGATTTTGACATATACTTATGGGCAGTGATCATATGATTCACTATGTACTTTATAGTTTAATTATACATGTATACATATTGAATCTGCTCCATACTTGATATGTGGACATGATTTTCTTTCACTGAGCATGATTATGCCCGCCTTAGACATGAGCTTTCTTTCTGATTTCTATCACTGGTTTTTGCCAAGCTAAAATCTGGTGAAGTCCTCTCTAGTCCTCGCAATATTGTTTCTTACACACATAATACATTTCAGCCATCATGTACCCCTTCTGACCTCATATATTAGGGGGAATATGTTATAGAATCATTTATCACTTCTATATACTTGATGACTTATGCATTTTCCTTGGGCAACCCTTCCATTCAGACTTGATCAAACTTCTCAAAAAACAATATTTTGAATTCCATACGCGACTTTGCCCAACATTTTCCACATGCAGACGTGGGTCCACTCATATTTGACCCACGTATGCTGTTTAAAATATTAAAAAATATAAAACCTCCCTACTAATTAGGTGGGGTTTATGGTTTTTTCCTGCAACTAAACTACCCCATCTCGTGGCCTAACTGTTTCCCAACTGAAAAAAACTGATTTGAGGAAGTATAAATGCACCTCAAGGGAATGGCCTAAGGGAGGAGAGAGAGAATGCTATTGATATTATATCCTGTTATATCCCTGATCAAGTCTGATATTTCCTTGTGCCTCCTGCACTTCCCAGGTTTAGGAAACCCTTGTTTCCTTGTTATGTTCACCCCCACTTTATGTGACATCCTTTGTGCACCCTTTATGTAAGAAGCTTTATGAGGCTAGGGATGGATGGAACCGAAGGATGGTTTCGCTTAGAGCCATGGAAGATCTCAGGTTATTTCTCCACTTTCTCTTTACATGTTATCAATAAAAGAAGCTCAGTCATGTTCCTGATGTCTTTGTGTTATATGTCTCCTATACATGTTGAATGATCTTGTAATGGTTAATTTCATGTTATTTTTATGATATTATATATGCTAACATGTTGAAATCTAGGACATATATGTTGTGAAACTATTTTGTGTGCTTTGTCTTTATTTATTTCCAAGTTCTGAAGCACAAGGAGTAGCAAAGGGGTTACACCCTATGGGATCGACCCCAGACATAGGAAAAATGGGTAAGGTCGTCTATTCTCGATTTTCTAGTTCAAGCATTAAAACCGATAATTAGAGTGCTTCTTGTGATGATATTCCATCCACTCTGTTAGATCCCTCAACCCATACCTTAGGCTAGCTTTGCCCACAACATACTTGTCAAAGGAAATTTCCAATCCTAATAGAAGAAAATGGAGGAAATAAAAATAAAGTAGAGGTGACATTTATCTTTTTCCAAAATGAAACTTGTGAATAAATTGGCAAGTACTGAGCCTTCCATCACTTATAAATTGGAGGCTAGTCCATAGTAATTTGGATTAGAATTTGAGCATTTTTATGTTGTCGATACACGATTGAGAGAGAGAGAGAGGAGTTGGGAGCTAAGGGAATATTTGATACAAAAATCATGGTCGTAATCATTCTTCTCACTTCTAATAATATATATTTTATCCTTTTTTGTCTATGTGATGATATCAACACCTTCTTTTTGTATATGTTGATTCAATGGTAAGACTTATGTTTATCATTAATGCATGCTAACTCTACATGTCATTATATGTTGATGAATTGGATTGATTAAATTTTTATATGTTGTGGATATTACTTGCTATCTTTTCTATGTGCAGGTCCTGATCTGAGATCGGATTGAGGTTTCTTCCTCCATAACACTGAAAACTCGAGTGGATCTGTGTGAAATAAAAATAGGTAATCTATCTCTGTTTCTTTTTCAATTTCTAGATTAACATGATATGTTTTCATGTATCTTATACTAGTTGCAGGCCCCTTGATGTCTGCCTCAAATTCCGAGAAACCTGAGAGGGTTTTTTTCCACCACCCTAAATTAATCCCTACATTAGCATCGTAAGGAAACTGAGGAAGTTAATCATATCTAATGGCATGAAAAATATTTTGCAGAAAGAACAAGGAGGAATAATTACACAATTATTCTCACTAGATGTTCAAACATCAAAATCATTTGTTTCTCAAGATCTCTAAAGAATCTTGGACAATCATCCAAAGGAATTTGAGACTCCCAAAGGCCTCCCACCCATTCGTGATCATGATCATGCTATTCACTTTATTCCAGGAAGTGTTCCTATAAACATTAGAGTCTTAGGCCTTACAAATATCCCTATTCCCAAAAGAGTGAAATTAAATATCTGGTTACAGATATGATAGAGGTGGGTATAATTAAACCTATCCAAATTTATTTATCTACTCCAATAGTATTGGTACACAAGAAGGATGGATCATGGTGTATGTGTTCCCATTCCTATCATTGATGAATTTTTGGATGAATTACATGAAGCAATTTACTTCACCAAGCTGGATCTTCATTCAATATATCATCAAATTAGAATGAAGACAAAAAGCAGTCCAAAAAAAAATTCAAAAATCATGACGGTAATTATGAATTTTTGGTCATGTCTTTTGGCCTTACTAAGAAATATTCCACATTTCAAGGTCTGATGAATTTATATTTCAATTTAACCCTTCCTTATAAAAATTTTGTTAGTATTTTTTGATGATATACTAATATACAACAAGTATTGGGAGGATCACGTTTAACATGTTGACATGGTACTTAAAGTATTGGAGGAGAAAAAATTGTATGAAAAAACTTCTCGATGTTTCTGTTATCACAAAATCTGACCCTGATAGGCTGCTCACCAAGTAGAATTTATGTAACTCTTTTAGACCAATCTTTTGGCTGAGGCTTAGCCTCCTCAACCTGAGAGGGCTCTCTCAAAGGTTTATGATTTTTGATTAATGAATAGATGGCTAACTCTAAAATAAAAGGATAAAATGGATAAATGGTTGTATCAAAAATTAGCAAACATTCATTGGGCCATGCAGTCAAGATATTCTTCAAAAAAACATCATAATCTGTTTAGCATGGAAGTCAAGGCACTTGGAGTCTAGTTTAATGAATATAACCGTAACAAAGTGAAAAACACAGTCTATTTGCATGTGAAGGAAGTTAGAGCATTTTCAAATGAATTCTAAGTAACACATACAAATACTACCGCAAATAGGTAATTGAGGAAAGCCATAGAAAGATGATACACATAAACTCCTTATGAATCTTGAGTTGTCAAAACAGATCTCTGTATTAAGTTGAAAAAGACACAGTCAACTACAATAACACAGTCACTTGCTAATGAAAATGCCCAACCCTTTGTATAATTCGACCTGGTGGTCTATATAGAACATTTACAATATAGGATTCTTTCATCCTCCACTATAGAATTCGAATTCCTATGCTTTGGCACCTTTCTTAATCTAGAAACTTGATATTAATTACAAAATGACAACTATAACCCTAATGAGCAGTCCTATTCCAAATAGGAATAAAAAAATTTCATAACCTCCTAAAAACCTTATCTAATCTTTATTACATCTTATGCCTCCTACATTCCCATGAATTCGAATTTGGATGATCATCTTTGACTTGAAGTAACCCTACTGTAGATAGTAATGTTTTCCTAAAAACTAGGAAACATGTTTTCCTTCTTTTCATCCCCTTTGATTCCTTTATCAGTTTTGAGTACTTTGATCAGTAATAGATTAGTTTCACATGTGTCACATTTTCCAAGTATTGCTCTAAAACCTTTAATCTTCCAGCTGTGTAGAAATGCATATCCGAAATGATGTAAAAGAATAGAAAATAGGTCTTCACTATGAAAGTAGTCTGTTTTCGTAGCACAATTATAGGTTAGTGTAAAACCTTTCCTTTTAATCATTTTTTCTCCTGTTTTATTCAATTTAACCTTCACTTATTATATCCATGCCTCCACCAACCAATTTAAACCCAAAACTCATCAACCTTCCTTCCAAAACGTAAATGAAAATATGGAAAAAGACATCTTCAGCAGTTTTGTAGCACGCTACGAAACTGCTGTGCAAGCTGATTTTTTAAAACAGTTTTCAAAATTCGTACCTTGGAGATTTTTAAACTTTAAAGTTTTTGGTATGATTTCAAAAACACAGAAATATGACCCCCAAACATAATCTTCATCAAATTTTACCTTCATCTTTCATCTATGAATTGGTCATTTTACCTTACCGTTTTTATCTGAAAAATAGGTGTTGAGACAGAGCTTGTATCTCCTCATCCATAATGTATTTTTCAAAAATGAAGAAAAATTTTGTAGGCCATTCTGTCTTGATCAAAAACCTCTCTTGGGGTTTTGAAATACTTCTCCTATTATCCAGAAATTGTCTTTGAACAACATGTGTAAAACAAAAAAAACTCTCTTTTCTGAAAATATGGCTTCAAAGAAAGACTTGTATCTCCCAACTGGTAACACTTGTGAGAAAAGTGAGAGAGGTTATTGTAGCTAGAGATTTTATGAAGGAAAAATTCTTTCATAATTCCAAAACACTTTTCCATTTGGCCAAAAACTGAACTTGAAGTTTGACTACTAAACAGCCATGTACAGGACATTGTGTAACAGCGGTTTCGTAGCGCAAGTTAAGTTATCATTTTCTCCCACCTCACAATGAATTTGAAGAAACAGAGAGAGGTGTTTGTATTTAAGTATGTTAGGAAGAAAAAACTCTTTCAGTTTTCACAAATTCATTTTCAGTTTCCCAGAAAACCCCTTGGAAGTTGAATACTAAAACCAGAAAACAGAGTTTTTCTTCATGACTGAAAAAGCTGCTACAGCAGTTTCGTAGCGTGCTACGAAATTACCAGCGCTTTCATAGCGCATTTCCTCATTTTTGAACTAGAGGCACTATGAAAGTGTGGATTCTTGGCTAATTGCATAATTTCCACCCGAAACCTAATGGAATGACCCCTAAATGAAAAATATGACTTTTTAATCATGGAATGGACCTAAAAGACTTTATTTGAACTTGAAATATGACCTTTAAAACTTATGAAACTATGACCTACCCTTTACCAAGACTTAAAATGACTTTTATACCTACTTGAAATCATGACCAAAATAAGAGCTGAAACAATGATGTTTTGAGATTTTTTGGGTGATAACAGTGGCTCCACTTGGGATAATGTGCCCCTGTGATACACTAAGAACCAGTAGTTCTAGTGTTGCTATCTATTTTTTAGAATAAAACTCTGAAATTTTACCAAGCTCCTCCTCAAGCTCTAATGGCCTTCACCTCGGGCTCAATCTTGATGGTCACTACAGAAAAACAAACTTCATACCTACTGAAAGATGCCCATTCAATTTTGAGCTTATTCACATACTCCTACCTACCCTATCAGCTGCAACTCTCCACTTTAACTCAATCAACATGAAACTTCCAATGAATCCAATCATTGATCTGATCTGACACTTGAACCTCTTGATTGCACTTGAACCCAAAGTAGAAATGATACTGTGATGACCAAGGTAACTTATAATGTATCTGATCTTCATAATGAAAATGAAACTGTAAAATTGGACTGAAAAACGCTTCCATGTATTCAGCTATAGGGTCAAAGAAGACATGATCTTTTTTATGTTTCTCATGACATTCTGCAGCTTTGGACAACTCATCCATACTTTGATCATCCACATAAGACTTCAGTTGTGTGCTCTCAAACTGCTTTTCAAATTGATTTTCAAAAACAATGTATTCTTCCTCAAACTCAAAAGAGAAAGGAAGAATCACCCTCTCTTTATGTTCTGCCATAGAAATATTTTGAAAATAATTACCATGATCATGAAGACTATATTTAATTTGACCTTGTAAACCTTCAATGTCTTTCTCAATGTTCTTAGAAACTTCATCCAAAAATGTAATCTTATCTTTTGTCTTGCACTCAAATGATTTTAGATAAGAAGACAAGGAAAAAGAAAAAAATTCATCTATTTCTTCATTAATATGATCGTCATTCCATTGTTTGAAACCTTGAATTGAAGGAGATTTTTCCACCAACTCTATTCTATCTATCCATTCCTCCAAAAACATAAGCCAAAAGTCTGCAAATGACTTAATAGATATGACAAGAAAACTTTCAATCCATTTTTTACATTTCCCTTGAAATGAATCATAGAAAAACATAATGCAAACATCTTCATGTTTGACTCTAATAAGCTCAGTAAAATGACATAAATTTGATATATCCTTCAAAGTCAAACTCAAATCTTCTCCATTGAATTTTGGACCATTCCTTAAAAAATATGTATCCTTGGGAAAATGATTTGGGAAACCATGAATTCCTGAAAAATGTATACATGCATACCTTGAAAAAAGAATGACAACATCTGAGTTCTTCATAAGTCCAGTGGAATCACCATGAATCTATGAATTTTGAATTCTTCAACAATGGAGTTGCGAAGGTAGTTTTGCAGCCTCAAACAGATTCTGAGTTCATGCTACCTTCAAGAATTCAGCTTCATAATTTTTGGGAGATGTATATCTTCAGACTCTCAATAGACACACCAAATTTTTATCACAAAATATGACCCTGATAGGCTGCTCACCAAGTGGACTTTATGTAACTCTTTCAGACCAATATTTTG
Organism: Pinus albicaulis; assembly: GCA_034641835.2. NCBI lineage: Eukaryota > Viridiplantae > Streptophyta > Pinopsida > Pinales > Pinaceae > Pinus > Pinus albicaulis. Next base: position 174,107,731 of record CM076576.1, on the reverse strand, counting down.
GCTAAGGCTTAGCCTCCTCAACCTAAGAGGGCTCTCTCAAAGATTTATGATTTTTTATTAATGAATAGATGTCTAAGTCTAAAATAAAAGGATAAAATGGATAATTGGTTGTATAAAAAATTAGCAAACATTCATTGGGCCACGAAGTCAAGATATTCTTCAACAAGACATCATAATCTGTTTAGCATGGAAGTCAAGGCACTTGGAGTCTAGTTTAATAAATATAACAGAAACATAGTGAAAAACACAGTCTATGTTCATGTGAAGGAATTTAGAGCATTATCAAATGAATTTTAAGTAACACATACAAATACTACCGCAAATAGGTAATTGAGGAAATCCATAGAAAGATGATACACATAAACTCCTTATGAATCTTGAAAAAGACACAGTCAACTACAATAACACAGTCACTTGCTAATGAAAATGCCCAACCCTTTGTATAATTCGACCTGGTGGTCTATATAGAACATTTAAAATATAGGATCTTTCATCCTCCACTAGAGAATTCGAATTCCCATGCTTTGACACCTTTCTTAATCTAGAAACTTGCTATTAGTTAAAAAATGACAACTATAACCCTAATGAGCATTCCTATTCCAAATAGGAATAAAAATCTTTAATAACCTCCTAAAAAAATTATCTAATCTTTATTACATCTTATGCCACCTAAATTCCCATGAATTTGAATTTGGATGATCATCTTTGACTTGAAGTAACCCTATTGTAGATAGTAATGTTTTCCTAAAAACTAGGAAACATGCTTTCCTGCTTTTCAGCCCCTTTGATTCCTTTATCAGTTTTGAGTACTTTGATCATTAATAGATCAGTTTCACATGTCTCAAATTTTCCAAGCATTTCTCTAAAACCTTTAATCTTCCAGCTATGTAGAAATGCATCTCCAAAATGATGTAAAAGAATAGAAAATAGGTCTGCGCTATGAAAGTAGCCTGTTTTCGTAGCGCAATTTGTAGGTTAGTGTAAAACTTTTCCTTTTAATCATTTTTTCTCATTTTTTCTTCATTTAAACCTTCACTTGTTATATCCATGCCTCCACCAGCCAATTTAAACCCAAAACTCATCAACCTTCCTTCCAAAACTTATATGAAAATATGGAAAAAGACATCTTCAACAATTTCGTAGCGCGCTACAAAACTGCTGTGCAAGCTGATTTTTCAAAACAGTCTTCAAAATTCGTACCTTGGAGCTGTTTAAACTTTAAAGGTGTTGGTATGATTTCAAAAACACAGCAACATGACCCCCAAAACATAATCTTCATCAAATTTTACCTTCATCTTTCATCTATGAATTGATCATTTTACCTTATTGTTTTTATCTAAAAAATAGGTGTTGAGACAGAGATTTTATCTCCTCATCCATAATGTATTTTGAAAAACTAAAGGAGGCTTTTGTAGGCCATTCTGTCTTGAAAAAAAACCTCTCTTTTTGTTTTGAAATACTTCTCCTACTGTCTAGAAACTGTCTTTGAACAACCTGTGTAAAACGGGAAAACTCTGTTTTCTGAATATATGGCTTCAAAGAAAGACTTGTATCTCCCAACTAGTAACACTTGTGAGAAACGTGAGAGAGGTTATTGTAGCTGGAGATTTTTTGAAGACAAAATTCTTTCATAATTCTAAAACACTTTTCCATTTGTCCAGAAACTGAACTTGAATTTTGACTACTAAACAACCATGTACAGGACATTTTGTAACAGCAGTTTCGTAGTGAAAGTTAAGTTATCAATTTCTCCCACTTCATAATGAATTTGAAGAAACTGAGAGAGGTTTTTGTATTTAATTATGTTAGGAAGAAAAACCTCTTTCATTTTTCACAAATTCATTTTTCAGTTTCCCATGAAACCCCTTGGAAGTTGACTAATAAAACCAGAAAACATAGTTTTTCTTCATGACTGAAAAAGATGCTACAGTAGTTTCGTACCGCGCTACGAAAGTAGCAGCGATTTCGTAGCACATTTCCTCATTTTTGAACTAGAGGCGCTACGAAAGTGTGGATTCTTGGCTAATTGCAGAATTTCAACCCGAAACCTAATGGAATGACCCCTAAATGAAAAATATGACTTTTTAATCATGGAATGGACCTTAAAGACTTTATTTGAACTCGAAATATGACCTTTAAAACTTATGAAACTATGACCTACCCTTTACCAAGACTTAAAATCATTTTTATACCTACTTGAAATCATGACCAAAAACAGATTTGACACAATTATTTTTTGAGAATTTTTGGGTGATAACAGTTTCTTTAGGGTACACGAGGTGGAATATTTGGGTAATATTATATCTCATGATGGTGTTAAGATATATCCTAACAAATCCATCAAGGAATGGAAAATCTCCATAACCCTAAAGCATCTTCAAGGATTTCTTGGGTTGATAGAGTATTATCTCAAGTTTTTTAAGAACTATGGGAAAATAACAGTGCCTCTAACAACATTACATGAAGAAAGATGCATTTTTTTGACTCAAGAAGCAACTAAGTCATTTGAACATCTTAAAGAGGTAATGTTCCAAGCTCTGGCTTTAGCTACTCCAGACTTCACAAAATTTTTTATTGTGGAATGTGATGCCTCAAGGAATGGAATTGGTGTTGTTTTAATGAAAGAAGGAATACCCATTTCTTTTGAAAGTTATCCAATTAAGGGAAAATATTTACAAAAAATTATTTATGAGAAGGAAATGTTGGAAATAATATATGCCGTGAAGAAATGGCACCCTTACCTAATTGGAAGACACTTCAAGGTAAAAACAGATCATGATAGTCTTAAATAATTTCTGGAACACATATTATCTTTAAAAGAGCAGAAAAAATGACTAAGATGTTGGGTTATGACTTTGAAATCATATACAAAAAAGGGGAGAAAAATGTTCTTGCATATGCACTTTCTAGAAGGGATGAATATGTGGAAGAATTTATCTATACCATTTCTATTATCCTACCTGCCTAGATAACCGAAGTAGGGAAATAATTGAAGAATGATGAAGAGGTGTGGACACTAATTCAAAAGCTGCAACAATATCCTAGTACATATGACACATTTATGGTACAAATATTGATTATATCTATGTAAGAATTCCTAACTCAAACAAAATGAATCATTATGGTACAAAGATCGCTTGCATCTATGTAAGAATTTCCAACTCAAACAAAAGATTATTTTGGACTTGCACACCTCTCCTTTAGGAGGGAACTTAGGGTTTTTAAAAACATACCACAAGGGCAAGAAGGAATTTTTTTGGATGGCCTCAAATTTGATTTTCAGAAGTTTGTTACAGAATGTTTGGTTTTGCAACAAAATAAAGTTGAGACAATTAAAACCCCAACTCTATTACAACCTTTAGCCATTCCAAGGAAACATTGGGATGAGGTCTCAATGGATTTTATCACAATTTTACCTAAGTCTGAAGGTAAGAGTGTCATCATGGTGGTACTTGATATATTTACCAAGTATGCACACTTTTGCATTATCTCATCCTTTTAAAGCCAATATATTTTCTATTGCATTTATGGAAAAGATTCAAAAGATACATGGAAACCTAAACATTATTGTAAGTGACATAGATCCCATTTTATTTTTGGACAAAATGATTTTCTTGTCTTGGTACTCAATTAGATCATAGCTCATCTTAGCATCCTCAATCTAACGGGAAAAATGAGATAGTGAACAAATGTTTCGAAGGATATCCTAATTGCTTTGTACCTGATAAAAAAACAAAATGGGTCAACTGGTTACCTCTACCTGAATGGTGGTATAACAATTCCTTCCATATTTTAGTAAAAATGACCCCATTTATGGAACTTTATGGATATCTTCCACCGTTCATGACATCATATTTAAGAGAAAATTCTAAGATTCAAGCAGTGGAAGTTCACATTGAGCATCAACAACAAGTTCTGCAACTCTTAAAGGATAACCTCACTTTGGTGCAAAATCGAATGAAGAGAGACAAATAACCATAGAAGTGAAATAACTTTTGCGTAGGCAACTTGGTATTTTTATGGCTACAATCATACAAACAAATGTCCCTTAAGCAAGCTAACAAGGATAATAAATTATCACCCAAGTACTATGGTCCTTACAATGTGTTGCAAAAGATTGGTACTATGGCATACAATTGGAGTCACTTGCATCTTCTCGAGTACACCCAATTTTCAATTTTTTCAATGTTTCATGCTTAAAGAAGGTTATCGTTGACAGGCTCATAGTTCAAACAACATTTCCAAAATTTGACAAGGGAGGAAAAAATCATATTAGAGATGGAAGCCGTCATGAAAACAAGAACTCCAAAACTATGAAATTGATCACATTAGAGAAATTTTGGGGTAAAAATTGGGCCTTAAAACAAAAATGTACAACCACAATCAACTTTGTAAGAGACAATAGGCTTCAAGATGACAGTGTCAACCATGGGGGGTAATTCACCATACTCAAAGTAAAAAAGTAAAAAGATTAAAAACTAAAAATATTACTTTTTCAACTTATCTCCCTACAGTTTTACTCAAATTTCGAGCAGGATCACTCATTTGATGCATAATTTAATTCCTCATCCAAGGAGTAGCAATGTTGCATACTTTACATGGACCATGCTACACAAAAAATGAGAAATACAGGAAAAAAGTTATTGGAATCACGTTTTTCATGTATTTCTCATTTTTTATGTAGCAAGGTCCATCGAAAGTATGCAAAATGGGTACTCATTGGATGATGAATTAAATTATGCATCCAACGAGTCCTCCCACTTGAAATTTGAAAAAAATCGTAGGGAGATAAGTTGAAAATACGAGTTGAAAAATTAATTTTTCCTTTTTTTCCTCTAAAATTTGATGATGTAATCTAATCTTATTTTATTATTTCCACTATTTTTTTTAATATTCCTTAGGAGTCCCATTTTAGACCTAAAAAATTCTATAATGATGTCAAGAGTATCTCATTAACTGGAAGAACTTACCCACTGAAGAATCCACATGGGAGGATGATAATTTTATATAAAAGCATCCAGAACTACTCAAGCGTTGAGGACAACACTTTTTTTGAAGGAAATGGGCATCTTAGGTCCCTATAATACTAGTGTATTCCCCTTATCATTATTGTTAGTGTAGCCCCCTTATTGTTATTGTTGTGCTCGTGTAACCCTCATATTTTTATTGTTGATCCCATGTAGCCCCAATATTGTTATTGTGTGCCCCATAGAAGCAAACTATTGTTATTATGGTGTCCTTATATTTTTTTTTTGGTTATGTAGGCTCTTATTGTATTATGACGACCCCTTAGACTCCTATATATACCAAGGAGGTATCCTCATTTGTATCATCCAAGGATTGTTCATTTATGTGATGTAAAAGAAGTTTTCCCCCTCAAAGAGGCTTATTTTGAAGTCATTGACCTATTTATTCTTCTATTTTGTGATATGGTTACATAAAAAGAAGGTTATAGAACCATATGACATGGGAATTGAACCCCCGGCCTCGGGGGGAAGGTAGCCCCAATAGTAAGCCATTATGTCACTCGATGGATCTCAATAGACCATCATTAAATATTTCATTCAAATATTATGTAAGAAATGGTCATCCTAAAATGGGGTCAACTTGTGTCAAACCCCTAACCTCCTGCCAACTAGTGATCGATGTTAACCATTAGACCAATTGTCTCACATTAAAACCATCATCGGATTATCATACTTAAACTTTGGTTGCAACTATGTAGCAAATAGGGAAGGCATGTGGAATTTGTTGAATTTTATAGCTATGGTTAGTCTTCATAATTAATATTTTAGCCCTTGAAATATATAATGGAAAATGTAAGACATTTTATTCATATCATTTTATTGTTATCCCTCAAAATGATTAATATAAGGCTTGTTCTTCATGCTGTTTTCAGAAGAGAAAAAGTTGAAATTTGAATTTTTGGCTCCATTTTTTTCAAGTTTCCCCCCCCCCCCACCCCTTCAAGTCAAGTCAAGTATAGTGAAGAGATACCCATTAAAGCTATTAATAACATTATATATAAGGCATTCGACCTCCTCCACAAGACAATTCAATCTCACACAACAAAGTATCTTCTGGGAATCCAAGTGAAGGAGAAGAAGAACAACAACAAAGACATGCCAAGCATATTATTTATCTCTCTTTGACTTCACAAATATGAGTTTTTTGGCATATTCTCAGTATCAGGTCAAAATTTTGGGTATAAGGGCCTAAATTATAGGAAGCATATTTTGGGTAGAAGGATCGAGTTTCTAGGCAGTTTCTGGGAGGCAAGCATTTGTCGTAGGTAGATCAAATAGGGTTGAATTGTTGGGCTTGGCAAGAGGGACGTTTTTCTAGGTTTCACCACTATATTATTGGCTAGTTTGACCGTCATATTGATTAACAAAATTAGGCATATCTCTTGTTGAACTGAAGAATTTCTCTAAGGAAGAGGTTGTTGGGTTTTTCCCCCAAGTGGGTTTTTATAGGGTAAATCTTGTGTTTTATTTGTGCATTGTGATCTCTATTGTACTTATGCATTTATGGTTAAATTTCTAAAGTGTAATTTCTTAATGATAAATTGGAAGTGCTAAAATAGTATGTACGTCATTATAAGTAATTATCATTGTGATCTCTATTGTACTTGTGAATTTATTGTTGAATTTATAAAGTGTAATTACTTAAAGGTAAACTCTAAATGCTAAAATAATATGTACATCGTTAGATGTAATTATTAGTTTTTAAAAAATTAGAGCTTGTATATATTGCACTTGAAAATCAACATGGTATCAAATCTTTGGTTAAGGAAATGACATTGAGATCATTGTTAAAAGAAATGTATTTGAAGATCATTCTTGAAGATACCTACATATACAATCTATTTTTTTTGTCTATATCCATGTGTTCTTCTATGAAGTCAGAAAACAAGCTCGAAGTAGCTTCAAATTTTAGGGCTTGGAAGACAAGGATTTACCTCATTCCTGCAAAGAATGGTCTATTAGATATTGTGATGGGTAAGGTCACCAAACATTTAGATATTGAAGGACAAGAAAAATATGATAAGGATGACATCACGATGAGAAGTATTATTGTGGACTCTATCAAAGATCATTTGATTCCATATGTCACAAATATTGACACTTCAATGAAGATGTATGATGCCCTAGCTAGATTATACACCATCAATGACATCGGTAAGGAAATGAGTTTGCAGAATGAGCTTTGTGATATTAGAATGACAAAGAATGATTTTTTGGCCTCATATTTCATGAGAATATCTCAACTGAGAGATAAAATTCAAGAAATTCATGAAATTATTTATGATAAAGAACTCATGACTACAACAATTAATGGTTTTCCTTAATCATGGGATTTGTTTGCATCGAGTATCTATGGATGAAAGGATATTCTAAGTTTTGAAGAACTATGGGTCTCATGTACTGAATAATAATCTAGACATATATCAAATGTAAGGATTCAAAGATCTAAAGAAGGTGACTCTTAAGCATTTGCAACACATTTCAAGAAGGCTGGAAGAAGAAAGATGTTTTCCTTCCAAAGAAGAAATGAAGATAAAATATCTGAAGGTAGAAGACTTGGTCCTTAAGGGAATAATAATATGTTTAAGGTTCAATGCTACCATTTTCACTAATTTGGTCATTATAGAAGTAAATTTCCTAAGATATTGAATGATAGAAAGATAAAGGGAAAACAACGTGCTACCACAACAAACATTGATGAACATCCAAATAAACTCAAGAATGAAAATCCAGGTGACAGATATTTTTTCTATTTTTTTCTCTTTTGGGTTCTATTGCAAATATTGATAACTTGTGGTTAGTAGATAGTGGTGCTTCAATACATATGACATAACATCATGACAATATCACAAGTTTGATTCAAAATAGGTTATCTCAAAAGGAATATCTTGTAGATAACAACACTTATGCAGTAAAAGGCATTAGGACAACATCCATTGATCCAGAATCAAGTGAAATAATTCATCTTAGAAACATACTATATGTACAAAGTTTGAAAAGAATTTGGTTTCTATTTCATGTTCAGAAGATAAATGTTGAGAAGTGTAGAAATAAATTCTCAATTTGACTTTTCCTTGGTCAAATTGAGAAAATTAGAATTTACACATCATTAGACAACTTGGAGGAAGTTAACTAAGGTGACATTTCTCTTGTCGCTCATTCATATCAGTAAATTCGAGTTATATGGCTGGAGTTCAGTTAAGCATGTGTGATTTCTAATTTGTAGCAATCCAATTATGTTATTTCCAGTTGTATTTAGTTAAACTAATTCTAATTGTTGATATAACTAGTTGGAGGTCAGTTGCACAGTGGGATAGAAGTATAACTCAGTGATAATCTATTTAAATAATTAATCAACCAAAAATAGCTAGTGCATGTAGATAATTCGAGTTACCTAGCTATGGTGGATATTCCAAGGTAGTGTAACATCAGTTATAGACTAGTCTGGAGTGTACAGGTGTTTCATGTAGTCATAGGATCAACCTTTGGAATTGAACAATAAATTGGAGGAAAATTCCTAAAAAATAGGGGCCTAATTCCTTAGGATTTTCAGAAGGAAGTAGGGGCTCAAGAATAGTAAGAAATTGACAAAGTGTGGGGCAGAGCTTCTCATTGAGCAGTGAGAAATGTTATTCACTTGCAGATTGTTCTCACGACAAGTAAAAAATTGTAATACATTCTCTATTCATTTGATTAATAAAATAATAATTAAGGGGATTTTACCAGTTTGTTTCCCCTAGATAAATTTGTATACTTGTGTATATGATTGATGCATGTTTGTGATTTTTGTTCTAAATTGTGAATTAATTTCCATAAAGCAATAGAGTATAATTGCGTCTCTTGATTTATGTTAAATTTATTAAGTTGAAATTATATCACCATATTTCTACATGGTATGAGATCATAATTCACATTAGAACAAGAATTTCGAAGTTGTTTCTCAGGAGGTTTGAATTTTCAACTTCAGTGTAGTAGGATCTATTCATATTTGAGATAATGACAATCAATGGATTGATATTAGAGTATGCCTTGGAAGGTAGCTTTAATTTCATTGCATGGAAGGATCACACGGAGGCACAACTTGATGACAACAGTTTGATGGAATATGTCAAGACAAACCTTCCAAAACTAGGATCAGTTGATGCCCATAACATATCTCAATGGAATAAAGATGTACCTAAGGCGAGGAGAATAATCTTGGAGGGAGTGAGATACCACATTGTCTAAATATACGTGGTAAAGAGAATCATTTCGCAATGTGGAAGGAAATTATGGAGCTACTCGAGAAGTGCTCGATATTATTAATGTGAAATAATTATGAGACATTTTCCAAGTTTTTAGAATTCAAGGAACTAGTTGAGAAAGAGACTGAAAAGAAGGTGAAGGCTCTCAGGAGTGATAATGGAGGTTACTATGTTTCGAATGACTTCAATTATTTCTATGCAAAATAAGGCATTCAAAGAGAGTTTACGACACCCCACAACCTACAACAGAATGGGGTATCTGAGAGGAAGAACCAAAGTAGTGTAGGAGTTGTGAGAGCTATGTTACATGACCAAGGCCTGCCACTACATTTGTGGACATAGGCATGTAACACAAAATTCTACTTGCAAAACTAGAGTCCTCATTGGATTCTTGGTATGATTACACTAGAGGAAGATTTATCAAGGAGAAAACTAGATGTGTCTCACTTCAAAAAATTTGGAGCCTCTATTTATTACCATGTCTCCAAATATTTTAGGAAGAAAACTGAGCCGATAGTAGAGTTAGGATTTTTTTTGGGTTACACTAAAAATACACACAATTACCATGTGTACTTACCTTCCCTCAGAATGATAGTTTTTCGAAGGGATGTAAAGTTTGATGAGGATAAATTTATGCGGTGCTCTCTTGAGAGGGAGCTTCAGATCCCACTAGAAGAGGATATTTTAGCTCCAAAAGAGAAGCCTCAAGAAGTTCTAGAGCAACCATAAATGGAGGATCAAAGAGAAGGTAGAGTGGAGACATCCATTAAAAAAAAACCATCTTGATAAATATGTGAGGGAGAATGTGGGTGATCCTTCAAATTTGTGCAAGAAAAGGAGGTCAACTGAGAGGTAGAATATCTACATGGATCTAATGACTGATCTTGTAGATATTGAGTCATCCTCTTTTGAGGAATAATTTGAGAAACATGTTTGGGTTGATGCAATGGAGGAAGAATACAAATCCATGACGAAGAACAATATTTGGGAAGTGGTCCCAAGACCAAAAGATAAATTTGTTCAGGGCTCGAGATGGATCTTCAAGGTTAAGAATGTAGTAGATGGAAGCATAGAGAAGTAAAATTACATATTTTTTGCCAAAGGATTCTCTCAAGTTGAGGGAATTGACTATGAGGAAACATTTTCTCCTGTAGCAAGGTATTCATCAATTAGATCAATTTTTTCACTAGTTGTGCAGATGGGGTGGAAGATCCAACATATGGATGTAAAATCAACATTTATCAATGATGTTATTGAGGAGGAAGTTTACATCAAGAAACCAGAAGGTTATGAGACATTTGATCAAGAGTCTCATGTGTGCAGACTCAAGCGAGTATTGCATGATCTCAAACAGGAACCCCAAGATTGGTACACCAGGATTGACAGTTATCCCACTGGATTGGACTTCACCAAAATTGAATTGAATCTAAACCTATATCATATTTTGGTATAAGGTAGATTATTATCATTTTTTTATAAGTTGATTATTTAATATTGACAGGTGATGAGTAGTTGATTAACTCTTGCAAGGAGGACCTTGCAAGGGAATTTGAGATGAAATTCATGGGTCTCATGCACTACTTCCTTGGGTTGGAACTATGGCAAGGAAATAGGGAATTGTTTGTTTCTCAAGGAAAGTATTCCACCAAGATATTGTAGATATTTTTCATGTAGATTTGTAAAACCATGGAGACACCTCTAGTGACCAACTAGAGGAAGGAGGATGAAACTTCAGTTGAAGAGGTTAATGCTACCATTTATCAGTAGCTAGTGGGTTCACTTATATATCTTGTGAACACACGACTAAATATGTGTTATGAAGTAAACCAGCTAAGTGAATCTATGGTTAGGTCAACCAAATTATATTAGAAGGCAAAAAAGCATGTCTCATGGTACTTTAGAGTCACTACCCAGTATGGATTATGGTATAGACGGACATAAGGAGTGAAGTTGTGTGGCTTCACAAATGTATATTTGGAAGGGAGTCCATCTGACTGAAAGAGTAAATCAGGTGGTATTGTTATTTTTGGGTCCACAACACTTTCCTAGTTCAGCAGGAAGTAGAGTTGTGTGGTGCTCAACTCGACAGAAGCTGAATACATGGATGCAAGTCAAGAAGCATGTGAGGTGATCTGGATGAGAAATATTGGGATAATTTGGTCAGGAGATGGATCCAGCTGTGATCTATTGTGATAATTAGAGTTGCATTAAGCTCTATGAGAATCTGCTATTTCACAGTCGATCCAAGCATATAGATATCTAGTATCATCATTTACAAGAACGTGTGCAGAGGCATATAATGTTGCTCAATAAATTTCGACAAAGGAACAAGATGTTGACATCTTAACAAAGGCTTTGTCAAGAGGAAAGTTCAAATTCCATAGGTGAAGGATAGGGGTGGTTTAAAATCTCTTTATTTCTAAGAGGGAGTGTTGAGAAGTGTAGCAAGAAAGTCTCAATTTGAATTTTCCTTGGTTAGATTGAGAAAATTTGAATTTTCACATCAATAGAAAACTTCGAGGAAGTTAATTGAGGTGACATGGCTCTTGTCAGCTAGTCAGCTCAGTAAATTTGATTTAGATGGCTTGGTGTTTATTTAATCATGTGTGATTGCTAATTTGTAACAATATAGTTCTATTATTCCAATTGTATTTAGTTAAAATAGTTCTAACTGTTTATAGAACTAGTTGGAGGTCAGTTATGTAGTGGGACAACAACCTAACTCAGTGATCATATAGTTAACTGAAAAATCAACCAAAAATAGCGAGTGCATGCAGATAATTCAAGTTACCCAACTGTGGTTGAGATTCCAAGGTAGTGTAACATTAGTTGTAGATTAGTCTTGAGTGTATAGGTGTAATATCCCAAAATCGGGAAATTCTACAAAAATAAGAATATCTTAAGATATTCTAAAGTTGGAGCTATAGCAATACTTGAAAAAAATAATGCAAGATGTGTCAATTTACTTATTAGATGTGTATTAAACACATCTTCATCAGATTAGGAACATATCATCATCATCTCCAAGTGGGGAAAAGTAGTGATCTGGACCATAAAAGTGCTATTTCCAGAAAATAACGCTATAAATATGAGAAATGGTACTTGGATCCATTATTTTATGCAATATACATCTCACATATAAAATGGGAGCTGAAAAAAATTATTCTAGCCAAGTTAAACAGATCTCCCGATTCTTATATGGCTTAAAAACACTGAAAACCCATGACTTAACCCATACAAAAAACTCTGAAGGAAGCACAGCATAATTATAAGAGGGTTTCTGTAAGAATATGTTGTATATAACATATCTAGAGTTTATTTAGCCAAATTATAGAGAAAAATAGAGATCTAGCCTCTTTCATACAATGTAAAGATAACCCAGCAAGGGTTCCTTGGAAGCTTAAGCACAAGAGAAGTAGATTTGAATATTCAGCTGCAAAATAATGCAGTCTCCTAAAACATTACATGAATATATCTGAATAAAGTACAATATGGATGAGAATCCCTTTTTCCTAATATTCTGGGAGAAGGGTTGGCCTTTTCTCTAGGAAACTAGCCAAAAATCAAGGCATCAAACCTTGCTGCAGCAGCTCTCTGAAGAATGATGCAGTTCCTGCAAGGGACTACATTGTAGAAGTGCAGAGAAGCTTTTTCAAAGTGAAAAGATATGAAATACTGCTCTGGAATGCTTCCTTACTGATCTCTCAATGGAAAGAGAGCCTCCTCCTCTGAAAAACAAATGCTAGAAGTGGTGTTGTGAATGCTCACTACAACACCCTCCAACACAACGTTATACTACTGCAGAAATAATGTTGTAGCTGAAGGACGATGCTTGGCCTCAAGCCTGGATGTGAGGAAAATCAGTACACTCCTTCAAGAGGCCTCCCAAGAAAGGATAAGGATTCCTAAATAGGAAATCCTTGTGCTAAGTAGCACAACAATCTCGACTAAACAGTTGCAGAAAGAAAAATAGTCTTCTAGACCAAAATCAAATCATAAGCATAATTTTTTTATGACTGCCTTGCCCTTCTTTTAAACATGTGTGAGCCTCCTTTCCTTGGGCCCCACTTATTAGGGTTTCCTTCACCAAGGAATCTTCCTCCCACTTGCATTGTGCTATCTCAAAGGATGATCTCCTCCTCTCATTTCTGCGCTATTGACTTGGTCAAAATTGACCTTGTCCACATGCATTTATCCCTGTTCACACATGGGAGTGTAAAATCCAGCTACTACCTTGATCCATTTCCACACCATGAGGGATTTTATTCAAATTTTTATTATGCATGGGCCTCCTTACCCATTTATTCATCTCCTAAGTGAGATCAGCAAAATTTTATATTCCAATTTGCTGCATGCAAATTATGGAATATTACAGTCCTCCCCTCCCAAATGTTGCTTGTCCTCAAGAAACTACAAGGATAGAACTAAAGAGTTACCTCCCAGGGCATGGAGACTGAAATGTATCAGGAAAACACCTTTCCCCAAGTGGATCCTCCATCCCCAAGCAATCATCCATACAAAATGAGTCACCTCCCACCATGGCAACTCTAGAAACGTTTCCTCCACCTTGAGCTCCTGCAAAGTAGGTGGGATAAAAATCTACACATGGTAGACAAGATATCCTACCCCACACTGTCTTCCTCTCCACTTATGATAAGTGTAGATTATATGCTAATATTGGGCTGCAAAACAATTGCCCTCAAGTGGCAAGATGAAGACTAGATCTCCAAAGATCTCCTTTCCAACGATGTGAATCAAGTTGGCCCAAATAATCCCATATGTGACGGATAGGAAATCATCACCATATGGCATCCCATCCATCATATGGCCCACCTAAAAAAGAAACAAGTGTTTGAATTTGGTGGCCATATCTCCTCCCATGCTCCCATTAGAACATGAAATGCAGAAAATGTGGGAATCCTCTTCCCAAAAGGACACATCCACCCCATGTGTCTTTCTCCCCATCATGCTCTCTATAAAGATAAGAACAATATCAGAAAAATAGATCATGATCAGCATAAAAATGAGGGAAATAATGAAGGTTTCATGTGGTGCAAGGAAGTACCAACAACTTCCCATGTAGTTACAGCGCAGTTTCCCAAACTGTTGCTTCAAAAAATAGTATGGCAAGTTTTTTTTTAATACATGGATAATTATGTATGTCATCAAGTCTGTTAATGAATAGTAACTATTTAGGTACAATATCTGATCATACATGTAAGAAAAACATAATTTCCCAAGTTCATATAAGAGATGGTTGTCTCCATCATATAGATTGGCCCAAAATTGACTATGAAGCCAAATGAAAAGCTTGCCATCTTGTGGAGCAATGCACTACATAGAAATGGTAAGAGTATGCAAATATTGTATTAGAAAATCAATACATGCAAAAAAAAATTTCTCACCTCCTCCTTGTTTACCAAGTGCATCAAATGTGAAGTGATCCTGGGGACACTCCATCAATAAGTCCAAACCCAAAGGTGACAGCGCTGTTGGCCCATGCAAATAGGCTCTTGCCAACTCATAACTCCATTCTTTGACATGCATAGTTTCAAAGGCATCTCCCATAATGCTGCTACACATAAGAGGTTTTTCCCAAGGTAGAAGTACCTCTTGAACATCTAAGGCCAAGGAGTAGCCCCTTTGCACCATGATAGTGCCACCTCCTACTCCTAAAACATCATGCAAAGTGTGAGAGAAAATATGCCCTTGCTCTCCCAAGAATAACCCAAGCAACAAAAGTTTTTTCTACCTCCTCATACCTCCATCATACAAATTATGTAGTGAAAACATGGTGAAGAATTTCATATCAACAAAATGCATCCATACTCTTTGCTTCTCCATGATGCAAGTATCCTGCTACATACCCTTAAAAAGAGGATGATGACCAAACTCTTTCAAGAGCAACCAACACAACCAAGCCTCCTGCTACCCAGTATCATAGATTTGCAAGTAGCATTCCAGCTTCTTGCTCATCATCCACACCCATCCATACCCATGTGGGTGCCTTGCATCATGCTCTTCCTTATCACTCTCCCAAGGAAGACTATCATCCTCCCAAATCAGATTTTTGCTCTTGCATTTCATGGGATGTTGAAATGCAACTCCTTGTAGATATTCTAGAGAATATCTCTCATTGATGTCCTTCCTGAATCCATAAGGATCCAAGTGTGATGAGAGGAAACCCTCCCCAAACTATTGAATAACTTTTTACTTCATGATGTGTTGAAGTGCACCTCCCATGAGATCTCTCCATGAGACCTTCCTCCCATCAATGGCCTTCCAAAACCAATAAGGTTCTAGATCTTATACAGGTAGAAGTTTCTCTCTGAGCTGGGGAGTGCTCATTGAGAAAGGGTCATCTAGAAGGAGAAATGGTTTCTCATTTCAAGATGTCTACCATCTATCATTCCATCCAACATTGCTTCATGAATGAAGCTTCCATTTGAATTCTCCCATAAAGAATGGGTCCTCCTTTATTCATCACTGCTCTTATACAGTGCAGTGCAATTCTAGTTCTCTAAATCAACAATATACAATAATGAAGATCCCTCCATAATATATGTTGAAATGACAGGAGATGGAAACTTAAGCATACCTTGGTGAAATGTGGAAGCAAGAGTTTCTCCCTCAACTATGTTGGCTTCCTTCAGTGCTGAACATGAAGGCTGCTCCTCCAAGGTCGCAAATTCCCCCAGGGGATCCTCCTATATGAAGGAATGAGGTGTGATGTGGCAATCATGGTGTGCCCATTGTTTCTCCTGAAACATACAACATGTAGAATAGAGAGAATAATACTCCCAATGGGCATCTCCAACTCATATCCCACTCTCCAAACAAAGCTCCCCATGAACATAAAAATATCAGCCATATATGGAAGCAAAAACCAATAGAAATAAGTTTTCATATGACAACCAGAATGTGGATCAAGGTTCCTCACATGGAACCAGCGTAGTGCATCCTTTGCCTGCATCAAATCAAACAATAACAAGTGTTTTTCCAACCACTTTTTTTCTACCACAACCATTTTACAGGATAGAGACATGAAAGTACAATTTGGTGCCAATGGTGCACACCAAGAATCATGTGGCTTCCCCCACAAACCACCAAATAAATAGCCAATGTTAATTCCAAAAGTGGCTTTAAGTACATCATCATATAATATGCAAGAAGGGACAATCCTTCTTGGTAAAACATGCTGCTCATATAAAGAAAATAAGTACAAAAAATAAAGTGAAATTTTACATCCTCCATCATGTACTTGAGACCTTGAGCTGAAATGGCTTAATCAGAAATTTTCCCTCACCTCCAAAGAGTAGGGAAGTGGATGTGACCTCCTCTCTATCACCATCCAGGATATGCATCTCTCCATATGCTGAAATATGTCATGCTGGATGCCCTCCCAAGTGAACTCCTCTGCCAAAGAAAGACATGCATCATAATGCATGGAAAGGAAGTCATCATGTGTTGCATGAAGCAGCTTCTCCTTGAGCTTAGAAGCTCCAGTCAAGAAGACTCTGCCATAAGAATAGATGACCACATCATCCACCATATACTCATCACCTCTATCTGGGACATCAAGTATCATACACGCACCTAGATCCTTGGAGTACTCTACCAAGTATCCTCCCAAGGGACAGCGCTTGTGATCTAGCATGTGAAGCTCTCCTCATGCTGCTGCCTACTACTTGGACATCCCCCATGCCAAAGTCTCTCTCCAAACTCTTCACCTCTCCAAAATCCAAGAGTGGTGAACCCAAATACAAGATGTATCTCATCAACTCTAAATCCGGTGGCCTCCCAAGTGGAATGCCTCCATGTAGTGAGACATCGAAATATGAAGTGGACTATATATATATGAGTGGACTAAATTGTCCCTCTCTTCACTGCGTAGTGCAGTCCCTTCCCTCTGTACAGAAACCTCCTGAAATAAATAAGGGTGAATGCACATCATCCCTTGATGTTGACCCTTCTCCTCTCCTTCCATATATGAGAATGCCTCATCCTCAATGAGAGACCCTTGATCTTGGTCATCTCTTGAATGAGGAAACTCCATGTCTTCAAAAATAGAAGAGGGCTCTTCAAGAAGTGGGGATCTTTCCCTTGGAAAAATATCTTGCATGTTTTTATCCCCCTTAAAAATATGGAGTGGAGTTGGTTTAATAGGTCTCCCCAACTCATGCAAAGTGTTTGAGTTTTGTTTTTAACACATGATGGTTCACAATTTTTTACATTAAATCTTCTCACCAATTCCTTAGTGAACCCAACATAAGTTCTTACATTTGCATGAAAAAATGAAGTAGAATTATCAAACCACTAATCATGGGCCATACCTTTGAGGTGCAGCGCTGCTACTCTGATGGCCTCCTTCTCTGAAACTTGGTGTAGATGGAAATAGGAATCTAGCTCTTCCACCCAAGCTTTGGTTGTGCACTCTCCTGATCCATCAAAGTGAGATAGGAAGATTCTACCTCTCTTGCTTCTTTTGTGGCTGCTAGATCTTGCCTCCTTGAGTTTTTAAAACCCTTGGAAGTCCAAGTGCTCCTTGAATCTCCATGATTGAGATTCATACTCCTGAAGGTAGTCACTCAAGGTCTCCTCCCTTGGTGAATCTTCTTCCTCCATCCTTCTTCCAGTAAATGTGGGCAATAGACTGCGCTGTGGATCTCCATGTGTGGCTGAATGCTCACACCCCTCATGTGAATAGCCAGGTGTTGCTTCAAACCCTCTCAGAAAACTTCTACACTCCTCCCCTTTCATTTCCTTGAGATCTTCTTTGATATTCTTCATAGCTTGGAAAAAAAGCAGGGAGATCCTCTCTTCCTTCATTCCTCCAAATAATGGATTCATGCTTTTGTTTCTTCTACACAAATTCTCTTTTCTATGAGAAGCTTCTCCTCCTAATGGCATAATTTCTTGAATTCACAGGTTGAGCCAAGATTATGCTTTGATACCACTGTAATATCCCAAAATTAGGGAATTCTACAAAAATAAGAATATCTTAAGATATTCTAAAGTTGGAGCTACAGAAATACTTGAACACAATAATGAAAGCTTTGTCAATTTACTTATTAGATGTGTATTAAACACATCTTCATCATATTAGGAACATATCAACAAAACTATGTCTCCATATGTCATCTCCAAGTGGGGAAAAGCAGTGATCTGGACCATAAAAACGATATTTCCAGAAAATAATGCTATAACTGTGAGAAATGGGAATTTGATCCCTTATTTTATGCTATATACATCTCACATGTAGAATGGGAGCTGAAACAAATCATTCTATCCATGTTAAACATATATCTTGGTTTTTATATGGCTTAAAAACACTGAAAACCCATGACTTAACCCATACAGAAAACTCTGAAGTAAGCACAACATAATCATAAGAGGGTTTCTGTAATAATATGTTGTAGATAACATATCTGGAGTTTATTTATCCAAATTACAGAGAAAAACAGAGATCTAGCCTCTTTTATACAATGTAAAGATAGCCCGACAAGGGTTCCTTGGAAGCTTAAGCACAGGATAAGTAGATCTGAATATTCAACTGCAAAATAATGTATTATCCTACAAAATTACATGAATATAGCTGAATAAATTACAATAGGGATGAGAATACCTTTTTTCTAGCCTTTCAGGAGAAGGGTTGGCCCTTTCTCTAGGAAAATAGCCAAAAATCAAGGTATTAAACCTTGTTGCAACAGCTCTATGAAGAATGACACAGTTCCAAGTGCAAAGATATGCAATACTGCTCCAGAATTCTTCCTCACAGATCTCTCAAAGGAAAGAGAGCCTCCTACTCTAAAAACCAAGTGCTGGAAGTGGTGTTGTGAACCCTCACTGCAACACCCTGCAACACAATGTTATACTACTGCAGAAATAACACTGTAGCTGAAGGAGAATGCTTGGCCTCAAGCCTGCATGTGAGGAAAATTAGTATACTCCTTCAAGAGGCCTATCAAGAAAGGATAAGGATTCCTAAACAGGAAATCCTTGTGCTAAGCAGCACAACAATCTCAATTAAACAATTGCAGAAAGAAAAATAGTCTTCTAGACCAAAATCAAATCATAAGCATAAACTTGTTATGGCTGCCTTGCCCTCCTTTTAAACATGTTTGAGCCTCCTTTCCTTGGGACCCACTCATTAGGGTTTCCTTCACCAAGGAATCTTCCTCCCACTTGCACTGCGTTGTCTCTATGGATGATCTCCTCCTCTCATATTTGCGCTATTGACTTGGTCAAACTTAACCTTGTCCACATGCATTTATCCCTGTTCACACATGGGAGTGTAAAATCCAGCTGCTACCTTGATCCCTTTCCACACCATGAGGGATTTTATTCAGATTTTTATTATGCATGAGCCTCCTTACCCATTTATTCATCTCCTAAGTGAGATCAACAAAATTTTATATTCCAATTTGTTACATGCAAATTTTGGAATATTACAACAAGTGTTGCATGCAGTTAAAGGATCAACCTTGGGAATCACACAATCAATTGGAGGACAATTCCTAAAAAAATGGGGCCTCTCTTTTCAGGATTTTTTCAAGGAAATAGGGGCTCACGAAGAGGCAAACTTTGACTACATATGGGTTAGATCTTCTCATTTAGCAGAGAGAAATTTTATCCACTTGAAGGTTGTGCTAAAGGTGAACAACCAATTGTAATGCATTCTCTATTCATCTGATTAATGCAAGCAGGCTTAAGTCATTTTTAGCAGTTGGTTTCCCTGAAACAAATTTGTGTACTTGTGTATGTGATTGATGCATGTTTGTGATTTTTGTTATAAATTATGAATTAACTTCCACGAACCAGTAGAGTAGAATTGTGTCTCTTGATTTAGATTAAATTTCTTGAGAAGTTGCAATTCTATCACCATATTTCTACAATATAGGATCTGCAGTAGAATTTGTTGATGGAAAAATTCCTTGTAAGGAATAGGGGATCATGTATATAATTTTATAGAGTAATTAGAGTTCATGAAGGAAGGTTATATAAACTATTGAAACAACCAGCCCAAGCATTAGTGAATGATGATATCAATCCATGTGAACTATGGAATAGAATATATGCTCACCTTAACTATAAAGCCTTGTAATCTTTAAATCATATGGTTTTAGGTGTGCTAGAATTAAAAATTGAGCATGAAGGAAGATGTTAATTTTGTGCACTTGGGAATAATTTCAAGAAGAATTTTCCAGGCGGTGAAAGTAAGTCTAAGGAAATATTGGATCTAGTTCATTTTGATGTATGTGGTCCAATTATGGTAAAATATTTTAGAGGCTCTCTATATTACGTAAATTTTGTTGATTATTTTTATCGCAAAACATGGATTCACTTAATTAATACCAAGGATGAAGTATTTAGAAAAATTCAAGAATTCGAGGTTGAAGTAGAGAAATTGATAGGAAAGAAAATCAAGATTCTAAGATCATATAATGGAACAGAATACACTTCCAAGGAATTTTTTCCTTTTGTAAATAAACTGGGATTAAGAGGGATTTGATAGTACCTTAAAATCCACACAGTTTTTGAAAGAAATAATAGGTCCATTGAAGAATTTGTTAAGGAAATAATGCATGATCAGGACTTTCCCATGTTCCCATGGAGTGAAGCATCCATGAAAAAATTATATACTCAAAATAGAAGTGCTCATGGAATATTTGAGGACAAGGCTCCTGGAGAAGAAATCACTAAACAAAAACCAAAGGTCAGACATATGAGAATTTATAGTTGTCCAATTTACATACATGTACCCAAAGATAAAAGGAAGAAACTATATCCTTCAATAAAGAAAGGAATTTTTGTTGGATACAACAAGTCGTCAAAGGCCTATAGAATTTATGTTCCTAGAGAATGACAGGTTGAATTCAATAGTGACATTACCTTTGATGTGAATGTTGCCTACTGGAAGTCTAAACAATTTCCCATGGACTTTAACGATGTTGTGTTGGAATATTTTCCATTGATGGTAAAGGAGCAACAAAGTATGATGGAAAAGGATGTTAGTTGGTGCAAAGCAACCAGGTATGTTGCAAAGGAGCTCTTATGTTGATTTGTGGTGAGTAGGTGTTATTGATCAGAGATGAAGGAGTTAGTAAGTATGTGTTGCTTCTTGATTAGAGGCTAATTTATTATGTTGTGATGTGAGGCTAATTGTGTGAATATGTTGTGATGTGAGGTTGAATCAAGAGATTTTGTTAAAGATGAATGAAAATGTTATGTTGCAGATTTGAAGACTATTTTGAAGGTTTATTTATGAATTATGTAAAGGAAATACTCTTAACTCCAATGAAAGAAAAGTAAATAAGCTAAAAGGATGATACAATGATGAATATGAAGATGAAGGCAAGATTCAAGACTAATTCCAATGATGAAGACTCAATATTGGTGTAGTGATTAAATTCATATAGTGAAATACTACAGGGGTCAAATGGTGAAATACAATGAAGCTTTTATCAAGGTAGTATTAGAAAATGTTCTACACCTAGAGTAACACGAGATGCATAACAAGGGACCCACGTTATAATACAGGCTACTGGAATAGAGCGCATGTTACAGTCTTGAATGAAATTTTTTTGGTGTAATAATCAAAGTTTTCTTATGCTAATGGATTATGTTTTAACATTTTGAAATTTAATTTTGTTTTAATATTCAAAGTATAAAAATGTGTGAAAAAAATTGGTGGAATCCAACAAGGAAAGATTGTTGACTTAATATTCTTGTGTAGAATATTAACATCTACCAAACTATCTTTATAAAAATATGTTTTTTTGGAAGGTTGAACTATTAGAGAGTAAAGAGTTCAGTTTTTGTTTGTGAGTTACCTGACACATGTGAAGCAGATACGAAGCATATTTGAGAAGGAGAATAAGATTAAATAGATATGGAGGTATTCAAAATTAATTTCCAAGTAAAAAAACACATTATACTTTTATGTGGCAGGGTATTGTAGTCTCCTTTCAATTTGTATCTTGAAAAAGAATATATTGGAGCCTGTTGAGGTAGGAGCCTCCTCTGGGTTGTAGCCCGCAAAAAAATTATGTAACTGGGAGTAGGGGCTTCCCAGCAAGTTGTAGCTTGCGGAATTGCAGAGAAGTTGGATCCTCAAAAATATGATGTAATAGAGGAAGTAGGAGCTTTCCTTTGCATGAAAACAAAAACAAATTTGTGGCTTTCTCCATCTATGGGTTTCTACTTATATCTGGTGTCCATATGTGTTTCTTTTATGTGTTTATTTTATGTTTTATTTAACATATTACATGTTGTTTATATATTAAATATGTTTTTCATAAGGTGTTATGTTGCTCATTTAATGATTCAAACGAATATTTAAACAAAAAAATTGATGTCCATGAATGTAATAAACTGAGTCACTCCCCTTCTTAGTTTAGTCAAGTTTCCAACATGATTAAGAATGTGAAGCTCCAAAGGAAGAAGGATTAGGTCCATCCAATCCTTCATAACATCTCATATGTCATCAATAATTTCCAAACGAGCCTAATAATCTAATGGATCTAGTCATTGTTCCATAAATCAAGAAGAGGGTGTCATGACTTAGAACTACTTTTTAGAAAGCTAAAGGACATGCATCTCCACATGGGACATTCAGGGAAAGTAAGAGACCAAAGAGGTATTATAGATATGAAGCATTGATGACTAATCTCATTGATTATGAATAGTCCAACTATTAAGAGGTAGTTAACCAGTAAGTTTGGAAGAACGTGATGATGGAGGAATACCGATATGTAATAAAGATTTATGTATGGGAAATTTTATCTAGACCTGGAGGGAAGTTAGTGGTGACCTCCAAATGGATATACAATATTAAGCATGCAGTGGAAGGAAGTATTTACAAATACAAGGTGATACTTTTGGCTAGATGATTCTCCTGGAAAGAGGGATCAAATTACAATGAGACTTTTTCTCTACTTGTCATATTAATAAAGCCTTGTATGAACTCAAGAAAGCACTTAGATCCTAATATTCTCAAATTGATGGCTAATTGAAAAGACTTTGTTTCTCCAAAATTTATGTTGATCCAAATCTATATTTCAAGGTTGAGAAGAATGAACATGTGATTTTATTATTGTATGTTGATGACTTATTTCTGATAGGTGTAGAGAATCTCTTTATTCAGGGAAAGAGGGAGTTGGCCTCTAAATTTGATATGAAGTATCTTTGTTTGATGCACTACTATTTGGGACTAGAAGTTTGGAAAAAGCTTGGTGAAATATTCCTTGGTAAATGAAAGTATATTACCAAGATCCTTCAAAATTTTGGAATGATGGAATATAAATCGATGGAAACTTCTAGGTGACTAATCTGAGGAAGTTGAGAAAATTTGAGTCATATTTGGTAGATCCATGCATGTACCTGAAGTTGATTGTCTCCATGGTGTATTTTATTGATACCAAATCAGTCATTTTCTTTGTAGTGAACACTTTGAGACAATTCCAGGTGGAAAAAATACATGATCATTACATTGCAGCAAAATATATATTGAGACATTTGTGTGGTACGATTGATTTTGGTTTGAGATATCTCTCAAATGGTGATATACAATTGTAGGGATATACAAATTTAGATTGGGTAGGGAATGTGGAAGATAGAAAGAGTACATGTAAAAGTTTCTTCATTTTGGGCTCCTCTATTATTTATTTGATGAGCACGAAGCAGGAATATGTTGACCTTAGCACAACCGAGGATGAGTATATTGCAGCCAGTTTAGCAAGTTTTGAAGCAGTGCGACTTATGAAGTTACTTGTAGGACTATTTGATCAGGTGTTGGAACCAACCATGATAAATTGTTACAATCAAAGTTTTTTGAAGATTATAGATAATCCAATTTTCCATGATATGTCTAAGTACATTGATATCATGTACCACTTCATTCGTGGCATTGTGCATAAGGGAGAAATAAATCTCTAGTACATCTCTATTGATGAGTAGATAGTTGATAGTTGTGATGAAGTTTCTATACTTCAGGGACAACCTTGAACTTGTTGAGAATACCTCCCTTAGTGAGAGGGAGTGTTGATGAGAGAACATCAGGGACATACATTCTCCCAGTTTCAAGTATGACCAGAATTAGGGAGAATGGTCCAAATGAGGATAGTCATTATTATTGTGTCAAGTATGTTTTCTGAAATTAGGAAGAATGATCCTAGAGGTCTAGGATCAATTAGTTGAGTGGGTTCCTTTCAGTATCAGGATCAAACTCTCCAAATAGGTTGAGTGAGAAAATTTAGCATTGGGCCCAAAATTACTCATGAAGAGTAAGGCCTTCGGGTATTCACCATGTGTCAAAGACATTTGCGTGAATGATAGTAAGCCAAGACTAGTATGTATATGATGTGTTAGAGGGAAAAAAAATATGGTGACTAGTTGATGCTAATGGTATACCATGTGTTAGGAGTAACGACCATGATTATGGTGATTATGGTGATTATGCACCATAGGTTAGAGGTACCAACTAGAATTATGGTACCTAGTTAATGTTGTATATTTCTACCATAGGTCAAAGATGTTGACTGGGATTATGGTAATTAGATAATGTTGATGTTGATGATAAATGATGAACCTTTTCTTAGATAAAATTGTCAACAAGAGAACATATGATAGTAATTATGAATACCTACCTAGAGGGAGTGTTGAATTTGTAGCTATGGTTGGTCTTCATAATTAATATTTTAGCCTTTGAAATAAATAATGAAAAATGTAAGACATGTTCTTCATGTTATTTTATTGTTAGCCCTCAAAATGATCAATATAATACATGATATTTTGGACGTTTTTGTGGTTTATATTTTGAGATCCAAAACTCGGAATATCCACAGTCTTCATTTATAGTCATGAATACTAAAAATGAAGACTGTGGATATTCCAAGTTTTGCATCTCAAAATAGAAGATATGTTCTTCATATCAGTTTCAAAAGAGAAATTTTTGAATTTTTGGCTTCAAATATGTCAAGTTGGCCCTCCTTTAATTCAATTAGATCCCAGGGAAGAGACACCCATTCATGCCAGGCATAACACTATATATAAGGAATTCAACCTCCTCCATAAGACACAATTCTACCTCATGAAAAAAAAAGCATCTTTTGGGCATCTAAGTGAATGAGAAGAAGAATAAGGACGAAGGCATATCAAACATATTCTCTATATCTCTTTGAATTTACGTGTGATTTTCTAGGCATATCCTAGGCAATGGGTCGAAATTTTGGGTAGAATTTTTTGGGAAGTAGGGCTAAAATGTTTGGTATCATATTTTGGGCAAAAGCATTGAGTTTTTGGGAAATTTCTAAGATTCCAAAATTTGACCTAGTAAAGTCAAATAGGGTTGATTTTGTTGGGCTTGACAATAGGGAAGCTTGACTAAGTTTGACCATTGTATTGATGGTAAGTTTGACCATCATATTGACTAGCGTAATTAGTTGTATCTCTTGTTGACCTAAACTTTCTCTAAGGAAGAGGTTGTTGGGTTTTCCCCCAAGTGGGTTTCCATAAGGTAAATATTGTGTTGTCTGTGTGCATTTTGATCTCTATTATCCTTGTGCATTTATGGTTTAATTTTTGAATTTTAATTTCTTAATGATAAATTGGAAGTATTAAAATAATATCTACATCATTAGCAGTAATTATAAGGTTTTTTCCAGAAATTAGTGCTTGTATCTATTGCACTTGAAAAAACATCATGCTCAACCCTAGAACCTCCCATAACAAACAACCAACTTAAAATAATGTGACAACCAACACGTGATTGTTCCATACCTTGATTGGAATGGAAATAAATGATGGTTTTGATATGTAATATTTGCACCTATTCGAGAGAGTGCAATGCCCGAAGGATTGGATCCAAGTATGTTTATTGTTGAATTGTTTCTTATTTTCATATCTTGGTAATTATTTCCTTATGATAAATAATTACACACTTGAAATATTCTCAACCTTAATTTTTTTTATGATTGAGTAAAAATTATTAGCTATCTATATATATAGCTAATATATATATATATATATATATACATATATATATATATATATATATATATATATATACATATATATACATATATATACATATATATATATATATATCTATATATATATAGATATATGTATATATATATATATATATATATATATATATATATATATATATATATATATATATATATATATAGTAATACCTTCCATTTCTATATAAAACATCAACACACCAACTTAGTGAGGAAGGTATTCTTCCATGATGTTCTTGTCTAGTAGTCCCATTCACACCTAGCGACTTTACATCGCATAGGAAATACTTATACCAGGATACTCATTACTCCTGCATTTACTTCACATGGCTAATTTGGGAAACCCTTTGCCAAAGGGAGAGTATCTTCCCTCTATATGAGAAACAACACAACTCCCTCTCAACAAGCGTGGACATTCTACATCATGTTAAGCTTGTCTCTTAGGAATTCAAACTTTACTTTATATAGAGGCTTGGTGAAAATGTCTATATTCTACTCATTTGTGGATAGGTACTGGAGTTCCACTACTCTCTGTACCATCTCAGATGAAATGATATTTGATATATATATGCTTTGACTTGTCATGAAAGACTGGATTCTCTAAAATATTCACACAACTTTGATTAAATAGTATATCAAAGTTGTCTCTAACTCTATATCAAATAGCCCTGCAAGAAATTTCTAAGGCCACACTCCTTCATGACTTGCATCATTGGATGCTATATATTATGTCTCTACTATACTGAGTGCCAATTGCAACTATTTTCTGCTAAACCATGAGATCATACCTAATCCCAATATGAAGCAACATCATGATATTATTTTCCTGTTTATTTTACTCCCTTCCTAGTCAAACTTTGTATATCCTTGAAACTTTACTTCACTATCCAAGAAATATCTAAGTCCATATCTGAACCTACCATATAGGTACCTCAATACATGATTTTCTACTACCAAATGTACATGTCTAGGCTCAACCATGTACTACTCAATTTTTTCACTGCAAAGCATATATCTGGCCTACTATTAGCCAGGCACATCAATGATTTGATAAATTATATGTACATCATGGGATCAACCAAATATGAAGAAAATTCACTCAAGAAATTCAAATTTGTAACCATAGGTGTGGCAATGGACTTGCAATCCATTATCCCAAATCTCTGCAGGATGTCAATTGTATGCTTCCCTTGGATAAGGAAGATATAATATGGTCTCTCCCACTCTTTTGATCCAAAAAATAATGCATTAATGTTATATCCTTCATATCAAACTCTGAAGTGAGATCCCTCTTGCACCCATCTATGGGCTTCTCATCCCCTCTAAGAAAAAGTCATTTACATATAGTATCAATATCAAGGGGAAATCATCTTCAACCTTGTAGTAAAGGTTGATATCTACATTACTCTTGATAAATTCCAAGCTCATCAAACATTTGTCTATTTTGGCATATCATGCCTTGGCTTCTTTCTTAAGCTTGTACAAATATTTCTTCAATTTACAAACATGGGACTCCTTCCCATGGACCACAAAACCTTATGGTTGCTTTGTGTACACTTCTTATTCAATTACACCATTCAAGAAGTAAGTAATTACATCCATCTATTGTAATTTACATCACATAAAAAAAGCAATAGAGATTATATATATAATATAAGTGTACCTGGTTACTAGGGAAAAATTTTAAATATCAGATTTTCCCTCTTTCTACGAGAATCCTCTAGCCAAAAATCTATCCTTGTACTTTTCTATGTTGTCATATACAACATATTTGATCTTGTAGATCCATTGTGAAGTCAACACTGACTTCCCTTCTGGTCTGAGATTCATGTCCCACATGATGGATTGGTACTCTTCAATCATAACATCCTTCCACACTTGTTGTTTTGTGACTTCCTCATATGTGGAAGGTTCTTAATAAATTATATTTATCATTAGCGCCACATAGATGGAAAAATTTTGTGGTATATTTCTCTCACTGAAGGATCGTCTAGGAGGCATGATTTTATGCTTCCCGATGCGTGTTCTAGATCCATACTGGTCTCTTCTTGATCATTTTAACCTCTTTGAATGGATCTACTAGTATCTTTGGCTCTACTATCTCATACTAATGTTTTTGGATATGTTATTCTAGAGTAGATTCAATCATAATTGTGTCCTTGTGAGCCTCGTTCTCCTATTTTTTCTTATCCATGTGAGACTCTCTATAATTCCCGAAATATGCTTCTTCATCAAAGATGACATCTCTATTAATCTCAATATTTATTTTTCCAAAGATGTATATTTAATAATCCTTTGAATTCTCATTGTATCCAATGAAGGTTCCCTTCTTTCCTGAATATTATAGCTTCATTGTAATATCCCAAAATAGGGAAAATCTACAACAATAAGAATATATTAAGATATTATTAAGTTGGAGCTTCAAAAAAACAAGCACATAGTGGTGTAAATCAGCTCATAATATGTAAAGGAACATCTAACCAGCAAATGAATTATCATCAGCAAGAATAAGGCATATACACTCCTTCCAAAGTGGGGAAATGTAGCAATATAGGGCATAAAACTGTTGTCTTCATAAAATAACACTATATATGTCATAATTTGGACTTGGATCCCTTAGAATATACCATATACAGCTCACATCCAGAATTGGAGCAGAAAAAAATCCCTCTGGCCAACATAAATAGATCTCCCAAAGTCAATATGACTCAAATAAGTCCAAACCCCATAACTTAACTCATGCAGAAAGGACTGAAGCATTTACAATGTTATTTTATTAAGGTTTTATGCAAAAAATAATGAGAAATAACATATCTGGAGTCTACAAGCATCCAATGGCTGAGAAAATGGAGATTCCTTCCTCTTTATACACAATAAGAATAACCTGGCAAGGGTTTCAAGAAAGTACAATGTATAAAAGAGCAGATCTACAGATCTAGATCTGGAAAACATAGTTAGACTACAAATCTATATAAATAGGGATGAAATATACAAAGAATAGAAGAAGAATGATATACAAAGCCTACCAGGAGAAGGGTTGGCCCTTCCTCCAAGGAACTAGCTCAGGATCAAGGGTCTTGACCAAGCTACTGCAACTCTGGGAAAAATAATACAGTTTCTGCAAATGGATGTGCAGTATCTAATGTAGAATGCTTTGGCCACATGCCAAGATGTACAATAAGCTCATAAATCTCCTGTAAAGATCTTGTAAAGGGTAGATCCCTCCTCTGAAAGATAAGCTCAGAAGCTGGTGTTGTAAGTCTTCCACTGCAACACCCTGCAACACAATGTTCCCTGCTATAGGAATAATGTTGTAGCTAAACGAGAATTCTTGGCCTCAAGCCTAGGTGTGGAAAAATGCTAAACAATTCTCCTCCAAGAGTTCTCTCAAGGAATGAGAAAGAATCCCTAAGCAGGAATGCCTTGTGCTAAAAAACGCTGCATACTCAACTCAACAACTAAAGAATTCTCAATATTCTAAGTAAACCAAAATCAATAATCCATAAGCTAACCTCAAATTTCTGCTATCTTCCTCCTTATAAGGTTTTTGAGCCTCCTCACCTTGGGTCCCACCCATTAGGGTTTCCAACACCACATGATCACTTTCCCTCCAAAACTGCGTTCTAGCTCCATCAAGGCTATTCCTCCATACTACGATGTTGACTTAGTCAACTTGACTGAATCAACATGATTCTCTTCCTGTTCATACATGGAAAGTGCAAAATCCAGCCACTAGGATGTCCCCTTTTCACACCAAGAGGGCTTTTATGCTAGTACAAGATAATTATGGGTCCCTTTCCCCCATTTATTCACCTACTAAGTGCAGGAATCAAAATTTAATATTCCTATTAGCTGCATGCTAATTTTAGGAATATTATAGTCCTCCCCTCCAAAATTTTATTTGTCCTCAAGCAATTGCAAGGATAGAACTAGAAATTCTCCTCCCCTCTTCCTGTAGCATCCTCATATGATGAGCTCTCCCAAAGAATAGATTTTGTCTCAACAATGAGACTCCATAGTGCCTCTCCCAAGCATACAAATTAGCATTTGGTGTACACCCCAAATGGTTATCATCATGCAAAAGTAAAATACTCAAGGAGAAAACTATGTGTTTTCTAGAGGTCCTCTCAAGGCATGGAGTTTGAAATGCATGGGAAAATTTCATTCCCAAGTGAAACCTCCACCCCCAAGCTATCATCCATATAAAATGAGCCACCCTCCAACATGGAAACTCATGAAGAATCCCCTCCACCTTTGGCTCATGAAGTGTAGGTGGTCTAAATAGATTAACATGATAGGAAATAGGGCCTATCCCATGTTTTCCACCTCTCCACTTATGATAAGTGTAGAGGGCATGTTGATCTTGGGCTGCAACATGGTTGCCCTCAAGTGGCAAGAAGAAGATTGAATCTCCAAGGATCCTCTCTCCAATGTCATGAGCCATGCCAACCCTAACCATTCCATACAAGATGAATGGCACATCATCACCATATGGCATCCAAATCAGAAAAATGTTGAAGGTTTTGTGCAAGTTTGGATGGTACAAATGGTTTTCCAAGTGGATATTGCACAGTCTTCCCAACTGTTGTTTGAGAACATCATGTGGCAAGTGTTTCTTCAATAAGTTACAAGATGTACATGTTTGCACCTCCCCCATGGGGTAGTAAGAAGAAATGGATATCAGATGTACATAATCAAAATAACAATATACTTGCCCAAATTCATGTATATATGGGCTACTAGCATTACAAATATTGGCCCTAAAGTGACCATGAGACCCAAAAATACTCTTTCTCTCTTGTGGAGCAATGCACTGTTCATATATCGTGAGAAGATAAAAATACTCAATAGAGTAATCAACAAGTACAAAAATGCATTCCTTACCATACATAGTGAGTATGTTGAAAGTGAGGTCCATGAATGAGTCCTCCCATGAGAATCTCCTCATAAAAATATGTAAAAAGAATGGATACATACTCTTCTTGGAACACTCCATAAATAAGAACATACTCCCAAGTGACAACGTTGTAGGCCTTAGTGATAAGGCTCTTGTCACTCCATGAATCCTACCTTTGACATTCCATATGCCAAAGCCATCCACCATCATGCTGCTATGTGAGAAGATATTCTTCCTATATGGAAGCCTCTCATAATCCTCCAATGCTGAAGGGTAGCCTCCTTGCACTTTGAATGTGCCTTCCTTCTCTTTGGAAATATCATGATAAGTATGGGAAAACTTCTACCCATACTCTCCCAAGTGTAACCACAGCAACAAAAACTCTTGTTGCTCCCTCATCTCTCCCTCATACAAGCCATAGAGTAAGATCATGATGGTTGTCTTGTATGATGCCCCATACAAACAAGTATTCTACTGTTTTATCATATGGGTTCCATGCCATGCCTCCATCCACCACATACCTCTTGATAAAGGGTATGACCCAAGATGGCCAAACTCTCTCAAGAGTAGCTAGTGTAGATTTGCTTCTTTCTGCCCTGTGTCATAGATCTACAAGTGGTTCACCAACCTCTTGCTCTCCATCCACCTCCATTCATCCAAACGTGGATGCCTCCAATCATTCTCCCCCTTGGCATCTTCCCAATGAAGACTACCAATCTCCCAAATCAGATATTTCTCCTTACACCTCATGGGAAGTTGAGATGTAACCCCTTGGAGATATTTTATAAAAGACCTCTCATCAATGATCCTCTTGAATCCAATAGGATCCAAGTGTGCTGACAGTAAAACATCATCAGAAAGTGGCACAACACTCATTATGCCCTCCAAAATATTACACCCTAACTCCTCATGCTGCATGCAACTCATTAAGGGTGCAATGGAATGAATGTTCATCCTTCCTTTGTTTAAACCAATGTTACACAGCATAGTGCAATCTTGTTGCTTCACCTCAGCAATGTGTTTTGATCCTTGACCATGTGAGGACAAATTTCCAAGGATTCCCATAAGATTTTCTAAAATGATAGAGAATGGAAATACATGCATACCTTGGTGAGTCTTGGAACATATTGGATGGCTACAAGAGTCCCTCTCTCCAATGTGTTGGCTGATCCAATTGCTGATATGGATGGTTGGCCCCTCATGAATGTGACAACACTGATAAAAGTCTCCTCAAGTGGGGATGAGGTCTCCTTATTCTCTAATCTCTCACTGTCAAATATTCTGATCACCCTTTGAGTGAAATCTGAAAAATTAGATACTCTTGCATGACTCACATGGCTAAACCACCAAGGGCTTACCTTACCGTCCAAGTGAAGCATTGAGATCTCCATAGCCTCTTTTTCCACTACTGGATGTAGTAGGAAAAATGCTTCTAACTTCATCACCCAAACTCTTGCTATACATATGGGTGATCCATCGAAAGTGGAAAACAGAAACCTATTTCCCTTCACCATCCTACTGTTGTATGGCCTCCTTTCTTATTTCAGTTGGATAAACTAAGGAAGATCTAGAGTCTCTTTGAAAGCTCTAGGTTGGCACTTGTACTCTGCCAAATATCCACTCAGGATCTCATGTTTTAAGTGGTATTATTGCTCTTCACTCCCTCTATGAGAATAGGAACTTCATGGGTCTTCTTCTTTCTCTTGAAACCTTCTAGAGGTCTCACTGCTTGAAACCCTCTGGGAGTTTCATTGCATCTTTATTCTCTCATCTGTTTAACCTCCTTGGAGAAGCTCTTCTTAGATCTGAAAATTGATAAGAGTAATATCATCCTATCCATCATTCTGATCTCCTCTTCTTCTTATCTTATATATTGGATCTGAAATCCACAAGATGAGCCAAGATGGCAACTCTGATACCACTGTAATATCCCAAAATAGGGAAAAACTACAACAATAAGAATATCTTAAGATATTGTTAAGTTGGAGCTTCCGCAAACCAAGCACATAGTGGTGTAAATCATCTCATAAGATGTAAAGGAACATCTAACCAGTAAATGAATGATCAGCAACAATAATATGGCCTATACACTCCTTCCAAAGTGGGGAAATGCAGCAATATAAGGCATGAAACAGTTGTCTTCAGAAAATAATGCTATATATGTGAGAAATGGGACTTGGATCCTTTAGAATATACCATATACAACTCACATCCAGAATTGGAGCATAAAAAAATCCCTCTAACCAACATAAACAGATCTCCCAAAGCCAATATGACTCAAATAAGCCCAAACCCCATAACCTAACTCATGCAGAAAGGACTGAAGCATGTAAAACATTATTTTATTAAGGTTTTATGTAGAAAATAATGAGAAATAATAGATTGAGAGCCTACAATCATCCAATGGATGATAAAATGGAGAGTCCTTCCTCTTTATACACAATAATAATAACCGAGCAAGGGTTTCAAGAAAGGACAATGTATAAAAGAGCATATCTGCAGATCTAGATCTGGAAAACATAGTTATAATGCAACTCTATATAAATAGGGATGAAATATACAAAGAATAGAAGAAGAATGCTATACAAATCCTTCCAAGAGAAGGGCTGGCCCTTCCTCCAAGAAACTAGCTCAGGATCAAGGGTCTTGACCAAGCTACTGCAACTCTGGGAAAAATAACGCAGTTTCTACAAATTATTGCGCAATAGCTGATGTAGAAGGCTTTGGACACATGCCAAGATGTATAATAAGCTTAGAAATCTCCCATAAAGATCTTGCAAAGAAATGGGAGATCCCTCCTCTGAAAGATAAGCTCAAAAGCTGGTGTTGTAAGTCTTCCACTGCAACACCCTGCAACACAATGTTCCCTGCTACAGGAATAATGATGTAGCTGAAAGAGGATGCTTGGCCTCAAGTCTAGGTGTGGGAAAAATGTTGATCAATGCTCCTCCAAGAGTCCTCTCAAGGAAGGAGAAGGAATCCCTAAGCTAGAATGCCTTGTGCTAAATAGCACTGCATACTCAACTCAACAGCTAAAGAATGCTCAATAGTCTAAGCAGAACAAAATCAATAATCCATAAGCTAACCTCAAATGTCTGCTATCTTCCTTATTATAAGGTTTCTGAGCCTCCTCACCTTGGGTCCCACCCATTAGGGTTTCCAACACCACATGATCACTTTCCCTCCAAAACTGCATTATAGCTCCATCAAGGCTACTCCTTCATACTATGTTGTTGACGTAGTCAACTTGATTGAATCAACATGATTCTCTTCCTGTTCATACATGGAAAGTGCAAAATATAGCCACTAGGATGTCCCCTTTTCATACCAAGAGGGCTTTTATGTAGTAAAATATAAGTATGGGTCCCTTTCCCCCATTTATTCACCTACTAAGTGCAAGAATCAAAATTTAATATTGCTATTAGCTACATGCTAATTTTAGAATATTACAACAATGGACATCCAAATATCTGCAAGTTGTTGACGTTTAATTTCTTCCTGGTGAATACTTCTTCTGGTGTCTTGTTCTTTGATATCTTATGAGGAATATTTTTCTAAGCATATACTGTTGTTTTGGATGCTTATAACCATAGATACATGGGTAAGTTTTTGTCATGCATCATTGCTTTAGTTGTTTTTACAAATGATCTGTTCTTTCTCTCTGCAACCCCATTTGTTGGGGGCTGTAGGGAGTTTTCAGCTACCTATTAATCCATGCTTCTCCACAAAACTATTTAAACTAGTTTGAGGTGTATTCATCTCCATTATCTGACCTCAAAAATGTAATATTTCTTCCAAAGATATTTTCTACTAAATCCTTGAATTCTTCAAACTTATTGAAAACTTCATATTTGAATGTATAATTTCCAATCTCCCCTTGGATTTATTAACACTGCTTGGAAAAATTCCATTGGAGTTATTTCCCTGTGCACAAACATTACATACTCCATCATGATCCACCTACATATCTGATATACTTGTGACCATTTTACTCAAAAATGGCAAGGCTCTTTAGTTGAGGTGAGAAAGTCTTCAGTTCCATAGCTCGCTAGAGCTATTACTATTGTGTACAAGAGCTTGTTTTGGGTGTCCCTTTAATTTATACAATCTTTCGTCTTGAGCACCAATCATATTAATTGAACCTATAGAATTAACTTCCCATAAACAAAAGATACTTTGAATGGTCAGAGGCTTAGTATTTTAGCTCAAAAATGAAAGTGCTCATAATTGAATGAAACCAGAACAAAAGTGATTTTCACATTGCAAGAAATCCAATGCAACTCATTTTGTTGAAAACCGAGTTAGGATGAAGGAGTTATGGTCTGCTAATATCTATTCAGAACAGGCGAATTTTTATTATTAAAAAAATGCAAAAAAAGTACAGGCTGATCACATGGCAGCCCAGTCAGCATTCAGGAATATTCTTCATTTTTTAGTCCAATGAGACTATGACAAGTGTCACTCTGGGATTCGCCAATGTTGCTTGGGGAAGTTGAATTTTTCTCCTATTTTCTAACTTTGGAATTATTACTATGGTGGATTATTTCATTGGTAGAATTTATAGGCCAATGGGGAAGGCTCACGTGGCACAGCTGAGAACCAGAGTAATCCAGCGAATAATATTCAACTGGAAGGCACATGCATTACATATTGCAAGGTCAAGGTTGGTCGCATATTTATTTAAAACAAAGGTTGGGACTAATGGCGAAACCATAGTCTAATGACAATACAACATATATCCATGACATATTTCATTAACCCAAAGTATTAAACCTTGGTCCAAAGCATCAGCGATTTCAGCCATCTCGCATTAGTGGTTTAGAAGTGGAATTTTTACCATCAAACATGGACAATGCTATAGCAAGCGGCAAATGATCTAGATATATTGTGGACAGGAGGACAAGAAGTTGTTGGCAATATTATGTAATATTTTGTCCTTGATGGAAACCTACTTGATGAAGTTTTCCTTGATGGAAACCTACCTGATGAGTTGTAACCTATGTGTTAAAGATGGAAAAAATGATATTTCTACAGGTCAGTTCAGATGTGACAGAGAAAGGAATTCCAGTAAGTGTTAGAGAAATTAAACAAGAAATATTTCTCAATGTATACACGGGTTTGATGAGGGAAACCTGCGTATGGAGGCAATTTCTACACTAATTTTATGAAGGCAACCTGTGTATACATCCAGAATTAGTAAATATGTAGTTTTTATGAAGAAAAGTCGTGTATACATGCAAGTACGAAGAAGCAAAGTTGCGTATTCATTTTGCGCTCTAAAATTATGATACCAAGGGGCATTACCATGGTATTAGCCCACAATATTGAGCGTTTTGTTATCTATTTGATTTCATCCAAGAATAAAATCAACGCTTGTGTGGTTTTGGATCATGGTATTGGTAAAGGCTAAAACTGTATAAGGAGAAGAAGATCATAGTGCAAGGGTGTCCATGTGTATGGGTATTAATGAATACTTCAATCTGAAGTATATCTACATGGAATGGGTTACAGTTTATTGATAGATCTGAAATAATAATGCACCTATGAATACGATGATGAATCAGGATCTCTAGACCTAAAATGACTATGTATTTTCTAGATATGTTTATGGAGTGTATGTATTTAGATCTGTGATCTGGCGAATGTTTGTTGAAGTGAAGGGTAAGATCTGAGATGATTATTTATTCTGAAGAGCTGCGTAGTCCTGAAATAGTTGCAAATCTATATGCAGGTTTGTCTCTGTAAATGCGAGTATATACATAGGTTCATTTCAGCAAAAGCGCATATGGAATCTAGGGTTTTGCTGAAGTATGCGGAAGGAAATTTTTGATCTGTTTTTATGTATTACCGTTGTCTGTCAATGATGTCTTCATACAGATCTAGGTTGTTTGAATATTTATTATCTTGCTAGATCAGTGGTTGGTTGGTTGATTGATAATTCAATGAATGAATTTATGGGGTTGTAATTTTTAGTTTGATGTATGTTATTTGAGCTTAAATGTGTGGAGTGTGTCTAGTCTAAAAATCTGATGAAAAGAGGCCTACAAGTTGTGTTGCATTGAAGTTGTTTGGATCTAGTGTGAAAATTAATGAAACATGGTCCGTGATGGTGTTGAGGGTCGAAGCCTTCAGTGAGGGGATAGTAGCTCCCTTCCAGTGGTGACTAGTAAACAAGATCAGGGGGTTGGATCTCCCTTCCAGTAGTAGCTGGAGAATGAGAGAAGGTTACAACCTTCTATAGGTGGGTGCCTACGTGCTGGTATGAGTCTACGCCAATACAAGATTGTAAGCAGTTTTATTTATAATAAATATTGAATACAAAGACGACAACAGTGGTGGTTTTCTCCTAAATTTGATTTCCACCTTAAATCCTAGTGATCATGTGTGTTGCTTATGTGTGATGATTTATTCTGTTCTTACTGCACATGCTTACTTCTTACTAAACATATGATGAATGAATGATGCACTGATCTAAGTAAATGATTATATGCATAATAAGATCTTTGGTCATACACAAGTTTTCTTAAGGATATCCGCGTGTATACACAAGTTGGGTTCATTAAAGTCGTGTATGGAATTTAGTAAAGAAAAAATAAAAGTTTTCAATAAACTCTAAATACTGATTCAACCCCCCCCCCCCCCCTCAATATTTTTCCCAACAATTGGTTTCAAAGTCGGTCCTTATGAAGAAGCTTGATCGCTTGAAGGTGATCTATCACAATGGGAAGGAAGAAAAAGAAGAAGGCTACTCAAAGAAATAGGATATCTCAGAAAATGTGTACAGCAGAAAATGAAGAAGATGAAACAAGTATTTATTATTTTTCTTGTGATTCACTTCCTTGTGCATGCAATGTTGAAGATAGTGAATACGAAAGTGAGAGTAATGTTATGGATCTAGAAGCAGTAATTGAAAATCTCAATATTAAAGTTGAATATCAACATAGTTTATCTATGAGAGGGAATCTATCTACAAAGATATGGTTTCTAGATTGAATAAACAGATAGACAATTATCAAAGGATGCAGGATGAAGTAACTAAACATAGTGAAGGACTTGAAGTAGAAATCATCTCTCGTAAATCAGATCTAGAAAAATCAAATGATTTGAAAGAATAAATTCTAACTTTGAATAAGCAAGTAGAATAAGGGAGAAGGATAGAAGAAAGTATGAAGAAGCAGTGCCAAAAATTGGAGGTTGAGGTAAACATTTGAAAAGGTAAATTAGAAGAAAAGGATAAACTCTTTAGGTTTCAAGATAGTACTAAGATTATGGATAATATTCTTAGTAGTCAAAGATATCCTTCTATTAAATTTGGTCTTGGTTTTCATGAAACTGTTAAAGGAGAATATGGTTCACAAGCCAATGCTAAAGATTCAAAGGATATCAATGCAAAACCTGAAGTTTTTAAAGTGTCAAAAGGTTAACCAACATACATGAATTTTCAAAGGAAATCCTTTGCTCCTAACTATAGAAGTATCAATCAATTATCTCCTTTGATCAATAATGTTGAATGCTTTGTATGTCATAATTATGGACATGTTGCAGTCAATTGTAGAAGCAAAATTTTTCAGTCACAATCAAATATACACTACTTAGAAAGACCTTCGGCTCCCAAGTACTCAAGTTTCTTTAAGGGATATTGTTTTTCATGCAGCAATTTTGGTCATAAAGCAGTTCATTACAATAGAGGAAAGATTAGAAAAACACATTATGATACCTATTCTCCCTTTTCTAGTCACATAATATTTTATGCTTGTAACAAGTATGGGCATGTAGAAAAAGAATGCAGGTTAAGTATGATGAACAGATCTCAGAAATTGGAGATTTTCTAGCACACAATAAGAAATGTCAAGCAAAGATGGAAAAAGAAGAAGCACTAGTCAAAAACGTAGGGAATACTGACCCTACTGTAGTCATCCGCTTCTAAATTTTACTTCTCATAATGATTGTAGGAGTGATGTGAGATACATTATACGAATCAATAATGTATCATCACAGGGGGAGCAATATATGGTGATTCCCAGGATTGGTTTGGTAATTCTAGTTGTGTTTATTTCTAAAAGTGCATCTAATGTGACAACAGAGGAAAGGTACAAAATGTATAAGTCTAGGAGGAGATGGAGTTGTGAAATTTTCTATATTTCACTTTCTATACACAGTTTTCATGAACTAAAGCTACGTATACACACGAGTTCCAATGGTGACAGTTGCGTATGTTTTTCTCTGATAAGAAAAACAATGAGGAAGACTCAATAACAATTTCTGATATGCTGCTAATAGTAATAAATTTCTTGATCTGATGTTGATGGTTATAACTATTGATATGATATTAAGTTTTGATTATCTACTTGAGGAAGATGCTTTGATGAATTGGTTGGTGAAGGTGTTCAGGATGCTCAGGCTTAGGGTGAGCATTAGCCTTGCTGTGAATAATGCATTGTTGGCATTATGACGGTTCTGAAATATGATCTCTCTCTTGAGGTATTTTGGTCTTGGTTATAAAATTCATATCTATAATTTGATGAAAAGGTCATGTTGAGACCTATGATGTAAAATTGTTATATTCAGTCATGTAAGGACTTGTTCAAATTTTTAAACCCACTTGGTTGGGTATTTGAGACAAAAAAAAATTAACCCACTTGGTTGGGAAGTTGAGTCAAATATGTAAGTCCACTTATTTGGATCATTGATATAAGTATGAGTCCTTGGTGATAGGAATGGTCATACTTGGTTATAGAGTCATGTACTTCATTGAAAAATCTGTCTGAAGATTCAACATGAACTCAAGGGGAGCATGGTAAGTTCAATGCACATCAGATCTACAGAGCTCATATTTCTATAAGGGAAGAGAAACCTTGTTTTGGTTTTGATTCGCCCTTTTCCCTTGGTGTCAAAGGGGGAGAGTATCTTGGTGTTTGAATAATAGTTATGGTTAATGTATATATCTATTGTGGTGATAAAAAACCATCATGGTTTCCATCAATTCCAAAGGGGGAGATTGTTGGAAATATGATGCACTATGTTGTCCTTGATGGTAGCCTACTTGATGAAGTTGTCCTTGATGGAAACCTACTTGATTAGTTGCAACCTATGTGTTAAAGATGTACAAAAAATGATGTTTCTACAGGTCAGCTTAGATGTGACAAGGAAATGAATTCCAGTAAGTTCCAGAGAAATGAAACAAGAAATATTTCTCAATGTATACATAGGTTTGATGAAGGAAACCCGCGTATGGAGGCAATGTATACACTGCTTTTAAGAAGGCAACCCGCGTATACATCCAAAATTAGTATATAAGTAGTTTTTATGAAGAAAATTCACGTATACACACAAGTATGAAGAACAAAAGTCGTGTATGTCTTTTGCGCTCTAAAATTATGATACCAAGGGGCATTACCATGGTATTAGCCCACAGTATTGAGTGTTGTGTCATCTATTTGATTCCATCCAAGAATACCATCAGCACTTGTGTGGTTTTTGCTCATGGTATTGGTAAAGGCTAAAACTATATAAGGATAAGAATATTATAGTGCAAGGGTGTGAACGTCTATGGGTATTAATGAATACTTCACTCTGAAGTATATCTACATGGAATGGGTTATAGTTTATTGATAGATCTGAAATAATAATGCACCTATGAATAAAATGATGAATCGGGATCTCTAGACCTGAAATGACTATGTATTTTCTAGATCTGTTTATGGAATGTTTAGATCTGTGATCTGGCGAATGTTTTCTAAAGTTAAGGGTAAGATCTGAGATGATTATTTATTCTGAAGAGCTGAACATTCCTGAAATAGTTGTAGATATATACACATGTTTGTCTCTGTAAAAGTGCGTATATACGTAGGTTCATTTCAAAAAAAGCACGTATGGAATCTAGGCTTTTGCTGAAGTATGATAAAGGAAATTTTTTATCTGTTTTGCTATATTACTATTTTTTGTCAATGATGTCTTCCTACAAATCTAGGTTGTTTGAATATTGATTATGTTGCTAGATCAGTGGTTGGTTGGTTGACTAATGATTCAATGAATGA
This sequence comes from Pinus albicaulis, assembly GCA_034641835.2. Lineage (NCBI taxonomy): Eukaryota > Viridiplantae > Streptophyta > Pinopsida > Pinales > Pinaceae > Pinus > Pinus albicaulis. The sequence goes on along the minus strand of CM076576.1, from coordinate 174,066,499 downwards.
ATTGATGGGGATGTAAGTTTTAGTTTGATGTATGTTCTTTGAGCTTAAATGTGTGGAGCGGGTCTAGTTTGAAAATCTGATGAAAAGAGACCTAAAATTTGTGTTGTGTTGAAGCTGTTTGGATCGAGTGTGAAAATTTATGAAACCTGGTCCGTGGTGGTGCTAAGGGTCGAAGCCTTCAGTGAGGGGGTAGTAGCTCCCTTCCAGTGCTGACTAGTAAACGAGATCAGGGGGTTGGAGCTCCCTTCTAGAAGTAGCTAGAGTATGAGAGAAGGTTGCAGCCTTCTGCAGGTGGGTGCCTGCGTGTTGGTATGAGTCTGCGCCAGTACAATATTGTAAGCAATTTTCTTTATAATAAATATTAAAGACAGAGATGAAAACAATTGTGGTTTTCTCCCAAATTGGGTTTCCACCTTAAATCTTGGTGTTCATGTGTGTTTATTATGTGTGATGCTTTATTTTGTTCTTACTCACATGCTTACTTCTTACTAAACATCTAATGAATTAATTATGCACTGATCTAAGTAAAGAATTATATGCATAATAAGATCTCTGGTCATACACAAGTTTTCTTAAGGATATCTGCATGTATACGCGAGTTAGGTTCATTAAAGTCACGTATGGAATTCAATAAAGAAAAATTAAAATTTTTCAGTAAGCTATAAATACTGATTCACCCCCCCCCCCAAGTATTTTTCCAAACACAAGTATATTTTTCCCAAGGTAGCAACCATGATTTCTTCCAAAAATTCCAAATATTTATGAACAAGAGTGATGGATGGTTGAGATTTTATCGCAAAATTGAAGCGAAATATTATGAAACTAGCTCCAAAAATAGAAGAAAAGAGAGATGAACGCCTTAGAATTCAGCCACTTCGAGGGGGAAACCTCCTTTACATTACATAAATGAGAAATTCTTGGATGATACAAATGAAAAAACCTCCTTCTATATAGAGGAGTCCCTGGGATCACAATATAATCCTAGTCGACCTAACAATAATAATGTAAGGGCACAATAATAACAATATTGGGGTTACAGGGATACAACAATAACAATAAGGAGGCTACATTAATAACAATAAGGGACTAAACTAGTAATATAGGAACCTAACATGCCCCTCTCCTTCAAAAAAGTGTTTTCCTCAATGCTTGAGTAGCTCTGGGTGCTTCTGTATAAAATTCTCATCCTCCCATGTAGAATCTTCAGTGGGTAAGCTCTTCCACTTGATGAGATACTCTGAAATTGATCAATTTCGTAGAGTTCGAGTTCTTGTTTCTGTGACTGCTTCAGGTTCCAATATGATTTTTCCTTCCTCATCAAGTTTTGGAAATATTGTTTGAACTGGAAGTTTTTCACCTATAACCTTCTTTAACAATGAAACATGGAAAACTGAATGCATTTGCGAAGAAGAAGGAAGCTCCAATTTGTATTCCATAGTACCAATCTTTTGCAACACCTTATAAGGACCATAGTACTTTGGAGATAATTTATTATTCTTCTTAGCTTGCTTTAGGGACATTTGTTTGTATGGTTTTAGCCGTAAAAAATACCCAGTCTCCTACATCAAAACTTCTCTTGCTACGACGTTGATCTGCCTATTGTTTCATTCGATTTTCTGCCAAATTTAGGTTATCCTTTAAGACTTGGAGAACTTCTTGTTGATGATCAATGTGGTCTTCCACTTCTTTAACCTTAGAATTTTCTCTTAAAGATGATGTGATCAACGGTGGATGATATCCATAAAGTGCCATAAATGGGGTCATTTTTGTTGTAGTATGGAAGGAAGTGTGATACCACCATTCAGCGAGAGGTAACCACTTGACCCATTGTGTTTGTTTATCAGATACAAAACAATGAAGATGTCCTTCCAAACATTTATTCACTATCTCATTCTAACCATCAGATTGAGGATGATAAGATGAGATATGAGCTAGTTGAGTACCCAAACAAGAAAATAACTTCGTCCAAAAATTTCTAGTAAAAATGGGATCTCTGTCGCTCACAATAATCTTTGGGTTTCCATGTAGTTTTTGAATTGTATTCATAAATGTAATAGCAACTGTACTTGCTTTAAATGGATGAGATAATGCACAAAATTGTGCATAATTGGTAAGTCTATCAACTACCACCATGATGACACTCTTTCCTATGAACTTAGGTAAACCTGTGATAAAATCCATTGAAATCTCCTCCCAACATTGACTTGGAATGGATAAAAGTTATAGAAGAACCGTGGTCTTAATTTTCTCAACTTTATTTTCATGGAAAACCAAACATTCCACCACAAAATTTTGAATATTAGATTTAAGGCCATCCCAAAAAATTATTTCTTCACCCTATGGTAAGTTTTTAAAAATCCCGAGTTTCCTCCTAAAGGAGAAGTGTGCAATTCCAAAAGAATATTTTGTTTTAGTTGGGAATTCTTACAAATATATAAGCGATATTTGTACCATAAGGAATCATTTTTCCAACTAAATGTATCAGATGTACTAGGATCTTGCTACAACTTTTGAATGAGTTTCCACGCTTCTTTTTATTTATTCCATTCATCCCTTGCTTCAATTATCCAATCTGGTTGGATAATAGAAATGGAAAAAATCAATGCTTCCACCTCTTCATTCTTTCTTGAGAGTGCATCTGCAACAACATTTAGCTTCTCTTTCTTGTAGATTATTTCAAAGTCATAACCCAACATATTTTTGACCCATTTTTGCTTCTCTTCTGAAGATAGTCTTTGTTCCAAAAAGTGTTTAAGGAATCATGATCAGTTTTTACCTTGAAGTGTCTTCCCATTAGGTAAGGCTTCCATTTCTTTAGTGCATGTGGTATTGCTAACATTTCCTTCTCATAAATAGATTTCTGTAAATACTTTCCTTTGATTGGAAGACTTTAAAAATCAATGGGTCTTCCTTCTTGCATTAAAACAACACCAATTCCATTTCCTGAGGCATCGGATTCCACAATAAAGTTTTTTGTGAAGTCTGGCGTAGCTAAGACCAGTGCTAGGCACATTGCCTCTTTAAGATGTTCAAAGGCCTTAGTTGCTTCAGGAATCCATGAAAATTCATCTTTCTTCAATAATGTTGTTATAGGTGCTTTTATTCTCCCATAATTCTTAAAAAACATGTGATAATACCCTATTAACCCGAGAAATCCTCGCAACTTCTTTATGGTTGTGGGGACTTTCCATTCCTTAACAGCTTTAATTTTATTAGGGTCTACCTTAACATCCTCGTGAGATACAATACGACCTAGATATTCCACCTCTTGTACTCCAAAGAAACATTTGGATGTTTTTGCATATAATTATTTCTCCTGCAATAATTTGAGCACCCTCTCAACATGTTGAACATGATCCTTCCAAGACATGTTGTAGATTAGTATATCATCAAAAAATACTAGCACAAATTTTCTAAGGAAGGATTTGAAAATGGAATTCATCAACCCTTGAAATGTAGAAGGTGCATTGGTAAGGCCAAAAGGCATGACCAAAAATTCATAATGACCCTCATGAGTTCGAAATGTTGTTTTCAGAATATCTTCAGTCTTCATTCTAATTTGATGATATCCTGGATGAAGATCCAACTTGGTAAAATAAATTGCTCCATGTAATTCATCCAATAATTAATCAATCACAGGAAAGGAAATTTATCTTTAATAGTGAGCCTATTGAGCTCCCTATAATCCATACACATGCGCCATGATCCATCCTTCTTGTGCACCAATACTACTGGAGCAGAGAAAAAACTTTGACTAGGTTGAATTATATTAGCCTCTAACATTTATGCAATCATACGTTCAATTTCGCTCTTTTGGACATAAGGATATCTATAAGGCCTGATGTTTGGAGGAACACTTCCTAGAATCAAATGAATAACATGACCATGATCACAAATAGGTGGGAGTCCTTTGGAAGTTTCAAACACCTTAGAATGATTGTCCAAGACATTTTGGATATCTAGAGAAATAGATGATTTTGATGTTGGAACTTCTAGTGAGCATGATTGTGCAATTATGCCACATTTTTATTTCTTCATAAGCTTTTTCATGACATTAGAGCTTATTATATTTCCTAGATTCCCTGCGATACCCCATAATTTGACTTCCTTTCCTTCTGAAAAAAAATTCAAGAAAATTTCTTGAAAATTAAAAGCTACCATCCCCAAATATTGTAACCATTGTACTCCTAGTACAACATCAGCATCTCCCATTGGAATGGAAAGCATTGGACTATTCAATACATATTCCCCCATGGTTAGCTTGATATTATAGAATTTTCTAGAGAAATTTATAGTTCCTCCATTTGCAACCATCACTTGAAATTCTGGTGCTGGATATAGGAAACAATTCAATTCCTTGGCTACCTTACAATGAATAAAATTATGGGCACTGCCCGAATCAATCAACACTATTGCCTTTTTCTTCTTGATATGTCCTTATATCTTAAGAGTTTGAGGAGTGTTAATTCCTACAAATTCATTACACGATATGGTCGAAATCATTTATTCTTCTTCTAGGGTTGGTTCCTGGTGTATATCCTCTTCTTATGAAGATTCTTGTTCATTTTCTTCCTCCTCTTCACAATCTATGTAAAGTAATTTCTTCTCAGCACACTTATGACCTTTAGTGTATTTGCTAACACAAATGTGGCAAAGCACTGTTGCTCTTTTTTCTTCCAATTTTTTTGGTGTCAACCTTGTAGGTTGTTGTTACAGGTCAAAATACCTCCTCATCAGCTCAGAGGGGAAGACAAATATGGAAGAAGTACAAAGACCTAAATTAAACCTATTTCTGCCAGGGTAATGCATATATAGAACAGAACAAGGGCGTTATAACGCAGGCAAGAAATATATTGGCTGTGTTAGTGGCTAGGGCAATGCTCTGTTTACACTTGATGGTCACGTTACCCATGTTTTAAGTTTGAATTGGGAAAAGAGCGCGGAGAAAGATTTGAATCTCCGACTTTCCCTCACGAAGGAGTCAGTGCACAAAGGAAACTGCAGAAGCACCAGTTCATTATTGGTCATTGCCATAGAAGACTGAACTCCAAGAGAGGAAAAAGCATGGAGATCAAAGAAACATCTAAGCCTTTTCCATTCCAAACTAGTGGAAAGAGAAGGGAAACAATGGCTTTCTCCCTCTCCTATAAGAAGGAGCTGAAGGCTCTTAATTGAAGGTCGAAGGATTGCTCAAAAGTTCTTGCATACTTGTGGAATAGAGAAGAGTGCGACATTGTGAAGGCCAAGAGTCAAAGAGGCTCCTAGAGAGCTTGTTGGCTTGGACTTCTTCACTTGATAGAGAAGAGAGATTGGGAGACTGAGGAGGGCTTGGTACAACTGATGGTTGTAATCCTCCTCCTTTCAAAATTAATAGAACTATGTTCGTTTTGTCCATTCGATGCTTAATGTTATATTGTTATTTCAATATTTGTTTAGTATGATATGAATGGCTCAGATGTGTATAATCTAGAAGTTTATTGTTGATTTAATTGATAGAATACTTGTTATATCAGAAGTTACGCGGGTGCTTTGACTGATTGCAGGATTCAGATTTGGAGCCGGTGAAGAAGGACTCTTGCTTTGCTGCGTAGCGCTCTCCAAAGGATTCTAAAGTTGTTAAAGAGGTAATTCTCTATTGTATTCCTTCAAGTTATTTCAAGCTAATATGAACACGCTCATACCATCTTTGTGAACAACATAGCTAATCTGACTGTCTGCCTCGGGCACCGGAAAGCCCTGAGAGGGATATACAAAAACAAACCACCCAAGTAGTTTACCCTATAGCAGTTTACCACAACTCGCTTTGGCCTCCTATACCGAATAGGATTCCTTTGCAGGATTCAGATTTGGAGCCTGGAGGAAGGACTCTTGCTTTGTCGCGCAGAGCTTCCAAAGGATTCTAAAACCACAAAAGAGTACCTCAATTGTATTCCTTCTGCTATTTCACTTGACACATAATATACTCATGCCATCTTTGTGAACAGCATAGCTAATCTGACTGTCTGCCTCGGGCACCGGAAAGCCCTGAGAGGGATATACGAAAGCCAACCACCCAAGCAGTTTACCCTAAAGCAGAATTGGCGACTCCGCTGGGGAGTTGTTCCCCATAGTTTCCGGGCTATTTTTCCCCTCATTTCTTCTCTCCTCTGTTCTGTATCCTTCCGACCATATTTTGATGCCCTGTAGACATACCAATCGCTTGCAGAGTTCGATCCTGTGCCTGTCTGTCCAACTGAAGAGCTTTTCCCTGGTAACGCGACCTATGCAGTGTATCCAGTGTGTTATAACGCAGTCTAGGCTTAAATACAGTGCGTTATAACGCTGTATTTTCTCACAGACAGAGCGTTACCCAGCCAAAAAACCCTGTTGTTCACTACCGTGACTGTGTTTTAGCTGTGGAGTTTTTTGGCCACCAGTACCTTTCTGCTGCATCAATCCTCTGGTTGTCTCATGCAAATCGACATTGATTATTGGGTTTCTTTATTTAGTTATGCAAAAAATATTTACTTTTTTAAAGAGAATTTTTATTTTTTATTTTTCTGCATTTAAGCTGAGCTTATTCTGAAAGTTTGGTTCACAGACTGTTAAAAGAGGTAGATAGAAAGTTGAATCTTAAAAGTTGAGCTGTGTTATTTACATGTTGGTGCATGGATGATTGAAAAAAGAAACCTCTCCTTGTAGAAACACTCTTCATTGAATTTAATATTTAGAGCATGTTTTGCATGCTTTCTTGAGTCAGAGTCTCACTATACTTCATACGTCCATTCCCCCTCCGCAAGACTAATAATAAAGTACACTAAAAATAAAGCGATACTAAAATCAATCTAATTACTCTTTTTTGAGCTCACACAAATAGTAGTTCAGGCTAGGATCTTGGGTTAGGAAAGTGAGAAAACTACCCAAGATCTCAAAACTTGAAAACTAGAGTCATTAATGAGTGAAATCCTGCTGCACTCACATTATCGGGACCGTTCCTTTACCGGAGCTCAGCGCGAGACAACACTTGGGTGCACTAGAAGGTAGACCACCTTCGACTGCATCCTATGGTAAGCAGAGGATTGTGTTCTCTGGGATGTCTGAACAGACTGGGGATTCATGTATTCTTCATTTCATAGCACACACCCGTCTTGACCGGAATTTCCTGGAGAAGTCCTGATTTGAGGTATCTTTAGTGGCCATACTTTTAGGGACTTACACAAGGTGACTGGGACGGGCTGTCCTGGTACCTGAAACAGATAGACCTACTCTGTCTTCAGTCTTTAGGAGGGTACTCGTCTTCACGAGAGTGCTTACACCTATCGTCTGGGGTCCAGGCGAAGCTCTAGAGTAACCGTAACTGTACTTTCGACCAACCCTCTCTGTATGCTATTGTGAGACTGGATTTCATCACCAGTGAACGGTAGTACTCAGACAAGGCACCCTATACTGGCTGCTTGCTGATTGATTTTAGAGAGTCTTTTCTTTTTAGTAAGTGTGTGGTTACTGTCACTTGAGACTTCATAATATATCACATTTTAATAAAATTTGTTAAAAATTAAACCGGTCACCGTGAAGGCCTCCCACCATGCTGTCAGCCTCACGCATGTTATTCAGCTTCCCTTCATCTTAGAGAAGATTGAACTTTGGTGAACCAGCCTCTACGGAAGAGCGCCTTGACTAATCCTCGGATCATCACATAGACCCTTATCACCGGAAACGCAGGTTCGCTTCACCGAAGGCGCGTGTATACGTGTTAAAGTCTCCGCCACCGATCCATAGAGGGAAACATCCGCATTCCACTGCACCAAGATATGTCTGCGGCAACACCAACATCTATTTCTCCATCGGTATCCATAGGGTCGATACCAATGGCAACCATTCCTGGTTCGCCATCATCCTCCCCGCCAGTGGTCAGTTCTATGTCATTACTGGGCAACCCCAGTAGTCAACATATGCCCACCCCCAACCCTATGCTCAACACAACTGTCAGTAGTTTACCGAACCCTTCGGCATCTACTCCTACCGTGACCACGTTGGGGACCACGGTAGCTCCTCCCACGAGCACGACTACTTCGGTGCCCTTTAGCAAACCCTTTCGGTTGGAACCCTCTGTTGAGTTCAAACCCCCTGGCCACTATGCCAGGGGGCAGTGTTGTCAGTACACAGGTAGTAGGGAATATTTCTCTTCCTATACAATCCTTAGGACAAATGGGACAACCCATTGTAAATACTATCCCCTTAAGTGGTTCAAACATAGGCGTAGGATCTATACCGTTGCCAAATTATGCAAATACTAGTATGCCTCCGGGAAACTCTATTGCATCCATTTGGACTAACCAACCCCAACCTCCGTCTGGAGTGGGAGGGCACTTTTACGCTGGGGGCAACCAACCATTTTCCCCTCAATACACTATGCCCTATGGACAGCAACCGTATGTTCCTACTCCTCCACCTATGGGAGGTTTTTATCAAAGTCCCACTTACCCTTCTGGTAACACATGGATGGGGGGACCCTATGGTCCAAATAGTTAGCCCATACTGCCTTGGTTAGACTCGGGGGAAAATCCACAATTGCCTTTCTTGGCAGCTTTGGACATGCCCGACATCCATAAGCTGATGAATGACCCCATCAACCACAACTCGCTTTGGCCTCCTATACCGCATAAGATTCCTTCAGATATCCCGAAGTTCGACGGGAAACATGGGGACGACCCGGCCGCACACATCACTACCTTCCATTTGTGGTCCATATCCAATTCCATGGTAGATGATAGTGTCCGACTTCGACTGTTTTCCCGCACCCTTACAGGCAATGCCGCCAAGTGGTACATTGAATTACCACGCGCCACCATCAATACATTTGGCGCTTTAGCGACGGAGTTCTTAAAGAACTTTCAACTACCAATTAGAGTGGAAACCGGCACAGAATTGTTAACATCACTGCGCCAAGACACCGCCACCCACATCTCCGACCATATTCATGAATGGAGATGTAGGAGGAGGCTTGTCAAAGCGCCAATTCCGGACCATCTCTTGGCAAATTGGTTTTGCAAGTCTCTTTTACCCCATATCTCTAAAGACATTGGCCTTTCTGGTGCGGTGACAGAAGATCAATGTATTCGTCGTGCCCAGCACCTGGATTTGATCTATTCACAATCCGGCACGCTTTACGATTTGCTCCCCCATGCCCCTGGTAACCCGAACCCTCCGGCTACTAAGAAAACCGGAGCGCATGCCGACGGTCTCGTTGGCGCGATCTCTGGTGTAGCCACCAACCAGTCTCGGGGGCAAACCTCCCAGCCATCCTCGGCTGCCACCGCCCCCCATCAAACGACTCCTCTCCCTTCCGCTGAGGTAAATTCGGTGCAAACCTCACAAAAACCCAACGGGAAAAATAGGAAGAATAAGAAGAAAACATCTTCTTCAGAAGAGCAGTCGAATAATCAGAATAACTCTAATCAGAAAAATGCTGCTAATGAAAAAGGAAAGGATAAACCCATGAGATTTCCTTGTAAAATCTGTGCGGAGGACCACTTGACATACAAATGTCCTCGGTTGCAGGAATGCACTGATTTTATTGCTAACAAGGATTCTGGGAGAACACCTGCCATTCTTCACAATCCTTTCCCCAATCAACAGCAGCAACATCAACATATGGTTGACAACCCGCCACAACCCCATCAACGGGGCAATGGTGGTTCGAATCCTTCCGGCCAAGGACCATCTGCTATTTATCTCATCGAGAGTATTGACCTTCAAACTCGCGCCAAGCTTTATGGAACTCCTACCATAGATGCTCAAGAACCTGGAGCTAGTTCCAATCCGCCGCCACCCAACGATTTGCATATCGAAAGGCCTACTGCTGAACCTGTAATTTGTCCCCCCAAAGGGACAGTTCGACGCACGACTCATAATACCTCTGCACGTGCAGCCCAAAACTACAATATTGTAGAAGATTTGGCGCAGGCACCGTCAGCCATGTCTGCACTTGAAGTATTACAAACCTGTCCAGCACAAAGGAAAGCCTTGCTTTCGGCCATTGGCGGAATAGACCCCCAGGATTCCACGCTAGCAATATTTGATATGAAAAAGGCTAAACCTCGCCTCTCGCATCAACTCGCATTCCAGGTGCAGGTTGTGTCGAAAGGGAGACCCATCCATCGCATTTTCATAGACGAAGGTGCTTCGACCTGCGTTATGTCACAAGGTTGCTGGCTGAATTTAGGTTCTCCTACTCTAACCCCGCCATCGAATTCCCTGAAAGCTTTCGATGGCCACACGTTCCTACCCAAAGGATACCTTGCTAGCTTTCACGTCACTCTGGGTGGGAAAACGGTAAACGTGGACGTTGAAGTCGTAGAGCGTCATCTCGACTATAATCTACTTCTAGGTCACAGTTGGTATTATGCTATGACCGCCATCATGTCTTCGGTCTTCCGACTCATCTTATTTCCATTGGATGTGCGAATAGTCACGGTCGATCAGCTATCCTTCTGCACCCCTGATTATTCCACTTTACCAAGTAGCTCTGTACCCTTAATAGGAGGTGTCCCTGACTCTTATGTCAGTATCGGTACCGGTCTTGTGAAGGCATCTTCCCTACTAGGTTGTTTTCCTCTACCGCCGCCTCAGATCCCAAACACGGTTGCAATGATATCCACCTCTTCGGATGGCTCTATCGACCCATGGATCATTCCGGCACCTTCAGAAATTGATTCCTATGGAGATCAGATGCCGCTTTCGCCAGTTGAGTTGGCTTACCAAGCCATCCAAGTCGCATCTGAACCCTCCACTGATATGGTTTCGACCACAGGTACAACCCTCTCTCCCATAATAGTTCTCTCTAAGGATCTCCTCAATGAAGTCTGGCCTACATACGAAGCTATTCGAGAGATCATGTCATTAGAAGAACGACCTTGGGGAGAGTGCCACCATCGCGCTTCGACGATTGATTCAGAGGTGATAAAAACTTAAATCCCGTCTTTTGACCAACCTGAGATAGTTCCCTCCTCTTATACGACTGTCCACACTATCGATTCAGAAGGGAACATGGGTAATCTTTCCAAGACACTACTCATTGATATCTCGGTCAAGACAGGTATCATGGAAAATATTCCGTATTGCTTTTCAAATATTACACCTTTCCAACTTGCTTTCGGCCTGGAGGCAGTACTTCCGATTGAGTACGAAATCCCATCGCTTAAACTGGTCGTTGAACTCCTGCCTGGCACCACCGCCACAGAAGAGCGCTTGCTCTCGCTCGATCATTTGGACGAAACTCGTCGAGATGCTACACTAGCACTCGAAGCTCACCAGCGCCGAGTTAAAGCTCAATACGACAAATCTGTCAAGCCTCGTTCTTTCCAAGAAGGCGATCTTGTTCTACTTTATGATCAAAAGCACGAACTCTTGGGGGCAGGAACACTCCAACCATTGTGGCTCGGTCCTTACATCGTTACTAAAGCCCTTTCAAAAGGAGCTTACGAACTACAGGACTGCAATGGAATTCCACTCGAGGAGCCCCGCAACGGGCTCTATCTGAAGAAGTATTTTACCTAGTTTTGCACTAGGCATATGCTTTGTAATTTTATGTATATAAGTTTTGCCTATTTTTATTTTGATGCTTCTGAATTATTTGTTTGGTTTGAAGTGTTTTTCTCATGTAATATTTTTCTTTCGCACAGATGTCATCACATTCGTTATCATACGTCGGGTATGCAGACGGTGCTAGTCGTCACACTAGACACATTGCTTCAGCTGCTTGGGTTCTCTATACGCTTGAGTCGGACCTTCTTGGTTCCGGGGGGATCTTCCTGGGTAACGCCACCAACAATGTGGCCGAGTACATGTCAGTGATCCAACTCCTCACGGAATCGGCATCTCGTGACATCTCCGATTTAGTGGTCAGGTTAGATTCCCAACTCATCATTATGCAGCTAAACAATCATTACCGCGTCCGCCACCCTGTGTTGTTGCGTTATTTTTTACGAGTGCGACTTTTAGAACGTCAATTTCAAACAATCACATTTGAGCACGTTCCTAGAGAATTTAATGCATTAGCTGATTCTTTGGCAAATTATATGTTAGATTGGCATTTGTCACATTTATTGTAAAAGATTTACTCATGAGTACATATATTTTTATCACATCAAAAAAATGCATAAAAATTTAAAAACACAAAATCACCAAAAAAATATATATATATAGATATATGTCGTGTCCAGTACATAGGAAACATCAAAAAGAAAAATCTCCCAAAACAAGGGGTGTTTTACAAAATTTGGCTCACTAAGCCATGCTCTGACACTAATACATCTACTCCAAACAGCTAAGCCTGATGCTCATAATAGCATACAACTGCTCTAGCCATCCTCCTCAGAGGAACCAGGTATCTCTCTGGCACACCCACAGTATGCCGCTGCAGACGAACTGGAACCTCCCGCATAGGAAGCGGTGGTATATCCATACTCAGACCCTCCAGGTTCCTAGAGAGTTCATGTAAAATCTGGGTATCATCGTCGTCGCCGGCTTCCGCCTCCTCTACAGGTGCGCCAGCCGCGGGTAGCTGCAATCCTCACCGTGCATAGCGAGGGGCCACATCTGGACGAACGGGTGCCACATCTGTGTCAAGCAAGCAAAAGTTTCATGTCAAAACTTAATTTTCACCCCTTTTCAACAAAAAAAAAAAAAAATTACATAAACATTCAAAAGCTAAAAACAAAAACTTCTTTGAAAACAACTGATCATTTTTTCTTACCATCGGGCCCCCACTGGGTGCCAGGGGGCAAGAGTAACTCGGGATCGCCTGTAAAGTTCATCCCTGCATAGGGATAATCCTCAATCATGATGATCTGAGAGTCCAGCCAATCAAAAAATCCCTCATCGAAACAGTGACGGACAGGACCCTCTCCAGTCCGTGGAAGCAAAGTGGCCCACCGAGCCTGCCTCGGCTCGCGTGGACCCAATGGCGCTGTTGAGATCCTGGGCCTCATAAGTGGTATCCGCTCCAGTATGAAAGAGACAATCAGTGTTCCGTACCCAAATTCCCTTTGAGTACGAGTCTTGCATGCAGTAAGCTCTGCTCAGACCCGACGGACTACACCATCACACCAGTCGAAAACCTGAGGCTGCATACAATCCAAGGCTAGGAGCATCTGGGCCTTGGTAGCCACATGCTGACTCTTGGCGCCTGCCAAGCGAACAATCATCCATAGAATAGACCGCAAGGGTCTCAAAGTCACCTATGCAATAGGTATCCGGTTACTCACAGCCTGGGTGCCACGTATGCAGTGCGCATGGATCAAATCAGTAGTGGAACGAGGGTCAGCTCTGGACCCCGTCAAATTGGGCCTCGCCCCACGACATGACAAGCTGGTCAAAAAGTAAACATCATCTTTTTCGATGGCGAGCTCGTTGCCACCAATCCGAAAGACATGATGCCTCTCGTCCCACTGCTGGATCAGCCACCTCAGGAGGTCCTCTTGACCCCTCATCAGTTCTAAACGGGCATACTTAAGCAATCCGCACCTCCGGAGAGCCATTAAAGTTGCCGCATCCGTCACCATTTCTCGTTCTTCCCGCTCATGCTCTCTTTCTCGCCAGATACTCATGATTAACAGCTGAACACCTGCAAATGAAACATTTCCAACCGATTAAAATTTGTCGGAACCACTTCAAAAATGAAAAAATTGAATTCTTAGAAAGCATGTTGCGCCTAACGCGGACATTAGTACAAAACAGAGCGTTCTAACGCGTTGTTCCCTCACGGGTTATGCGTTTAACGCGGCTGTTGTACTCCTGCCCCGCGTTAGGCGCAAATATTTTTCTAGGGCCTCAAATTTTCCTAATTTTGAACCAACAAAAACTAAAAAATTGGCAATTAAATGATAACAGGAGGTTCTAGCTCTTACCTGGATCTCGCGGAATAGAAAACTGTTGCCTGGATTGACCGTAATCGTCAGCTGAAATTTTCACCCCTTTTGCACTCCAGAGCTTCTTCACAGCACTCAAAACAGTGAAAATGAATGTCTTCCGACCTTCTTATAGCAAATTCTGGGGCATGACTCTCTTTAGTCAGTCGGAAAAGTCGTGATTCCTCGCTGTACACATGTCACAACTCTCGAGATTTGGTACTGATGATTCTAATAAGGGATCAATATTTATGTGCAGACATACTCATGTTTTATTGAGCATTCTTTTTATGGTATTTTTCTTGCTCGTTAATCCGAAAAACCTCGAGTTCTCTCTGACTGCGAAACCTGGCTACCTAAGTTGGCATTGACATTCTTTTTAGGAATCTTTTTCTCGCTCATAAAACCGAAAAAATCCCGAGTCACCTTTGTCAGACTCGTTAAACTATTGAGACAAAGAACAAGGAGCCATTCTTTTCCTCTTTTTCACAGCTCTTTAAACAGAAAAAGTAAAATCGATTTTTCTTCGCGTGACTCGTTAAAATTTAACGGAGGTACCGAGTTTTCTTTGTTGGACTCGTTAAAATTTCACAAAGAATATTGAGTTTACTTCGTCTCCTCGTACTCATAACAAAATGAGGTAGACGTCCATTGAACATAGATTTCTCACTTTTCCGGATTCGATGGACTAACTAACGGAAAATGAACTGTTTCGGGCTTACTATTACCCCTTTGCCATGCCCGGTTATCAAGACATGACAAAGGTACCCCAATGGAGTTGTCTTTTATGACATTTTTCAGACTCTCTAAACATGAAAAATTCACCGAGTTTACTCGTCTGGACTCGTTAAACCTAATCAGACAGGACATGGAGTTGTCTTTTATGACATTTTTCAGACTCTCTAAACATGAAAAATTCACCGAGTTTGCTCATCTGGACTCGTTAAATCTAATCAGATGGGGCATAGAGTTGTCTTTCCTGACATTTTTCAGACTCTCTAAACATGAAAAATTCACCGAGTTTACTCGTCTGGACTCGTTAAACTTAATCAGACGGGGAAAATTTGGACAAAATGGATACTACCTCTGTTACATTTTCAAAAAAGGTCGATTTGGCAGCAAAATTCTTGAACATGGCACTTCCCAGAAAACTCTTTCGCAGTTAGCCGAACCCTACCATCTATGAGTATTAGCCTTCAAATCCCAGTGTCCCTGCACCGGTAAAATCATAACACACTCTTTGGTGTTCAAAAATGCTTCAGCTGCCTAGTACCCTGCTAGAGTGCCTTCTATTGTTCAAGAAGATCTCGCTATCTACTGCTCCTGTTATCAACCAAACCGTTCATTATGCCAGAAATTATTTGTCGTCTGACGTTCCCATTTACTCTTCCTTATCTCAAATCATAAACAAAATCAGTTGGTTTCCGTTTCGTATTGACTGATGTAGGACGCATCAGTGCCTACCTCTCAACAGATCACTTCCTATCGACTTCAACACCTTATCTAGGAAGTTGATCCAGAAACACATCAGTACCCAGATACTTGCAGACATCAGTGGCAGGTAGTCTTGTGTTTGATCAAGAGTCTTCATCATTGGCTCTTGGTTGAATGATTCTACGAGTGTTCGACTTCAACTCCTTTTATTCACACTCTCTAGATTGTACCGGGCATCTTAGGGACCATCATCATTATCGGTGGCCACCTTCGCGTCTGTTAGCAGTTTTCATTATTGATTGGTAATCAGACGATTTCTCACATATTCGACGACAACTCCCTCATTCACATGTTGAGAAATATGCAGTTTAAGTGAATCGGCGGTCAAGACCTTGGGGCAACGGCTACACCATTAAAGTTGTGTTCCCTTCCCCAAGCTGCGATATTGTTTATGGAGACAGCTTTTTCAGCCTGATCCTGTTATGACAGACACTTCCACATTGTGCCTATTGGTGGATAGATTCTTCATATCTCTATTCTAGAGAAATCATGTTTTTTAAAGCTACTGAGCATGGGACATGCCCGACTCTTGGAAAATACTATATTTTCTGACATATGTTGTTGTTTCAGGTTTTCCTCAGTCTTTCAATCTCTCTCTCTCTACAAATTATAAAGTATTTCGGCCATCGTCTTCGTCTCTGACCTCACACTTTAGGGGCATCTGTTACAGGTCAAAATACCTCCTCATCAGCTCAGAGGGGAAGACAAATATGGAAGAAGTACAAAGACCTAAATTAAACCTATTTCTGCCAGGGTAACGCATATATAGAACATAACAAGAGCGTTATAACGTAGTCAAGCAATACATTGACCGCGTTAGTGGCTAGGGCAACGCTCTGTTTACACTTGATGGTCGCGTTTCCCGTGTTTTATGTTTGAATTGGGAAAAGAGCGCGGAGAAAGATTTGAATCTCCGACTTTCCCTCACGAAGGAGTCAGTGCACAGAGGAAACTGCAGAAGCACCAGTTCATTATTGGTCATTGCCATAGGAGACTGAACTCCAAGAGAGGCAAAAGCATGGAGATCAAGGAAACATCTAAGCCTTTTCCATTCCAAACTAGTAGAAAGAGAAGGGCAACAATGGCTTTCTCCCTCTCCTATAAGAAGGAGCTGAAGGCTCTTAATCAAAGGTCGAAGGATTGCTCAAGGTTATTCCATACTTGTGGAATAGAGAATAGTGTGACATTGTGAAGGCCAAGAGTCAAAGAGGCTCCTAGAGAGTTTGTTGACTTGGACTTCTTCACTAGAGAGAGAAGAGAGATCGGGAGACTGAGGAGGGCTTGGTACAACCGATGGTTGTAATCCTCCTCCTTTCAAAATTAATAGAACTATGTTCGTTTTGTCCATTCAATGCTTGATGTTATATTGTTGTTTCAACATTTGCTTAGTATGATATGAATGGCTCAGATGTGTATAATCTAGATGTTTATTGTTGATTTAATTGATAGAATACTTGTTATATCAGAAGTTACGCGGGTGCTTTGACTGATTGCAGGATTCAGATTTAGAGCCGGTGGAGGAAGGACTCTTGCTTTGCTGCGTAGCGCTCTCCAAAGGATTCTAAAACCGTCAAAGAGGTAATTCTCTAATTGTATTCCTTCAAGTTATTTCAAGCTAATATGAACATACTCATGCCATCTTTGTGAACATCATAGCTAATCTGACTGTCTGCCTCGGGCACCGGAAAGCCCTGAGAGGGATCCACGAAAACTAACCACCCAAGAAGTTTACCCTATAGCAGAATTGGCGACTCCGCTGGGGATAGTTCCCCATAGTTTCCGGGCTATTTCCTCCTTCATTTCTTCTCTCCTCTGTTCTGTATCCTTCCGACCATTTTTTGATGCCCTGTAGACATACCAATCGCTTGCAGAGTTCGATCCTGTGCCTGTCTGGCCAACTGAAGAGCTTTTCCCTGGTTAACGCGACCTATGCAGTGTATCTAGTGCATTATAACGCAGTCTAGGCTTAAATACAGTGCGTTATAACGCTGTATTTGCTCACAGACAGAGCGTTACCCAGCCAAAAAACCCTGTTGTTCACTACTATGACTGTGTTTTAGCTGTGGAGTTTTTTGGCCACCAGTACCTTTCACAGACCGAATCCCTCTGCTTGTCTGCTAAACTGGCATTGATTATTTGTTTCTCTTATTTAGTTAAGTGTGCAAAGCATTTAATTTTTTAAAAGAGATTTTTATTTTTTATTTTTCTGCATTTAAGCTGAGTTTATTCTGAAAGTTTGGTTCACAGACTGTTAAAAGAGGTAGATAGAAAAGCTGAATCTTAAAAGTTGAGCTGTGTTATTTACATGTTGGTGCATGGATGATTGAAAGAAAAAACCTCTCCTTGTAGAAACATTGTTCATTGAAGTTAATATTTAGAGCATGTTTTGCATGGTTTATTGAGTCAAGAGTCTCACTATACTTCATACGTCCATTTCCCCTCCGCCAGACTAATAACAAAGTACACTAAAAACAAAGCGATAATAAAATCAATCTAATAACTCTTTTTGAGCTCACACAAACAGTAGTTCAGGCTAGGATCTTGGGTTTGGAAAGTGAGAAAACTACCCAAGATCTCAAAACTTGGAAACTAGAGTCATTAACGAGTGAAATCCTGCTGCACTCACATTATTGGGACCGTTCCTTTACCGGAGCTCAGCGCGAGACAACACTTGGGTGCACTAGAAGGTAGCCCGCCTTCGACTGCATCCTGTGGGTGTGTTATATACTAGGGTTCCCTTCGGGGATGTCGAAACTAGATCGGGGATCTAGGTATTCTGCCCATATAGCACATTGTCCTTGACCGTGGACCCCCCTGATAGTGTCTGTGATTTGAGGTATCCTTAGTGGCTATACTTTTAGGGACTTACACAAGGTGACCGTGACGGGCTGTCCTGGTACCTGAAACAGACGGACCTACTCTGTCTTCAGTCTTTAGGAGGGTACTCGTCTTCACGAGAGTGCTTACACCTATCGTTTGGGGTTCGGGCGAAGCTCTAGAGTAACCGTAACTGTACTTTCGACCAACCCTCTCTGTATGCTATTGTGAGACTGGATTTCATCACCAGTGAACGGTAGTACTCAGACTGGGCACCCTATACTGGCTGCTTGTTGATTGATTTTAGAGAGTCTTTTTTCTTTTTAGTAAGCGTGTGGTTACTGTCACTTGAGACTTCATAATATATCACATTTTAAATAAAATTTGTTAAAATTAAACCGGTCACCGTGGCGTCCCCTGACCCACGCCGTCAGTCTAGACGACAGCAAGGTCTACCTCCTCTCACCTTAGAGGAAAGATTGAACCTTGGTGAACCTGGGCCTTCTACGGAAGAGCAGTCTCCTTTGACTAATCTGGATTATCACATAGACCCTTATCAGCCGGAACTCCCGGAGGACCCTTTCACTGAAGGCGTTGTACCTAATTACAATCCTCCGCTCACTGATCCGTTAGGACCGGTGATAATCCAGATTCCACCGCGCTAAGATATGTCTGCGGCAACACCAACATCTATTTCTCCACCGGTATCCATAGGGTCGATACCAATGGCAACCATTCCTGGTTCGCCATCATCCTCCCCGCCGGTGGTCAGTTCTATGACATTACTGGGTAACCCCAGTAGTCAACATATGCCTACCCCCAACCCTATGGTCAACACAACTGTCAGTAGTTTACCGAACCCTTCGGCATCTACTCCTACCGTGACCACGTTGGGGACCATGGTAGCTCCTCCCACGAGCACGACTACTTCGGTGCCCTTTAGCAACCCTTTCGGTTGGAACCCTCTGTTGAGTTCAAACCCCCTGGCCACTATACCAGGGGGCAGTGTTATCAGTACACAGGTAGCAGGGAATATTTCTCTTCCCATGCAATCCTTAGGACAAATGGGACAACCCATTGTAAATACTATCCCCTTAAGTGGTTCAAACATAGGTGTAGGATCTATACCGTTGCCAAATTATGCAAATACTAGTATGCCTCCGGGAAACTCTATTGCATCCATTTGGACTAACCAACCCCAACCTCCATCTGGAGTGGGAGGGAAATTTTACGCTAGGGGCAACCAACCATTTTCCCCTCAATACGCTATGCCCTATGGACAACAACCGTATGTTCCTACTCCTCCACCTATGGGAGGTTTTTATCAAATTCCCACTTACCCTTCTGGTAACACGTGGATGGGGGGACCCTATGGTCCAAATAGTCAGCCCATACTGCCTTGGTTAGACTTGGGGGCAAATCCACAATTGCCTTTCTTGGCAGCTTTGGACATACCCGACATCCATAAGCTGACAAACGACCCCATCAATCACAACTCGCTTTGGCCTCCTATACCGCATAAGATTCCTTCAGATATCCCAAAGTTCGACGGGAAGCATGGAGATGACCCAGCCGCACACATCACTACCTTCCATTTGTGGTCCATATCCAATTCCATGGTAGATGATAGTGTCCGCCTTCGACTGTTTTCCCGCACCCTTACAGGCAATGCCGCCAAGTGGTACATTGAATTACCACGCACCACCATCAATACGTTTGGCGCTTTAGTGACGAAGTTCTTAAAGAACTTTCAACTACCAATTAGAGTGGAAACCGACACATAATTGTTAACATCACTGCGCCAAGACACCGCCACCCACATCTCCGACCATATTCATGAATGGAGACGTAGGAGGAGGCTTGTCAAAGCGCCAATACCGGACCATCTCTTGGCCAATTGGTTTTGCAAGTCTCTTTTACCCCACATCTCTAAAGACATTGGCCTTTCTGGTGCGGTGACAGAAGATCAATGTATTCGTCATGCCCAACACCTGGATTTAATCTATTCACAATCCGGCACGCTTTACGATCTGCTCCCCCATGCCCCTGGTAACCCAAACCCTCCGGCTACTCAGAAAACCGGAGCTCATGCCGATGGTCTCGTTGGCGCGATCTCTGGTGTAGCCACCAATCAGTCTCGGGGGCAAACCTCCCAGCCATCCTCGGCTGCCACCGCCCCCATCAAACGACTCCTCTCCCTTCCGCTGAGGTAAATTCGGTGCAAACCTCACAAAAACCCAACGGGAAAAATAGGAAGAATAAGAAGAAAACATCTTCTTCGGAGGAGCAGTCGAATAATCAGAATAACTCGAATCAGAAAAATGCTGCTAACGAAAAAGGAAAGGATAAACCCATGAGATTTCCTTGTAAAATCTGTGCGGAGGACCACTTGACATACAAATGTCCTCGGTTGCAGGAATGCACTGATTTTATTGCTAACAAGGATTCTGGGAGAACACCTGCCGTTCTTCACAATCCTTTCCCCAATCAACAACAGCAACATCAACATATGGTTGACAACCCGCCACAACCCCATCAACGGGGCAATGGTGGTTCGAATCCTTCCGGCGAAGGACCATCTGCCATTTATGGCATCGAGAGTATCGACCTTCAAACTCGCGCCAAGCTTTATGGAGCCCCTACCATAGATGCTCAGGAACCTGGAGCTAGTTCCAATCCGCCGCCGCCCAACGATTTGAATATCGAAAGGCCTACTGCTGAACCTGTAATTCGTCCCCCCAAAGGGACACTTCGACGCATGACTCATAATACCTCTGCACGTGCAGCCCAAAACTACAATATTGTAGAAGATTTGGCGCAGGCACCGTCAGCTATGTCTGCACTTGAAGTATTACAAACCTGTCCAGCACAAAGGAAAGCCTTGCTTTCAGCCATTGGTGGAATAGATCCCCAGGATTCCATGCTAGCAGTTTTTGATATGGAAAAGGCTAAACCTTGCCTCTCACATCAACTCGCATTCCAGGTGCAGGTTGTGTCGAAAGGGAGACCCATCCATCGCACTGTCATAGACGAAGGTGCTTCAACCTGTGTTATGTCACAAGCTTGCTGGCTAAATTTAGGTTCTCCTACTCTAACCCCGCCATCGAATTCCCTTAAAGCTTTCGATGGCCACACGTTCCTACCCAAAGGATACCTTGTTAGCTTTCCCATCACTCTGAGTGGGAAAACGGTAAACGTGGACGTTTAAGTCGTAGAGCGTCATCTCGACTATAATCTATTGCTCGGTCGCAGTTGGTCTTATGCTATGACCGCCATCGTGTCTTCGGTCTTCTAACTCATCCTATTTCCATTGGATGGGAAAATAGTCACGGTCGATCAGCTATCCTTCTGCACCCCTGATTATTCCACTTTACCAAGTAGCTCTGTACCCTCAATAGGAGGTGTCCCTGACTCTTACGTCAGTATCGGTACCGGTCTTCTGAAGGCATCTTCCCTATTGGGTTTTTTTCCTCTACCGCCACCTCAGATCTCAAACACGGTTGCAATGATATCCACCTTTTCGAATGGCTCTATTGACCCATGGATCATTCTGGCGCCTTCAGATATTGATTCCTATGGAGATCAGATGCCGCTTTCGCCGGTTGAGTTGGCTTACCAAGCCATCCAAGTCGCATCTGAACCCTCCACTAATATGGTTTCGACCACAGGTACGACCCTCTCTCCCATCACGGTTCTCTCTAAGGATCTCCTCAATGAAGTCTGGCCTACAGACGAAGCTATTCGAGAGATCATGTCATTAGAAGAACGACCTTGGGGAGAGTTCCACCATCGCGCTTCAACGATTGATTCGGAGGCGATAAAAACTGAAATCCCGTTCTTTGACCAACCTGAGATCATTCCCTCCTTCTTATCGTAGTCCTGCTATCGATTGAGAAGGAGACATAGGTAATCTTTCAGAGACACTACTCATAGATATCTCGGTGAGCCAGGTATCATGAAAATATTCCATATTTCTTTTCAAAATCATACCTTTCAACTTGCCTGACTGGGAGCGTGCCAGATTAGTGCGAAATCCCATGTCGCTTAAACTGTAGTTGAACTCTACGCAGCACCACGCGAGAAGAGCGCTTGCTCTCGCTCGATCACTTAGACGAAACTCGTCGAGATGCTACACACTAGCACTTTCGAAGCTCACCGATCAGATTAAAGCTCAATACGACAAATCTCATCAAGCCTCGTTCTTTCCCGAGAGGCGATCTTGTTACACTTTTATGATCGAAAAACACGACCTCTTGGGGGCGGGAACACTCCAACCTTTATGGCTCGGTCTTTACATAGGATTACTAAAGCCCTCTCGGGAGCTTGCGAACTTCTGAGTGTAATGGAATTCCACTCGAGGAGCCACATAGCAGGGCTCTATACGAAAAAATGTTTTGCTAGTTTCACACTAGGCATATGCTTGTAATTTTATGTATACAAGTTTTGCATATTTTTATTTGATGCTTTTGGATTCTTTGTTTGGTTTTAAAGTGTTTTTCTCATGTAATCTTTTTCTTTACTTCGGTCATCATCACACTTTCGTTATCATCGTTGGGTATGCGGACGGTGCTAGTCGTCACACTGACATTGCTTAAATTTGCTTGGGTTCTCTATACTCCCGAGTGGGACCTCCTTGGTTGGGGGATCTTCTGGGCTCACGCCACCTTGATATTTGCCGAGTACATCGGTGATCAACTCCTCACGGAATCGGCATCTCGTGACATCTCCAATTTAGTAGATTAGTTAGATTCCCAACTCATCATTATGCGGCCCTAACTTGATCATTGCAATCTTACTATAATGTTGTTGCGTTATTTTCAATGCAATTTTAGAACGTCGATTTCAAACAAATCACATTTGAGCACGTTCTGAGAATTTAATGCATTCGTGATTCTTTGAAAATTATGTATTAGATTGGAATTTGTCACATTTATTGTAAGAGATTTACATGAGTACATATATTTTTATCACATCAAAATGCATAAAAATTTAAAAGCACAAAATCTTAGAAAATATATATATATAGATACATGTAATTGTCAGTATATAGAGAACATCAAAAATAAATCTCCCAAAACTTGGGGTGTTTTACAAAATTTGGCTCAACTAGCCATGCTCATTTTCATACATCTACTCCAAGCGGTAAGCTTTGATACTCATAATATATCTATTTAACTCAGCTATCTATCCCCTTGAGAAGACTAAGTATCTCTCGCTTTACCTTTGTACGTAGAAGGCAATAAGACCTCACATAGAAGCGTAGTATACCCATACTCGGACCCTCACGAGGATTCACGGAGAGTTCATGTAAATCACAGGTGTCATCAATCGTCGTAAACCGCTCCTCGCAGTGCGCCCATTGTAGATATTTTACAATCCTCCGTAAAAGATTGCATGAGAGACTAATTTGGGCGGGCGGGTACCACATCTGTCGAGCAAGCAAGAGTTTCATGTAAACTTAATTTTCACCTTTTTCAACATTTCAAAAGCTAAAAACAAAAAACTTCTTTGAAAATAGCGAGATTTATTTCTTACCGCCAATTTACTTGGAATTACGGCGAGATGCTTCGGGATCGCTGTAAATTCATCCCTTCATAAGGATAATCCTCGATCGCGTGTCGAGAATTGACTGACGAAAAATCCTCGCCAAGCGGTGATGGACGATTTATATCCAGTGCATTGGAAACAAAATGTACAAGCGCTGCCTCGGCTCACGTGGACCCATTGGCTGACTGTTGGGATCACGAATATCCGGTATTATCGCTCCAATATGAAAGACCACCCGATGATATTCCATTTAAATTCTCTTTGAGTAAAGAGATGCTATCTGTCAGCCACCTTTCCGGACCAATGGGCCTACCCATCACACCGATTGAAAACACGAGAAATTTGCATGCAATCGAAGGCTAAGAGCATCTCCTGGGCCTTGTCGCCATATGACTCTTGGCATGACCAGCGGAAGGTTACCGTCGTGGGAACAGACACAGACATAGTCACCATGCAGTGATCGTGTTCTCCTGGCTAGGTTGACCACGTGTCTGATGTGGCACCGGATCATCAGCGGTGAAACATGAGTCGCTCTGAACCTGTCAAATTAGGCCATCCACGATATGACAAGCGAGTCAAAAGTAAACATCATCCTTTTCGATGGCCGAGCTCGTTGCCACCAATCAGCGAAAGACACCGATGTCTCTCCCGTCTGCTATGGGTCGGCCCACCTCGGGAGGTCCTCTTGACCCCTCCACATCGGTTCTAAACGGGCATGCCAGCGATCCGCATCTCGGAGAGCCATTAGGGTCACCGCATCAATCACCATTTCTCGTTCTTCCCGCTCATGCTCTCTTTTCTCGCCGGGGTCTCATATTTAGCAATTTAATTTTCTGAATGAAACATTTCCAGCCGATTAAAATTTGCGGGAACCACTTGAGAATGAAAAATTTGAATTCTTAGAAAACATATTGCCTTTAACGCGGACATTGTGCAAAACGGGCGTTCCTGCTTGTTTGTTCCCTCACGGGTTATGCGTTAAACGCCAAGTTTGTTATACTCTTGACTTCAACGTTAGGCGCAAGTATTTTTCTAGGGCCTAAAAGATTTTCCTAATTTTAGACCAGCAAAAACTAAAAAATTGACAATTAAATAATAACGAGTTTCTGACTCTTACGGATCTCGCGGAATAAACGTGGGATCGGCCAACGTCCACCCAATTTGATTTTCACCCCTTTTGCACTCAGGCTTCTTCACGGCACTCGAAGCTGATAAAAATGAATGTCTCGACCTTCTTATAGCAATTTGCAAGGCACATGACTCTCTTAAGTCGATGTGAAAAGTCGTGATTCGTCAACATGCACATGTCGCAACTCTTGAGATTTGATGCTGATGATTCTAATAAGGGATCCAAGATTTATGGCGATAGACACACTCATGTTTTATCGAGCATTCTTTTTACGGTATTTTTCTTGCTCGTTAATCAGAAAAACCTCGAGTTCTCTTCTTCGGACTCGTTAAACTTACAGAGATTTGGCATCGAGCGTTCTTTTTATAGTCTTTTTCTTGCTCGTTAATCAGAAAAACTAGAGTTTTCTTCTTCGAGACTTCGTCAAAACCATGAAAGAAGCTCACAGGCATTATTTTTAGAATCTTTTTTCTCGCTCATAAAACTGAAAAAAATCCGAGTCATCTTTGTCGGCCTCGTTAAACTGCGAGACAAAGAACAAAGAATACATGCTTTTCCTCTTTTTTCAAAGCTCTTTAAAAACGAGAGAAAAGTGTATCGGGGTTTCTCGCGTGACTCGTTAAAATTTCACGGAGGTATCGAGGTTTCTCTAACGACTCGTTAAAATTTCACGGAGGTATCGAGTTTTCTCCGCGTGACTCGTTAAAATTTCACGGAGGTATCGAGTTTTCTCCGCGTGACTCGTTAAAATTTCATGGAGGAGTCTGGGGTTTTCTTCTGTTGGACTCGTTAAATTTCCTGAGAATGTGAGTTTGCTTCGTCTCCTCGTACTCATAACAAAGTAAGTGAACGTCATTGAACATAGATTTCTCACTAGGATTTGATGGACTAGCTAAACGGAAAATGAAGCATTCGAGCTTACTATTACCCCTTTGACGTGCCCGGTTATCGAACATGACAAGGTACCCCCGATGGTGATCTTTTACGACATTTTTTCGGACTCTAAACATGAAAAGTTGCAAGGTTCTCGTATGGACTCGTTAAACTTAATCGGACGAGTTATGGAGTTGTCTTTTACGACATTTTTCCAGACTCTCTAAACATGAAAAATTCACCGAGTTTGCTCATCTGGACTGCGTTAAACCTAATCGGATGGAGACCTGGGGGTTGTCTTTCACGACATTTTTCGGACTCTAAACGTGAAAAATTTCATAGGGTTTGCTCATACGGACTCGTTAAACCTAATCGAGATGGGGCACATAGTTGTCTTTCACGACATTTTTCGGACTCTCTAAACATGAAAAATTCACCGAGTTTTACTCAGTACGGACTCGTTAAACTTAATCGGATGGGGAAAAAATTTGGACAAAATGGATATTACCTCTGTTACATTTCAAAAAGGTCGATGTGGCAGCAAAATTCTTGAACATGGCACTTCCCCGAAGAAAACTCTTTCGCCGGTTAGCGAACCCTGCCATTTATGAGTATTAGCCTTCATTTCCCGGTGTCCCACTTACCTTAGGTAAAATCCTAACACACTCTTTGGTGTTCAGCACGCTTAATTTACTGTATTCCTACTATTGGGGTGCCTTATTGTTCAAGCTGAGATCTAAGCTATCTACGCTCTGTTGTTATCAACCAAATAGTTCATTATGCAGTGGTAGCATTGGCCAGTTTCCCGTTTACTCTTCCTTATCTCAAATCATAAACAAAATTAGTTGGTTTTACGTTTCGTGTTGAGCGTGTAGGACGCCTCGGTACCTACCCTCTCAACGGATCACTTCCTATCGACTTGGCTTACCTTATCTAGGAAGTTGATCCGGAAAACACATCAATACTGATTACTTCTGAGACATACGATTAGCGGTAGTGTGTGTTTGATCGAAAGGTCACCATCATTGGCTCTTGATCAAATGAATTCCTCTGGTCTTCGACTTCAACTCCTTTTATTCACACTACCGCTAGATTATCTTGGGCATCTTAGGGACCATCATCATTGCCGTTGGCCACCTTCGCGTACGATTGCCGGTTTTCATTGTGTGGTATCGGTGATTTCCATGTTCGAAGACAACTCCTTCATTCACATGTTGAGGAATATGCGGTTTAAGTGAATTGGCGGTCGAGACCTTGGGGCAAGGGCTACACCGATTAAAAGTTGTGTTCCTTCCCAGAGCTGCGATATTTTTTATGGAGACGGCTTTTTTGACCTGATCTGACCAGAAAGACACTTCCACTTTTTATTAGTGGATAGATTCTTCATATCTCTTCTAGAGAAATCATGTTGTTTAAAGCTACGAGCATGGGACATGCCCGACTCTTAATAAATACTATATTTTCTGACATATGTTGTTGTTTCAGGTTTTCCTCGATCTTTCAATCTCTCTCTCTCTACAAATTATAAAGTATTTCGGCCATCATCTTCGTCTACGACCTCACACTTTAGGGGGGCATACGGCTATGAGGTCAAAATGCCTCCTCCTTATTCGAGGAGGAAGACAAATATGGAAGAAGTACAAAGACCTAAATTAAACCTATTTCTGCCGAGTGCACGCATACATAGAACAGAGCAAGGGCGTTATAACGGAAAGGAATACATTAGCCGCGTTAGTGGCTGAGAGCCTTCTGAATTTTACACTAAAGATCGGCGATTACCCATGTTTTAAGTTGAATTGGGAAAATAGCGTGGAGAAAGATTTGAATCTCAAGAGCTTACCTCACGAAGAGTCGGTCACCTGAGAGGAAACTGCGAAGCCACCGATTCTACGTGTGGGCATTGCCATAGAGGTAGAACTCCAGAGAAGGAAGCATGGAGATCGAGGAAACATCTAAGAATTTTCCATTCCAAACTAGTGGAAAGAGAAGGGCAATATGGCTTTCTCCCTCTCCTATAAAAAGGAGGCTGACTCTTAATTGGAGAATGAAGGATTTTCCAAAGTTCTTGCATACTTGTGGAATAGAGAATAGTGTGACATTGTAGAAGACGAGAGTCGAAAGAGGCTCCTAGGAGGCTTGTTGGCTTGGACTTCTTCTGCTTGGTAGAGAAGAGATGTTAAGGGAGGCAGGAGGGGCTTAGGCTGTAGATGGTTGTAATCACTCACTTCTTTCAAAATCAATGAAGACTATGTTCGTTTTGTCCATTCGATGCTTAATGCTATAATTTTTTATTTCAATATTTGTTTAGTATGATATGAATGGCTCGGATGTATATCCCCAGATGTTTATTTTTAGTTTGATTGATAGAATCTTGTTATATCGAGAAGTTACATGGGTGCTTTGGCCAGTTGCGGGTCTCGGATTTGGACGGCGAAGAAGGACTCTTACTTTCTTTGCCTTTGCGCTCTCTGAGAATCACGAAACCGTCGAGGTAACTCCTTATTGTGATACTTCAAATTGCCGAGTTAATATGAACATCGCCATGCCGTATTTGTGAAACTGACATAGCTAATCGGCGTACGCCTCGGGCAAAGATACTGAGAGGGATCCCACAGCCAACCACCCCAACGGTTACCCTAAAGCGACCTCGTGTTTCACTACTACTTGTAGAGAAGAAAAATTAACCTTCAGGCATCGTGTTCTTAGTCAACCGTCATTATATCCTCACATGCTCACACGGTTGTGACTAATTCCAACCCCATGTAGCTTTCCTATTGGTATTTGCATCCTCCCAACTGAGAATGCATACAGATGGAGTCGTTATCCTTCGAGAATTGACCTCGAATTTGTCACACCAAAAAGTAAGAAAAGGATTAGCCTCGGCGGGCTCCATTTTGAGATTACCTCTTGAAACGCGGAACCTCATTAATGACTTTCCGATGAGCTACTTATTCGCCATTACTTCGGACGATGGTAGTACGGTGATATTCTTACTTACTTGCGGGCAAGTTGTCCTCCGCCTTGATCGTGAGAGGCTCGCGGAAACCCATTATCGACACCGAGCTCCCGATACCTTCTTATCGGTGAGCGACCTCTGTCGTCGTGGTATAGATATTGTCCTTCATCGTTGTCTCACACACGCGCGGAAAGTGAAGCAGGTCCTCCGTGCACCGCCCATAGCGGCGCTTGCGGTGGCACCTCTCGATCTTTCTACGCCGAAGGAAAGTCAGCGGTATTTTTGTACTTCCCTCTTCAGTGATTGCATTGATGCGGTCAAACAACATCCCCCAGTACAAGCATTT
The DNA here is from genome assembly GCA_034641835.2 of Pinus albicaulis. Classification (NCBI taxonomy): domain Eukaryota; kingdom Viridiplantae; phylum Streptophyta; class Pinopsida; order Pinales; family Pinaceae; genus Pinus; species Pinus albicaulis. The sequence goes on along the minus strand of CM076576.1, from coordinate 174,037,448 downwards.
TTCCCTAAGGCACGAGCTCCCCCGGCTCCCCTCCATCTGTCGTCTAGCTTGGTCCCTTTTGTAAATGGGCCATTGACTTTATGGAGTGTCGACCTCCATCCCAGCGTGGCCATAAGTATATCATTGTGGCGGTTGACTATTTTACCTGCAAATGGTAAGAAGTTATGCCCACATTTAACAATGCGAGCTGCTACCACCGCCCTCTTTTTCTTTAACCATTTTATCGCTCGATTCGAGTTAAAAGCAGTCCTCGACCACGTAGACATATTGAAGATGAGATATGGCATGAGCTATCCCTCCTTGTTGGGTTTTGAGCACCAATATTCCTCCTCCTATTACCCCCCAGAATGGCTAGCCAAATTAAACGATCAAAAAAATCCTCGAGACCATGCTTCAACGAACGGTGAATAAGCACAAACCAGGCGGCATCACCCATGCTCTTCCCTTCTTTCTGAGCCTATCGAACCTAATCGCTCCTTCCGCAAGTTTACTCCTTTCCACCTCGTTTTTTTGGAGAGACGGAGTCTTACGATCAGGTGTGAAATCCCTTCATCCCAAAGGCGTTGAACTTTCACGACATAGCCTACAGAAACCGGCCTGACTTATCATGCTTGTGGCAGCCTCACGAATACCATCGTGTTGCATTGAAAACCATGGAAGCGCTAAACTTCAAAGCTCAATATAATGAGAAAATTCAGCCTCGTTCTTTTCACGAGAGCGACCTTGTTCTAGTATATGACAGACCTGATGTCCTTGGTCACGGGAGGATCGACTCATTATGGCTAGGCCCTTACGTCTTGGTAGGATCTTGGAAGAGACACCTCCTTGAGGATTTAAAACAATCTCTTCCTAATCTCATGATACACTCTATCTTAAAATATTACCCATGTATTTCCTTCTAGAATGCATGTTTTATTTTATTTTGTTAGATAACTTAACATCTTTGTTTTCATACTTTGATACTTAGCAGGACCTAATTTGTCAGAGAAGGATCCTTCACCCTCTCCTGAAAATTAGATCTCTCCTTTGACACTTATACTTGGGGCACCACTTTGCCTCCATACTTCTCTTTGTTCTGTGTCGATTTTCGTGCCCAGGCATACCATCTTGTACTCATGTTTTCATGGTCCCCCGCATGGGACCTTTCTTGTGTGTGACACCATCGAGTCGCCCTTGTTTATAGCATCTAGTTCAGGTCATCATCGCATTCATGGTGTCTATCAGAGTCCATTGTACCCCGCTATAGTCCTCCATCCTTCCTTGCTTAGATCTCTCTCTCTTGTGTCGCACATTATGGCCTTTAGTCCCACTTGTCCCTATCCCTTATGATGTTATTATTAGTCAGCTGCCATATATTCATGCCCTTTATGCTCTGTAGTATTTTCATTTTTCGGTCATACAACCATCATTCAGATGGACCCAGTACACCATGTAAGACCAGTTTGAGTAAGAGCAGCTTTCACTATGTTGAATTAGAAACCCCAAAGAGATATTAAACAAACCCATATTTGTTGATTTTTTTCCCAATTAATTAATTAAACCATAATTTAATTATGACTTCAGTCATGTTTAACCCCGAAAAGCAAAAGATAAATTATGGGTCTATTACATAGTTATCTTATTATTTTACAGGAATAATTATTTAAATCTTATTTGAATAATATTCCTTATTAAATATGACAAATCAACCACCATTATTAATAAAATCATTATTTATTTGATTATATCAACCACTTCCTTAAAAAGATAAATAAATCATTTATTTATTTATTCTTCACTAATCGAGGGATTTGACTAAAATCGAACACCGCCTCCCTCCAACAAATAATAATAAAATATTCCATAGAGGTGGATCTAGATTTGATTAACATTATTTTAATCATGCACAGATCTAGAATGACGATATTTTGTTGCAAATGGAAAGTTTTCTATCATTCTTCACCTTTTTGATACCCTCTTACCAGTCCACTCCCCGGATCTATACACTTGATCTCATTCCTACCATTTTGCTCCCATTGAGCTCTATCTTCTGCATTGGGTTTCTACATCTCAAGAGAAAGCTTAGATACGAAGTCTTGAGGACTACAAAGAGCCATCCGGCTGAGAGTACGGATACCTTCTTGTTTCTCCAGTTTTCATAATATAAAAATTCATTCAAAAATCGTGTTCTTGTCTGTCTGTTGGATGCATGGAACGGAAACTCTTTACTTTACCTTGTGTCTTTCTAATTTATAGATACATTTATTTAGCATTTTAATTACTAATCGCGAATCTGAAGAATGTTTTGTGACCTCTATTGTTGTTGAAATTTATTAGTGCGTAGCTAAAGTAGTTCTTTTATTTTATGGCAGAAGAATTCATACTATGATAAGCGACTCTCGGGTTTACTGAAATTAAACATTGTCGTTTTTCTCTTCACATATCCATTCCTTGAATACAGGCTTCTTTTTAATTTGCTTAGTTTCCTCTTTTTATGTCATTTTTCTCACATAAAAACCTAAAAACTTAAAATTTCTAACTTCCAGGTATGACTGACCTATTGCGCGAGGTAAGCGACACCGGCGCGGCGAGACGACGGCTTTCGAAAACACCGCATGAGACAAGCTTAGGAACGTCGCACTTTTGGCCCTAAACTGGGCTGGACCTCCGATGCTTTTCGACTTGTTTTGCGACACTGCCTCGAGATCGAGGTCGAAAGCTGGAAACCTGCCTTTTTTCCGGCATTTTTTAACAATTTTTAAGGTTTTCAACATGACTTACTTGAGTCTTCCAACCTACATCCTGGCCTTTTGGCCAAAGATCTAGTCTAGTTTTTACTCATCTAAGTGGGAACCCGGCCCTTAGGGGCTTTATTTCCTCCACTTTGTCTGGAAAGGATTTTAACTATTTCGGCGCGTCGGTTTGAGCTTGACCCCCTCTTTGATCTAATACCTCACTGAGATCGTTGAAATCAGCCTCTTTTCCTTTCAAATCACCTCTTGTCGTTGTGGACCTCCTCCCCGAAGGCCTCGCCTTGCCCCCTAGGTTTTCTGATTTCTTTCCGGCCACCTTGCCTCTTGTCTCTTGGGCGCGGTACGCACCCCTTGTGCACGCTTGTCTCGGATCTGCGTCCCTTCTTGACTCGTCATTTGAGCTTCCTTTTGTGTGTGTTTTACATAGTTTTTTCCCTTTCTTTTATGACTGGGTGTGAGAACCCACCTTCTTGGGTTAGACAGATGCATACGTAGTGACTATTTTTTATTATTCAAAGCTGTTCTGTCTGTTCTCTGTCGGTTTGTTTTCAGCTACGCGGCCACACTTTTTCTTCATCTCTAACCGCGGAAGGGTTCAAAGTCTAAAATTAACGCCATGCCTACATGACCCTAGGTGAAGAAGGCGCTGGTTTACACCGCACGGAAAGACCTAAAATCAGTGTCTTGCATATACGCCGCCCGGCCTTCGCGGTGTACCCGCTGCCGCCCTTGTCGGTTTCCTTCTTCCTGTCATCATTGCGCCCAAGCGCCGTTCCGAGGAGACGCCTTCACCCTCGGTTTCGGTTGATCGACCTGCTCACTTTGTCGTCGTCGAGCCGGTCCATGGTCGCCACCTCAGACTCCTCTCCTGATTCATCGGGTCCCCCTTCTCCTTCTGGTTCTCCCTGTTACCTTCACCATGTCTGGATCGGGGCCTAACGCCTAGCGATTCTCCCGGCCCCGATGCGAGCCCTACTCTGTGGGCAGTCACAACCACTACCCGGCCACCTGTCTTCATATGATGCATTGCAAAATTCTCGGCCTCCCCGATTTCCATCGGTTGATTGTGACCCCATTCACCACAATGCTACACAGCCTCTGTACACCAAGCTACCCTCGGTATCCCTAAGTTCGAGGGCCTTAATGGAGAAGATCCCGGTAATCTGTCCGTCTTTTTACATGTGGTGTTCCTCCCAATTCCATTACGGAAGTAATCATAGTCGTTTGTTCCAACGCACGCTTACGGCGAAGCTTCTAAATGGTATGTCGAACGAGGCCACTTCTTCCCTTGCCACGTTGAGACTCTTGCCCCGAGCCTTTTTGTCGTACTTCCGGCTCCTCTCCGTCCCGACACGCACGGAGCTCTTGACTTCATTGCGCCGTCCTCTTCCCTGCGCCTTTACGCCATGTTCGGGAAGTAGCGCCCAGAAACGAGCTTATGTCGAGCCCCTCCTTTGAAAGATCGGGTTTACATGGAGTGGTTCCTTCGCACCCTCCATCTCCCCGCCGACGAAGATGTCGCCTCTCTTTCCTCGAGCGAAGGAGCTCCGCCCTCCAAAATAGCTTTAAAATATGACTCGGTCTCGCTCAATCTCCCCCGTTTATGTTTATACGGGTCTTCTGACATCCCCGGGCCGGTGGCGCTTGCGCCCGGGGCCTGCTCTCATTCGGCAGAAGCGGTATTGTTGGATCTACTCCCACCCATCTTCTCACCCTCCTATGGGCTATGAGTCTCCCTGGGGAGGCCGGCACCTCGGCACTCTTCCCCTCCCGACGGCCTTATCCCGGGATACGGCATGCCTCCTCCTTTTTGCCCAACCTCTGCTTACCTGTGTCGCCCAGGCAACCCTTACTTTTATCCCGGCACAGTGCTCGCTCCTCAGCATATGCGCTCGCCTCCCTTGCCTCCTCACGACGCAACGACGCAGCCCCTCGGGACGAGTATTTGCACGGCGGGGTGCGGTGTCCCCCTTCTCAAAGAGGCGGAGAGGTAACGAGAACCGTCTGCCTCCGTGCCGAGGGACAGGTCGGGTGTGGACTGCAACACTGGCAACCAGCCACGGGGCAGGCCCGGGCCGGACGGGCGCGCCCGCCTGTGAGCCCTATTCGTGTTGCGGCGTTTACGGTCACTACACTCACGATTGTCCTCTCTTACCCCGGTCCGACGGATGTGGGGTCTCGAAACCATTGCGCCGGACAGCACGCCTCCCCTCTCATGCTCCTCCTAATGTGGCCACACCAGAGCGGTGTGTTCCTTGATCCTTTCCCCTCAACGGGGATTCGTGGCACCTTGACCCACGCAGCCGGCCATGTAGCCCACCCTCATCCATTACGGTTCCCTCGATTACTAGATCCTTATGATGCGCTCGATCCTTCCCTTCGTCGACCTTCACCTTCAGCTTCCGATTCCAGCAGTCACCCCAGACCTTACTGGTCTGCTCCGGCCTCCATCTTCGGGTTCTACGGAGCTCTTTGACATCCGTGTCCTTACATCCCTGTTAAAGTTGAGGTTCATCCAAATATTCCAAAGGGCCCATTCTGGCCGAAAATCACCGCATCCGGTCGACGCTCGAGTCATATAGTATGGTATGATTTGGCGCAATCCTAGCTGCCATTTCCCTGCAGAACTCTCAGATCATGCCCTTCTCAAAAGAAGGCTCTGCTATACTGCTAGTGGTAGCTGACCGAGTCTAGCATTGACCAAATGATTGTTGCAGCCACTTTCAATCGGACCATCCTCCCTCTTCCTCCCTCCGTTGCTTTCCAAATCCCCGATCGAAAATGAGCATACTAGCCTCCGTTAATATAATTGATGAGGGAAGCATCCACGTGTGATATCGCTTCGGTTGAAATGACTCGGATCCCTGGTAGCCCCTTCCACGATCACCCTTCGAGCGTGGGACGGTAAATGCCTCCCGGCCTATTGGCTTTGTTTCGTCTTGTCCACATCACCCTCGCCGGTAGGCTGACCGCGTTGACGTCGAAGTCATTGACGCCCCCTCTGAACTACAACATTCTTTTGGGCGAAGCTACACATGCCATGTCTGGCATCCCATCGCGGTTTCATGAATGTCTTTTCCCGCTAATGGGAAGATAGTCACCATGTTGACTATCTTATCATGGTAATAGTCTTAGACCTCCTCAGAGATGACCATCCTATTACGCCTTGACAAACGAGCGAGTGATTCTCTGACCGGTGTCTCCCCCAGGTGTCTCTGAATTCCACCTTGCTTGGTACTTTCCCTCATCTTCCCCCTCCTCCGATCCTTTGATCCCGGCTTGTCGAATGTTTGCATGATCTGTCGTCTCGAAGTGCCCATAAACATTACTGCCTCGGCTAGTCGGCGGCCTCCCCCCCCGCCCTCGCGTGGCTCTGGCCATTCATCTCGGCAGTAGGACCTCCTCCTTACGGCCCTCCCCCTACGGTAGCATCCTAGAACCTCTTTATCCCCCGGAGCTCGGTTCCCCGCCTTAACCATCTCGGGCCGTACCTCACGATGCATTCTCTTTCTTTGGACGAGATCCCCTTCTTGGCTCCCCTCTAGGAGTATATGTGCATTCCGTCATGGCCACCCTCTCTCTCCCCTAACTTTGACCTTGGGCATTAGGTTTAGTGCCTTGACGGTAGCCACTCCCCCTGGTCACCCCAAGCCAACACATGACACCCGACAGGATTGTGGGTCCCCTCCGCTTCCTCCATAGCCACGCATGCCCCAGCTACCTCCACGGGACCCTTCTCTGACAGCCGGCTCCGGGAAAAGAAAGCCAAGCTTGAGAAACTGACAGACGAAACCACCACGACCACCCGAAGCTCCTTCTACGCGCGAAGCACCTTGCGCCTTATGTGATGTCACTTGGTCATGCCACCCATGCTTTGTCCCCAGTTACCTGCTGTGTCCGACCCATGGTAAAAGTTGGATTTCCACAAAACACTACGGTCGTGAAACTCACTCCTTCTTCGGCTAGTCCCCAAGAACCCCCGAGACTCTCCGCACCAACAAGCCATAATGCTGCTTGTCCGTGTCCATCAACCCTACTCCCATTGTGTCCTCTGCATCGTGCCTCCCTTGAGGTGATCGCGAGTATGAGGTTGAACAAAATCAAACTCCAGCCTCTCCCATTCTCGCGCGGTATCTTTATGACCGACGAGATCCCCCGCTCCCCATCATCTGATGTTCGAGATGATGGAGTCTACGGTAACCATTCTTTACCTATCCTCCTCTGCACGACACTCGGAGCCTAGCCGTCTGCATCCTCCTGTTGTGTCCCTCGATACTGGGAATCCTCCCTTATGTCTGTTGACCTCCCGCGGCAGGAGTCCTCGCCATGTTTAAAGATAGCTCTCATACACACCTTGTTTGAGTCTTGATCATCTGCCCTTCCTCTGCCATTACCCGCTCGATGACTTATAATGCCCTCACGCTACGAGTCATTTCCTTTCATCCCTTCATTTGTGTCTTGTCACACCATTTTGCGGACCCCCGTCCACACCCTTTATCGGTTACGCAGGTAGTTACCGTCGCTACTCGGGGAATCTTGCCTCGGCGAGGTGGGCCATCTTCACCCCCTTGCATGACCTCGTTACGTACGGGGTAATAGTGATTCACCTTTTAACAATGGTGAATATGATGCGATGCGTGGCCTATTATGATGCCCTCTTATCAGCATCAACTATCTACTGTGGATACTAGTTTAGTTCTACTTCTTGTAATGCAACTAAATGGTGTTTATCGTGTTATAGCTTACAATGTTGTTTAGATGCTATTTACGAGTGAAAGTCTTAATACGTGCGTTTGAAACCATAACCAACCATATACCCCGAGACCGAAGTCACTAAATGAATTAGTATTGCAAAACCATAATTCTAGATTGGCATTTGTCACAGTTATACAGACATAACATTAAATCAACCATCAAAGAGCGATACATATCCATAATATGTGTATGGAAACCATATATTGATGAGTCCATCTACTCGTATACGACATGCCCATAGCATGGCTTCTGGAAACAAAATCCAAAAAGCTGGGGGCACATATGCCTGTACATGTAATACGAACATGTACCTGCAGCATGCAAACAAATCCAAAAAGCGGGGACACCATGTACCCCTCCATACATTATAGGGGGCACACACATCGGAAGGGGAGCACCATATACCCCTAATCCTTATCTGGACGCTGCGGGCAATGGCTACTACGACATGTAGATCACGCAACTTGGCCAGGCCATCGCCATAAACGCATGATACCTCGCCTCAGGAGACCAACACATGGCTCTATGTCTTTGAAATTCGTCTAAATCCTGCCACTGTGCTCAGATGCTGGAGTCAGCGGCCTGCTTTCACATCTACGGCGAGATGTCCTCCCGATAGAGACGCTTGCATCCTCATTTCTTGTTGCTCTCGGCCCACTCGGACCCCAGTAGCTCCGGGTGTTGTCGGTAAGACGTCCCTTATATCCGTAGTTTTGCAGTGCTATATCTGCATACCAAAGTCTGAATCGATTATCATTGACTACTTGTCAAAAACTTTAACATGCCCCTCAAGAATAGCAATTTGTCACTTACCATCGGGCCCCCGGACAGAGCCGGACGGAAGTGGCAGTCTGAATCCCCACGTGCTCATCCCCCTTTATATGGGTAGTCGTCTATGTACGCGGCATCGATCCCAATGGGACGAAGAACTGCGAGTCAGCAGCTCGCCCGGCCACCGCCCCTCCTCCTCTGCCGCAGGTAGTCGTCCCCAACGCGCATCTGGGCTCTCTCGGGCCCCCATCTGACTGCACACGAGGCCTCCAGGTCGGGATCTTCTCTCAAAGAAGAAGGCACCTGATAAGTCCCATATGGCAATCATGATTCACTGCCGCACATAGCGACGATTATGCATCTTTAGCGACACCGGCATCATTTAGGCCCCAAAGTAGGTCCACCCAACACACTCTCTATCATCATCTACCCACGTGTTGATGTGATGGAACGCTTTGAGGCACGGGATTCGCGGCACGAGCTGCGGCCCAGCACACGGGTTTCTAGCCTCTCTAGATCCACCGTCGATGTCGATCCCTTGGCTTGGACACCGTCAGCCCGTAGCGTTCCACGAACTCCATGATATACGCCCCGCGGCAGCCTTTGAGCTGTGTGTCTCCCCTTTATCCCCGATGGTGGGAGGCGATCGGAAAGTACATCTGGGCCGTCGGTTCGATCACGATACCCTTGCACTACAAAGATCTCCCCCGATGCGGATCCCAATCGCCCGATGTCCAGGACGTGTGGTTCCCCTTGCTCTCATCAGCGGGTTCTCCACAAACTTGGGAACCCCAAATCGACGACACGACGAACTCACGTCGCCACGGATCTCTTGTCCACGAAGTGTTCCCCGGATCCTCTCTCTCCGGTTGACCGCTGACTTCTGCCATACTGCCTTGACGCATTCTTTTTGTCGGGGGTACGGATGAGCCGACCATAACCACCCACGAAGCCAGAAGCTCCCGGCCCATGCAAAAGCAGGCACCAGCCCCTGTCTCCCGGGTCGCGGTTTTACTGCCCATTTACGAGACCGGTCGCACTTTTTGCCCTAGGCACAACGTCTGGAGTGGCATTACCCCCACCCAAAGTGCGACCCGGCAGTAGAGATGAGGGAGGGGCGTGCAGGGTTTTGGGCCCTAAGCGCAAATCTAATCCACCAAATGCGAAACAGGGTTAGGCCTCTTACCTCCAGGCGACGGATCTGAATCCAACGTGGAGTTTGTATGCAATACGTTAATGTAGAGATTTAGGGCCTTCTCTCCTCTCCACATTCACCACGTAATGATAGCGAATGAATGATTTTGGAGGGAAAATTGCCTCATTAAAAGAGAACCATTTGTTTCTTCTTTCATTGCTGCGACCACGTAACCGTTCGGCGAACCGTCAGCACGCTAGTCCATCACCCAGAGGCTCTCAAATGGGTTTTAATTAGTTTTGGTGATTTGACACTTCACGGTTCTATTTTTTTCCACAACGAGGTCACTTCATAGCTCCTTAAATCGAATTTCCTCACTTACGACACCTTGTATTTGGGGCACCATATCGCTCCCTTACTTTTCCATGTTCGTGTCGATTTTCGTCATGAGTGCCCACCTTGTACTCATGCTTCCGCAGCCCCCCCATTGGGGCCTTTCTTGTCAATAGCGGCACTATCGAGTCACCCTTGTTACGACATCAATTTGAGTCATCATTGCATTTCATGGAGTCTATCTTTAGTCCTTTTCCACCCCACTATAGCTCTCCATTCTTCTTTGCTTGGTTCCTCTCGTATGCATGTATATGACCTTCAGCCCCCTTTGTCCCTGTCCCTTTCGATATTGTGTCGATTATTTTGCCATGCCCGTTCCATACCTTTATGCTCTATGAGGGAAGTCGTCGTCGCCACTCCATCCTTCCCATTTCCACTATCATCATTAGTGTCGGTACGTAAGGTAAGCTCCCCATTCTTCTTCTCTCGTGCCTTAGTTGAGGATCTCTCATTGCCTCACCTCCGGCGGACCTCCTTACGCTCGACATCGGCACATTTTATTCCGGAAAGCGAATTCCCAGGCGGTGTACCTTGGTTCCGGCTTCCTCTTGTTCGGTGCCTCGGATCGGGCGGGGGGGATCTCTCACTTCCTTTTGCCTTGATTGCTTCTCCGGCTCCTTTCGGCCATGATCGAGATTCGTATATTGGGCGATCCCGGTGACCTTGGCCGGCTCTTGATGATTCCCCGAGATTCAATCGTGACGGAATGTCTCGGCCTCCTTGAGGGGGTGGCCCTCGCAGTGGCCCCCCACATGCCTGATGACCTCTTCATTGCGGCCTTTGATGCTGGCTCCAGTTTTTGATGATGTTGGCCTTAGCCACCTATGACTCCTCTCCTGATTTATGTATCGGTCGGATTTTGTGAGCCTTCCCCATTACGGGGGCATTTAGGGTTGTATTTATCTCATGTACTCGGATATTATTGTACTAGTCATTTGTTATCCAGAACCTGACATGTATGTGAGACTCTTCATTGTATTTTTTATACGGCCCATGATTATGCAGTTTGTACTCTATGGTTCGGTCCCTTGTTCTTGGACACACTATTCTTTTGTACTTTGTCACGGGCATAGGTATGCCTTCCCCATACCTTAAACTGAGGTACCCTCTCATAAAAGAGACTTGCTGCTATGAGTCCTAGTCTATGAGAGTCTAGTCCTTGACACTATCTCATTTCTCCTAGACATCCCTTTTTGCTGTCTAGTGATTGTGTTATTACAATGTACTTCGGTCATACGATTTGCTCTGACACTCGCACGGTAGGCAATCACAATTACACCATTTTTTGGTCCTCCCAACCTTTCATCATTAGATGGACCCAGTACATAGATGAGTTTTACCCCAAGTAAAACCGCTTTCCATATGTTGGTCAAGGAAACCCCAAGAGAATAAGTAAACAAACCCATATTTGTTTGATTTTCCCCAAGGAATAATTAATTAAACCATAATTTAATTATTATTCCAATTCATATTTAACCCAAAAAACAAAGAAATTAATGAGATAAACATAGTTATCTTGTGGCCCTTAGAATAATTATTTAAATCTTATTTGAATGTATTCCTTGTTAAATATGACCAAATCAACCACAGTAATTAAATAAATCATTATTTATTTGATTATATCCCAACCACTTCCTTAAAAAGATAAATAAATCATTTATTTATTTATTCTTCACTAATGTCGAGGATTTGACCAAATCGAGAACACCCTTTCCCTCCAACAAAATAATAATAAAATATTCCATGAGGTGGATCTAGATTTGATTAACTGTTATTTTAATCATGCACCAAGATCTAGAATGACCCAATATTTTGTTATAAATAGGAGGGTTTTCCCGTCATTCTTCACCTTTTTGTGCCTACTTACTAGATCACTCTGGATGTATACACTTGGGTCTCATTCCTACCATTTTGCTCATTGAAGCTCTATCTTCCACATTGGGTTTTCTACATCTACGAAGCTTAGATGCGAAGTCTTGAGGACTACGAAGAGCCATTGAGGAAGTCTGGATACACCTTCTTGTTCCTCGAGGTGCCTGTAATATAAAGATCTAATTAAAAAATCATGTTCTTGTCTTATGCGATTTGGATGCATGGAGCAAACTCTTTACTTTCTTGCTTAATGTCTTTCCATTTATAGATCTGTTCTATTTTTGACATTTTAATTACTAATCGCAGATCTGAAGATGTTTGGCAGCCTCTATTGTTGTTAGGGCTATTAGTTATGCGTAGCTAAAGTGGTTCTTTTTCGTACACTTCGACGAAGAATTCATACTAACAGCAAGGGAAGTCGTCCATTCGCTACTCAGTCCCCTCCATTCCATCATCATCATTGGTATTAGTCTGTTCGTCGCTTTATTATTTTCTCTCGTGCCTTAGTTGAGGATCTCTCATTGCCTCACCTATGGCGGACCTCCTTCTGTCGACATCAGCTCCTTCATTCGAGAAGGTAGGTCTAGAGGGTGGTGTACCTTGGTTCCAACTTCCCCTCTTGTTCGGTGCCTCGGATCAGGAAAAGGGATCTCTCATTTCCCTTTGACTTGATTGTTTCTCCACTCCAGCTACTTTCAGCATGATCGAGATCCGTATACTTGATGGTTCAGTGATGCAACAACAGCTCTTGGTGATTCCCGGGTGTGTGTGAGATGTCTCAGCCCTCATGAGGGGGTGGCCCTGCAGGTAGCCCCCCACATGCCCGGATGACCTCTTCATTGCAGCCCTTGATGTAGCTCCATATATTTGATGATGTCGGCCTTAGCCGCTTGCAGTGCCTCTTTGATTTGCATGTATCAGTCAGATTTTTTGAGCCCTTCCCCGCTTATAGGGGGCATTTGGGTTGTATTTGTATCTCATGTACTCAGATATTATTGTATAAGTCCTGGCTGTTATCCCAGGCACAACATGTATGTGGGATCCCTCATTGTATTTTTATCTGGCTCATGTTTATGCCGACTGTACTTTATGGTTTGGTCCCTTGTTTACTGGACACACTATTCTTTTTTACTTTGTCTCGGAGGGCATAGGTATGCCTCCCCCGCCGCCTTTCGCATAGGTATCCTCTCATAAAAAGATACTTGTTTCACCTGCAAGTCTCGTCTCCTCAGGGTCTAGTTCTTCAGCACATTAGTCTACCTTGCATTTCTCTCTCTGACTTTCCCTTTTGATGACTGGTGATTGAGTTCTTACAACGTACTTCGGTCATACGATTTGCTCCTAACACTCACACGATGGGGGGCAATCTGTTACACCATTTTTTGGTCATCTAACCTATTATCATTAGATGGACCCAAGTACACCATGTAAGACGAATTTTACCCTAAGTAAAATTTCTTTCACTATGTAAAATAACTTAATAAAACACGTTTATTAGGTTGTTTATGGTCTAAACAAGAAACCCCAAAAGGAAACATTAAACAAACCTATATTTGTTTGATTTTCGTCAAGGAATAATTAATTAAACAATAATTTAATTATTATTCCTGGTCATGTTTAACCCAAAACAAAGAAATTAATTAGATAAATCCATATTTATCTTATTATTTTCTAGGAATAATTGTTTAAATCTTATTTAAATAATATTCCTTGTTAAATATGACTAAATCACCCATAAATAATTAAATAAATCATTATTTATTTGATTATCCTTCAACCACTTCCTTAAAATGATAAATAAATCATTTATTTATTTATTATTCACAAATAAAGGGATTTGACCAAAGTCAAATACTTTTTCCCTCCAACAAATATAATAAAATATTCCATAAAAGGTGGATCTAGATTTGGTTAATGTTATTTTAATCATGCACCAAGATCTAGAATGACCCAATATTTTGTTATAAATAGGAGGGTTTTTCCTACCATTCTTCACCTTTTGTTGCCTATTAGATCACTCTGTATCTAAACTCTTGGTCTGACTTTGAGCCATTATCATTGTCATATTTTCCATTATTTGCTGTGTGAGCTCCCTTTGAGTTCTATCTTTGTCTGGGTTTTCTACACCAACATGAGAGATAAATGCTAGATCTGAAGTACTGAGGACTTCCAAGAACCCATCCCATTGAGGAGAATTGGAAACACCTTCTTGTTTTCCTCCCAGGTGCCCTTAATACAAAAAAATCTTTCAAAAATTGTTCTCGTCTTGTCTATTGGATGTATGGAGAAAAACCTTATTTTTACTGCGTAATGTCTCTATATGCATAGATCTGGTTTTTTGTAGCACTTTTCTTGATCAACTAACTGCAGATCTGAAGATATTGGCAGCCATATTCGATGTTAGGGCTATAAGTTATGCGTAGCTAAAGTGGTCTTTTTTCGTACACTTCGACAAAAGATTCATACTAACATGAAGGAAGAAATCCGGGGAATGAGGAGGGAAAGACAAGCAGATCCCTCAAGGATATTCTCATATCAAGGGAGCCCCAGTACTTACTATTATGTGTGTGAGCATTCAACCACACAACCTGATCTACA